>CM053623.1:358075785-358204023 GCA_028646595.1 Phalanger gymnotis
AAATCTCACACGATCTGATTTTGGGGCTCCAAGTTTATAAAGGCACAACATGAAGCCACATAATTAATCCTGCCTGAAGGCTCCCTGGGGTGCCCTTCAGCTCTCAAGCTCTGTCTCTGTGTGGTCTGGAGGACTGCATTCCAGCTGTCTTTTTATGAGGTGGCGTTTATCTCCCTGATCTGCTCCTTGGTGATGCTAAGCCTGCTCCAGCATGGGCTGAGCTGGAAAGATCATTGTAGGATCACCGGGGTTCATATTCACAGCCTCATTCCATCCATCTCACACATAGCATCAGTTTGGCACAGGGGCTGGGTTAAGAATGACCCACCCTGTCACTGCTGGGGCAGAATGGAATCCAACAACCCAAAGGAGCCCTGGATGTTATCTAGACTAACCATAAAAATTTCTAAAGACTTTAAAGGACCCTACCAATGGGAGTTATCAATCATTCTTATCCTAGAAAAATCATTCTTCTCATCCTGTATGATAGGTTCCAAAAGACACAGTTCTGGCAGGGCATGTTCCTGGGATTATCCTTTCGTATGGAATGTTCTACAAACCATTATATAAATAGAGCCAATAACTGGTTTTTGCAATTAAATAAAAGTATTAGAATGCAAACTCATCTTCTGTAGGCTCACTGAAATCATCTCTAGGACAAATCTAGATACCAGATGTGATTCACACCTCATGTTATTATATGGTTTTGATTTATTATAATCACAGTAATAACAGATTTGTATAGCACTTTAAGATCTACAAAGTGTTTTACAAATATTATCTCATTTCAGCTTCGACCCCTCTGTGAGGGAGCAGTTATTATTATCTCCCTTTTACAGATGAAGAAACTGAGGCCGAAGGAGTCTAGGTGACTTGTCCAGGGTCATATAGCCAGTGAGTATCTGAGGTAGGATTTGAATTGGTCTTTCTGATGATAAGTACAATGATCTGTTTCTTCTGCTAACCAATGAATGAGTGTTGCCTCAGTCAAACTGAGACCTGTTAAAGACCTGAGCTGCAAAAGGCTAAAGTCCCCCATCCTGGGCCATCTCTAGTTGTCCTTATTGATATCTGGCCACTGGACCCAGATGGCTCTAGAGGAGAAAGTGAGGCTGGTGACCTTGCATAGCCCTCCTTCACTCAAATCAAAGTCAACTGCAAGTCATGTTGTCCTCTCTCTGATGTCATGGTCCGCTTTGAGAATGAAGGACAAACAATAACAACAATCCTCTGCTATGTATCTGTACTTTGAGAGCTTCCCCCACCCCAGACTGGGAGCTAAGACCATTAATTATGGCCATAGCTGGTGGGGTTTGTTTTAAATCATTGTTCTGAAGTTTTTATGGCTCATTGTTATGTCTGGGTGATTGTGACAGCATTTGGTTTATGACAATGCTCCCATTCCAGCACTGTGGGTCTTTTGAGTTCTCTAGGATCTGTTATGGTCTGCGTGGGTAGCGTGGGCATCGTTGTGTGTCAGGTCACGAAAGGCAGCGAGTGTTTGACGTGTAATTCTGATGTGATCTTAGTATTAGGTTTGTTGTAACAAATACTGTTATTTTCATCTGACATTGGTGGAGTTCACATAGAAGAGGCAGTGGGACAAGTAGCTGTTCTGCTCTGTCTGATGAGCCCCAAACTATGAGGAAGGTAGAAAAAATGATGCTTATTATAATTGAATATTAGTGTTTATTATTACTTTTGATAAGAGACAGCAGGGCAGTGAGGTAGCACACCGAATAGAACACTGGGTTTAGAATCAGAAAGACTTATGCTTTTGAGTTCAAATCTGGCCTCAGACACCTACTAGCTGTGTGACCCTGGGCAAGTCACTTCACCCTGTTTGCCTCAGTTTCCTCATCTGTAAAATGAACTGGAGAAGGAAATGGCAAACTACTCCAGTATCTTTGCCAAGAAAACCCCAGATGGGGTCATGGAGTCAAACAGGACTGAAATGGTAGAACAACAACAAAAATGAGAGACAAGGTGGTATAATGGAAGGCATCTATGCTTGGTGTCTGAGGATGTGGGTTTCAGTCCTGCCTCTGCCATCTTCTGGTGTGACCTTGAGCAGGCAGTCTCCGTCTCTGGGCCTCCTATCACCTCTCATCCAGCCGCTTGCTCTAATCCAACTAAATTCCACAGTGTTAAATGACAGAGCTGGTCTAGACCAAGACTTCTTGACTTGGCTCAATGACGTTGTTCATATTTTGATAACTGTTTCTTGATAGCCTTTTGTAATCTTTACACTTTATTTCCTGCACTTAAAAAGCTGATGCTGACAAGGATCCCACAGCAGACTGCTCTTGAAAAGGTCCCAGGCACAAAGAAAGGGTAGGGACCTTGCTCTAAATCCTCTCTAAAATCCCTCCCAGCTTGCTACTGACCTGTGATAATCACTTAATACAATCTAGGGGCTGGGGAAGAAGAGGAGTATTCACCCAATAAAGACTGCTTAGAACTAAGGATAAAAAGATAAATCAAGGCTTCATACTCAACCCAGGCTTCTGGACACAGTCTCCTCCAACTGCCTGGAAAGACTCGATTCAAAGACCACAGATCAAGGCCATGGCAGACCTTGCTGGATGTTTGCCAATTCCCTAAACCTTCCCACTTGAGAAGCTCTGTGGCCTTCTCCCCAAAAGGCAGGGCTCTGCAGGGACCATGCAAGCCCGGGACAACCAACTGAGGGAAAGATTATGCCAATTGGTGGCTAAACAGAAACAAATCACCTCCTTCTGTAAGGGAAGGGTCCTCAATGCCTGACTAAAGGAGGATTTGATGATTTGGGTTCAAGGGTCAAGGTCAGCTCCTGATCTCTCTAGATGTGGGCATCTTTAACCTGAAGTGGATGGCTTACCTAGAGGCCATGAGGGATATATTGGGTCAATCACCTTTGGCCTTTGGCTGTGCAGTCTAGAAGGAGATAATTACCTATGACCATACCAACAGCTTTGGTTATCGACAAACCGAATTTATGTTTCAGCAGGCTGGGTAAAAAGTTGGATTTTTATCCCAAACCACATGCCCAGTAAAGAAAAAATAAAAGCCATCCCAGGATGCCTAGCTAGCCCTCTTTCCTTGAGGCTGAAGCTACTGAAGAAAAACAAGTCTTGCCTTTGGGCAGCAGCAACAGCAAACCCCATAAAGGAGTCAAGAGCCTGGGAGCCTGGGGAAAGACTGCTCTTGGCGAGGGCTGCTTCTGAGTGGAGAATGGAGTGTGAGTCTCTGTGATGCTATCCCGAGTGAAGAGGAGGATTGGGGAAGGGAAGGCCAAGCTCGCATAGCCCCAGGCTGGGGGCAGGAAGTGTGTGTGTGTGGGGGAATTTCTTGTTGTCTAGCTCCCTCCATTCATTGTGGCCATGTACCGAGACTCCCATGCAGCCCTCAAACATCCCCCCATCCTAGGAGACTGAAAACACAGGGCAAGAGCTAGGTCAACGTTTATCCCCAGAGTCCCAAGTATGTCACAATCAGAAAACTCGAAGAACATCCTCACAGTTATGAGTCCTAGAATGGTGCTAATGGAGGTGACTCCACCCCGCCAAGTCAGGCCCCTTTTCTATCTCCGGAATGCCTCAGGTACATTCATCGTGTAATCTACTAAAAAAAATTCTGATTTCTCAGGACCGTTCCTTTCTTTAATCTGGGGTCCTGTGTTCAGTTCTGAGCCTTGTGATTTGGCTACCTCCTTCCTCTGCTGGGCCTGACGATCCCTGCACCCAAGCTGGGTCCTTGTGTGAGCTGCTCTGCTCAGAGACCCAGTGACACCAGTATCCTTGGATCTCCATGATCCAGCGGTGCCCTTTTGCTTCTCACTAGACATTACCCTTCCCATGCCCTTTAACTACAGTCAAGTGCCTTCCTTTGGGTGAGGCTACATACTCGCCTGAATTAAAAGGCCCACTGGTTCACTTCTTCTATGGGAGCCTGTAAGTCCCAGAAAGGCAGCTGCTGTGGCCTGTGATGATGAACGCTGAAGGAATTATCGTTATTTAGTCAGAGTATTGACTCTGCTCAAAGTCACCTCCTGCACTGCTGATAATAGCTGAGAGTAATTAGTGGCTAGCATTCATATGGCACTTTTAAGTTTTGCATCTCAGTTCGTTCTCCCGGCAATCCTGGGAGGCGTTATTGTTATCCCCATTCTATAGCCGAGGAAACTGAGACAGAAAGAGGTTAAGTGATGGGTCACACAGCTAGTCAGCATCTGGGGTCAGCTTTGAACTCAGGTCTTGCAGACTACAGGACCAGTGTTTTGTCACTGCACCACCTAGAGGCCTACAATACCACAACTGGCATGATCCTACCTGGCTCATAAGACATTTCCCAAAGAAAGTGAGCTTTTGAGACAAGAGCCAGATCTGTGACTATAACTTCTACGGCCTGTACCCCCTATTAAAATCAGAGCTCCTCAAGAGCAGGGCCAGTTTCCCTTGCTTATATTTGGATCCCTATTGCTTAGCAAATGCTGGATGCACGGGCCTTAAAAGCTTTTTGCATTCATCCATTCATTCATTCATCAAGCTGAGTAAAGTGCCATCTTGAAAGATGAAAATCATTTAATAAATACCTGGTGGTTACAGGTTAAGAGGTCACCAAGTCTAGAAACAGATTTGGAAAGTTCACCCTCCAGTAAGTGCCCAAGGCCACCAAAGACAATGAATACTGCAGTAATTCCATCATGGTTTGTCAACTGAGCTCCTTAGAAGAATGATGCCTGAGGAACCCAGGAATACTTGCCCTGCTCCCTAGGCTCCCCATAAGATCTCATGCTCACACATTCCATTTACAGAGACTCTTAGAACAACAGAAAGTCAAGGAAAACCTTCAACCCCTAACCTCTGACCCTTGTTATGTTTGTCACTTACAACGCCTGTGGTCTCTCTCTGCAGTAGCAGTCACCATCACTGATGGCCAAACGTGATGTGCCAAGGGCCACCCAGGAGTGCTTGTTCCTCAGGGCATAAGCCCATTGCTTACTTGTGTGGTTCCACCCTAGGGCTTGCTCACATAGAGCAAAGGGGTCTGAGGCCCAGTGGGCAAAGCCCAAGCATTCAGGAGGGACACTCCTCCTCCATTATCTCTGCCTTGCTCTGCCCCTTTTCACTCAGACCATTCCTATATGGGAATATCTTTGAGATCCATCAAGGAGGCCTGGGTTTAGAACCCACATACATCAATTCGCTAGCTCTGCGAATCTAGGCAAGTGCCTTTCCAATTGGAACTGTGGTGTCTTCCTTCACTTGTAATACAGGGATAATAATCAAAGGATCATGGGATCATAGATTTAGAGCTGGGAGGAACTGCAGAGATTATATTATCTAGCCCCCTTTATTTTATGGATAAGGAAACTGAAGATGTTAAGTGACTTAACTAAGGCATCAGTAAACCTGAGAGATTTGAAGCCAGATCCTCAGACTCCAGAGTCAGTGGGCTTTTTATGTCATGACATTGCCTAGTAGTGGTGG
Source organism: Phalanger gymnotis (assembly GCA_028646595.1). Taxonomy (NCBI): domain Eukaryota; kingdom Metazoa; phylum Chordata; class Mammalia; order Diprotodontia; family Phalangeridae; genus Phalanger; species Phalanger gymnotis. The sequence continues at coordinate 358,081,257 of CM053623.1, forward strand.
TGATGGTGGTGATGGTGGTGGTGATGATGATGATGATGACGGTGGAGGTGGTGATGATGATGATGATGATGATAGTGGTGGAAGTGATAATGATGGTGATGGTGATGATGGTGATGGGTGGTGGTGGTAGTGAGGATGATGGTGGTGGTAGTAATGATGATGATGGTGGTAGTGATGATGATGATGATGGTGATGATAGTGATAGTGGTGGTGATGATGGTGATGGTGATGGTGATGATGGTGATAGTGGTGGTAGTGATAATGATGATGATGGTGGTGGTAGTGATGATGATGACGGTGGTGGTGGTAGTGAGGATGATGATGATAGTGATGATGGTGACAGTGGTGGTGATGATGGTGATGTGGTAGTGATGATGGTGATAGTGGTGGTAGTGGTGGTAGTGATAATGATGATGATTGTGGTGGTAGTGATGATGATGGTGGTAGTGGTGATGATGATGATGGTGATAGTGATGATGGTGACAGTAGTGGTAGTGGTGGTGGTGATAATGATGATGATGACAATGATGATAGAACACTTTACAATATTGTCTACACTATATTATTACTCCCAAATTCACCCTATATATATTCTACTTGCATGTTGTCTCCCCCATTTGAATGTGAGCTCCTTGAGGACAGAGGCCATGCTTTTGCTTTTCTCTGTATCCCCAGATACAGAGCACTTTGTAGGTGCTTGTTGACTTGACTTATCTCCTTTGATCCCCATACAACCCTGAGAGCTAGGTGTAATTACTGCCCTTGTTTTACAGAGAAAGACACTTAGGCTAGGAGAGATAAGTGACTTGCTCAGGAACAGAAAGCATGTAATTGTCTAGGGCAGGATTTGAACTCAAGTCTTCTTGACTCCAAGGTCAGCCTCTTAGTCACTGCCCACTTAGCCTCAGTACCTATCTCATAGGGTTATTGGGAGAAAGTAAAATAAATTACTCTAGAAGAGTGAGCTATGGCTTTATTATTGTTATTAAATATTATTAATGTTAATAAGAATCCCAAGCAAGGAGAGCCTTGCAAGTGAGTACATCTGTAAATACTATGCTTAGTACTAGTCTCCACAGATTGGGAGATTTTGTGATAATCAGCTCAATGGGCATTAGAATGCCACCACAATCTACTCAGAGGGTCATTTCCAAAATGCAGAATTTAAATTCAGCTTGCCTTGATAAAACCAAAAGCCCTTTGTTCCCATCCAAACACACAGCCCAGGAACATGGAATAATCTCAAAATTGTAGGAAGAGGAGAAAGCTAGGGAGAGGATGGGGGGATTGTTTAGGAAATATGGACCCACTACTAGCTGGTTTATTTATGTCATATATGATACCAGCAGTGTAGAAGAAGGGAATTTCCCAACTTATCCATGTCGACTCTTTAGGATTCAATGAAATAAGGCCGCATGGTAACTGATCACTGTAAAGAAAAATTGTATGAGATTGATTCTGGGGATTTCTGAAGCCACAGTGGACTCCTTGTTTCCTGTGGCTACTGTCTCTTGGCTTCCTAGGAATCCACAAAGTGACTGGACACAGAAGGAAAATGGAGGGACTGACTTGTCTTCTTCAAGTCTTACCCTACTACATTATCTGGAAAATGGCCAGAAATCTGCCAAAGTAAAAATGGAAGTAAATGAAAGACAAAATAAAAGGTCTTAAAGAAGGCTTCCTCTGGCTGACACGACTGTCAACCACATCCTCAAAGGATCTCCTTGAAACACATCCTAGCATTTGGGAAAGGCTTACATGCTGATGCTGCACACAAGGCAGACCATGACTAAGATCACTCTCTGCCAAGTCAGAGATGCCAGTCTTTCCTCTGAGACTGTCAAGTCTGGGAGCACCCCTGAAGCATAGTATACCTCTTGAGATTCATATGCCCTTACTGATAGACTAAGTGCTCAATGCAGAGTATTTGTGGAGGATAATGGCCATCTCCAGCAAAGCAATACCACAGGCTTTAAGGAGGGTTTGTAATTGGGGGCTCAAGATAGATGAAGGTCAAGCTTCTTAAAGTTAGAATGCCAGAAGTGATCACCAAAGCTGTAAGACTATACATCTATGGAGTGGAAAAGGACCTCCAAGACCATCAGAACTTTAAACCTTGAGAAATGCCCTATATTAACATCTCTCTGGAGTCTCAGAGGGATCTGACCCACTCCTGAGGGCAGTAGAACCTGTGGTCATGGTATCTAACATGGTATCCAATCCCTCATCTCTCACTCTTTGGACTGGGCGACTCATTAAATATTATTTCATGCTGGCAGATATTGGGAAAGTGTAGGTATTCTCAGATTGGGAGGGGGACAGATATGGTCACAACTGCTCAGCTACAAGTGACTTCCATAGTATTAAGGGTAGTCCAGGTGAGTATGTGGTGAATAATAGGTGGAAGGGGAGATATAATTTCCCTAATAATATAGTCCTACTACTCATCATTGTAGCTTCTGAGCCCTCACCAGTGCACTGACCATTTAAAGAAATTAGCTACTGAGGACACAATACTGAGGACAACTCTTAAATATAAAATAATTACTAAAAAAAGAGGAGATGAAAGCAATAATAATTGCACGAGCAACAATAAAAATATAAAATTCACCCAAGAGAAACAGGAACAACCAAAATGTAACAGTCCACCTGTTAAACTGGGTCACACTTTCCCACCAACAAACATAGTGTCCATAAGGTAGAGTGAGCACATCCTTACAGAAACCTAGCAGTGAGGCATATAAGTAGGAAATCTGCAACTATGGAATATAGGCTTTCTAGCAGTGGTCTCTTTTAGGAAACAGTCTATAGTATGGATTCCCCATTCATCTTCTAAGTTTCCCTGCTCTCTTGCTGTCTGAAGCTGCTTTTCTGCTACTCATGGGTCCCTAAAGCCATAAAATAGCAGCATTGAACCTTTTCAGTGAAACAGCAGGTCTAAGCGTGAGGTCTTCAGCTTTCCAGATCTGCTCTCTTAGCTGGGTGCTAGATCAGAGTTAAACCATTTCAGCAGCATGTAGTTCTCTTAAGCCAGAGAACTGCAAAGCTCCCGAGATCTGCTCTTCTTATAATAACTTTTTCTCCCTTTCAGGGCAGAAATGTTAGTAAAGTGCAACATCATTAAGTCCCTATGAGGTTTCTCTTCATGCAGGCTGCAGATGGCACTAAAATGTAATAAGTCCAGCCAGCTCGTCATACAAAAGCAGAATTCCACTTTCCTCCAATAAGCTCCTGGAGCACACATGCAGGGCTTCAGTCAGCTCTTAAACTTCAGTAAGTTCTCAAGCTCTAGGTGGCGCTAGAGAGAAGTAAGCCCAGCCAGCTTGTCATACAGCAGTTGGATGCTGCCTATGGAGCAAGGTCTTCTCCCCTGAGCTCCCAGCAGCTATAGAGCCTACAAAGACTACAATCAGCTTTCTCAGTTGACTCAGCCCAATCCATCTACTCTTATCTTCTGATTCTGCTCCCTTCTGCATCCTTCAAGCAGTGAGGGCAGTCTCCACCATCGGCTTCTTCACATGGCTGCTCTACCTTCTCATTCTGATTTCTGTCTTCCTATCTTCCCATCTTTTCATTTCTTCTCTTATCACTTCTAACACCTCAGATCAGGATTTTTGAATGAGTACTGACCTATATTTCAGATTGGAAAAGACAAAACCACCAAACCAGGTCCACATCTCAATGAGATAGAACAATGCACAATTTTTTTCCCCATAGTCTCTTAGCAATTCTGTGATTTACAGTTTTTCAGCTACATCCATCAAAACCCTGAAAACAGTTGTATGCAAATGAGCTGATGGAAAATAATGCCCTGGAGCCATTCCCACCTCCATTTAGTATTTGTGCCTTTGAGCTGCTTTCAAACAGGTCCTGTGAAGGCATTTATTTGAGAAGCAATTTTCCCTCAGGTCATCAGAACTGCCTCAAGCTGCTTTTCTCACATCAGTGTCCTTTTTTTCTGCCCTTTTCAGCAAACAAAATGTCCACATATGATTGAGACGATCCCTTCTGTTATCTCATTAAACAGCCTTGCCAAGGATTATCTCCATTTTGCAAATAGGGAAATTGAGGATTCCCACAGGTTAAGTGACTTGCCTAAAATGATACAGGTAGGAAGAGATAAAACTGAGATTTGAACCCAGGTCCTATAACTAAATCCATTTGCCATTTTGACATCTTGTATACCTTTCACCAGCTAGCACAACTATCCACAGTTCCATTCAGTCCAATAAATACTCATGAGGTGCACACCTTATGCCCAGAACTACTCTAGATAACAGAAAGATGAAAAATAGCAGAGTCCCAGCCCTCAAGGTACTTCCATTATACTGCAGGGATCCATACACACATATAAGTATATTGCAAGGTAAATTGTGAAACATCAAAGGAGAGATCCAGACACAGTGCTCAAAGATATTGGAAACCAGTTTCCAGATTGAAGGTGAGGAGCGGGAGTAAGATGGCATATAAGGGAAGGTTTTGTGAAATACATAAAGCCTGAATTAGTCCTTGAAAAAATATTTTAAAATGGCAACAGGCAGGGACATGGATAGAGCATGGCGGACACTGGAGGCAGCATGCATGAATGCACATAATCAGGAGGGGAAAGTAAAGAGGGAAGAACTTGTCCAGAACATAGGAAGTAGGAAGTTAAAGAGCAGGGGAGAATGGAGGGCCTTAATGGCCAGTCCAAGGGGTTTGCATTTATTAATCTCAGACAGTGCAGAATAAATGTTCTCCCCAAGGAAGGATGGTCATTCCCACAAAGGAAGCAGTGAAGTTAGAAAGATGGGTTTAGGGAGAAAGATAATGGGTTTAGTGTTAGACTTGTGGAGGTGGAGATGTCAACAGGACATCAGGGCAGAAATGGGCAGAACACAATGGGAATGTGTGGAGAAAGATGAGAGCTGGATATGTGGGCCCAGGAGCCTTCTGTAACTCAGGTATCCATGTCTAGTCTGAGTCCTTTACTTGCAAAGTAGGTGCCCAACTATCATTCTCATCCTCATTTAATCTGATAAATGGAGACAGGAAAAGGCTAATACTCTTCTTCTGGGATTCTGCCAAGGGTATCTCCCCACTGGAATAAATCCAATTACATGAAATTAAAATTAAAATGCAACCGGAGTAAGAAGGGAAATAGTGGATGGAGAAAATGGTCTTTTAGTTAAATGTCTCTGATAAGTGCCCGATATTCATTTCAGAGAGAGAACTAACAAATACATAAAATCCAAAGCCTTCCCTCAATAGATAAATGGATAAAGAATGGGGGTGAGGAAGAGTTCTCCAAAGGAGAATTGCAAATTGTTAACCATTTGTTAACCATTGTTAATCAAATCACCCATAAAAGGAGAAATACAGATCAAAGCATCCCTGATGTGTCACCACACACCAAGCAAATTGGAAAAAGACAATACATGATTGTAATAGTTGATGTTGGAGGGCTTGTGCAAAGAGAGACACTACTGCATTGTTGGTGGAGCTGTGAATTATTCATCATGCAAAGAAATGTCCAAATCCTCTGACCACCAAAACTCTACTTGTGGGCATATTCCCCAAAGAGATCGATGACAAAGACAAAAGCACTATTTACACTAAAATATACATAGGAGTGCTTTTTGTAGCAGTAAAGAACTGGAAACATCATGGTGCATACATGCAATCTCTCTAAGCTGAAGAGTTTGTCCCTTCCTTTACTGAGAAAATTGAGGCCATTCATCCAATCAATGAACAAGAAGTTTCCATTCTTGTGAGGAATACATAGATAGGATAAATATAAGGTGAATAAATGCAAACATAGGTGAAATAGTGAAATGGGAGGTCATTTGAGAGGGAGGTCTCTAAAGGCTGTGGGGATTAGAAAAGTGTGGATGAAGAAGATGACGCTTGTATTGCATCTTAAAGAAAAGAATTCTATGAGGTGTCAATGATAGGGTGTGTTGTCTTCCAGGCATGTGAGACAGCTAGTATGTGGAGGCTGGAGTGTCCTGTGTGAGGAACAGAGAGAACACCAATGCTACAAATTACTTGGTACTTCAAATTAGTGAAGCCATTGCCTTTACTCTTATCAAATAATTGTTTTTTCTCTTTCAACTGGACATGCCAAATCATGATGGATTCATTGAAATGGGCTGTCCTTGTAGTTCAAAGAATGCAGTCCACTGAACAGTCACTCAACAACCAACTAAACCCCTGCCTCACCCAGATCTTCTTCAAAGCTACCTAATCATGCTCCCTTGTCTTATACTTAGCATCAGAGAATAATAAATTTAGAGCTAGAAGGGAACTTAGACAAGAGACCATCAAGTCCAACCTCTCATTTCATAGGTGAGGGAATTGAGACCGTGAGAGACTAAGTGCCTTACCCAGAGTCAAACAGCTATCATGTCAGAGGCAAGATTTGAACTCAGGTCTGATTCCAAGTCCAGTATTCTATCAATTGTGGCACCTAGCTGCCACTCAGCATTATAATAATACAACAAACATTTACTTAAGATGGAATGCCAGGTAAATAACAAAGAGTGGGCTTTCTTGGTGCCCATACTATTGACTGCATGCTTCAAATGTCTCCAGTAGTACTAAATGCTTTCCAATGAATCCCCCATTCCCCCAGTTTGAACTCACAGTCTAACCTGCGATACTATTTTTGCTAGTCAGCTATATGACCTCTCTAGTTTTTGTTGTATTTCCTCTCCTATTGAAATGCATCCACATCATCCATCCCACTTGCCATCTTCTCCCACTTCTAGACCTCTAGTTTCCAAGTGTATTTCTGGTTTTCTCGTTCCTTACTGGCTTCCCTAAAAAAAAAGCGTGCCCTACCAAGTACTCCAGACATTGGACCTCAAGGACACTCAAGCCCAACCTAACTAGTCCTCCTCTTCCTCAAAAAAAGTGGGGAAAGGAGATGAAATCTTGGACAGCCATAGAATTTTATATTTTTAACAAGCTTGAAAAAAATTTTAAAATGTGGATTCCATTTTCCACCCCAAAATGCAGGTATAAAGTCGATGGATAAAGGAGTACTCAAAAACAGAAGGTGCCTTCTGCCCAACCTAATCATGGAAAGGAGCTCCAAGCACTGGACCAACCCAAAACACCATGGAAGAGAGTAACAGAACTGGGTGGGATTCATCTTAAAACTTTAATGGCTTCCAGGTACAGGCTAGCTGAGCCAGATCAAATTTTTCATGGGATTTTGTTGTATTTGTTGTTTGGTTATTTTTCAGTCATGATTCTTCATGATGCCATTTGGGGTTTTTCTTGGCAAAGATGCTGGAGTGGTTTGCCATGTCCTCTTCCAGCTCATTTTACAGATAAGAAAACTGAGGCAAATATGATGAAGTGATTTTCCCAGGGTCACATGGCTAGTAAGGGTCTGGGATGGATTTGAACTCATGAAGAGGAATCTTCCTGACTCCTGGCCTGGCATTCTATTCACTGTGCCACCTAGTTGACCACTTTCCTGGGGTGGGGGGAGGTTTATCATGGGACAGGGAGCAACACCCAATTTAAGCTGCAATCATCATAGATTTGTACAACAAGTCATTTTAATTCAAGGTTCTACCAGATTTTGAGGAACTTGGATGTCAGAACCTAAGAACTGCACACGTACCCCAAGCCTCTCCTCATTCAAATCCCTTGGAAAGGATTCCATAAATCAGGACAGAACAGCAAAGGTGTTTCCTATCTGAGGCAAAGAACAAAAGAGAAAGTCTTAGAAGTGTTTATTAACTTGAGAAAAAAAAGTCTTGCAGAGACTTAGTTTGGTATGTGCAAGTTACATACGCTCAGTATTCATAGTAATATGTGGACTTCTTAGTTACAAGGCAGTTCTGGCTTTGCATCCTACTTCTTGAGTATTTTTAGGTAGAACAAACTTCCCCCATGCTATCTATGCTCCTAGCCAAGGTGATAATAATAGCTCCTATTTATACAGAACTTTGTAATTTACAAAGTACTTTCATTAAATCATTCGATCCCTGCTATGGAAGTAGTGAAGTACTTATATTCTCATTTTACGGATGAGAAAACTAACGCCAGGAGAAGGTAAGTGACTAGTCCAGGACCATACCTAGTAAGAGTTAGAGCTGGACTGCAAACTGAGGGCCCTTCATTTCAAGTCCTCAGCATGCTGCCTTTCCTGCAGTCATCCAAAAAGCAGAAAAATAAAACAACACGACACACTTTTTGCTGCCGAAAAGGAAAAAAAAAACCCTTTCTAGGTCATTCAGTTCAACTTACATCATTGGGCATTTTATTCTCTTTCAAATACAGCATCCTACCTATGAATGTCATTAAAAGTGGTATGACATGTATTTAAAAACTGAACTTTAAAGATTCGCCCAAGGTCCTCATTGGTTCCTTCATTGTCTGTCCTTCATTTACTAAGAGGACCATGACATCAGGGAGATGATACCTCTACTTGCAAGTGAATTGGATTTAAGTGAGGGAAAGCTGTGCAAAGTTACCAGCAGCTGTGCAAAGTTACCAGCCTCATTTCTCCTCTGGAGCCACCTGGGTTCAGTGGCCAGATACAGATCAAGATGACCGGAGATGGCTCAGGATGTAGCAGGAGACCTTGGCCTTTTTAAGCTAAGGACCTATGGCATTACAAAAGGAAGGACATACCAATCTCCAAAGGCACAGATAGGACAGTGTTTTCTAAGGATGCCCAAAAAGCAATCTGTGAAGATTCAGCACCTTTCTCCTCCACCCCTTTCATTCCTCAAACCTCTGGCAGCATTCAAAGAGGTTGAACACCCCTATTCCATACTGAGAAAATGGCCCCATGCATTTGTAATATTGCTCTGGGTGAAGGTTTCTAATCTCTGTTTTAAAACATTAACCATGTTGGCACCACTTCTAGTTTGCCGCTAACACCATGTAGGGGCATCCTTCTGTTACGTTCTCTAAACAGTTGGTCCATTATCCCCAAAATAAAATGGCATCAGGGCATTAACTGTATTCATTTGTAATTTCCATATTAGTCACCAGAACCAAAATGAGAATATCATCACCCAACTCAAACGTGGTATCATTAACTATAAAATATTTGTTGAATGCTTATTGCATATGCTAGGGTTGGCAATACAAAGAGGCAGAAGAGATTGTTTTTCTCAAGACTATAGTTTTGCTGACAAGATATATACATATATATATGTATATGTATATGTATATGCATGTATGCATGTATGTATGTATGTATGTAACTGCACATATTTCTCTCTCTCGGTCTCTGTCTCTGTCTCTGTCTCTCTCTGTCTCTGTCTCTCTCTCTCTCTGTCTCTGTCTCTCTCTCTCTCTCTCTCTCTCTCTCTGTCTCTCTTGCCTGTAACAACAATGTTGCTACTTGCAGCTATCATGGTTGTGTAGGACCAATAACACCAGCACACAGGAGGGCGGCTAGCACAAGTTCTTTCATCTGCTTTTCTAAGGAAAGCAACTTAAAGGGGTTTACAATCTCACTTTAATCAAACATACATATATCATTCACTTAGTTCAGGGGAAAAAGTCAGCACCCTGAACTTCAGAGTAAATACAGAAATTACAAACAGAGAAAATATAAACAGAGCAAATAATATAAATCAACAGACAGGCTTCTGGCTGTCTGACCAAAGCTATGCATACATAGTTACTAGAGAAAGAATCACCACCATCTGAGTTTTCAAAGCCAGGGAGCGCCTTAATGGCTACCCAAAATCTCCACACCAACATTCTTCCAATGCATGATCCCCAAACAAAATGCATATATATATATATATATATATATATATATATATATATATATATATATATATACCTTTTTTCAGGGCCTGAGGGCTTCACACCTCTCATGACCTAATTAGCAACAGGGTATGGACCTTCCTACAAACAAAGGCAAGACTGAATCAAAGGCACTTGATTGCCTTGTTGCTGAGAAGCACCCCAAAAGAAAAAACAGTAAAAAGTCCCACTTTGCTTGCCCTTACACTGCCTCTCTCTTCCTCTCTCTCTGTCTCTGTCTCTCTGTCTCTCTCTCTCTCTTCATATATAATGAAATATATATTCATATTAATAATATGGTTATTTCAAAATGTATACATATCATGCTTTCTAATAATTAGACAATACATTAATTATCCTTCTGGTGAGCTAAATGTTAGTTTAAATCAGGCTTTTATTAAAGGAGTTTCCATATGAAAGTACTAAGGACACTCCCAGGTGGCAACTGTAAAGCTCATGATATTCAAAGAGATTCATGAAATACAAATGCATTCTCATTTAGTAATACTCATTTCAAATGTAAAAGAAAATAATGACCTTGTTTGAAATGTGAACAGGAGAAAATTAATTAATTTTCTAATTGTCCTTCTCTATTACCATTATCTAGTAGTTCCTTCTGAAGGAAAGAAACACACATGTATATGAATATATGTGTGCATGTATACTTATAGACATGTTTACACATATACATACACATGTGTACATATGCACACAGACATATGTACACACACGCACATTCAAGCTTGTTCAAAAATTCAAGTGAAAAAATTGTATAAAATCAAGGTGGTGTGTACAAGAATCATCTACATCTCTCAAGTCCATCCCTGCCCGTCCCCTTCTGCCCCTGCCACTGCCCCAGTACACCTCCTCCTTCTCTCACATTTGACTATTGCAATAGCCTTCTTGTCAGTGTCACCTTAAGTCTTTCCCCATTCCACTCAGATTTCCAAAGGATCCTTTCACAAAGCTCAGGTCTGACCATGTCATACCCCCTCAGGGAACTCCATTGGCTTCCTATCGATGGCTTTTTGGCTCCTTTGATCCAGGAATCAAATATAAAATCCTCACTTTGGCATTTAAAGCCCTGGCCCCTTCAGACCTCCTCAGTCTTCTCAAATCTTACTAGCCTGCATCTTCTCTGCAATCCAGTGACACAGTCCACCTACTATGTGCCAGGCACCATGCAAAAGACAAAGAAAACTCAAACACAGTTTGTGCTACAGGAATTTAGTCTAATGGGGGAGACAATATGCAAATAAATATGTCAAGCAAGTCAAATACAGGATCAATTAGAAATAATGCTCTCACTAGGCCTTAGTTCTCTACTTTTTGAAATGAAGAGCACTGAGCATATGATCTCTAATGTCTCTTTTGACTCCAACATTCTATATTCAAAGGTTCCTTACATCTCCAACATTCTGAAGAAGATAGGTTACTGGATTTTAGGAAGATGAGGGTTCAAATCCTGCTTCGGATACTTATTATCCACATAACTCTGGGCAAGTGGCTTAACCACTCTGTGCCTTAGTTTCCTCATTTGTAAAATGGGGAAAATATTAACTATAGCCTTTACTTCCCAGATTTATTATGAGTATTGAATGAGATAATACATATAATGCAAACTATAACTGCTACTAATGTCAGTGTTAATTGCTCATGGGTAGGCTGAGCCAATGTAATAAAAATGAGAATCCTACCTAAGTTAATTTGCTTATTAAGTTCCATAACAGTCAAACTACCAAAAATTATTTTATAACACTAGAAAAAAATTAGTAACAAAATTCATCTGAAAGAACAAAAGGTCAAGAATATCAAGGAATCAATGGAAAAAATGTGAAGAATAGCAGCCTAGGAGTTTCAGATTTCAAACTATATTACAATGCAGTAATTATCAATACAATGTGGTATTGGCTAAGTAATAGAGTGGTAGATCAGTGAAAAAGATTAGGTACATTGTACACAGTGGTAAATGACCATAGTAATCTATTATATGATAAATTTAAAGATCTAAGCTTTGAGGTAAGAACTCAACATTTCACGAAATTTCTGGACAACTGGAAAGCTGTTTGGCAATAACTGGGCATAAAGTAACATCTTACATCATATACTAAGACAAGGTCAAAACTGATAAATGATTTAGACATAAAGGGTTATATCATAAGTAAATTAGGGGAAGGCAAAAAAATGTGCCTGTCAGAACTATGGACAAGGGAAAAGTTTATGACCAAACAAGAGATAGAAAGGATTACAGGAAGTAAAATAGATAATTCTCAATACTTGAAATAAAAAAGCTTTTGCATAAGTAAAACAAATTCAACCAAAATTAAAAGGCAAAGAGGAAACTGGGGGTGGGGAGAGATTTATAGCAAGTTTCTTTGATAAAGGCTTCATTTCTCAATCATAGAGGGAAGTGAGTCAAATTTATAAAAATAAGAGCCATTCCCCAGTTATAAATGGTCAAATAATATGAACAGGCAGTTTTCAGAAAAAGAAATCAAAACTTTCAATAGTCACATGAAAAAATGCCCTAAATCACTGCTGATTAGAGAAAAGCAAATCAAAACAACTCTGAGATGCTACTACACACCTATCAGATTGGCTCACATGAAAGAAAAGGAAAATGACAACTGTTGGAGAGGATGTGGAAAAATTAGGAGGCTAATGCACTGTTGGTGGAGTGGTGAACTAGGTCAACCATTTTGGAGGACAGTTCAGAACTACACCCAAAGGGCTATCAAAGGATACATACCCTGTGACCTAGCAATACTACTACTATAGTATGTATCCCCCCCTCCAAAATGGAAAAGTAGTTATTTGTACAAAAACATTTATCGCAGCTCTTTTTGTTGTGGCAAAGAATTGGAAATCAAGGGGATGCCCATCAATTGGGGAATGGCTGAACAACTTGTGGTATATGTCTGTGATGGAATACTATTGTGCTATAAGAAATGATGAGGAGAGTTGCAGAAAAACTCGGGAAGACAATATGAACTGATGAAAAGAGAAGTGAGCAGAACCAGGAGATAATTATACACAACAATATTGTAAAGGCGATCAACTGTGAGTGACTTAGCTACTCCGATCAAGACAATGACCCAAAATAATTCTAAAGGATCATGATGAAAAATGGTATCCACCTTCAGAAAGAAAACTGGTAAACTCTGAATGCAGATTGAAGCATACTTCTAATTTTTTATTGTTTTATTTTGTGTTTTCTTTTGGAACAAGGCTAATATGGAAATGTTTTGCATGACTTCATGTTTATAATCAATATCCAGTAGCTTGCTCTCTGAAGGAGGGGGAAGGGCTGGGAGGAAGAGAAAGAATTTGGAACTCAAAATATTGAATGAAATAAATAAAAGGTAATTGAAAAATAAAATAATAAATAAAAATTTTAAAACAACCAAGTTAGAAGGATTTGCTAGGGGAAGAAGGCATTCTTGACCTTGATCTCTTTGGGAACCATCATTTATGTGCAGCATCCATTGGGGATAAGTGATGAAGGCAAGAGCCCCTCATGCACACATATACACACACGCACATACACATACATACACCCAAACACACACACATACACACAAACACATACACACACATTTCATTTCAGAGCAGGCACACTATGCTTTCACTGTTTCTTAACCGCTATGAGAGCTTTTTAACTTGGTTACTGAACAGAAACCCCATGGATATGCCAAAGGGGCAATCTCTATCCCTCAGGCCTCTGCTGAGCTCTGTAGGGATGATGAGAGAAGCTCTTTTTTTCACTGGGATACAAATCATAAGCACACGGCTGCCCAGGCAGGCCTGTGTCTGGGATGGATCCACCCCCTGTTTGTGGCTTCTTTCCTTTAGCACAGAGTCTTGTAAGGTCTTGAAAGGCAGCTGAGCATCCCCCTTCCTGGACATGCAGGCAGCTATACAGAGCTGATCCTAACAGCCATGGCAGCACATAAGATGAGATGAAAACCAGTTGTCCACAGAGCAGGAAACTATTAAGAGACAGAAGCCCTTGATGCTGAATGAGCTACAGTCAATGGGGCAAAAATGTTGAGCAGCTAATAAGTGGCCCTCATATTGGGGCTTGCAAGCATCCCAACAAGGCTTGACGGGATCGATGGGAATCACAGCATGATTCTTCATTGCTTACTGTCTCTCTTTCTGTGTGAGAATAAATCCATCTATTCCATGTCTGATTCGTGTTTAAATTCTGAGTACCTTTTCAGCTCCTTCTGCCCCCAGGGGGGAGGGTCCCTTAGCATAGGGAAAAAATAATTGTGATAACAATAACTAACATATAGAGAGTTCTTGGTGCATGCCAGGCATTGTGCCAGGACCTTTACAGTGATAATCTCATTTGAGCCTCCCAACAACCTAGGGAGGTAGGCACTATTATTATCCCCAATTTATAGATGGGGAAATTGAGGAAACATGAGTTAAATATTGCCCAGGATCACACAGCGAGTATGTGTCTGAGGTGGGATTTGAACTCAGACTGGAGCACAGGGAAGCCTAATTCCCCTATGGAAGGAACAGGTAACCCTAGAGCCATGAATCCGGGGCAAACCACAAGGTCAGGGAAAGAAAATAGACTAGTGAAGTTTTCTTCCTTTGCTGCAGCAGAGCTAGCCAGCTGTCCTGGCTGACATGGACCATTGGCATTGTCTTCATCAAAGCTAACTCATGTCTGCATAACCCTGGCTGACATTATCAATGGGATTCCATGAGGACTTTGTGATGGAGGTATTGCAGAAGGCCCATTTTGCAGGAGAGAAAACTGACCCTCAGAGAAGTGAGATTGCTTGTTGATAGTCCTATAGTTAATAGGTAAAAAAAAGTCAAGAGAAGAGGGACTTTCTAGGGATTTTCTAGGGCTTTTGCCAGTAGATGCCAAAGATAAGTGTCACTTATTTTCCATAAACATGAGCAGTTAAGGATAGGGATCATAAAGGAGGCATAAGGGCTGCCCTCTAGCCTGTCCCTTGAGAGGAAATATTCCAAAGCAAACATTCAATACACATTAAAATCATGCCAAAGGTGTCAGAAAATACAGATGCCTAGCCAGGAGCCCTAGGGCAAAGGAGGTAGGGACGGGGGTGTGCCAGGTCCAAGAAAAGCAGAGGAAGGAACAGGAGCCCTTCTCAGGTAGTGGAGGAGGGAAACTCAGAAAGGAAGAGCCCTGCTAACGGCATTTGTCATGAGAATACCCCCAAGGACCCATATTTAATATTTTGTTGTCCAAGTCATATAAAAGATGTTATCAAAGGCATATATGACTAGAAAAAGGCGCTGGTCACATCACAAGTCCAATGGACAGCCCAATACTGGACTAGTATATACCAAATTCAATGTTTGGACAATCCGATACTAAACTGATAGAAAATCCATCAGAGAGCCACAAAGCATTGAGCAAGGAGCAAGGCAGGAAGAATTTGGAAATATTCCTTGAAGACAACAAATGGAAAAAGACCAGCATTTTTGTGGGACCCAGATTCACCTCTCAGCTTTCTCCATTGAAGCATTTGACAAACAATCCTCAGCTCCCATTTCATTTGACCTGCCGAAATATACTCAACGTGTGAATTAGGAATATACCCTTGACCCAGTGTGATGTTGAGGTTTTCCTTATGGTAGAAGAACCCCAGAGTTCATGAGCTTCTGGAACATAGCGATAGCCAGGAACCATGCCAGTGGAGGAAGGGAGAGGAGAAAGAAATGGATGGGGCAGGGAAGGGAGAAGCAAAAAGTGAGAAGCCTGAGGCATTTTTATTCTGAGTTAAAAATCCAAAGGCAAAATCTGAAAGTGACTTTCAACCCAAAAAGGAGCCAGGTCAGGCAGGACTGCAGCAGGTAAAAACAAGAGTCAGAAGGGAACACTGAGAAAGATGCAGGAATGGTTGGTGAAGGACAATGGAGCCAAGAGATCTTACAACTTCCCACCCTAACTGGCAAAAACTACAGCTCTGACTCAGTTCACTAATTAGCATCATTCAGCTCCAGAGAAACTTGCTAGAATTCATAAGAGGAAAGTGCAGTCCTAAAATACAATGGTAAGTGGGAAAGGCTTGGGCTGACCCAGCAGGGAGCCTTGCCCACGGTGATGGAGCCGAGGTTGAAATGATGGCTATCGCCTTTCAGAGTAATTGTTTCAAAAGATCATGTGCCTGCATTTCACAAGTCTCTAGTCCAGGAGAACACAACCTTATTTGCTTCATGGAACCCTTTGGCAGGCTGGTGAAGCCTGGGGCCTCCTCAGAATACAGCTCTTACACGCATAAAATAAAATGCATAGGATTATGTAGCAAACATTACCAGAAAAAGAGCTATCAAAATATAAACTTAAAAAAAAGTTCCCAGACCCCAAGTTAAGGCACCGGTTCTGGCTTGTGGTGTGCTAACATACTGATGGAGCAGGGGTCTATTAAAAGTGACCAGTAGGAGATAAGAGTCCTCCATTAGGATATGCCCAGTACGTGGGCAAGGTGCTTGTGTTTGGGGGTTCTCCAGGGCCCTGACTTACTTGAGCTGAATCTTGGAATCTCCTGTCCTAAAAGGGAGCTGTCATCTTTTACGTAAAGAAACATTGAACCTTTTACCAGCAGAGTCACGTGACACAGCCTCACCTTGACAATTTCAAAAAAAAGACATAGTTTACTCTGCTTAAGTTCCTACTACCCCCTCAAAAAATAATTGTCTGTGCCTCATCAAAGACATTCGAAGTGACTACAAGGTTTAACTCCCTTTCTTATCACACAGACAGTTCTGTAATAAACTCAGGGCCATTAAGCCCCAAATACAGAGCGGAGTTGTTAGCCAAGAAGCAGACTGGTCTAAAACAGCCTCGGGAAGTCAGCTGCTGAGATTCAACTGTCTGGGAGCTCTCCGAGCTTGGGAGCAACGTGCCCATTACCAGTGACAGGCTGGCCACCAGTCACAATGGGAAGTCTAATAAAAGGACAAACTATTTCATTTTTATTGCATTTGCTGATGGGGAAGTAAGATTACAAGGCATTATTGTATTACCAAGTTGAACGGAGCCAAGTATAACAGTTCTGAACAGGAAATAGCAGGTTTCTTTGACAACACACAGAGAGGTGATACAGAGTTGTCTTTCATCAGCACATACTGGCTCTGCTCCCCTTGTTCCAAATTTGGAAAATGGCCCTAAGTTGGGGAGCTTTGCTGTGTTGTTATATGATGCAGGTTCATTTAGATTGCAAAACAATCTATTTCTTTGGCTCACAAGGTTTGGCTAGCTTACCAATGTTCAGAGCTTGGGGCATGGAATCCAGGCCTACCTAAATCTGAAAGCATTGTTATTAAACTCCCACACCTGGGGGTGAGGGAGGGACACATAAGATCTTGTGATTTTTTAAGAGTAGGAAGGAAGCTCAAAAGTCCAACCTCCTTTTAATAGAGAAGGAAATTTAATAGAGACAGGAAATGATTCACCAAAGGTCATACAATAGTCATGCATACATAGGTAGCAAAGACTTGATTGCAAGCCCTATGATGCCATATCCAGTGATCTTGTCCAAACATCAGGATGGGTTCCCAAAATGAAACAAAATCCTCTTGTGATAAGGACACCAGATACGGCAAAACCTTACTGGCTAATTGCATTTGTTAGAGCGCTTGCTAACAAAGTCCAGATCATGAATTTAATTTAGTGTCATGGCTACCATCCACACCAGTAACCTTGCCTACTTACCTGGGAAGGCTCCATTCCCAAAGGGGACTTAGTTAGAAAGAGTAGAAGCCAAGCCAAGAAAAATTGTTTAGAAGGCACATGGGTAACAAGGGTGTTATTTCTATGAACAAAAAGCATGCCCCAAATGAATGTCACCACCAACCTTGGATTTCTGTGACATGGAAACTGAATCACAGGACAAATTCCCATCAATATGACACGTGGAGGTTTATAAAGCACTTTCTTCATAAGAGCTCTGTGAAAATGATTATGGTCATTACACCGATAGGGAAACTGAGGCCAGGAAAAGGACATGACTTATTCAAGGCTGCACAGCTAGAAGGTCTCAGATCCAGGATTCCAACCTAAGTCTCCTGATTCTATGTTCATTCCCTTTTCCACCACACTGATCTGTCTCTCAGAAGCTACTCTTACCATTCATTGTGTATTAACTATGATTATGTCCGATCCTACTTTGACCATTTTTCTTATCACTTGACTAAAATATTTCTCCATTCCACTTTGATGACTCTCTAGGGAAAGGACAGGGATTGGTGAGTTATCTCACCTCTCACTTGAGGAGAATAAATAAATCCTTCCTTCCTTCTTTCCTTCCTTCCTTCTTTCCTTCCTTCTATCCATCCATTTCTTCCTTCCTTCCTTCCCTCATCTATCCATTCATTCATCCATCCATCCACCCATCCATCCATTTCTTCATTCCTTCCTTCATTCATCCATTCATACATACTTATACACAGTGATTTCTTCCTAAGATGCCTCTAATGCTCCAAAAGAAACAGAGGCAACTCCAGCCTTGGAGCCCACAGCTCTCAGATAAAATCAGTTCTAAGCAAACTAAGGATTGAGATTTTTTTGTGGTTCTTTTTTGTTGGTTGTTTTTTTTTGGGGGGGGAGTAAAACAGGTGTTTGTTTTTCATCTCTTTTAAAAGAAACTGCCTCCTCAGATGGGGATTAGCCTTGGATTATTCAATTAGGAAGAAATAGGTTCTTTAGCATGTCGATTTACTACTAGGATTAGGACTTAGAAGGATGGGACAGGTAGAATTTTCATCTATTACCAAACCTGGCAATTACATGGTAGGAGACACTGGACAATTACCAATTACCAATGTGTTTTGGCCCATCTTCCCTTAGCCACATCCAGCATGGTGAAAAAAGTGGCTCGTTGTCAAAGTACACTTCTTGCATTGCATCACTATAATAGTAGACAGTGTAGACAGATACACAACCTCAGGTTAGCTCTGAGACCTCTCTACCCTCCTATTCATTATCTGCCTCAGAAGCACCAAAGATGCACAACATTAGGACCTGACCCTTAAGTCATGAATGCTTAGAGCTCCTTCCTCAGGAAGACAGTTACAATCAGCAACATCAGAGCCAAGTACCAGGCATAGCATATCTACTTTGGGACCCTGGCAATCTTTCAGAACTCTGAAAACATGGAGTGCTATTTCTACGGCTGGTGTATGTTGGGCAGACTCTTATAAAGGCACAGCCCTAGCCAAGGAGGAAGAAAGATGCCTACGTGGCCCAAAGAAGTTTAACAGTCTTGAGATGCCAACTTTTTGCTTACTACCCTCTCCCACTTGCCCTGTCTAGCCCACTGCATAGCTCAGGTGAGACAGAAATACATACAGAAGTCCCAACTGAACCAAATGTCTTCCCTATTGCTCAGAGCTAACTGTCCCAAAGACTCCAATCACAGTTGTTCTCTACCTTTCCTAACACCTCTGATGTGTATCCCACCCTCAGCATCCCCTCGCCCTGTATCCCCTGATTTTAATGACTTCTCAATCTAAGTAGCACTTTCCTAACCTTGAGAACTGGGTGGCGCTAAACCAACGTTCAGAGAGATGGTGACATCTTCAATGTCTCACAGCTCTAAGTGCTCAAAGGAAGAATAGAACTTGGGGCACTCCTGGCTCCAACTGCCCCTTCTCCTAATGTACCATACTGCTTCTCACACGTGTGCTTTGTTCCCTCTAGACACACCATGGAAAAGAATGAGAGCTTGTTTGAGGCAGAAGGGAAATGGGAATAAAAAGATGAACTCAGAATGATCTCTAGCCTCAAGGAGCTTCCGCTCTGTAGGGAGAGTGACACAGGATGGCAGGCATGGATAAGTGGAGATCTGTACTAAAAGCAGGACTATTACACTGACAAGCTCATAAAGACTTTTAAGTATGGGAGAATCGATGAACTAGATATCTGTTGGATGTTTGTTTCACTCATTGGTTTTCTTGTTCTTGTGCATTTGTTTCAATTGTGTCTGACTCCCCATGACCCCATTTGAGGTTTTCTTTGCAAAGATACAGGAGCAGTTTGCCATTTTCCTCTCTAGTTCATTTTACAGATGAGAAGACTGAGGCACACAGAGTTAAGTGACTTGGCCAGGGTCTAGAATCAAATACACAATCCTCTGTTTGGCATTCAAAGCCCTTCATTACCTTCACTACCATCCCTACCCCTTACCTTTGGAGTCTTCTTATGCCTTGCTCCCCAACACACACTCCAAGCTGGTGACACTAGTCTCTTGGCTGTTCCACACACAAGACACTCCATTTCTCATCACCTGGCACTTTCTCTGGCTGTCCCCCCACCACCATTCCTGGAATACTCTCCCTCCTTAAGTCTACCTACTGCTTTCTCTGGCTTCCTTTAAAGCCCAGCTAAAATCCCAGGAAACCTTCTCCATGCCTTCCATCTGCTAATTATTTCTTATTTTTCCTGTCCACAGCTTGTTTTTACATATTCATTTGCTTGTTGTCTTTCCCATTAGATGGTTAGCTCCCTGAGGTCAGAGACTGTCTTTTGCCTTGTTTTGTATCCCCTGCAATTATCACAGTGCCTGGCACATAGTAGCTGCTTCATACATGTTTTGATTGATTCCCATAGCTTGTAAGTGTCAGGGCCAGAACTCACACTCTGCCTCTTCTGTCCCAGGTCTAGACCACAAACTTCTTCTGCTACAGTATGATTCCCCTGCTCTCTGATTCTCTTCTTTCTTTTCCTTTCCAGGTGCCTGAAGTGGGAAGATTTCAAAGAGGAGGGGCCTGTTTTCTTTGGCACCAAAGCCTTGAAACTATGATGAACCAGGATTCAAAAAACCCAGCTTCTAGTCCTCATTTGGTCAATAACTGATAATGTGACTTCTGTGAGGGGGTCAGATCTAACATGCAGCTGTATCAGCTGCCTACTGGAGCTGGGGTTTTCTTGGGGTGGGGGAATGGAAATAAAATCCTCACACATCTGTTGGCACTTTGAAGCCCTTCACAATCTGCCCCAGGCTACCTTTCTCAGTTTGTTGCCTGTTACTCCCCCATGTGCCCTCTGTTACAATCAAGGCACAGTTGCCACTTGATATTCCTCTCCTGTCTGTGTCTTTGCACTGGCTTTGTCACATCTGGAAAGCTCTTCCATCTTGTCTCTGCCTTTTAAAATACCTGGCTTCCTTTAATGATCAACTCAGGTTCCATCTCTGAGAGGATGCTTTTCCTGACCTCCTCAGATTCTCTTGCATGTAACTAGCTGTGTACATGTTGGGTCCTCACCCCCAAAAGAATGCAAGTACCTTGCAGTACAAGACTAGTCTTCACCAGACCACATGAGTCTCCTATTCAGTCAATTCCAATGGGGTCCCTGGCCTCTAGGGTAAAATAGAAAGTCCTCTATTTACTTGTTAAATCCCTGCACATCCCAGCTCTAACCCATCTTTCCTGTCTCATTGGACATCACCCCCCATCCTGCACTCTCAATCCCAGCAAAGTGGCCTTCTCTCTGCTTCTTACCCATCACCCCCATTGCTTGTCTCATGCCTTTGCACCAGCCACCCCCATTCCCAGAATGACCACCTCCTTACCTTTACCTTAAAGTCCTGTTCTTTTAAGATTCTCTTTTCATATTCTGCATGAAGATCTTCCTCATCCCACCCACCCCAGAATAATAGTGAATGCTGTCCCTTAGCACACTATATGGTATTGACCTATTTCATATACATTTCATATCTATTTGTATTTACTCATTTTATATTTCTTTTGAATATATTTGCATACATGCTTGTTGTCTTCCCCATGAGATTGAGAGCTCCTTGTGAGGAGGGATCATTGCCTTCTTTGTACTTGTCTCCCCAGTGCCTAGCATACAAGAGATGCTAAGAAATACTTCATTGATTTATTCATTTCTGGTTTTGTATCCCCAGTGCCTGATAAATGTTTATTGGACTGAGTCGGGCTGGAAGTCCTGCTATTGCTGGTCCCATATATGACCACTTGTTACATCCCCTCGGATGATCCCAAGGGCTGAGTGCCTATGATGAACAAGTAAAGTAAGTAAACTAGTAAAGTAAACTCAGCCCATTTACCTGAGTTGGAGCTAGTAAGTGTCTGAGAACCAATTTGAGCTCAAGTCTTTCTGATTCCAGGTACAATGCTCTGTGCCCTGAACTACCAGCTGCCTCCAGAGAGGTCAAGTAGCTTACTCAGGGCCACACAGCTACTAAGTGTCAAACTCAGGTCTTCCTGACTCCAAGTCCACCATTTTATCCACTGCTCAACTTAGCTTCTTTAAGACAGGGTTATCCTTATCAGTTGGCTTTCTCCTCGTCTTAAGACGGTTGTAAACAAGGAAGGTATGGCTTCCTTCCCATGGGTCTGATGTTACTCTGACGTGGCTGAGATGTCATTCAATTAAAGAGACAGTCTCCTTCTGCGCCTCAACATAGGGCCCCCTCTCTTCCCAACTCTCATAAGATATGACTATCAACTCCTCAACAGAACAATACCAAAGAAATCCCATAAGAGAATTGGCCTGTCATTTTGAAGGCACGGCCACCCTGCCCCTTTCTCCTTTCTTCTCCCCATTCAGAGATGCATAGAGTCTGGTGGGCAAGGAATCCTCAACTTCCACAAGCATCTTGGGCAAAAGTAGGTATCAGGAAATTCCTGGCAGAATCTGCAATATTTCCTGCCCCAAGCTGTCTTAACAGTAATTCAAGGGTATGGTTTTCATCTGATTTGTTCTCTCTCTCTCTCTCTCTCTCTCTCTCTCTCCATATATATGTGTTTCTCTGTGTTTCTCTCTCTCTTCCTCCTTTATTTTGTGACATTTCTATTGGCAAATCCTAACAGAGATTTTAAACAGGGCTTGATGCCATTAGTCTGTCTCCTCCAGCTCCCAAACCCCCACCCTCTTGTGCTGTCACATTCACAATCCACTAAACAAACTGAGGTCAGAGAGCAGGGGCTCCCTCGACTCTCCTTCATACTACATTCTCAGGATGTTCACCATTCCCTTTTCTTTCTCTTCAGTGTTAGAGGAAGCCATTTCCCTACTTCTGGGCACAGATTGATTTCATAACCTCCTGCCTGATCCCCACGTCTCATCCTCCTGTCTCCCTCAAGCATCTTGAAGCTCTCTTTCTATGGGATCCTCCATTTCCCTACAAAATGTGTCTTTCCCCAATCCTGAAGACAAGCTTTCTGGACTCTGTCTCTTCTTTCTTTCACCACAAAATGCTCCTGGGGAGATGGGGTGGAAGGAAGAAGTGTCTATGCTTGATGCCTCCACTACCTTACAACCTCTATCTCTCCCACCTGACTTCTCTACCCACAAATCATTTCAAAGTTTTCTAAAATCACTCTTGTGGGTATTCAGTTGTTTTAGTCACATCTGACTCTTCATAACCCCTTTTGGGGTTTTCTTGGCAAAGATGCTGGAGTGTTTTGCCATTTCCTTCTCTAGCTCATTTTACAGATGAGGAAACTGAGGCAAACAAGGTTAAGTGACTTGCCTAGTGCCAAACAGCTAGTAGCTTTTTGAGGTCAGATTTGAACTCAGGAGGATGAGTCTTCCTGACTTCAGGCCCAGCACTCTACCCACTGTGCCACCTAGCTGCCTTTCTAAGATAATTAATGCCCTTCTAATGAGTAAACCCAATGGTTTTTCTCAGTTGTCATCTTTTTAACCCTCTTTGTATCACTTGAACAAATGGACTAGGGTCCAGGGTCAGGGAACCTGCAGCCTCGACGCCACATATGGCCTTCTAGGTCCTTGGGTGTGGCCTTTTGACTGAGTCCAAGTTTTACAGAACAAATCCTTTTATTACGGGGATTTATTCTGTGAAGTCTGGATTCAATCAAAGGACCACACTTGAGGACCTAGAGGGCATATGAGGCCTTGAGGCTGCAGATTCCCCATCCTGGATGACCCTCTCCTAGATACACTCTTGCCCACCGTCTTTCATGATACCACACATTCCTGACTCTCCTCTAACCTCTGTGTAGGTGATTTTGTCTCCTCTGACAGCATCTCTTCCTCTGACTGATGGCAGTTACCCTAGAGTTCTTTGACTTCTTCCCTCTCTAAATTCTCCCCATTGTCAGTTTCACTCACACAAATATTCAGCTCTTACTGTCTGGACTGATGACACCTAAACCTATATTCCATTAACATCTACATCTGTCTATAGAACATTGCTATCTAGCTTTGCCATTGTGACCTCATCCTCAACTCACTGAAAACCAGACTTGCTACCCATACCTAGAATGCCTTATTTAGCCCAACTCAATGCTGCATGCTATTATCTTCTCCAATGCTGAAACTCGGTCCAGATTCCATCTGTTTCCTGAAGCCTTCTGTGATGGCACCAGGTGATATTGACCTTTCTACTTTCAGATACTTTGCATTTCTCAGGAATTATTATGCATTTAGGTTATTTGTGTCTATATCATAACCTCCTGCAGACTGTAAGCATGCCATGTCTGTGACATTCTAGAAGAGGAATGGCCTTGATCTGGGCCCCATTTGTTCTTAATGAAGCCATCCTGGTATGAAGTTATAATCATTTCCTTTTCTAAGTATTCACAGACTATTTCCTTTAACAATCATTGTGCATTCCTGCTGGGAAACAAACTCGAGTTCAACTGCCTATAGTTTAAAGATTCTACTTTCTTTTTTGAAATCTGGGAAATCTTTTGTCTGCCACAGGCATATATAATTATTCTCAAGATCCAGAGATACCATAAGACAATTCACTGGGTGTGGTTCTTGCTACAAGAACACTTAGAAGGGGTAAGGCCAGGGACTCCAATAAAATCTGTTGTTCGATAATAAGTAGGAATTCAACCCAGACCCTTTGACCCAACAGAGCAATTCCTAGGCATCTAACCTGCCCCTGACCCTGGCAGTCAACGACAGAAACAAACATCTAATATGAACCAGAATATTCACAACAGCACCATTTGTGGTACCAAAGAACTGGGAGAAAATTGGGTTTCCTTTGATTGGGGAATGGTGGAAAAGCTACGGTGTATAAATGTAGTGGAACATTATTATGTAGTTTAATATTATGGATTTGAAGAATTTAATGAATTGGGGGAAGTTTGCCATGAACTGATGCTAATCAAAATACATAGAATTCAATGAAAATCGAAAGAGCATTAAAGGGAAATTGAATTCTAAGTTTTAGCAAGTTAGTAAAGGTTCCAGAGAAGAGGTAACAAGACATACAATAGTGAAAAGGTAGAATGCTTTCTAGAACATACTGATGTCACAGTGTCACACACAGTTGCTATATCAGATGTGTTTACTTCATTGTTTTCTTAGTCATAAGGATGGTCAGGTGAACAGATAAGAAATTATCATGATGTAAATAAAAAAGGACCAATTAAACATGTTTTTAAATAAAGATCAAAATTCCAGCCCTTGACTTGACCAAAACAAATTGTATAACTGGTTTCAAAAATGAACCAAAAGTAAGTCATTTCTGCTTTCAGGGTCTCAGTCTTTCCATCTTACGACATGAGAGGGCATTGGACTAGATTCCCTTCAAACCTCCCATCTCTACTCTTTTCTGATTCTAGAAAATGGCCCTAAATTATTCAGCTCACCTTACTCGTTCCAAAGGAATTCATAGATGGTGTGCTGACACGCTCAGAGATACTAGACCAAAGGCAATGTCCAACTACAGGGTGTGCCAGCACACACAGCCCAACTTCTCTGTGCTTCCCTGAATCTTTGGCTGGCACATGTCTATGCAGATGGCTATATTCTGTTCCTTGTCATCGCAGGTAAAGTCACAAACTATCAAAAATTATTGAGCAAACTCATCATTTTGTAAAACAGCACACTGACTAAAGAATTTCAAAGGCCAAGGTAAATCACACCCTTAGAAGCAGCCATTCCTGAAATTTTTGAGTAACAATGACCAACTGTTCACAGTTGTTTAAAAAAGTCCAAATCCTCACTAGCAACAATAGCTTTTTTTAAGTTAGTAGCCAATGGATCCATTGGAATGTGTCCCATAATTTCAGAAAAAAAAATTGAACAAGCCATCAATGAACTCCCCAATGAAAAATCTCCAGGACCACATGGACTTACGAGTGGATTCTACCAAACATTTAAAGGAATGTGTCACTCTGAAACCCCAGCTAATAGGCCTCCTAGCTAAATGGCTGAGGACCAAGCAGAAGTATACCTCTGTACCTCCATGGACAATTTGGATACAAAAAACGGGTGACTGGAAGATGACAGGACTGAAATCTAAATTCTGGATTATCAAACAAAAATTTCAGAAAAGGCTCCATCATCCTTTTTTCATTACAAAATGAACAGTTCATAAATGAAGCAATGTCCCCTGCCATCTTTTTCTCTTCCTCTTCCAAAATGCAGAGGTTTAAGCTATGCAGTTTCAAACTTAGCTAAGGCCCTTGGAACCCTCTATGAAGGGGATAGCTAAGTCCAGGTTCCATTGGATTTTAAAAAGCAGGTCGCCAAAGGGAGATGTGAACATGTACTCAATGGAGCATGAAGTGAGTGACTTATCTAAGCGTGTGGAGTCATACAAGAGCCAGGGGTGAAGCGAGGATGGATTTATCACCCAAGTGTTGTGCTGGGGTCGACATAATATTAAAAGCCCCAGAGATAGATCTCCATAACATCAGGAGGATCCCTTATGAAAGATTTAGAGAAAGACATGGACAAGAGTCCAAATGGATATGAAAGCAACCATGTGCTGTGATCTGCAATGGGGAAGGGAGTCGTCACATCACTGACATGATGGATGCATCAAGGTATTGATGTGTATGGTTAAAAAAAATACAGTTTTTTGAAGAAATATGTTGAGAAGCTATGAGATGAGGAACCATCTTTTTGAGTAACGCATTATTTTCTTCTCAGCCTATTGCTTCCTGACTTTCTCTTAGGTTATGAAGAAATGTTTGGATAGCTTGACAAAATATCTCTTTCCTAGGTATCCCAAAGGAGAGATCTTGACTCAACCATGCCAATTCCAGTGATTCTTCTTTCTCATCAATCCATCAAAGTAGGTCTCTGAGTGCTGAGCCCACACTGTTTGCTTTTCCCCAGCAAATCCATCAGTGACTGTCATTACAATCCTGAAAAGGAGTATTTTGGGTCAGACTCTAAAGAGGGTTGTACGTTTCCATACGAAGCATCCTAATAGTTTGGTGACTAAGAGCTGTCCTCCTAGAGTGACTGCATATCTTCCTAAAGATGGGACCACCTCTCTCTTGGTTGCCTTCCAAATATCTTCCATCAGCTCATGCTCTCGAGACTCTCCTCTTGCTGGGGCTGTGCACAACCATCACACTGACATTTATCTGACTGATGACCGCCTAGGTGAGGAGGAAACCTTGTGACAGAGAGTGCGTGAGACTTCAAGTGTGAGGGATGGCTAGGAGAATATGAGGCGACTGAAAGAAGTTTCCCCAGGAAATCCAGTGCCAGAAATTAGAGCTCATTTTATTGTTCTTTCCTGCCTTCAATTTCTCTACCATTCCCAATTAACCCAGAGATAATGGAAATAATCAGGTCCTTGCCTTATCCCTCCAACTTGACAAGCAAATGATAGATCAACACAAAGTGGAAAAGGAGATAAATTCTCCAAGTAGGCAATGGACCAAAAGATTGTAATCACCATTATTCTCCCTGCCTTAGGACTGACTCATATCAGACAGGAGGATTTAACATGCTTTCTTACCTTCACTGTCTCCTATTGTCATGACACCCAAACACACTTGAGAGGCTGGGGTGGTCTCAACTTCAGAAAGGAGACAATCCAGCCTCAAGTGGGCTTCTGTGGAGCCTCCCATGACAGCAGACATGGAACACATAGGTTGTCAAGAGTTTGTCTCTATGGAGGAAAGCAAACCCTGATAGTTTGGCTGTGAGCACAGAAAGAAAGCGAATACTGTTCAATGAAGAACAACCCAAATCTCCAAAGTCTCTGTTCAAACTTCCTTGACAAAGAATAGTGATGATGATGGTGCTGCTGCTGAACGGCATCAAAAGGGGGCCCAGTCCTTTTTCAGGTGGCTTGGATAGTTGATGTGGGGAAGCTTATGGAATCACAGAATTAAGATTTCGAGATATCCTAAAGTGTAGCCAGACTATGCAACTCTCTTCAGTAAACCCTAATGGTTCCTTATTAACTCTAGGCTCAAATATAAGCTCCTCTGCTTTGTCATTTAAAGCCTTTCACAAGCTGGGCCAAGCCTACTTTTCCAACTTTCTTACACATTATTCTCCTTTATGCATCCAACAATCCATTTACTTTGGCCTTCTAACTAATTATCTGTACGTAGACGTGCATATCCCTTTCACCCTTTGACAATTTTGCCAATTGAAAGGGACAAAGACAAACACAGGTATGAAATGTGTCTATGCAAAACACTAAGAAAGCAGCCCCAGACTTAAGCGAAGGCATGTGAGAAGACACTCCCCACACATACCTATTCATGGAGGTGTTATGGATGTTACACATTGCACAGGCTTTCAAACTTTGTCAATGTGTCTATTGGTTATGCTGACTTTGTTCTTCCTTTTTAAAAAATACTATTTGTCATATGGGATGACTCTTTGGGAGGGGTAAGGATACCTGGGATATTATGGTAATACAAGAAATAGAAAACTATTTTTTTAAAGGGAAGAAAGAAACCAGCCACAAAGACAATGCACTTACCCAAAGCAAAGACTGGCCTCATCTCTGGTCTCTTGTTTCAACAATCTGGCTAGCAGCTGCTGTGGGGGTGTAAGACCAACACAACCCCAACAACAAGCATGCCACAAAAGCACAGGTTCTTTTGATCTGCTTAACTAGGGCAAGCAAGGTGAAGGGGTTGACAAGCTTACTTTAATTCAGCATACAAATATCATTCACTTAGTTCAGGGGAAGAGACCAGCACACTAAACTTCAGAGCAAATTACAAACAAATCACAAACATCAACAGACAGACCAAATACAGATTCATAGTTACCAACATCTAGGTTCAGCCCAGGAGCTCATAACGAGGGCTGGCCCAGAGTCACTCGCACCACCACTGCTGTGGGAAAGAGCTCCAAAGAAGAGAAAGCCAACCCCTGGTTTTATATCTTTTTCAGCGTCAGGGGTGAGTCACACACACGACTCACCCACATGACCTAAAATCATCACAAAGAGGTGACTTAAACCCACATGGTCTAAAAGCCTCTGATGTCCCAAAACTATCACTCAAACTCATGTGTAAAACTAGGCCCTCCATTAGTTAGCCCAACTTGGGCCCCACCTTAGTTACCAATCCACACCCACATAGGTTTTACACCTAATAGGGGTTTGGGCCTGGGGCTTAGCACCTAGTAAGGCTGAATGAAATACACTGAATTACTCAAAGGAAACAAAGGCCAACTAAGTGCTAAGAGCCTATTTTGCTTACCAACACATCTCCCAGATGCTCATTTGACAAAAGTTAGTAGCTTCAAAATTTAACTTTTTCATTTTTGGATAAATGTGTATTACTTGTTTATGATTTTGTCCACAGAGATGAAGATTTAGTTAATTACCATAAGCTACATTAAGGGTTCTTGCAAAAAGGACACATCTCTGAAACAAGAAGAATTCAAAAGTGGGGGGGGGGAAGCCAAGATGGCAGCTGGAAAGCAGGGCCTCATTTAATCTCTCCCCCAGGTCCCTCCAAACAACTATAAAAAATGGCTCTGAACAAATTCTAGAGCTGCAGAACCCATGAAATAGCAGAGGGAAGCAGGGCTCAGGACAGCCTGGACACTTGCTGGGAAGGGTCTATTGCACCATTCTGGGAGTGGCACAGCCCAGCATGGGCCATGACAGGATCAACCAGACCCAGAGTTGGGCCAGCAGAGCAGGCCCTAGGGCAATGAATCATTGAGCTGTAGCAGTTACCAGACTTCTCAACCTACAAACACCAAAGACAACAGAGCAGATTAGTGGAAAAACTGCTGGATTGGAGTGAGAGTGGCTGACCCTTGAAAAGATCCCAAAAAGAAAACTCCTAGGAATATCGTCACCAAATTCCAGAGTTCCTAGGTCAAGGAGAAAATACTGCAAGCAGCCAGAAAGAAACAATTTGAGTATTGTGGAAACACAATCAGAATAACCCAAGATCTAGCAGCTTCTACATTAAGGGATCCAAGGGCTTGGAATATGATATCCTGGAGGTCAAAGGAGCTAGGATTAAAACCACGAATCACCTACCCAGCAAAACTGAGTACAATGCTCCAAGGCAAAATATGGATTTTCAATAAAGTAGAGGATTTTCAAGCTTTCTCAATGAAAAGACCAGAGCTGAATAGAAAATTTGATTTTCAAATACAAAAATTAAGAGAAGCATGAAAAGGTAAATAAGAAAGAGAAATCATAAGGGACTTACTAAAGTTGAACTGCTTTGTTCCTACAAGGAAAGATAATGCTTATAATTCATGAGACCTTTCTCTATATTAGGGTAGTTGAAGGGAATATACATGTATATAGACAGAGGGCACAGGGTGAGTTGAATATGAAGGGATGACATCTAAAAAATAAAATAAAATTAAGGGGTGAGAGAGGAATATATTGAGAGAGGGAGAAAGGGAGAGATAGAATGGAGTAATTTATCTCACATAAAAGTGGTAAGAAAAAGCAGTTCTGTTGGAAGGGAAGAGGGGGCAGGTGAGGGGGAATGAGTGAATCTTGCTCTCATCAGATTTGACTTGAGGAGGGAATAACATACACACTCAATTGGGTATCTTACCCTACAAGAAAGTAGGGGGAAGGGGATAAGAAAGGGGAGATGATAGAAGGGAGGGCAGATCAGGGGAGGAGGTAATCAAAAGCAAACACTTCTGAAATGGGACAGGGTCAAGGGAGAAAACTGAATAAAGGGGGACAGGATAGGCTGAAGGGAAATATAGTTAGTCTTTCACAACATGAGTATTGTGGAAGTGTTTTGCACATTGATACATATGTGGCCTAAAAAGGAGGGTCAAAAGGACCCCATATCTTGGTGGAAGGCTTCTTTGTTCTGTCACGTAGTGCCCAAGAGGAGGGGAACAAGCTCAGAGTCCACCCGAGGATGTAGAACTAGAGAGGCTTCTGTAAATCCTTGGCTCTCTGCCCTTTCTGGAAGAGCATATCACTCACTACCTCATCTGCCCTGATGGAGAATCAAGCCCAGCCAGGTGGAAGAACAGCCTAGCCCAGCTGGATTGACCCATCTAGCTGAGATGTGCCCTCTGAGGAGCAGACCTCATTCAACCAAGAACAGCTCATCTTAGCAATACGTTGACTCCATATCCATCGGTGAACTTTTGTAAAGACAGCCCCCAGGAAAAGGAAAGGACATGAAGTCCCACAGAACTAGAATTATGAGTTGACTTGGCCATGTGTGCTCCATACACATGTGCCTGGCTCTCAGGGTCCTCTAAGTTTGTGTTCATCTCCCTCCACAGACACTGTGTGCAATGGTGGGAGGGAGCTCCCCAGGTTTATAGGTACACTGCTAGATAATTACTTTCTTATTTTGCTTTTCAAATAAATATCTTTTAACAGTTAAGTAAGTCTGGCAGATTTGTTCATGAGGATCACATCAGTAGGGGCTCATGATAACTATAGAAGAATAGCCACCCACCATGGTTACTCCTAGCCTGAGAGTAGTGGTAGCAGCTGCCCCCACCCTGGGGAACCCTGATCTGTCAGTGGGTGTAAAGGCTGAGAGGAAAAGGGAGCGAACACGCATTTATTAAGTACCTACTATATGCCAAGCACTGTGCTAAACATTTTGAAAATATTATCCCATTCGATCTTCACAACAACCCTGAGAGTTAGGTGCTAATATTACTCCCATTTTATAGTTAAGGAAACTGAGGGAGACAGAGGTTAAGTAACTTGCCAAAGATCACACAGCTAATACATACCTGAGGCCACATTTGAACTCATGTCTTCCAGACTCCAGACCAAGGGCTTTATCCACCCAGAAAACAATCCACAAAGAGTGAGCCTGGGGGCTGGAATGAGAGGAAGTGACACCAGCACTACACACAGCACTTCATTTCTGATCTCCATGACTTTGTGCATTCCCTTCTCACCTCTAGTTCTCAAAATCCAGGCTCCTGCCATACTTGCTTCAAGTTATGTCTTCAGGGACCTCCCTAATCCTTGTGAGTTCACTTGCATTGGGGAGTTTTCCTCTTAGGGACATTTGAGTCTGAGGGAAATTCAACATAGCCTCCTGTCACTGTGAAAGACACTCAGATACAGGGACTGGTGACATCACACATCAGTCACCTTCCCATTATCACTGTCCAATCGATGACAAACAGGTATTGAGTACCTCCTGATGGTAAGGAAGAAACAGCTCTGAGGTAAGTGCCTAGAGGGAATTAACAGTCTAATAGGTGGGCAAGGTATACATACATGGAAGTGAAGATCACGATGTGATATTATCAGTATTTTTGAAAGGTACAAAGTGCTTTGTGAGGTCCAATAAGCCTATTGCCAACAGGGAAATCACAGAAACTTCCTGGGGGAGAAGACATGCTAGTTGCCTTTTAAAGTTAGGATAAGAATTCATCAGATTGTGGGGGGGGCGGTGGCAAGAGGATCAATAGAGGGGTGGACACTCCAAGTCTGGGGAATAATTGACTACCAATAATGTCTTAGGATGTTCTACTAAAAGGGGCCCAGAGATACAGACAGGAGCCGTGCCAGTTCCAATACCAACCAATCCTATCCTGAATAAACAACCACTATCACACAACCATCTAGGAATGTCCATGCTGAAAAAACAAAGACAATATGAAAAAGTCTCCAAAGTCAAGGAGCTTATAGGAAAGAATTCACATAGGAAGTAACATGTGAGCTTTGAAGGAATGACAAATGTATTTTAGCCACAGGAAACAGAGAAATGGCCCGTCTAAACAATGGAGACAGAAGGTAGAATGCTGAGTTTGAACAACAGTGGGTAGAACAGTTTGACAATAAAAGAGAGTAACTGAAGAGGAACAGCAGCCAATGAGCCTAGAGTCCAAAACAGGGAGTACTATCTATTATGTTTAAATGTTTTCTTCTTTCTAATTACATGTAAAAACAATTTTAACATTCATTTTTTTAAATTTCGAGTTCTAAATTTTCTCCCTTCATCCACTCCTTCCTCCCAGAGAGAGCAAGAGATTTGATGTAGGTTCTACATGTACAGTCATGCAAAACATATTTCCATATTAGTCATGTTGTAAAAGAAACCATAGACCAAAAACAAAAAGAAAAAATAAATTTTTAAAAAGGTACGCTTCTATCTGCATTCAGACTCTATCAGCTCTTTCTCTGGAGGTGGGCAGCATTTTCCATCATGAGTCCTTTGGAATTGTCTTAGACCATCATATTACTGAGAGCAGCTAAGTCATTCACAGCTGATCATCACACAGTATTGCTGTCACTGTTTACAATGTTTTCCTGGTTCTGCTCACTTCACTCTGTATCAGTTCATTTAAGTCTTTCCAGCTTTTTCTGAAAGCATCTTGCTAATTATTTCTTGTAGCGGGACAGTGATCCATCACAATCATATACCACAACTTGTTCAGCCATTCCCCAATTAATGGACATCCCCTTAAATTCCAATTCTTTGCCACTATAAAAAGAGCTGCTATAAACATTTTTGTACATTTAGGTCCTTTCCCCTATTTTATGATCTCTTTGAGATGCAGATTTGGTAATGCTATTGCTGAGTCAAAGGGTATGCACAGTTTTAGAGCCCTTTGTGCATAGTTCCAAATTGTGCTCCAGAGTGGTTGTAACAGTTCACAACTCCACCAACAATGCTCTGGTGTCCCAATTTTCTTATATCCTCTCCAATATTTATCATTTTTGTGTCATATTAGCAAATCTGCTAGGTGAGAGGTGGTACCTCAGAGTTGTTTCATTTGCATTTCTCTAATCAATAGAGATTTAGAGCATTGTTTTCATATGACTATAGCTAGCTTTGATTTCTTCATCTGAAAACTGTCTGTTCATATCCATTGACCACTTACCAATTGGGGAATGACTTGTATTCTTATAAATTTGACTCAGTTCTCTATCTACATGGCCTTCATCAGAGAAACTTGCCATAAAATTTGCCCGTTTCCTGTACACCTTCTAATTTTGGCTGCATTGCTTACACTGTAGAAAAACCTTTTTAATTCAATGTAATCAAAACTATCCATTTTATATCCCATAATGCTCTGTCTTGTTTGGTCATAAATTCTTCCCTTAACCATAGATATGATAAGTAAACTATTCTTTGTTCCCCTAATTTGCTTATGGCATCACTTGATGGTATGCATTTTGACCTTACCTTAGTATCTGGTGTGAGATATTGGTCCATCTATGTCTTGTTTCTTCCAAACTGCTTGATCGTTTTCTGATCAGTTTTTGTGAAAGTCAGTTATTATCCCCCAAACTTAGGTCTTCGCATTTACCCAACATGAGATTACTTATGGTCATTTGCTACTATGTATTGTATACCTAATCTAGACCACTGATCCAACACTCTTTTTCCCAACCAGTACTAGACTATTTTACTGATTACTGCTTGATAATACAGTTTGAGATCTGGTACAGCGAGATCACCTTCACTTTTTTCATTAATTCCCTTGACATTCTGGATCTTTTGGTCTTCCAGGTGAATTTTGTAACTGTTTTGTGTAGCCCTTTGAAATCATTTTTGGTAGTTTATCGGTATGACACAGGAAGTGCTCTTTTTTTAAAAAGTCAGAGGAGCTTCTATTTGATTCTAAAGACAATAAAAGGTTATCTATGGTTTTTGAGCGGGGATTTGATATGGTCAGATCCTAACTTGAGGAAGATTATTTTGGAATCTGTGAGAAGGAACAACACTAGCCCTCCTTGCTGTTCCTCAGAAACAAGTCCCTATCTCCTGACTCCAGGCCTTTTTCCTGAATGGCCCCCATGCCTGGGCTGCTCCTCCTACTCTTTCGCCTTCTAGCTTTCCGGAACCCAGATGCCCTAAAGACACAGCCCGAACCTCATTTTCTGCAGTTCTGTTCTAGTCCTCTCCACTGCTAGGCCCTTCTCTTTACCATCCATCATACGTATACACACACACACATATATATATATATATATATATATATATATATAAACATGCAAATAACTCTGTATAAACAAGACATACACACACACACACACATATATGTGTGTGTCTTCTTTGTATGGAGTTATTTGCAAATTGTTTCTTTCATGTACATCACACACACACACATACACACACTCTCTCTCTCTCTCTCTCTCTCTCTCTCTCTCTCTTTCTCTCTCTCTCTAGATTGTGAGGTTCTATAGAAGGGACCATGTAAATGGCTCTCTTTGTATCGTCAATGCTTAGCACAGTGCCTAGTGCACAGTAGGTGTTTAATAAATGCTTGTTGACTTGGCTTGTTGACCTAATAGGATGCTATTGTAATAGTTCAGGGGAATCTGTGTGAACTGAGTGGTGCAAAGTGGAGTCAGCAGAACCAGAAAAACAGTATATGCAATATAAACGTAAGGAATAATGCCCAAACCATAAAAACAGTGCTGTGAAATAATGATGAGCCAGCTTAGTTCAAAAAGAGATATCAAAAGGCCTGTCAACCCACTTATTTACAGAGGGCAGGGCTATGATTAGGGAACATTGTGTGCTTTTATTAAGTCATGTCCAGCTCTTCATGGCTCCATTTGGGGTTTTCTTGGCAAAAATACTGGAGTGCTTTGCTATTTCCTTCTGCTAATTTTACAGATGAGGAAACTGAGGCAAACAGAGTTAAATGACTTCCCCAGGGTCACATAATTAGCAGGTGTCTGAGGCCAGATTTGAACTCAGGAAAATGAGTCTTTCTGACTCCAGGCTTGGCACTTTATCCACTGCAACACCTTATACTGCACATAACACCCACTTTTCTATATGTTGAGAAGTTTTGCTGACCCACTTTCTCCTCTCTTTTTTTAAATTATTTTTAAGGAATGGCTCACTGAGACTGGAATAGTGAGGATTACTTTGGGAAATATGGGCGATATAAGAACAAAAGATACCCGTGAATATTTTATTTTGAAAAAAGAGTACAGGTCAAAGGTGATGACAGCCTCTATTAGCATGGTGGATTTTTGTATAGAGGGAAAGGGACAGGTGTGAGAGGTATGAAACAAGGAACAAAAACATGTTATAAATTGTTATAGTATGACAGCTCTACCACCACACAGCTGGAAAAGAAGCAAAGCATTTGAAAACTACTTAGAAACTGAATAGCTAAGCATTGGTAGTGGAGTGGCAGTGAAGGAGTTAATGAGGGTAGAAGCATGGAGAAAGGGAAAGAAGAGTAGTTTCAAATGTAGGGGGCTGGGCAGTGTTCCCTCTTTCTCCGTGCTCTTGCTTACTTTGACACTCGTCATTTCTGATGAAATACGCTGGTTCTCCCATGTTGGCGGGGACTTCAAACAATGTCCAGTAGAAATGAATTTGTCCTTCCTCTTTGGAAAGGACAAATTGCTCTGCCATGGAATCACAGATTTATAACTGGAGGAGACCAGTCGACAAAACCATTGATGAGTCTCTCCTTCTCTGTGCTGGGAAGGTCTGCGTCTTTGTTGGGAGGGGTGAAATGTGTTCCCTTTTGGATTTTGCTCCAGAATCAACTTTACCCAAAACACCAGAGATTATAAGACTCAGAGGGAATTGCCATACATTTCAGCATCTCAATTTTTTTGTTTTTTTTTTAATCTAAAATACATATAAGCTCTTAGGTCTAATGGTAGATGGGGCTCTAGAGATCAGGCATCTCCCAATTTTTGAAGATGAAGACACTGAGGCAAAGTGATTTGTTAAAGGTCACAAAAAGCTGAGTTATGACTTGAACTCAAGGATTCTGACATCAAACTCAGCAATCTAAGCCAGTCTACATGATACACTAAAGTCGGATAACTTAATGAAGCCTTCTACTTTTCTCTTGGTACCAGATATCATGGAAACCACTACATTGCAGTATAGACCAGGCAGAAAAAGGGGTGTCCATCCTGGCCACACATACACCTTCCAGCTAATCCCAACCTATCTTCATATCCATGACTTAGGACCCTGGGGTTCCAGATCTAGGTCTGGCAAAGGAAATGGCAAACCATTCCAATCGCTGCCAAGAAAATCCCCTGAATGGGGGACATGACTGAAATGGCGAAACAACAACAAAGCTCTAGGTCTCAAATGGATCTCATAGGCCATCAAGGCCAGCTTCCCCACTGTACACGTGAAGAAAATAAGACTCAGTGATGAGAAGCAGCTTTCCCAAGGTTCCACTGGTCAGGACTGTCAGCAGCAGGATTTGATCAGGTCCCTCATCTCCAAAGCAATTGTTATTTCTACCATAATGCACTATCTCCAGGACAACCAAATCCTTTCTGCAACATATATATCCTTCCTGCCCAGTGAAGTTGGAAATGAATAACTTGGAAGGAAAGGAAAGGATATGGTTTTGTTCTGTCCCACAGAGCCATCCCAAACCCCAAGGGCTGTGAAAATCAGCAAAGACAACCAGCTGAGGAGGCCAACATGTAGGAGAACCTCCATGCCTGGCTTAGATAGCTGAGAAGTTGGTGAAGAAAGAGAATATGACATCTTGTAATGGCAGGGAGAGGAGCCCAGGTCCCACACATATCAGCTGCTGAGAAAGAAAGGCAAGCCTAGAACTAAATAGCAATAATAAATGAGAATTCCATCGAAGGGGGAGCCAGGAGAAGGCCAAGGAGGCCTGCATTCACTCAGATTTCCTCTTTATTAACTATCTTTAAAAGGCAATAAACAGCCCACTGATGAAATCTGCAGACGAGAGCAGGCCGCATGCACCAGCAAGGACAGGAAGGACTAGAACTAGTCTGAAAAAGCTCAGAAATCAGGAGATCAGATAACAAAAGGAGAGTAGGCTTGGGAAAGAGCCAGTCCATACTCCAGGGGGCTGTGAAGAGAAATGCAGAGATCTATGGGGAGGGGAAAGCCTGGAAAAGGGATGAGGAAAGGCCCTTGGAGGGTGATACTGGACAGCAGTTGGAGTGGCCATGAGCTCACAGTTGCGAGGCCCTATTATGTGGAAATATCCATGGAAGGCCATGGCACAGCATAGAGAGAAGGGATTCTCTCCACAGCCCCAGGGGCTGCACCTGGAATCCTGCTTTAGGGGAAGGGGCCAAAGCAGCATGCTGAGCAGTGATGAATGGTGGGCTGCATGTTGCAGATGGAGAGCAAGAGGCCTAACAAAGCTGGGCACAGATAATCTACATACATTCTGGAGCACAAGAGCAGAGATCGAAGTACCAGAAGGCTCTTCTCCTAAAGAATGACAGGATGAGGGAGAGGTGGACAGACTCAACTAGGAGTCCAACGAGAAAGAGCCCAGGGATCTGTCCTTCACTTATGAGACTCGGCTATTCCTCTGGAGACTTCAGCCAAGTCTCAAGACTCAAGGATTTTTGTTGATAACCCAAAGCTGGATGGGAAGCTAAAAAGCCAGACAGCTAAGATGTGCTTCTGGGAAGGTGAGGATGTAGGGTTATATCTAATGAGCTGGCTCTTATTAGGAATAAATAGAGTCCTGTGCTTAGGGTCTATACATCAGCTGTCCAAATAACAGAAGAGGAAGGGAAAATTAGATAACTGATCCTTTGAGTAACCAGAAGCATAAAAAAAGATCTACTACAAGCCCAAGGCACTGATGATAATGAGAGCTAATACTTCTATAATGCTTTAAGCTTTACAATGTGTTTTAAACATATAGTAGCCAAATCTTAGACTCATTCTCAGAAATGTCCAAGTGAACTAGGGTATAGTCCCATGGCCTTTGGCTCTGGTCAACCACAGAGAGTATATTTTGTTCAGTTCTGGGCACTGCATGTTGGGAAGGACAAGCGCAATACAGGCCATACTCAGGGAGGGAAATCAGGCGTGATTTCCCTCAGGTGAAGTACGTGGAGCAGAGCTGAGCTAGGTGAGCACAGTGGGTAGTGAGCCAGGCCTGGAGTCAGGAAGACTCATCTTCCTGAGTTCAAATCTGGCCTCAAACATTTACTGGCTATGTGATCTTGGGCAAGTCACTTAATCCTGTTTGTCTCAGTTTTCTCATCTGTAAAATGAGCTGGAGAAGGAAATGGTGGACCACTCCAATATCTTTGCCAAGAAAACCCTTAATGAGGTCACAGAGAGTCGGACATGACTGAAGCAACTGAACAATACAATGCACCTGAAGAACCATAGCACCACAGGAAGGTTTGAAGAAGCAACTCTAAAAACCAGACCAGGGGAATGTCACTCTCTCACTCTTCAGTTTACCTCCTTGAGTCTCAGTTTCCCCATCTCTAAAAAGAAGGCTAGAGCAGGGAACTGCAGCCACCACCTGCCTGAGGCTGTCTGCAGCCATGACCTGCCTGAGGCTATCTGCAGCTACAACCTGCCTGAGGCTGTCTGCAGCCCCTTGAGTCATGTGATAAAGCCCTTTGTTCCATGTACTTATAATTGGGTTAATATGTTTCTGAAGGGAAACAGAGACTGCCCAAGTCTAAAGCAATGCCACAATGGAATTGTCAGGCTCCAGGGTACTGTTCTATGCCCAGTCCTTATATTGATGAAAAATCAAAACCCACACATGTCAAAACCCTCAGCCAATCAAGCACCACACTATTGGGTTCACTGGCTAAGTCAAAGAAGTCTTCATGAAAGACGAGATCCCAGAGGTAAACCTTGGGAGAAGGGTAAGGTCCACTCAGACCAAGGGTTCTTAACCTGAAATGCATGAATTTGGTTGTTATTCAAAATTTATGTCTCTGTGTAAAGAACCGTATTTCAGTATAATGGCTTTCCTTAACAATCATATGGATTTGATTTTGTACATTAAAAAAAATTATTCTGGGCAGTGGTCCCTGGGCTTCACTAGATGGATAAAGGAGTTCATGACACAAACAAGATTAGGAACCACTGATTAAGACAGAGAGTAGGGCAGGGAAGGACATAAGGGGGTTTCTTTTCCTCAGCAGCTCTCATTCAATATCAGAGACAGGTGGAGACTGAAAACTATGCTTTCAGACTCAGAACCCAGAAGAATTCTGGGGCCCATGCACATTAGGATCTTCTCCTTTTGATAACGCAAACTTCTGGGACCAGTTCCCCAACTTCCTCCAGTTACCCCAAGGCACCCATCCACCCACTCCACTAAGGGACTCTGTCCTCCCTGGAGCACAAAAAATAAGACCCATCTCTCTTTGTCCAACTCAGAGGAAAATGGGCCTGGGCACATCATGCACATGCAGGGCTTTGTGGGCAACTTGGGTATCGGGCCTCCAGGCAAACACAAGCCCTGTTGTTCTGAAGTCACTGCTCTACAGCAGCTCTCCAGAAAGCCTAGGAAGAAGGAGGACTTCACAGACAACCAGCACTGGAAGGAGACTGCTTTCTTTAGTTCCAGACTCATGGCTTCCAGACAAGAAAGGAGTGATCTAAAGGTGTGAGCCATGGACCAGGTTTCTAGCCAGTGGTCCCAGAGCTTCACACTCACCATCCACCAATTCTCAGCCATAAGATGAAAAATAACAATGCCCCTGTCCTCAAAGAAGGCATCGTCTACTGGGCTGCATGCAGGTAATAGTGGATACACAAATAGGATGCACAGTAGAATGGGACTTGGGCAGATGCGACAATGTTCTCAAATAAGGAGATGTTGGACGGGTTCGGGGAGAGAAGGAAGGACTTCAGCATCTCCTCGGGGCCAGAGCTGATCGTCATAATCACACCTTTGTCGGCCTCATTTTGTCGTTCTTCATCGCATCCGCTGTGGCAGTCATTGTCTATGTCCTGGCTCTGGCTCCTTCCATCTGCTTTGGTTCATATACATCTCTTCTCATGCTTCTCTGAACTTGCCATCGTCTTCATTTTTGCTTCCGGTGCAGAAATAGCCCAGTATGTTCATGTGCCACGATGCGTTTAGCCTTCCCCAGTTGCTTAATGCCTATGCTATTGTCAGATCTTTGCTATTACAAAAATCACTGCTACAGTGTATATGGGAATTTCTCTGTCTTTGATCTCCCTGGGATGTGAGCTTAGCTGTGGGAACTCTGGGTTAAAGCGGATGAGTATTTTCATCCCTTTCTCAGCATAATTCCAAAATTGCTTTCCAGAAGGGTTGGACTATTTCCCACCTCCGGTAAGCGTGTGCCAATATGGCTGTCTTTGGGAGGATCCTTGAGATCAGGCACCATCTTTGACCATTCTTGATTTCCCCAGATCTTAACAGAGTCTGGAATGCAGTAGATGCTTAATGAATACACACGGACGGACACACTGAAAGCCCCTCCAACAGCATCCTCACTTTTTTATCTCTGTGTTGCTCATGACATGAAACCACAGACATCTTTTAATTTGCATTCATCTTACTATTCTTGTTTTTCCTCATAGCTAATAGTCTGACATTATTTGACTACTGTTTGATCATATCATTTAAACGCTTAGCCCATTGAACTGATAGAGGGTTTTAGAAGCAGTGTTGCCTAGTGCAAACCTCTGGGGCCCTGGAGTTCAGGGCCCTGCTCTGTCACAGTTATGTTGTCAAGCTGGGCAAGTCCTCTTGCTTCTCTGGGCCTCAGTTTCTCCTAAAATCAATAAACCTGCAGTTAGAATGGATGACAGTTTCTAAACACACTGGTTTGGAGAGGCCATAGAAGGAGGTGGTTACTGCCTGGGGCATCAAAGAAGGCATCCTGGAGCAGGTAGCACTTCAGTTGGACTTTGAAGGATGATTCAGAATTCAACTGGAGAAAGGGTGAAAAGGCCCAACAGACCTAAGGATAAGTAATGAACGCAGTAGACCAGTTTAAGCTGAGGATAGAGTGTGTAAAGAGAAGTCAAATTTTAACCAGGATATCAGAAGGGGAAAGGTTTGAAGTTTCTTAAGACACCAGAGACATACATTTCAAAGTAGACAGAAGAAGAAAAGAAAAACTCAACACTGAATAATAGCCAGCATTTATACAGGATGGCCCCAAGTCTCTGTGCAGTTTAAAATTGCACTAAGACTTTGTGGGACATGCTGTATAGCATTTTAAGGTTTGCAAAATGCTTTTTAAATATCTTATTAGCCTCTCACAACTACCCTGGGTGGTAGATGCTATTATAATCCCCATTTTACAGAAAGGAAACCAAGGCAAGCAGAGGTTAAGTGACTTGTCCAAGGTCACACAGCTAGTGTCTGAGGCTGGAATTGAACTCAAGTCTTCCTAACGGCAGGTCTAACACTGTATCCACTGTAACATACAGCTGCCTCCTCAGCTTAACTCTCTATTCATGTCATCCAAACGGATTCTCCTATTTTGGACCACATTTTTATGCAGCAGTGTCTGGAAAATGCCAAAACATCATAGACGCATGCCTGAAAAGGCCACATTGCCCTTTTCTCTGTCCTACAGAAGCAGACAGCACAAAGCAGTGACTGCTTCAGCACCTCAAAGAACCATAGTTCTGTTAGTTTGGGTCCATTTTGTCCTGTCCCCTCCCCACCCCCAGCACAGGCTTGGTGGCTTCCATATCAATCAGCACATTTCTGTTGCTGAAAAAATTCCTCACCTGGTAACCAGCTGCTGGCAATAAAGCCAGCCAATATGGGGCCTCCAGGGGAGTATCCCCCACAGTCCACATCTGGGGCTGTATTTAAAGCTCACCAGGTTAGTAGAACCTTGACTTCCACAGATATAGTCCTTCAAGGACTCTGGGTCACCCAGAGATGGTAAGATGGCACAGTGGTTATAACACTGGGCCCAGACTCAGTCTCCCAATCTGTGAAATGGACGTAACCAAAGGACCTACATCATTGGATTTTAAGGAAAAAATGAGGTAATATTTGCAAAATGTTTTGCCAACCTTTAAATGACAGCTGTTATTTAGAAGTAGTAATAGTCAGTAGTACCAGTAGTACCATGAGTATTATGACTTACAGCATAGTTAGTCACTGGAGGATGTCTTCAGATGGCAAATGGCACTGGGGAATTAATGTAATTATGGAGAAGTTTCAGAAATAAAACTCAAAGCTTGCTTCCCGCCGCTGGACAGCACCTCTAGGTTCCTCGAAGCCCCAGAAGTGTGTTGGCAGCCCAGGCACACTGAATTGATATGCTGTTCAGAGTCAATAACTCGGACTAGCCATCACCAAGCCATGGTGATAGTATTATATGTGTCTTGCTTCCTTGCTTACCTACAATAGCTAATAATAGTGATATAATGCTCTGAAGTCTGCAAAGCGCTGGGCATGTTCTCTCATTGGAACCTTCCTGAGAATCCTGGGAGAGCAGTGGTATTATCATCCTCACTTTCTAGTGAGGCTCTACTGAGGCTGGAGATGTTAAGTGACCTGCCCAGAGTCACACATTAAGTGACAGGATTTGAACTCAGCTCATCATAGCCACAAATTCAGCAGTCTATTCCACTGCACCACCTTGCACCTCATAAGCATCATGTCACCCTCAGCCATGATGAACACCTCTGTATCTGTGGATGATTTCACTGTTCACATTCATCCAGATTCCAGAGAATGACAGCTCTGTCAGCTGGCCACTGCTTCCCCCCAGGTTCTTTGTCCAGCCTGCTTCATGTGAAATGTTGGCAGGTGGGGCGTGAAGAATCCTACCCCCGCCCTGTCAGAGCATGGGCTTGAAAGTCCTTTCACAGACATAACTGAGACAATGACCCGACCAACCTCTGGTTGCTTTCAGTCCCTGCCACTAAAAGCTCTCCCGTGTAAAATGTGCCAGAATGTCCAACAACAAAAGGACAAGGTTCTACCCCAATGACACGCTGAAAGGCTGCATGGGGGATATTGGGGATTGGTAGAAGGTTGTTCTTTCAGGAGACCTTAAAGGATATAGACCCTTCCCACAGTAGGGCCTCAGCCAAAAGACAATCTCAGGCTGAAACCAATTCATTATCATTAATTAGCATTTCCCTTCCCCTTCTGTCCTCAAGCTTGAAGAAGGAGGTAGGTCACTTTACCTAACATTTGCGAAAAGGAAGAAAGAAACCTTCACTCCTCAACAAAGGGCGGGGGGCGAGTACTAACTTTTCTCTTCTTTTGGGAGGAAGAAGAGTAGGGGGTTGAAATTGCCATTCTATCTGAACCGAATTCACATTCCAACATCTTTGGCATTCAGACAAGCCACAGTGACGACAGATAAATGATTTGAATCCAGAAAAGCACAGGCAGAAAGCAATGGTAGGCTTTATTCAAAGGAGATATGAGCTAATCCATGTGGGGAAATCGAGACTGAAATTTAGAGCAGGCATTCAAAGGGAGGCAATCATTAAAATGATGCTTCAGACATAACCCTTGATCTTCCAATATCTTGCCCATTCAAGGTCCCCAAAAGGGAAGCATATAGTGCTGTAGTCAGACCCATTTCATGGTGGTGCATTAAAAGAAGTCTGGGTGGAGAGTAAGGAGACCTAGATATAATTCCCAGTTCAGCTACCTTGGGAAATTTTTCTCTTGTCTTCACTTTTCTCAACTGTAAAATGGATGATACCCC
The DNA here is from genome assembly GCA_028646595.1 of Phalanger gymnotis. Lineage (NCBI taxonomy): Eukaryota > Metazoa > Chordata > Mammalia > Diprotodontia > Phalangeridae > Phalanger > Phalanger gymnotis. The sequence goes on from CM053623.1 coordinate 358,125,587, forward strand.
TTCAAAAGCCCTCTCTAGTTCTAACCCCACAAACCCATGTAGAGGAATAATTAAACAGGGATTTAAAAAGGCTCTACCCTCAAGGAACTGACACCCGGGAAGGGTGCTTCCACCTGGGGTGACAACTGTCCTTGCATCTTACCTCTAGCTACACTGACTGCATACATGGCAACCACCCTTGCACCCTCTTCGAGATCCTATTGCAATGGTGTCCCTCTCCTAGGGGGCCACCTTATAACCTGGTGAGAGTAAGGGACGCACTCTCTTCAGGTTAGGTTTCTTAGGTTTGCAGGGATCACTTCAAGGGTTGCTTTAATGATCAGGTTCTTAGGGCTATTCCCCAACATTTACCAGTAAATGATCTCTAAATGCAGTAAATATTATTCCCATCACAAACAAAGGGTCAATGTGAAACTTACATGTACATGTATCCCAGCAAGGCTTATTTGCTAATATATGAGAGTCGGCCAGATCTCAAATGGATACAAAGAATGTGAAAGTGGCTTGGATACTTTGAGTTGAGCACACTCTCGTAAGGAAGACCTAAGGACTTCCTATTCATCTGGAAAATTAATTGCCCAGCGCACACATGGCTGAGATCACAAGCAGTGATTGCTCTTTCAGCCAACTTAACCTTGGCACATATTAAGACTCTAACCAGCCTCGGATGCAGGTGGCTATTATCTGGGATCAAACCTATGATGAGCAAATTTCTCATACTTTTCCTAAGGATGGCATGTCATGAACAACCCTGGGAGGTGGAAGTTCTGCCAAAATGGATGGCCTGATGAGTCCAGGCATTCATAAGGCAGCTAGGTGCTCCAATAGATTAAAATGCTGGACTTGGGTCAGGAAGACCTAAGTTCAAATCTAGATTTAGTTACTTACCAGCTGTGTGACCCTGGGCAAATCAGTTAAACTTCTTTCTGCCTCAGTTTCCTTATCTGTAAAATGGGAATATGATACCACCTACAAGGGTTATTGTGAGGACAAAGTAAGATAATATGTGTGAAGTGCTTTGTAAACCTATGTAAATGTTAGTTATATGATTGTTAATCATGATTCTCCTAAGAATTATTCCACTGACCTTGAAAGGTAGCTCAGTACCTATTTAATTCAATGCACATTGGAAAAGGAATTCTCACTATAGCCTACCTAACATACCTAACACAGTTATCAGCCTCTGCCTGAAGGACTCTAGGTAGGATAAATCCACTGCTTCTTCTGGCAACTCATTCTACTTTTGAATAAATACTCTAATGGTTAGGAAATATTTTCCTGACTGTGAGACTAAATTTGCTTCTTTACAAAATAAACTCTCAGTTGCACACTTTAGAAAGTAACAAAAAAAATTGAATCTTACTTTTATGTGAAAGCCATTCAAATCTCAAAGGTAGCTACCTTGCCCCACCAAGTCTCCCCAATTCCTTCAACAAGGGCCTCAGAGGCTTTCACCATCTGGCTTGTCTTCCTCTGGGCATTCTAAAACTTACCTACTGTTTCCTACTGAGAAAATGTGACTTCCTCGAGGGCAGGAATGGTTTCAGTTTTGTCTTTCCATCTCTAGTTCCCACCATAAAATGGGCACTTAATAAATGCTGATTAATTAATTGGTCAATCTTAGAGCGTGTGTGTATAAGTGTATGAGGTAGAGACTTTTGCCAAAAATTGCAAAGAAAGAAATAAAAAATAACAAACTTTTTGCCTAGGAATTATGTATTTATAAGCAGCTATGTCTTGAAGAAAGCTAGTTTGTAACGCACACCACAAGGGTTACAGCAAACTACAAACATTTCTTCTGTTTGGAAAGAAGCCTCCCAGAATGAGGGTTGTTGCACTTGCAGTTATAATGAACCATAAGTAATAATAATAATATTGGCTCGGCCCATTGTTTAGTTTCTCTGCTTCCTGTGGGTAGAAATTCATACATTGGTAGCACCTGGAATCATGAGGTGATTCGCAGCAGTCAAAAACAGGCATTGCCCAACCAACTGAGCTTCTAGAGCCAAGGGTCTCTCGTTCTCCACATGCCTGGAGCTGAGGGGGCACTACCCTCTGTGCCAGCAGCACACAAAGATGCCATGTGAATTAGTCAGGCACAACAGCAGTTTAGGGCTCAGGACCTCTGATCCCATAACTGAGGGGAAGGCTAGCCGACAGCCATGTTGGCTCTCATTCAATCCAATCCAGGAAGGTCTCACAAACTCCCAGGAGGTTCTTGCATGGAGATGCGATCTCCTGAGCTGATATCCCTCCCCAATCTAAGGACAAGTACTGAACATCCCTGGATGCACTGAGCAACAACTAATTGTAAGAGACATGACAAATGGTGACCTATCTCATTGGATTAACATTGAATTAGAATCTTTTTGGTTTCCATATCTTAAAGCTCCCGGTGAAATCAATTCCCATCCCCTTGTCAGCACCTCCACAGTCACTGGGCCCAGTAAGAAGCTGCCTTCTCAGGCCTCCCCACCCAGGCACCACAGAGTTCTATATCTCCTGACTGTCTCACCAGCTAGGTTACTGGTAGATTTCCAAGAGGACCTAGAAAGGCCTCCAGCCATAAGTGGCACCTGAACTGTGTCTAGAAGGAAGGCAGGGAGGCAGAGGGGATGAGAGATGACACTGCAGATAAGTGAAAATCCTGTGGGAAGTTACCAAGGGAGGAAACAAGATGTCCTAGGCAGGACTTAGCTGTCAGGCCAGTTTGATTAGGATGGAGATTTCACAAAGGGAACTCACAGGAAGCAAGATTGAAATGGCAAGCAGAAACAATGGTGTAAAGGGCTCTGAGTGCACGAGACAGCTCTGGGGTGAAAACATGGAGCCAACAAAGATTTCTAGATATTCCCTGGGGAAAGGAAGAGTTTTTCTTGCCTCAGAATAAAATGATTTGATCAGAATTTTTTCTTTATGAAAAAGAAACTATGTCTCATCATAAACATTAGGGAACAGAAAGTCATGGAGACGGGTGATAGGGTAACAAAAAGAAGGAGCAAAAACAGAGATAGAGAGAGAGAAAACAAACAATCAGAGAAGAAGATTCAAGGAGCTTGGGTTATGGCAAGCAGGAACTATGCTTAACACAGTGCTTAATAAATAGTAGGCGCTTAAATTATTTACTGACTCAGTGACTGATTGTGAAAGGTAGAGAGCCTGTGGGAAGAGATGAGCATCAAAACAGTGTAAGCAAAGCTAATCACGAGGACAAAATACTGACTTCAAAGAAGACTATAAAAATTCACAAAAATACAAGTCTAACATAATTTAACAAAGGGAGAGTGACAGAAAGTATAGTTAAACAAAACACAATAATCACTTGTGTGTAACAATCACATCTAAAATAAGGAAGCACACAGAAGGAAAATGAGAGGCTTAAAAGAAACCTGTTATGCTTCAGATGACAACCCCATCAAAAGTAGGAGATATAATATTGCTATCAGACAAAGCAAAACAGAAATTCACAACATAATGAAAGGCAGCCAGGTGATCCACACTATGCTTGCAAAAACAGTTGAAAACGAAGCAATACTAAGAGTCAAATGGTTTAGAATCAAAATACTAATGGAAACCATAACTGAAAAATGGCATGGGTTACAGCACAAAAAGTTAAGGATACTTCAAAAGTGCTCTCTCCATGCTAGAAAAACCTAACAGATAACAAAACAAAAATGAAATGTGGAACAGAACAAACTTCTAGAAAAAGCTAAATCTGAAAAACTTACATTATCTTCTGAATGGGAATATCAAAGAATATACATATGATTCAGTATATAGTACATTTACCAAAAGAGACCATGTTCTAGGACACAGAGAAAATACAAATAAACAAACAACTAAAAAAAAAAAGCAGGTGTACAAAACATGACCTTTACAGAGCATACTGTAATAAAAATAGCAATGAATACAGTAGTAGCAACAACATATTTATTTTGCTTTAGACTAGACCTGTGATTTCATTGGCATAGGGAATTCTCAGTGAGGAATCTCTCTCTAACAATTTACATATCTTGCAACTTATATTCTGAGAGTACTGTCTAGAACTGGGAGGTGAAGTGAACCGGCTAGGGTCACAGAACAATCAGTGTCAAGGGCAGGACTTAAACCCAAGTCTTCTTAATGCCAAGTTTAATAGTAATAGTAGTAACCAATGCATAAGCAAAAGATAGAAACCTAAAAGGATACTTCACAATGGCATCTTGAACAACGAAGGAGCTAAAAGAACAAGCTATGGAAACAATTAAGTAATTGTTGAGGATGATGAGATAACACCCTACAATTTCTGAGACACAGCTTCAGAGATCCTCAAAAAAAGGGGAAAAATGGCTGAAATAATAGTTCAGCAAAATAAAACAGAGGATTAATTAATTGAATGTGTGATGTAAAAAACAGAAATTAAAAAATAAGTAAATGCCAAAGAGCAAAAAGGAAGAAATATTGAAAAATCAGAGGAAAATAGATAGAGGGGAAATAAGTGTATTGAATGAATAGATGGATAGATGAATTAATTAATTTCTAAAAGCATGTATTGAGGACTTCCTATGTGATCAGTACTGTGCTAAATGTCAGGGATACAAATACAAGAAAATAAGATAGTCTCTTTCCTCAAGGACTGATAACCTAATTAGAAGAAGCCAACACATAAAGGGAAATTAGAGTTGGAAAAGGAAGAGGCAATGGTAGAAAGAGCAGCAGACTTAGAAATGGCCAGGAAGTAATGTGAAGACCTATAATTAGGTGAAATAAAGTGTAAATTCATCTATGAGAATCCAGGAGCCCAGGATACAGTGTAAGTTGCACTGGGAAGAAAAGAAAAGCCAGAGTGAAGGTGGCATGATTTGGAAGTAGTCTTGACCTAGCATGACGGCCTACTTCTGGGCAGGAAGTTTTTAAATGGCAAAGAAGTGATCAAAGACCATTTCTCTGAAAAGGCTAACAAAGTGGATAACCTTTTTGCTATCCAGATTGGAAAAATAGAAAAGAATAAAATTACCAAAAGGTTAACAAGGCAATATAACAATGGAGTTATTTTTTAAATACCAGAACCGACAATACACAACCATATGCCAACCAAATTGATTTTTTAAAATTATGGTTTACTTATAAAAATATAGAATACTCAATTCCACAAAATAGCAAGTATGAAATGCTTTCATCTCAGAAAATGAAATTGCACAAGCTGAAAGGAAATGATCAAAGGAAAAAACCCTAGCCTACATGCATTTACAGTTGAATGAGCATTTAAAAAGCAATTGATTATTATGCCATATTATGCCATTATTATGCCATAAAAATTGGTCTCAAAAACTGAGAAAATATTACATCTAACTCCTTTTGTAAGACAAAAAAGACTAGGAAAGATAAAGAGAACTGTAGATCAAAATCACAATGAATATTGATGCAAAAAATATTTAAATAAAATCCTAGCAGAAAAACAATAGCAATATATTTTAAAATAATTCAGTATGACCAAGCTAGATTTATACTACAGATGGAAGGATGATTCAATATTAGAAAAACAATTAACATCATTATATTAAAGAGGGGCAGTATGGCACAGTAGGTGGAGACCCAGCCTTGAAATTAAGACCTTAAGACCTAATTATATCCTGTCTTCAAAAAATTCTGGCTGTGTGACCCTGGGGAAGTCATTTAACCACTCAATACCCCTAGACAACTCTCCAAGATTACAAATTGCAGAGAAAGTATGCATTTATATTGATGGGGGAGTGGTAGCTAGTAGCTCGCTATAGCAAAGAAATCACAGGTCTAATCTCTATCTTTAATCACATTAAAGGCAAAAACACCCCAAATTGCATGGTTATATCAATTGATGAAGAAGAAAAACTTTAACAAATTACAAAATGACTTTTGTAACAAAGCATAGAGAGACCTTTTTAAATATGATAATATATATTTAAAACAAAAAGTTAGTATTATTTGTAATAAATGGATACTAGAAGATTTCCCAGTAAAGACAGGGATAAAACAAGGATGTTTTCTCTACCTGCTATTATTTAATATAGTTCTAAAACTATTAGAGAAAACAATAAGAGAAAGAAATTGAAGGGATAAAGATGGGCAAAGGAGACAAAATTATTCCTGCCCACTGCTGACATGATTCTTTACTTAGAAAATGCCAAAGGATCAATAAAGTCACTAAGTGAGATACTGTCTTTAGTAAAGAATACATAGTAATCTATAATATCCATAAACATTTCTGTATAGCAGTAACATATAACATCTAGGAGGAAATAATGGAGAGGGAAATCTCATTCAAAATAAATGCAAAATTAATAAAATAGATGGGAGTTGATCTACCAAAACATATTCAAGAAAAATAGATTGAAAATACTCTTTAAAGAAACCAAAAAGACTTAGATAGTTGAAAGGGATATTCCTTCTTCATTGCTAAGCTGCAGCCATATAATACAAATGAGGGTATTGCTTACATCAGTTTAAACATTTGATGCTATATCAATAAAACTATGAAGGGAGTACTTTATACAGATACTCAAAGTAATAACAAAATTCTATGGGAACACCACAGAAATGCCTACTATTTCAAGGGAAATAATGAAAAAACAAAGTAGAATTCAATGAATATAAGGAAAATAAGGCAAGAAATAAGCATTTATTAAGCATCCATTACATGCCCAGAACTACGCTAAGCAGTTTGCAAATATCTCATTTGGTCCTCATAACCTTCCAGTGTTTTTTAGTGTTATTATTATCCCTGTTTTAGAGTTAAGGAAACTGAAGCAGTCAAAGGCTAAGTAGCCACTTAAGTGTCCAGGTTACACAGTCATTACATATCTGAAGCAAGTCTTCAGTCAAGACTTCCTGACTCCAGGCCTAATGTTCCCATCCACTGTGCCTCCTAGATCTTCTGGGCAGCATAGCACTCTGTTATTGTTCAATCATTTCAGTGGCATTCAACTCTTTGTGACCACTTTTGGGGTTTTCTTGGCAAAGATATTGAAGTTGTTTGCCATTTACTTCTCCATCTTATTTTACAGATGAGAAACTAAGGCAAAAAGGTTAAGTGATTTGCCCAGGGCCAAACAGCCAATAAGTGTCTGAGGCCATATTTGAACTCAGGAGGATGAATATTCCTGACTCCAGGCCTGGTGCTCTATGCACTACAGCAACACCTGCTGGCTATAGGTAAATCAGTAAAAGAATTAGATTAGGAAGAATGATAAGTAATGAACTCAATAGCCCAGTAAACATGAAAATGCAAATTCCTTGAGCATGTATTCTATTTGATAAGAACTTAGAAAACCAGAAAGCAGTTAAGCAGAAATTATATTCAGACCAATGTTCTATACTACGTACAAAATAAGTTAACGTTCAAGCCATAAAAATGGGAGAGGATTAGGTCAGTTTCCTTTCACAGATATGGCATGGGATAGAGCTGATCCCCGAAGACAAAAAAGATCATTTGGATTACATCAAATTGAAATGCTTCTGTGAACAAAATCAATTCAACAAGAATTGAAGAGAATCTGTTAAATAAGAGAAAAAGGATCTGTGCTTCAAATGTCTCCGGTGATGTGGTAGATAGAAAGCTGAGCAGAGAGCACCTTTGGCACATCCTAGCCATGTAATCTGGGGCAAATTGCTTAAGCTATCAGCCTCTAGGCAACTCTCTAAGACTATAAATTGCAAAGAAAGTGTCAACCTGCGTTGGTAAGAGTTTCCCAGCCTAATAGCAATGAAATTACAAGTCCAGTACTTACCTCTATATTTTCCCAGGTAATGGCCTGATATCTAAAATATTTAGGTAATTAAAATAAATATATGACTAAGAACCATTTGCCAGGTGATCAAAGGATATAAACAAATAGTTTTGAAAAGAAGAGCTGCATTCCCAACAGATTAATGGTAATAGTGTATGAAAAGTCAGTTCTCCAAAAAAAAAAATGCATATAGAACATTAGACTGTGGTCTAGATTCAATGCCATCTCAGACACATACTAGCTGTGTGTCCCTGTAGAATTCAATATGCCTCAGTTTCCTCATCTGTCAAAGTGAGAGAGTTGGATTTGATAGTCTCTAAAGATGGCTTCAGTGATCCTGTGAATCCATGGAATGAAAGCACTGAGTAAACCTTCAATTTATCTGCTCTCAAGCTGCATGACAGAGTAAAAACTGAGGGAAGAAAGGGTTAAAGTCAATGAAAATTATCTGTATCTATGATTCAGCTTTTTAAATGAATAGATTCTAGTTGCTATGGCAACATCTCCCACCCCCACCCCTACCCCCCCCTCTAGAGATCTTCAGAAATGATCAGAACCAGTGAATTTTTAGTGACCACCATACTCCTTCTGGGACATTTCCCATCGCTGACCCAAAGGCTATCAACCAAAAAAAAAAAAAAAGAATCAGAAGGATCCATTTAGGGGCTTCCTATGCAAGCACCAATGTGATCCAGTGACTCATTTGAAATAAACAATAACCACAAAGAAATAGGAGAAATACCATGATATTATCTTGGGTGACAGTGGTATGCTGTTCTAAGGTTTGTGAACATATGTTATCTCATTTGAGCTCCCCAAAACCTTAAAAAATTAGAGATCATGGCTATTATTGTCCCCATTTCACAGATGAACAAACAGACCTGGAGAGGTTCCCAGGCTTGCAAAGTTAGTAAGTTTGAGAAGTAGAATTGGATCATAGGTCTTGGGATTATGGGATTCTCGAGTAGGTGCTAGAACGGACATGGAGGTCATCTGATCCCCTCCCCATTTTATAGGAAAGCTGAAGAAGCAGTTTGCCTACCAGGGTTATTGAACCTGTGGTCCCAAGGCCACGTGTGGCCTTCTAGGTCCTTGGGTGCCACCTTTTGACTGAGTCCAAGTTTTACAGAACAAATCCTTTTTTTAAGGGGACTTGTTCTGTGGAGTTTGGATTCAGTCAAAGGGCCACACTAGAAGACCTAGAGGGCCACATGTGGCCTCGAAGCCACAGGTTCCCCACCCCTGGGCCCTAACCTCACACAAATTGAAAATAAAAAACCAAGATTTGAACCTAGTTGATCCAAGCTCAAAAATTACTGTCACCTTCCTGATGCAGAGTCCAGCATTTCATCTACTCCAACCAAATCCTGACACTGCCATCTGAAATACTAGAATTAAACTGATCTCTGAAAATTACTCTCATTGGTCTTTTCCTAATGACTTTAGCAATCTTGAGCATGGAATTTGTTGGAACGAAGAACCATAAACATTCCCTATTCATCTAAAAATGCTCCAAATAAGAGATTTGGGAACAATCAAACACCAGAAGGAGCTAGAATTTTCACTAATGTTTGGGTCCAGTCTCACCACAGTGTGCGGGGGACCATGGTTTCTCAATGGCAAGGCCAGTAGAGGTAAAAATCCAGCAGGTCCTCCCAGGAGGGAAGGCTTTAAGTCCATGGCAACTGATGTATAGTTGAGGACCAGTCAACCTAATTTCAGTTTCAGACAGTTTGTCACCAGGTAGATGCTCTTGGCCATAGTATTCCCAAAGTCCTTCCTCTAAGGTACAGATGAACTCCCACCCTATGTGGATGACAAGAGATGCCTAATGATAAAGTCACAGATCCTTGGAATAAGGAATAAAGAACCTCCCTGGAAGTGGGGGGCCCATTAATCATATTATTGCAATAACTATAAAAGCAGCAAATAATCATAAAGGAAAAACTTTGGCAGCCACGGAGCTTCATGAATTATTTAAAAAGTCCAGCGCCATCATTCCTTCCATCTTTAGTCACCCTCATGTCCTGTGATGAGCAATAAACACCCAGCCATGGGAACTTCTCTCCAAGGAGACTTGGCATTCCAAGGAACTACCCAGAGAAAGGAAGGCCAGTTCGGCTTTGGAGAAATTAAGGAAGTATGCAAGCCTGGATCAGTTTCTTTTAGTTTCAACAAGGTAAACCTATCCAATAAGCTTGATCTTCTAAGAAAATAAATCAGTGCAACTCTGATGGAGGCCATGTTTGTATTGGCTCCATAAAGCACTTTTCAAATGTCCTGGAAAACCATGAGAGTTTGCCAAAGACCTGTATACACAGTAGTATCATCTGGTCTACAACAAATGAGCCATGCCCTGGACTCAAAGTCCAGTGGGTGGAGGGCATACTAGATAATTTGTTGGAAAATTCATGAAGCTTTCCATAATCCCCAGGGGCTTGCAGCCTTAAAAGTCCATCTCTTTTCTGGTTCTGCTTTATGGCTGTGAATCTGAACTGCCACCAGATCCAAATACCTATAATTCAAGATACACAGAAGACAATCTGAAACTACACAAGGATTGTAAGCAAGTGGTAGCACAGTATCTATAATGATTTGCTGAGAAGAATTTTCATGAAAGACATTATTGGAGCTATGGATGACTTGAAGAGGAAATGGATTGGTCATCTAGGGAGAGAAGTTGAGCAGTTAGCCAGAGGGCTGCAGTAGTATTCATGAATTATCAGAAGAACAGAGGACAGCCTCCAACCTAGTGGGTAGATGTTTTGTGGAGAGTTTATGGGTTGCTGTGGGAAAGTATCACATGGGGTGAGATGGTGTAGATGAGCTGTTATTTACATTGGGGGAGGGAGCATCAATTAATCAGTCTGCAAGTATGGATTAAATGCCTTCTTTGTGCCAGTCTTTGAGTTTGTGCATTTGTTCCTAAATATAACCATTTTTAGAAGCCACTATGGGTAGACAGTCTAAGAAGAATGGGGACACAGAATTTCCCCTACCCTAAGAATCCAAAATAGCTCATGTACATTAAATACAGTGACTCTCTCCCTTGACTGGAAAGGCAGCAAATAGAGGCTAGAGAATAACTTACTAAAGATGTTGGAAAGGAATCCTTGTGAGGCATAAGGTAGACTAGCTGGCCACTGAGCTCTCTTCCCACTCTGAGGTGTGAGCTATGATTCCATGATCATCACCTTAGAATTGGAAAGAACCTTAGAGACCATAAAGTTGGGTGAGCTTCCCTTGTTCCAGGCCCACTACTCAATCGTAGGTCACAAACAAGGAGTATTCTGCAAAATATAGGATGGTTACCTAGAGCTCATCCTTCTCTCTCTCTCTCTCTCTCTCTCTCTCTCTCTCTCTCTCTCTTTCATTGCCCAGGTCATTCCCCAGTCTTGCCTTCCTGCTACTCTGGGGCATTCAAGGTCACAACAGAAAAGGGAGACATCTCACAAAGGTACCAATTTGTATGGTGCTAGCCACATCCAGATCCCCTGAGAAACTCTCCCAGATTAGATGAAGAATAGAACCAAATGAAGCCATGACCAAAAAATCAAGGCAAGTTTCTAAGACTTTAATTGTGGATAAGACACCAGTCTGCACTAGTAGAGAAAATTCTTCACAAGAAGCTCCTTGTGGTCCTATCCATACTCTACCATAAAGCAGCAATCATGAAAATTATTTGGCGCTACTTCTAAAATGGAAAAATGACCTTCCCATGCTCCAGCTACTCCAGATGGTATCTGCCATGCTCCCATGCCAGGGTCTTTGGCTCCCCTACTTCTCCCATCCCCACATCTTCCTTGTATGTGTTGTACTCCTCCATTAGAATATAACCTCCCTGAGGGCAGAGTTAGTCTTTCTTCCTACTTATATTTGTATTTTCAATGTTTAGCACATTATTCAACACACAGTATGTGCTTAGTAAATCCTTGTTGACTTCATTAGGTAAAACAAAATGCAGAAGCATCTTCAACAAAGCTATATAGAGTACATTAAACCAAATGACACAAATACTTGAATAAGGACTACGTACTTTGGGGAAAACAGCCAGAAAAACTGGAAACTGGTCTGGCAGAAAGTATTTAGACCAGCACCTTCCACCATATATCATAATAAGCTCTAAATGGATACATAATCCCAATATAAAAGGATTCATTATTTTAAAAAATAGAGGAGAACGGAAGGAGGCCCGTTTTACAACCATCTCTAGGAGAATTCTTAACTAAGCAAAATATAAAAGTAAACAAAGAAGATAAAATGGGCAGTTTTTATTACTTAAAAATTTTTTTAAAAAGTTTTGCGCAAGAAAATCAACGCAGCTAGAATTCAATCAGAAGAAGTTAATCAGAAACAAATATTTGTAGGAAACATCTCAGGAAAAAGTCTCATATCCAAGTTCCATAAGAATTAATATAAATAAATCAGAATAGAATAAGGGCTATTCCTAAATAGATAAGTGATCAAAGGATACGAATGGGCTTAGAATCCCCAGTGCTTTCATATTGAGAAATATAAACTATCATCATTCATAGGAAAGGACAGTTCAAAGAACTAATAAAAAATAAAGTGAAAATTAAAACAGTTCAGAAACTTCGTCTTATATCCTACAGATTGGCAAAGATGAAAAAGGTAATTGATGAAGGGGTTTTCGGAAGCCCACTAACACTCTATAAGAAATGTGAACTAATCCATACATTCTGGAAAATAATTTGCAATTGTATCCAAAAAATCATTTAGCTGTAAATACCCTTTGACCTATAAATGTCATGATTAACTATAAAGAGGCCAAAGATAAGAGGCCCTTAGGACTCTCTCATATGCACATATTTATATCAGCAAAAAATGGTAGCAAAGAATTAGAACGTGGATACCTACAAATTGACGGTGAGTGAACAAACTGTGGTATATGACTGTAATGGAATACTATTGCATGACAAGAAATGCTCAGTATGAAGAATTCAGAGAAACTTTGGAAGCTGATAGGAACTGGTAAAGAATCGACAAAGCAGGCTCAGGAGAACAATTTGTAATGACCACACTAATGTCAGGATGACAATTTGAAAAGTCTTCAGAACTATAATCAAACAATGACAGACGAGTCATGGCTTCAGTAAACTGATGATGAAACAGATCTCCTGTCCATTGGCAGAAAGTTAATGGGCTGGGGGTGTTAAATGAGATATACACTTTTCTAACTCAGCCAATGTGCTAATTTATTTTGCATGATTACACAGAATAGTTACAAAGTCAGTTTTCCAATGGGATGCAGGGATGAGTTACTGAGAAATGACATATAAAAAAAGTGAAAAAGAGCATGGATAAAGCAGAACATTACAGTGGGAAAATCTTTAGAAGCAGAAACACAGTAACTTTGTTACAACCTTTTAAATTTAACAAACATTAAGAAAAAACTAGTATCACTTCATGGAAGATCAGAATCTCTTATGGTAAGCTTTCTTTTTGTTCTGTCTTATATTTTGGAATATATACTTCTTGATGGTTACTAAGATCCTAATAATGAAGTTGTTTGTTTGTTTTTAAGTGGAGGAAACAGTGAAATGGCTCCATTTTTGGAGGCACCACATGGCCTACAATCTCTCCCAGAAAGAGTACTGGATTTGAAATTGAGGGTCTTGTTTCACTGCCTCTCCTGCTAGTGTGATTTAAACTAAGCTGCTTTCCCCACTCTGGGCCTCAGTTTCCTCACCTGTAAAATCAGGGGGCTGACTGAGATGGCCCCTCTCAGCTCTAAATCCTGAAATCTGCAATTGCAGTAATAACCAGATAGACTTATTTGGGCTCCACAGTCCTTTCTAGTCCCTCTAAATGGGATTGCTGGCTACTCCTGCATCTCTGTCCAAAGGAAAACTGCAGTAAATCATGTCAGCTGTCTCACTGAGAGACATCCTCTCACTGGAGAGCAACAGTCAGGAGGAGCAAGGTTGCTATGACCTAACCATTTTCCAAAGAAGGGGGAATATTTTCTTTGGAAAAGCTCCAGTTGTGATAGATAGTACAGGAAACTAAAAACCAAAAAAAGGTGGGGGTGGGGGGAGAACCTGCATGGCCTGGCGGGGATTGAAACCTTGGCCAGTAGAAAAGAACATGAATATAGGAAGTCAAATGACTCTTCTAAGAAAGGCCAGTCTGAATTTGCATATATCCAGAGGCATTTCTGCTTGCTACGTGGCTAGAGAAATGCTGGAAGGCTGGGGCTCTGCTGTAGGCTGTATTTGGATGCCCTTCTTTCCTCAGCCTTCTGTTGCCAGGTCTCCTAGACTCCAAAGGCAGAGCCCTTCCCACTCCCTGACCACCACTTGCTTCTAGGTCTTTCCTCTCCATCAGAAGCATAAGCTCCTCAAGGTCAGGGACTGCCATGCTATTTCAATTGTATCACCAGTATATACAGTGAGCATTTAGTGGGGGTTTCTTCAATCAATCAACTGGGATATGGCCATCCTGGCAGGAGCCAGTCAGCCAAAGAGCATTTGTGCATGCACAGTAAAAATGGACATCAGCTTGGAGGAGGATTTGACCCACTCATCTTAGGTTTTGTAACAACTATAACATGTGTATGCCACTTTAAGGTTTGCAAAGTACTTTACAAATGTTATCTCATTTTGACCCTCACAACAACCCTGGGAGTGGGTGCTATTAGTGTTCTTATCTTACAGATGAGGAAACAGAGGCTGAGAGAAGTTAAGAGACTTGTTCAGGTCACAGAGTTAGTAAGTGTCTAAGGCAGGATTTCAATTCAGGGCTCCTTGACACCAAGACCAATATTACCCATCATGCCCTCCAACAGCCAAAGTTGAATCCAATCCAGATTCAATGGGCAGTCTTTCAATTCTGTTAAGGTCAATGGTTAAGAAAGTGTTGTTCCCTCTCCTGTGTACCCAAGGGATTACGTTTGGGCTTGATGTCTAATTTGAGTCCCTCTGTCTGATAATTTTGTGCCTTGATACCTTCCATTCCCATCCTTTGAATAGGGCTGTAAAGCAAAAGGATTCAGAACTTTGGAAGGATCTGATCATCTGCCCGGACCCCAGCGTCTCACATAAGCTCACCCTCAACCTAAGCTGGGGTGTATGGCTACCCCCAGGTCTCCTGAGAGAGTCTTCTGAAGGATTTATCCCCCCTCTGGCCCATCCTTTCTTCAGGGCACCCAAGTTCTTCATACACTAGATGTGCCTTAACGGTCAGGCCTCTAGAGCACTGGCATACACAGACAGATTGGGGTAACCAATGTTAGACAATACAGAATCCAAAAAGGTCTGGACAATGTACTGAACCTAATATGGTGAAACTTACTAGGGAAAATATAAAGACCACAGTTCCTGGTTTCTAGCTTTTCTCTGCATGGATTCAAAAGAAAATCAGCTGCTTGAGTATTGTTGGCTAAACAGCAGGTCCCAGGCAAGGGGTTTGGGGAATGTGGTGGACTAATATCTCAATGAGTCAACCATGTGACACTAAGGCCAAGTGAGCCAGTGAAACATTAATCCACATTAGGAGAGTCCTCTTGTCCATGATGAGGGAAGTGAGTTCTGCTCTCCTCTGCTCTTGCCTAATCACATCTGGAGTATTGTGTATGGTTCTGCCATCATATTTCAGGAATGACAAGAGAATCTGGAGAGAGTCCAGAGGAAGGAAAACACGATAACTATGTGACTCAAAACCATGTTATACGAAGAGCCTTCAAAGAAACGAGACATTCAGCCTGAAGGCGAGAAGGCTTAACAAGACCATGGGGTCACAGGTATTAGAGTAGAGCTAGTCCAGTCCCATAAGTTTTTTAAATGAAGAAACTGAAGCCCAGGGAGGTGACTTGCCTAAAGTCACACAGGTAGTGATTCAGAGAGCCAGGATCTGAACTCAGCTCCCCTGGCCCTAAATCTTCATGCTTTTGCAGGGCCTGCATGTAGACAGATTTGCTCTGCTGGGCTGTATGTTAAATAAATAAAGCAATACGTACATGTTGCAGGAAACTCATTATATTCCAATATAAGGAAAAACTTACAAATCATAAGAGCAGGACCCCAAGAGGAAAGGGAATAAGTCTTCAAGTAAAAGGGCAGTTGACTACCGGCCAGGGAGGCTGCTGACGGGTTCTCTTGGACGTTAAAAGGTAGACTGCATGCTCTCCAGGGTCCCTTCCAACACAACATTTGGTAATTCTCGAAAAATGCAGGGAGATTGCTACGCCTTGCTTCCCCATTGGTGTCATTTCAAATTCTGTCATGCATTTTACCCTCCTCTGATCCTTATTACTGCCTAAAAGATCACATTTTTAATAATCTGTCCCTCTAATTATCATGTTGTTTTGACATCTCTCTTTCTCTGTTATGGAGTCGTTTTTTCCTGTGCCTTTTTTTCTATCTTTTACATCTGGTTCTGAGTCAAGTTCAGTGGACAGACTGGGTGGAAATGGCATTTTTGGCCTTTGGGAAGCCACAGTGGTGTGAGTTCCCCCAGGAAGAGACCATCCTAAGCAAGTAAAGCATTGAAATTGCATTGTGTGTCACAGGCCAATGGAAAATGGGTTTCTTTCACATTCAATTATCAATTTGAAAAGTGTGCCTTCTCATGAAAGCTGAGGCGCAGAGATCTGGTCCCAGTCTGGAAAATTGATGAAAATTCAAGATATGACTTTCCACAAGGGCCTTTTGCTAATCACTTCTCCAAGGCACATAGACTGATTGCATAGGAAGTCTGGGACCTGTCACGGGGTTCCTTAGGGGAGAAAATTAAAGGCATCTCTCATCCAAGCCCTTCTCATTACATATCTAAAAATTAAAGCCTAGGAAAGGCAAGGGACTTGCCCAAGGCCATAAAGCAATTTAATAGCAGAGCCAAGACATGGATTCTGGTGTTGAGAGTGCCCATCTGCCATCGTGAGGGTGTTGTGTTGGGAGTGCCCATCTGCTGTTGTGAGGGTGTTGTATTGAGAGCGTCCATCTGCCATTGTGAGGGTGTTGTATTGGGAGCATCCATCTGCCATCATGAGGGTGTTGTGTTGGGAGCACCCATCTGCTGTTGTGAGGGTGTTGTGTTGGAAGCACCCATCTGCCATTGTGAGGGTGTTGTTGTGAGGGTGTTGTGTTGGGAGCGTCCATCTGCCATTGTGAGAGTGTTGTTTTGGGAGTGCCCATCTGCTGTTCTTTCCAAAGGATCAGAGGGGCTGGAGGGGATCTCAGAGACCATCTAGTACAATTCCCTCATTTAACATGTGGGAAAACTGAGGCCCAGAGACACTCTCCTAAGGAAACAAAGTAGCAGAGTTAAAACTCAAACCAAGTTCTTCTGATTCCAAATCCACTGATCTGTCCACCAAAGTACCATTACCTCCTGAGAAGGGTGCCCCTGTGTGACGTCCCCTTGTGGAACACATGATGCCATCTGCTTTTCAGAAATGGGCCAGCTCTTAGTTTGCTCTCCTTGGAGCTTGAGTGCGGCTCTCCCCTTGCTACAGCTGCTGTGCAAATTCACTTCCTGAAGAGACTACAGAACCTCAGGCCTGGCTTCCCTGCCCTCTTCATGGGTGGGGGCAGCTACAGAGTAAAGGCCATTTCATCAGGTTGCTGTGAGCCAAGGAGAGCTGATCACCCTCTTTCATGGCCCACCCAGTAGCAGCTTTGCACCAATGTCCCAGGTACCTGCCACTTTCCCTCAGCTCAAATGAGGAACCTCTCTGGGTACCGAGGTGGGGCAGATGTGGGAGGTGAGCTCACGATCACTGACACAGTCAACAAAGTTCCTCCAGCCTCCCATTCCCCATCCCAGCTTTAGTAAATTAAACTCTGAAATTGAGACATTCTAAGACATTGTTAGTTACTCTTTTTCTTTCTTCTTTTGAATAAGTTTTTAAAATTTTACATTTTTTTGGCTTCAAATGACTTTTTATAATTTCTTCTTACCAACTTGAAACAACCCACTCCGTATCACCAGATCCATGCTTTCACTAATCCAAGCATGGGTCCCTTCCACATCGGCATTACTGAGGATATGCCAAGAAAAGACAGCATCTAGAGTGTGAACAATCAAAATGTTCTTTGGAAAGAGTCAACATGCTTCCCATTGAAGCATAACAGTTATTGTATCAAGGCCGAGTAGACTACTGGATAGAACATGGAATTGGGAATCAAAAAGATCTGGGTTTCAATCCTATCTCAGATAATTATTAGCTGTGTGACCTTGAACAAGTCATTTAACTTGCCTATGCCTCAGTTTCCTCATCTTTAAAATGAAAGGAGAGGATTTAATAGCCTCTAAAATCCCTTCCAGCTCATATCTATGATCTTATAAACATATATTTATCAAGGAACAAGCAGGTTTCAGTAAATAATATTCACGTATCTGTTGGAAAAGTGCACCAAGCTCCCACGAAGTTTCTTGCTTATTGATCACACAAAAAGGATTCAGTTGAGCAAAGTGCAGCTTCCTCTAATAAGCCACCTCTCAGGCATATGCTAAGATATTAAGATCACTCAAGATTATTCAACAGATGTAGTCATGAAGATAACACACCCTGATAATGTCAAGTATATCATGAAACAGGGAAACATATTCCTAAGGTATCTGCCCCTCTCAGGAAAGTTCTTGAAGAGGATACAAACAGAAGAATTCTCTATAAAATGTGTGTTTCTTCTGGTGTTACTATTTGCAGACAACATTAAGGCATGAGGCTTCTGAAAGTCACAAGGATTTCTCGATGACAGCTACAGTTACTAAAAAATAGATTAGCCTAAGAAACCACATAGGAACAAACAAATGGATGAAAAATGCCTGTGACATACATTTGGATGGTTAATTCATTGAATCAAACCATGAGTACAACTATCTACCATAGGAAAGGCACTGATGATGTGCAGTGAACTGGGCCCAGAACTGACTAGAAGGAAGCGAGCATGGCTAGATTGTATTTGGGAATTGAGACTGTGCTTTTAATGGTTCCAAGCTGCTTCTGGATGCAAACACTCCTGTTTGTTTCACATGAATGTTCCCCTAGTGGTGCTTTATAATGGCAAACTTTGGATGACTATGTGGAAGCAAAGAGGGCATCCCCTTCCCATCTGCTCTCTAGTGACATGAGTGATTCCATCTTTGAATTAGTCTTCATGTCACTACACAGTGAGCATGCTCTTCCCACCCTCATCTAGCCTTTTGCCAATTTTTAATGTACTTTTAGCATCACCAGCAACTCCCTTGTCACAGTGATAAACAAGATTGTGAGATCTTACCAATCCATATCTGAGAATAGTATACTCAACCTTTAGGCCTCATTTTATGAAGCTCACCTGCTTTATTCTTAATAACAGCTTGTGATCCAGCATGACTGCCCCTGTTTTTTGTTTTGTTGTTTGTTTTTTACTTCTTTGTATTGTATAATACATGGTAGTTGAAAATCCTAAAGTGAATCTATTTGACCCAGAGATTTTTCTCTATGAATCAATTGGCACCTCTCCATGTTACATCCTGTAGTAACCACTGAATAAAATATCCACCTCTATTACACCCTAGAATTGTGGGTTATGGCATTCTCTATGACAAACTGTGACCTCCGAATTATCAGAGTTGTAAGGTAACCTTTTTTTCATATCCTAGATCTCTCTGGTACTCTGGTGAAGCCATGGACCCCTTCTCATAATATAAATTCCAAGTGTATACAATAAATATGACTACAGAGGAAATCAATTACATTGAAATATAGTTACACAAATATTAAAATAAAAACAAGTTCACAGACCCCAGGTTAAGAATCTCAGACCTAGAAGAAAGAAACTATGCACATGAGGTGGATGTTGGATTCCATGGAAAAACTAGAGGAAAATAGGAAAGTCTGAAGAGGCATGGGGGGGGTGCAATCTGCACAATGGGAAGAAATAACACTGAGGTGGAGTCACAAAGCCATTGATGGCTCCGAAGCATTAGTACACAATGCATTTGAAATATAATAAAAACAAAAGTCAACTGGATTCTTTAAAATGCTAAGATGCAGGAGTTAAAAGGCACCTCAAGGGGTAATCTTATCCCTGGAAAGTTCCGACCCATAGTATACTCCAGTAGCCTCCCCTTTGTAGAAGCATTCTGGAACATGGTCATTTGATTTGCTTAACCAAGATCATTTCACCTTATTTCTTCTTTGAATGAAGGCAGACAGGATGGAAAATTCCATCTTCTCAAGTGCCTTACCAAAATCAGCTTTTTTCATTTCTGCTACTGTCAGCCCAAAGTCTTAAATTGTTACCATGGGAGGCTTTTTTTTTTCTTTTCCTAGCCCATTTCCCTTCTCTCTTTCAGTTTAAAGAGTGATTTCTGGGGGTGATTCTTATGAAATAGCAGTAAGTCAAATTCAGTTTCGGTATTTCAAGTGCTGCTATTCAAGCCTTACCACAAGGAGAACCGAAGCCAACCAGGTGGGGCCTTTGCTTTATTTCCCACCTAGAAGTCTAAGTTGAAGACTGAGACCAGCTCATCTTTGAGTCTTCTTCATTCAACCTTATCTCTGTCCTTACCAATGTGCCCTAGGGTATCAGTTTCATAGCCCACTTAAGTTGAGGAAAGAAATAGCTATGTCATTCCTTCTGGGACTGTTGAACACAATTCTCCAACTGTGTTTTCCTCTCCTCATGATCTGGGTTCCCTAAGGCAAAGGTTGGCACCCTGTATAGCCACCTCCACCTCCACAGGGCTTGTCTTGTTCGTACATGCTTTCTTGAGCCTCTTTTCTGTCACCCTCTCTGACCATTCACATGTGGCCTCCACCACCATCACCCTTCCCCAGCTTTGTAACCACTCACACCCTGGGACGAATCTACCTGAGGTATCAATGAAAAGATTGGTTTTTCAGATTTGTCATTACCATTATGGTTACTGAACTTTTTGAAAAATGGTTCTCCACAGCCTCGCAAAGACGTGGAAAGTTCCTTTGATTTTCTGGGAAGAGAAACATTGATATAAGCAAATATCA
The DNA here is from genome assembly GCA_028646595.1 of Phalanger gymnotis. Lineage (NCBI taxonomy): Eukaryota > Metazoa > Chordata > Mammalia > Diprotodontia > Phalangeridae > Phalanger > Phalanger gymnotis. The sequence goes on from CM053623.1 coordinate 358,146,305, forward strand.
GACAGAACCAGAACTAGGGTGGGGCTACCAGGGCTTTGTCCTAGAACACTAAACTCTAAAGGGGAATGGTAGTGGATGCACTCCTTCAGTAGCATGGAAACAACTAAACTAATTATCTTGTTAGCAAGAATAAGGAGTTGCTAGCACTTGCTCTTGCATCCCAGGTGAGCTACTCTGATAGGCCTTCTCCTCCTTGACATCCACTCGCATTTCCTTTCCAGAGGTAGATTCATAGCATCTTTGTGCATCTATACTCTTCCCTGAAAATGAATAGAGGGCAAATTTTGTGCCAGGACTTGCCATAGGCTAAAAAAATTACAACTTTGGGAAACTACAAGTTTCTCCAGTCTTCTCTTGCCAAACATAACCACACTGGGGCATTTGGTCGTTTCCAACCTCCGGTTAGAAAATCTTAGGCAGGGGCAGCTAGGTGGTGCAGCGAGTAGAGCACCGGCCCTGGAGTCAGGAGTACCTGAGTTCAAATTCGGCCACAGATACTTGACACATTTACTAGCTGTGTGACCTTGGGCAAGTCACTTAACCCCAATTGCCCTGCCTTCCCCCTAGCAAAAAAAAAAAAAGAAAATCTTAGGCAAATGCATCATTAGGCCCTGTTTGCCAGTTACATACATTCTTCTGTAGACACTAATTCTTTAGGCCAGGCCTCCTTTCGTTTGAGGTTCCAGCCCACCCTATTCATGTTCAAACCCAGTGTAGATTCTGACTTGATCGTTCAACCAAAATGGCTGTCTCCAAAGTCACCAATGATCTCTTCATTGCCAAATTGAATGGCCTTTTCTCAATCTCTATCCTTCTTGACCTTGGTGTCTCTGTCACTGTCATTAGCCCTCTTCTCCATGCCATGCTCTCTTCTCTCTAGGTTTTCATCCCACTTCTCTGTCCTTGTTCACCTCCTACCTGTTTGATTGCTCTTTCTTATTCGCCTTTGCTGGATCCTCATCTAGATCACACCCTCTAACGGCAGGTGTCCCACCGGGCTCTGTCCTGGACCCTCTCCTCTACCACTTCTGTACTCTTTCAACTGGTGATCTTACCAACTCCCATGGATTTAATTATCATCTCTATGCAAATGATTCATAGATTTAATTGTCCAGCCCTAAACCTTTCTCCTGACCTCCAAATGCCTATTGGACATATAGAAATGGATGTCCTGTAGACATCCTGAACTCAACATATCCAAACCCTCCTCTATTATTCTCTAGGGAACACAGTCCTCCTGGTCACCCAAGTTCAAAATATATGTGTCATCCTCAACTCTAACACCCCCAATATCCAATCGGTTTTCAAGTACTGTCATTTCTACCTTTTCAACATCTCTCGTGAAGGCCATCTCCAGTCATCCTGATATATAACTCTTCCTTGGACCCAGATGGCTCTGGAGGAGAAAATGAGGCTGGCACCCCTGCACAGTCCCCCCTCACTTAAATTCAATTTAAAAGCAGCAGAAAAAAGCGTTTGATATTGTTTGTTAATTGGTGTAAGGAAACTCCCTCTGCTAATGCAGGTTACCACTTTCTTTGCAATTTATAGTCTGGCATACTGCAAGGTTAAGTGACTTGGCCAGGGTTGAACAACCCATATGGTTCAGAAACAGAATTTGAACCCATCTTCTTGCCTTTGGAGTTAGCTTTCTTTTCACTATACCATATCAGAGCTCTTAGATGCAAAAATATTTTTCCCTTTTCCCCATTTTCGCCTTGTTGCATTGATTTTGCTCATAAAGAACCTTTGCTACACCATGGCTCTATTATTTATAATTGCAAGAGACAATCCAGGCCCATTGTCTCTGGCCCAAACTCAACTATGGATGATATAGAGTAGAAGCTGATATTGAAGGGAAGCCCAAGCCCTCAGAGGACCACCCCTGGACCAAGCTTTTATGCCCTTGGCCATGAAAGATTGGATATGTCCCAAGCATTCTGCTCCCAGACTAAGAGGTCAGAAAACCTTCTAAAATTTTTCATGCATCTCCAGTGAAAAAAATTTCTCATCCCATATGTCCAAGTCAAGTCGACAAGCATTTATTAAGTACCTACTATGTGCCAGGTACTGTGCTAAGAGCTGGATACAACCAGACAGAATTCTGTCCTTAGTAAACCCAAAGGAGAGAAGACATATAAAAATCAATAGCTAAGGAATAGAATTTTCCCTCTTCTCTAGGCAAAAGGCCAAGGATGCTGGCCAAAGGAATGGGACTCTAAACAATAACAAGGAAAAGGAGAAACTGCAGGCATTTTATACCCTGTCGAGAAATAGGGAGTGCCACAAGACTAGCTGCTTTGGGACCATGCTGTATCCATAAACCTCTGGAAAAAAATTACTCCAACGATGCAGGGTGCCAAACCTATTTGAACCTGCCACGTTCAAAGGCCTAATTGCACTGCTTCTACTCTTGGCTTCCCAAGCACTTGCTGCCATGGGTGGCTATTGCCATAAGGCAAGCAGATGATACCAGAATCGAATGTATAAGAACCAAAGCAGAAGCACAATCCAGCTCTTTGGGGGCCTCATCCATGATATCCACTTAACTCTTGGCTCAACTCATGCTGAACACTGCTCCATCTTCTGCCAACTGCCTTGCCCAGCATGGGATGACTGTCTTAGGGCCTGCTGTACTGATTTTTGAGTTCATGGCTGGGATCCCTATTTTTGGAGGGGGCCCGGCCATCTTGCTCATTTTAATCCCTACTCAATTCATTCAGCAGACTTCATGACCTACCCCATCGACTACCTCATCTTCCCCACACACCCCCACATACAATTTTCCAATTCCCTTTTATATTTTGTCTTCCCTTATTAGGACACAAACCCTTTGAAAATGGGGGTTGTCATGTTTCCTTGTGTTTTTGTAGCCCAGTGTGTGGCACTGACCAGCGCTTAATAAATGCTCTCTCATCCATCTGGCTATCCCTCTTTCTATCATCTAGCTGTCTAATCTATCTTTCTATGCAGCCATCCATTCAAGGAAGGGAGCCATGGACAGAGTGAAGTAAGGGTTAACATAACATGTTCCAAAGGTTTCTGTAAACTCATAAGAAATGACTAAAATAAATAGACAACTCTTTCAACACTAGCATTTCCTCATGCTATTTCATAAAGACATAATAAATTTTCAAAGTGTCATAGAAATTATTTACTTCAATCTCCACAACAACTCTGGGAAGTGGATATGACAGGTATTTTCTTTACAGACAAAAAGACTGAATCTAAGATAGAGTAAGTGACTTTTCCAGGGTCACACAGCTCCTAAGTGTCAGAGGTAGCATTTGAACCTACATTTTCCTGACTCTAAGTCCACCATTCAGTCCACTGGGCCATCCTTAAAAGTCCGGCTTTAGCAAAATTCTGGTTATCCAGATAAGAAAGAGTAAAAAGAAGATAAATGAGAAAAATACACATATCAGCTGCATAACTAAGTCCTTAGCATTTAACTCCATTTATAGGATCACAGATTCATAAATGACAGATCCAGAACCCGAAGGGACCTGAGATGAAGATGAAGAAAGTGAGGTCCAGTTGGACTTTGTTCTAAGGTGCCAACATGCAGATAAGGAGTGTGCTTTTCCCCTGTGGCTCTATTCCTTTGCCTTTCCCTAGGACCCCCAGCTCCCACCAATGACTCACCACTCTCTCACAGCCCAGCTTCTCTATTTTCAGTTTTACTATATCTCTACTACTCTTGGAGGGGATTGGGGCAAGGCATGCCTCAGAGCAATGATATAAATCCCCCAACACCACCACCACCACTGACTGTACCCTGGGTACAAGAATTCTTGATCAAGCTCAGACTTTACCTCCTTTTTCTTAGTATGTTCAACTTCTCAAGGCAGTGAGAAAGCCCCTAAGTGCCCAGGTGGACAGTCAGAGGAGAAGCAAGAAAGAAAATTCCTCCATGAATTGGAAAATCATAGCTCCAGAGCTGGCAGTAACCCTGGAGACACCCTGTTATACAGATAAAGAAACTGAGGCCCAGACCTTTGGCTCCAAATCCAAAAGCCTTTGTCTTCATCAAGTTACCAGAAAAACCTTAGAAGGGGGTTTTAAGTTTTCTGAGCAGGTGGCAAGCAAGTCTCCTGCTACGAACTCCTTTCTTTCTGTTCTTAAATTCCATCCTGGGATTAGCTCAATCTGTGCCTTCTGCTCATGGTAACACAGTTCCTAGGGAACTGAACATGTGGAAAGAGTATATAATTTTTTTAGGTATCAAATGACTTCCCCATAATTTGGGGTTAGCCCCAGATTGACCCTCAGAGATCTGGCCCTGCCACGCAGCTGTCTTTTTTTCTAGGAGACTAAATGATTACTCACTTTAAATAGGCCTAGATTTGAAAGGGAAAATAGTAGCTGGAAGTGGCAATGAAATAATGTTTGAGAAGTTGGCAGAATTCGTGACATTTTAAAGATTCTGCAAAGAGACGCTCTCAAGGAGAACAGCTTCACCCAATTATCAAAGCAAGTCTGGTCCTGGATGGACATCAGGTTAAGTAAACAATGATAACCTATGCCAGGTGGCAGAGGACAACAATTCTGGAAGCAAGAGAGCAAACACCTGCTTGTCATGGCCCTGTCCCAAGGGGCAGTGCTGAACCCTAGAGAGATTGATTGCATTCTGAGATCTATGGAATGAAAAGAGACAATTGGCCTCCTTGCTAGTTATGACACACCACTGCAATGGGCACTCACATCTTTTCCAGTTCTTTGTGACCACAAAGAGTGTTGACATGAAAATGTTTGCATATGCCATGTCTTAATTTCTATCATTGACCTTTAATAGTGAGACTGCCAGGTCAAAGAACATGAAGGGTGTAGGCAGCTGGGTGGCACAGTGGCTAGACTGCTGGACTAGGAATCCAGAAGACCTGAGTTCAAATCCTGCCTCAGACCCTTACTAGTGATTCTGGGCAAGTCACTTAAATTCTCCCAGCCTCAATAATAGCACAGAGTTGTCGTGGGGATTAAATGAGATGATATGTGTACAGCATTTGGAAACCTTAAAGCACCATATAAATGCCAATCACAGATATTACTATTAATGACGATTATTATCTAATTCCAAATTAAACCACTGAATGATCAGCCCAATTCACAGAATGAGCAGATGAATTCCACCAGCAGTATCTTAGTGTGCCTGCCTTCCTGCAGCCTCTCCAACACTGACTTTTTCTACAGTTTTCCATCCAACTTGCATGGAGCACAGTATAATTCAATTCATTTAAATTTGCATTTCTCTGGTGGTATTATTGGTGATTTGTAACATTTTCCCATATCCAAGTAAAGTGTATAAATCTTTCAGAAACTGCCCGTTTGTATCTTTCACACTTATCTATTGGAGAACAGCTTTTAGTGTTATATATTTGTCGCTTCCAATAGAAGTCTCAGAACACAACCCTCTCAGCTGCAGATATTCATTCTTTTGTCCTCTCCTTACTGAAACACCAAAAAAGACAAGTTTGCACTGTCATTGAGAGCAAATCTAGCTCTTTCAGAAGAGCCATGGAACATCCTTCTGGAGAATGTAGCCTTTGCTACCCTTCACTACCCCTGGGAGGTAGGTAGAACAAAAAATATTAAACCAGAATAGATGAACGTTATTGCACATGAATGTGATGGAACACTATTGTGCTGTAAGAAGTGATGCAGAGGATGGGTTCAGAAAGACCTAGGAAGATTTGTATGAACTGAGCAAAGTGAAGTGAGTGGAACCAGAAGAATGAATTACAAAGTAACAGCGATATCACAAAGGTAATCAGCTATGAAAGACTTCTTAACACTGATCGACACAATGACCAACCACAGTTCCAAAGAACTCATGATGAAAAATGCTATCCACCCTCAGATGGAGAACTGGCAAATAGAGATTGAAGCATAGTTTTGTCTTTTTTCCTTGTTTTTTTTAAAACATATCTAACGAGGAAATGTGTTTTGCATGGCTACATATTCATAAAGGGTTTTGGATTTCTTGCCTTTTCATTGGGGAGAAGATGTGGGGGAGAGAGAGAATCTAGAACTGAAAATAAAATAAAGTTGAATTTTTCAAAAATTATTAAACCTATTTTACAGGAGAGGAAAACCTCTACCCTAGGGCCCTTGGCAATTCTTTAAGTCAGATGTGCACATCAACAAAACCCATCCCCTTCATTTCTTCTATTCACCTCCAAGTTTCAACTCCTGGATGACCAATTCAGAAAAGAACCATAATGTGGATGCTAGCACACAAAACCCCATAGCCCTCTCCACCCCCACCCTCCAGAATTTCACCTACGAGTCAAATTGCAAGAACAAACCTGAAAGAATACAGGCTCCTCAAAACCATGCAGGTGATATTTAAGTAGCTCATTACATACTTTATTCCTTCCTCCACAACACTTTTAACAATCTCTTCCCTTCATTTTGATTCTCAGTGCTCCTTTCTAGGTTCCACTGATATTGCTTGATTAAAAGCCTTTTAATAAAACCTTTTTACATTAGGACCCTCTTGAGCCACTATAATAAGGAATCACTGAATATCAAACCCTGATGGAACCTAAAAGGCCATCTAAAGCAACACCTCTATTTACAGGGAGTAAACCGAGGCCCCCAAAGAAGGGACTTGCCCAGAGTCATGTAGCTATAAAAAGATAGAGCTGAGAACAGAACCTGGTTCTCCAATGCAGGCTTTTCCTGGTAGCTATTTTTTAAGGAGGAGGAAGGTGTTAGACCTGTGACTTCCTCAGTGCAGGGAAATTGTAGGGTAAAAACTCCATCTACTTATACATAGTCTGAGCAGTGGCTCATCTATAATTTATAGGCTTTTTAATCTGCATTCCTTTGTCATACCATCTTATTTTATACATTTAAAAACATTTCTCTGAAGAGGTCTGTAGGCTTCAGCAGACTTCCAAAGGGGTACCACATAAAAGGAGGCTGAAAAAAATGAGGCTACAGAAAGCATGGAGGCAGAGGCTGAAAACCAGACACCAGCTGACCGGGTACCTGCTGCTTGAACCTCCCAGAGGAGGCAGGAGGGAGGACCCTTCTGCTCTCAAAGGATGATCCTTTTGCATATATTGTATTTTTTCACTCTGGGGGAACATTCTGTATAACTTTAATAAAGATTGTATGAAAAAAATGTTAATTCCTATCTTTGAGAGTTTCCTGGGGCACTGAGAGGTTAAGTGACTGTTTGTGTGTGTCCAAGGTGGGACCTGAACCCAGGTCTCTATTATTCCAAGCCTTCGCTGTCTCTCTATGTCATTTCATATTTCAATCTTATAAATCTTTGATGTGATCTGATTTGCCCTGACTCAATTTAACTACTTTTCCTATTGCCAACAGCCTTCCTATTTCTTTTCTCCTTTCCTTTGGCTTCCCTGGGCAGGCAGGCAGGAAAGCTATGGTTCTTTTTGCTACAATGAGCAGCTTCACCTCTGCCTTGCTTTTTTTTTGGTGAGGCAGTTGGGGTTAAGTGACTTGCCCAGGGTCACACAGCTAGTAAGTGTCAAGTGTCTGAGGCTAGATTTAAACTCAGGTCCTTCTGACTCCTGGGCCAGTGCTTTATCCACTGCACCACGTAGCTGCTCCTCTGGCTTTTTTAGACACAGAGTTACAGTGCCACCCCCTACTTGGCTGTGATTTCGTCCCTTTAGCCATTCTGCCCAATAGCCCTCTTCCTTTGGCAGCTGTGTCTCCTGTGGGCTCCAACAGAGGCTGGTCAAGCAGGTCCCTCAGAAGGGCCCCTAGGGCCCCTCAGAAATGTGTGTAACATGAAGCAAAATGATGAAACCCCCCTCCCCCAAAGACAGCAGTTCTGCCTCCTGAGGTATGCTGTAGCAGCTTTGGAAAGGCGTGCCCAACCTATAAAATCCTTTCCATCTCAGGAATTCTGAGATTTAGGCAATGAGCCAATCCCAGAGCACCAGATGCTGTCACTACCCGGGCCTTTCTTTCAGGGTGAGGTAACCCAGTCTGGCTTCCATACCAAGGTCAGGTAGGAGCTCTAGAGTGGAAGGCGTTGGAGCCACTCTTTAGTTGATTCAGATATACACAAGAAAAAAAATGCTAAGTATTGGCCAGGATGTTCATAACAAAAAGCACTTTGTAAGCCAGGCAATACACTGCAAATGAGAACTATTGATTATTCATTTTAAAGGACAAGTCCATTTCAAATATTCAATGGAAGGAGAAATTACCAGGAAGACTCTTGCTACTTAACAATGTGTTCAGGCTGACTGTTTAGAAGACCAAATGGAGTTCTCTTTGGGAATGAGAAGTTTTTGTCTCAACATGTGTTTAGATGAAGCTACTCACATCTGAGATGAGGGCCCCAAACCGGGGCCTCTGACATTCTGTGGCCCTGGATACCAATGTGCTCCCCCATCTCCCTCTCCCCTTCAGTGAGTGGCAGACCTGGGCTCTCTGAAGGTTCATGTGGCTAGGGCTTTATAGGCATGGGAGCTACCAATGGTGGCAAAGGGTCATATGTGATCCCTCTCCCTCTGCCCTTTGGTGAGTGGCAGACCTGGGCTCTCTGAAGGTTCATCTGGTTAGGGCTTTATTGGCATGGAAGCCACTAATGATGGCAAAGGGTTATGTGTGATCCCTTGGGATCATTCACCTTTTTATTCTTTCATATGAAAAAGCTTCCAAACCAGTCTGTCCCAAAGCCACCCTTCCTTCTTCACCCAACACACACAGCTTCAAGACTGTTTCCACTTTGAATTCATGCTCAAGCTGAAATGCTGCTCCAGCTTCCCAGGCCATCATGCATCATGCATGCAATCAGACTGTGGTAGGCCACCTTTGGCTTTCTGTCATGGGGGACAGCTCCTCCAGCACAGCGCTCCGCCCTCCAGCACCCAGGCCTCTGGGCTCCCTGGCCCATCCTAGTGTCCTAGTCTTCTCCTACTTTTCTCCCCTCCATGTACTCTGTGCTCCAGCCTCCCCAGCCCATCCTCTCCACGGCTCTCCCTGGATTTGCCCAATTCATCCAATGCTTTCTCCTTCCTGCTGCCCTTGCATGCCCTGGCTTCCTTCAGGCTTCAGCTCCAATGCCACCTCCTGCAGGAGGCTTGTCGGGGCCCTCCCAACTGTTGACACTTTTCCTTCACATTCTCCATATGTATCTTGTGTTTGTCCCATTATTTCCAGACTGCCCCCCCACACCCTTGTCGAATGTGAGGACCGTGAGGACATGGACAGTGCTTTTGCCTCTTTGTATCTCCATTGCTTAGCACAGTGCCTGGCATACTGTAAGCGCTTAGTAAATGCTTATTGACTGACAATAGAGTGAAGAGTCAGTCGTTAAAAGAAACCATCATAATTAACACCAATGGAAAATAAAACACCGGAAAGAAAGGAAAAGCCAGGAGCAGCCCAAGAAGAGGGAAGGCATGGGGCAGGGCCCAGGTCTCCTCCAGGGGCTCACCCACCTGGCTATGCTGCTGCCTCCAGCCCCTGATGACAGTGGAGGGGCAGGTGTCTCCAGGAGCTGATGAAGAGCTGAAGCTGGCCCACCTCAGCCGTTTGGACTCTGTCCTGACATGGTCCACAGGGAGCCCCAGGCCCCTGGAGTTCTCCTTGCCCTCTGCAGACTGTCTTACATCCATCAAAGTTTCAGAACCAAGGAGAACTCCAGGCCAATGGGATTGCAACATGATGGTCAGAATGGCTGCTTTCGCTGACACGCCTTCCTTGGGAACTGAAGTGTGAGGCGTTCCTCCGCTGCCTGCTTTGGACTCAAGGGGCCAAGCTGTTGTTGAGGAGCAACTTATCTTTTATTAGTTTTGAGTTAATAATGATAATAACAACTTACTTTGCCAAAGGGCTTCCCTCACAACAACCCTGTGAGGTAGGTAGTACAAGGATCAGTCAAGTCATTTTACAGAAGGAAAAAAATGAGGCTCCAAGAGGTCAATTGGCTCACCCATGGGCACATATAACAGAGAGGGAGGGGGAAAGGATGGGGAGAGAGAGAGAGAGGAAGAAGGAGAGGGGAAAATGAGAGGGATGATAAGGGGAGGGTGGAGTGAGAGGGAGGAGAGAGAGGGAGAGAAGGGGAATAGGGAGGGAGAAAGAGAAGGGAGAAGGGAGAGATGAAAGAGAGGAAAAAGGAGAGGGGAAGGGAAGGAGAGAGATGATAAGGGGAGGGTGGGGTTAGAGGGAGGAGAGAGAGGGAGAGGAGGGGAATAGGGAGGTTGAAAGAGAGGGGGAAGGAAGGTATGAGAGAGAGAGAGAGAGAGAACAAGCATTTATTAAGCGCTTACTAACAGCTGGCATTTGAGGCCAAATATTCCAACCACAGGACCTTTCACAGGTCTTTTCGCTAGCCCACATTGCCTCTCCAATGAAGGGAAGTGACATGAAGTGAAGGGAGGCAGCATGGTAAACCACATTGCCTCTGCAATGACTGAAGAACAACTTTCCTTGAAATTCAACAAGCATAGTATCAGGCGATGCAAAACTGAAAACACCCACTGCCCTCAAGGAGCTTACATTCTATCAGAAGAAAGCAGCAAGAACATAGATGAGTAAATATAATATATATACAAAGTAAATACCAGTTAATTTCAGGGGTAAAGGGAGACTAAAAATCGAGAGAGTCAGGAAAAGCCTTGGGAGGCAGATAGAACTTTAGGTGAGTTTTGAAGGGAGTTAGGTAACCGAACAGATAGAAGTGAAAGGGGAAAGCATTCTAAGAATGAGGAATGTCATTCTTGGCATGGGCATAACCTATGAAAAGGTGTGGAGGTGGCAGAGGGAACACCATTGTAGGACACAACAGGCAAGTCAGTTCAGAACACAAAGTGTGCCAGGGGCAAGTAATGGGAAATGGGTCTGGACAGAAAGGTTGGAGCTTGATTGTGAAGGGCCTTGAAGACCAAAAAAGAATTTGAATGTTATCTTTGAGGCAAAAGGAAGACACTGAAGCTTCCTGAGCTAAGCCAGGGGAATGGTCAGAGCTATAGTTTAGGGGTGTTAATGGGGCATCTGTGTGGCACATGGATGGGAGACACTAGACATAGAGATCCCAGTCAAGAGGCTATGGCCATTGTCAAGGCAAGACACCCTGAGAAAGTGAGCCAGGCAGGTGGCCTGCAGATCAAGCTTGACATAAATGGGAAGAGATGCTCTCTGTTGCATTAGAACTCAATGCTAAGTGTCAGGCAACATTCTAGGCCCCCCATTTGCATAGATGAGTTCTTTGGAAATGCTAAAGCAATAGACAAATATAAGGTGCCAGCTGTACTACAAAGGGCAATGAGCTCCCTGGTTGGATCTAGGAGGAGAGGGAACATAGTCAGACCTACCACACAGATAGAGAAATGGGGGTGGGGGACCCACCTGCAGCAAATGAAAGCCAGCTTTTGGGAGAAGGCAGAGACACAACCCAAACAAGCAAGACAGTACTGTGCCCACTGAGCTAAAGCTCATGTCGACTTTTCAAAAGCTTCATTTTCACATATATTCCTTTTTCTCTTCAACACACAGAGAAATGTTTGTGCTTGGAGTTTGTCAAATTCATAATTTTTAAAAGATTTTTAAAGGAAAAGAAAAACAGTAGGTTGAATTATTAACAAAGTCTCATTCCTTTTTCCCTATAAATTACATTCCTTACAATAACCTGATTAGATAGTGGCAGCAAGGTAATCAAGCCCATTTTACAGATGAAAACACTGAGAGAAGTATGTGGCTCTTATAAGGTGACCTAGTTATGCATAACAGAACTCACATTGGAACCTAGAGTTACTGGCTTCAAATCATAAGAGCACAGAAATACACACACACATACACACATATGAGCAGATAAATAGATACAGAGATAAAGATATAGACCCCAGAGTATTTATTAATACATACATTTGAAGCACTGAGTGGAAGAATGAGGATATATGAATGGAAAGGAGAAAGCAAGGCAATTACTCCTAGACTATAAGCTGTTTGAAGGCAGTGATTTCGTCATGTCTAAAGTGTAGTTTGACTTTCATTCTCAAAGAGGACCAATCACTTCAGGATGCCATGACATGCAAGTGAATTGGGTTTAAGTGAGGCAGAGCTGTGCAAAGTCAGGAGCCTCACTTTCTCCTCTGGAGCCATCTGGGTCCAGTGGCCAGATACAGATCAGGATGACTGGAGGTGGTCCTGGATGTGGTGGCAGACCATGGCCTTTTTCAGCTAAGGTCTTTCCCAGGTCTCAGTGATATCCAAAATTTTAGTCATCTCCTCACCTAGCACTCTGCTGTGTATACTGTACACAGTTGGTTTGGGTTGCACTGGTTATGTTGCATTATATTACAGTGTAAGTGAAGGAGTTTTATCTACAAGAAATGAAGGGAGGTTAAATTATGAAAAGATTAAAAGATCCTTGAGCTGCGTGGATGGTCACCCATTAGGGTGCCCTTAATTCAACTGTCATAGCAAAAGCAGACTTCCCAGGTGCCAGGGCTACAGCGGTCATGGGTAGACAATTATGAGATGGCTTTCCTGTGTTGCCTATGGATATCTGGCTCCTTCCCTCACAGTAGCCCTGCCTAAGTATCACACATCCGGCTGTTGATGATAATGAAAATGGGTTATAGGCTTCACTATTTGGGTCACTTGCCCTGGGTTTCCACAATGAAGTTTATTATTAACCAAATATGTAGATTAAAGGGATGTGTTTGACCAGTAAAGAATTCATCCTATTCAAAAAAGATACATGCAGAGAGCCTATTGCCCAGTAACCCAGCACAGTCCATGGCAGGTAGTAGGAGCTTAATAGATATTCGTTGACTGATTGATATGAACAGGGATGGAACCTCTTGCAAAGCCAAAAGTGGGGAGGAGCTGAATTAATCCTTCAAGAGGATACAACCATTGGCTTTATGATTAGTTGCTAAAATGAAAGACAATGATGTTGATATGACTACGAAGTAATGTGGTAAAAAGTGAGACACTTTGGGATAAGTCCTGGCCTCTGCCATCTAGCTGGAGGTACATTTCTCCTTCCCCCACTCCACTGGTCTCTCCAAAATTTCAGGGGAAGGGGGAATGGACTTAATGATCACTAAGAGCCCCTCTACCTCAAAATCTTGTGATCCTGGGAAATCTTATGGCAGGGTGCAGAAATCACTAGATATATTGAAACAAAGAGGCCGACAAGATGGAATCCAGAGGCTGGGTCTCAAAGGGAAAGGAATAATGAAACTGGCAACATGCTCAGCTTCCACTGTCATGGCTAGTGATGTCACCAACTTTCTAACCTCCCCCCACAAAGGTCACTTAGAGCAACCATAGTATTAGAGAGTCACATACTTGGAAGAGAACCTCCAAATAACATTGGTCACAAGGTGAATGTCAAGGGAATTATCCATCCCCTTGAAGACCTTGGGGATGGACCCCCCACATCTGCTCTTCAGTATGAAAGGTACTATGCATTAACTTAGTACACATATTTCTGGTTCTTCTCTCACCAGCAAATGAATAAAACTTCAACAAGTTTAAAATATAATGTAGCAGGTTCTTAGAAACACTAGAATTCAGATGGTATGGAGGAGATTCCTATTCAGGCTTCAATTAAATCCAATTCAAAAGACACTTACTAAGAACTTACTGTGTGCCGGGTTGTGTGGATGCAAAGAAAAATGAAACATCCCCTGCCCACACAGAGCATACGTTCTACATGTTTCTTATACAATAAGCATTGGCACAGTGAATGGAGCACCAAGAGTCAAGAAGACCTGAGTTTAAATCCAGCCTCATACATTCACTAGCTGTGTCACCCTGGGCAAGTCACTTAACCCTGTTTGCCTCAGTTTCCTTATCTGTAAGATGAGCTGGAGAAGGCAAATCATCCCAGTATCTCTGCTAAGAAAACCCCAAGTAGGGTCATGAAGAGTGACTGAAAATGACTGAACAACAAAGTATAGTACAAGGAAAATTAAGGACAGAGAGAACACAAATAATGAGGGCATCTAGGACTGCTTTTGCAAAAGGAGATGGCATCTGTGCCTAGGAGGAAGACAAGAATGGGAAACTGAGGCAGAGAAGGGAGAGTCACTTGCCCAAGACCACAGTGGGTTAATGACTGGCCCAGGGCCAGACTAGTTGGTCAGACATTTCCTTCCCTCTTTGAGATCCTCTGGCCCTTCAATTCATTTTATGTGACCTGCCTTTCTTCTCATCTCCACCATCTTTCCTGAGACTTACTTTAACTTTGGGGTCAGTTCAGCTTATGACTGGCTTCCAAATGTTCATACTTCAATATGGATGTTCCCCCATTCTTTACTCCCAAACCGTGCCTCTCTGCTCTTCCTTTAAGAAAGAGCCCCACTCTGCTTACTGTTTTTTTCGACTGAATCATCACCCATTGGCTCTAAAAGTCTTTTGGCTTTTTTGTTGTTGTGGAAAAGAACTGGAAGCTGAAAGAGTGACTGTCAATTGGAAAATGGCTAATCAGTTTGTGATGGATGTGAGGAAATATTATTGTGCTTTTAAAAACATGATGAAGTGGACAGCTTCAGAGAAACCTGGGAGGACTGGTATGAACTGATGGAGAAGTGAGCAGATATGAGGACATCTTGCACATTAAGAATGATATCATAGAAATTGACAACTTAGAAAGATTTGTGAGTTCATATCAATGTGATGACCAAATGGAATTTCAGATGCCTCCTGAGGAAACATGCTGTCCCTTCCTGACAGAGAGATGGTGGACTGTGCATACTGAGACATGGCTTTCTGTGTCCAGTTTCATGTCCAATGCATGAAGAGGTTTTGCCTGACTGCACATATTTGTTACAAAGATGGCGTTTTTCTTTTCTTTTTCAAATTGAGGGATAGGAAGGTGAGATGGAGAGATGGTGGATTTTCATTAATTGAAAAAAAATTATTTCTTAAAAAGCTTTTGTTCATCCTGTATTTAGACCCAGGCCTTGATGTTGCTTTCTCTATGTAATTCTGAACTAAGTTGTACCTCCAATCCTGAAGTTTTCTATTGCTCAGACCAGTCTATTCTGCTATAAACATTTATCCTGATAAGTCACATTTATTCCCATTCTCTTACTCCCTATGACCCAGTCAGTACCTTCCTCTCATTCATGAGTTGTAGAGGTGTGGGGCGCTATTGTGAAAGCTATGCTTCCCAGCTGGCTCTCTGCTCTTACAATCCAGCTCTGCCAATGCGACAATCCTCTATCATGCTATATCAGGGCACACTGTAATCGAAGATAGATCCCAATTGCAGATGAGCCAAAGAGCAATACAGATACACAGGGTGGATGTGAGCAAGGAATCAACCAACAAGCTTTGCTTCAGCATCTACCGTCAGCCAGCCACTCAGGGCACAAAGATAAAGCGATTGCTCCATCGAAGGGACTCACATTCTATTTGGAAAGGCAATATCTCCCTTTTAGAGGCAGGTGGAATAGTGGATAGGGTAGAAAACTTGAAGTAATGAAAACTTAGGCTCCAATCCCATCTTAGACACTTAACTGTGTGAGCCTCAGCACTTGCTGCTATCTTAGATGATTTCTGAAAACTCTCTGCTAAAACTGGTAAACTTGCTACAAACTTAAACTTTTTCCTTGACTATGAAATGATGGCTTTGGATTCAATGTACTTAAGGTCCCTCTTAGTTCTAAATCTATCTTCTATATATATGTATGTATGTATATTATCTATATACACATACATGCATATGGACATGTGTGTGGCTTGTGTTTAGGGGTCTAGTCTCATATCAGTCATTGCTTCCAACTTTGCCCTGAACTGTTTCCTCTCCTAAGGAAACATAAATGCTCTTTCACTTTCTCTCAGGACTGGCCTTTCTCTTCTCTTAACTACTACTACAAGTAGAAGGCTGCTAAGATTCATGACTCTCAAGGTTCTAGGAACAACACTGGTGGGTGGCTATTCCCACTAACACTGTAGCTCATGAGCCCCCACCAGTGTATTGTCCATTGATAAATCAGCCAAGATGACTCCATTAAGCCTTAATCAAAACATTTCTTATATAGAAGGCAAAGCAAGAATAAGAGTTACATAACATTATTCCCCAAAATCTGGGGGCATGCTCTCCCACCAACCCATAAAGTTCATGGGAGGAAGAGGAAGCACAAATCACTAAGGTCAGGGGGCACAAATGTGAGAAACATTATTGGCCAGGAAAACTCAGAGAACAGGAACTTCAGGATATGATGACCATTCCCTTTCCTATGAACTTTCCTTTCAAAGGTCATTGATGGTATAGAATCTGTGTTGGACAAGTTACAGTGCTCTAAGGCTATTTAGTATTGGTTCCCCACAAGGTACTCCCTGATGGTTCAATATACTGGATTGCTACGCCCCTCTTCATTTATTTCACTAGGCTCTGACTCTCCTAAACTTGGCTCACTGCTATTCTTCAGTGGCAACTAT
This sequence comes from Phalanger gymnotis, assembly GCA_028646595.1. NCBI lineage: Eukaryota > Metazoa > Chordata > Mammalia > Diprotodontia > Phalangeridae > Phalanger > Phalanger gymnotis. Next base: position 358,162,697 of record CM053623.1, read on the forward strand.
AGTCCTTAATCCTTAAGGCTCAGTTAATGCCCTCAGATGAGATAGTGTTATGCCCTTTTGGAAAGGGCAGAGATCTTTAGCCTGAGATCCACAGAAGCCTCTCCAGTTCTCTTCCCTCAGATGGACTCTAAGGGAGCACCAACTTGGCACCAACTTGGCAGGGAAATATCTTCATTCCTCACATTCCCCATACCCTCAACTACGGGTGGCAGTGCAAAGAGAGGGACAGTCTGCATTTCGTCAAGCAGGTTTCTCCAGAGAAAGGTGACAGTGCAGAGAGCCACAGCCTCACTTTCATTCAATTAAAAAATGTACTTTTTACCCTCCACCACTGCCTAGTTCAGAAATGGATCTTCACCTTGAGAAGTGGCACTCCAACTTATGATAAATGACCAAAATCTCATCTCTGCTGGCCGAATCATAACCAGGCAAAGTACATTTCTCCACTAATCATAAAATGATCCTGTGGTTCATTAACTCTGAAGTTCTCAAGTCTTTCATACACAAATGGCCAATTGGAATGCAGAACACTGAACTAGGTTTTGCCTTATATGGACTACAAAGTTCTCCAGCTTGTCCTATGCAAACAAGCAACTGAAACACAGAGGCTTGAGCCAGGCTTTACCTGGCAAATGCATTATTTCCATAGCTGCTTTCTTAGTGTAAGTTCCACATCTGTTCTTGTTCTTGTCCCTTTCAATCATCAAAATTGTAAAAGTCAAAAAAGAGAACCTCTAATTTCTCTATAAGTAAATATATGTACATATGTGTATATATACATGTATATATACAAATATGTGTGTATGTATGCACACACACACACAAATACATGGTTGTTAAATCTAAGGTTGTTAGGAAGAGAGGAGACCAAGAAAGGCTTCAGGTGGAAGGTAGAGCCTGAATTGTGAAGTGAAGGAAGAAATCCCATAAGGAGGAATATTCATCAGGAAGGACTACATTCCAGGCATGGGGGGATGGCCAGTACAAAGCACAGACATGGGAAAGAAGTGGCTTCTGTGAGTAACAGAGAGAAAGCCAGTTTAGCTAGACTTTCAGAAGGGAAGGGAAGCATCCCAAAGCTGGAAGATAGGCTTAGGGAAAGTTGAAAAGGGTTTTAAAAGTCAAAAAGAGGCATTTGTTCCTAGAGGCAAAAAGGGAAACATTGCAATTTGTTGATCGGGGAAATGACGTGGCCAGAACTCTGGTTCAAGAATATCACACTTTAGCAGTTGGCTGGAGGACAGATCAGAGGGAGAATAGCGCAGGCTGCAAACATTGCCAATGACGCATAGGAAGGGAAAGAGAGTGGGTCAGTTGTGTAGCAAGCATGGCGTGGACTAACTAGACAGCCCAAGGACCCATTTATATCCATGAACTAGTAGAAAGGAACCAGAAAACTGCAATGCTTTGGGCATATCTTTTATTAGTTTCTGTCAGAAAGAGACGAATGAGAATCAAACAAACAAGGTTGGAAGCCTTGTCACCTGCACCCATTTGAGGCATGCCCAGCCCACATAAGACTTGGCCATCTTTGTATTCACAGCACAGATTCTTGCCATCTTTTTTCAATCACACATTTCTCTGATAACGTCTTTAATTTAGGATTCTGAATACAGTGATTTCCATGCCTAAAATTACTCAGGAAACATAAGACAAAAAAAAAGAAGCTGAGCTCCAAACAAATGTAAGAGAGCAGAGCTCAAAAGAAGTCCACTTTGGAAAAATTCCCAGAATACGTGGGTCACCAAGTCAGATAGAGGGAATACTTCCCAGGAAGGTGAGAGCTCTTCTAACCTTCTGAGAAGTTTGGGTGAAGTGTAGGCCAGCATGCATTGAAAACTCTTTCATTGTTAATCTCTGTCCTCTCCCCCTCACCAGGTGGGGGAGAGCGCAGGAAGAGAGAGAAATTACCATCTTCAGATCGAATGAGAGGAAAGTCTAACCAGAGACTGTAGTTTTTGAGCCCAGAATCCAGAGGAAAAATGTGAGCCCTAAATGGCCCAGGGTGGGGGTGCGGGACACCGTGTAATTCCCCAGGGCTTGGCTGACCTCCTGTGTGAGTGAGCCAGTGAGCTCTTGGCCAGGGCAGCTTATGTTGCTGGACAGAGCTGGAGGGTATTTATGTCAAAGACCATCTGGAAAAGCAATTGAAGACCCAGGTCTCAGGGGGGATTACTACAGTCAGCCATCCATGAAAGGCAGATTTGTGTCTGGAGCATTTGAGGCCTGAAGTGACCTTCGCCCCTAGGGCAATAATTCTGACCCTCTAATGGACCCAAATGAAGCTGGGTGACATCCACAGGCGCCAGCTCATTCAACAGCCACCAAAGGGTGGGTGTGGAATTTAGAGCAGCCATCCAAAGAGCAGTGACCAAGGGTGATTGATTACCCAGAGGCAAGGGCTAATTTAGCCCAAGCACCATGCCCAGGCTACCTTGGCTTACTAACACCACAGAGGAAACGCATCCCTATACAACATCAGTGCCTACACACGATGCACATGTGGACTGCCCACTTTCTATCACAACACATGAACACATGTCCATGGAATGCCAAGCTGGATAACTCGTTGTGCCCTGAACATTCCCTTCCAGCTCCCTGTTCCATCTGTCTCCAAAACTTGTCACCTGTGTGACCTTGGGCACTGAAATCCTCAGCACCTCCATGTCCTCATGCATGTAAAAGAAAGGGGTTGGACTACCTGGTGGGAGGTCTCCTCCACCTCTGGGTCTGAGATTCCAGGATTCCTCTGCTCACACCATTTTCTCTAGCTGTCTCTTGCCTCCTCCTTTCATGGACTGTATATCAGGCATTGTGCCAGGTATGAGGGATCCAAGGTCAAAGCTGAATACAGCTATCTGTAAGATGAAGGGGTTGGACTCAATGACCTGGTAAGTTCCTTTCTAATTCCAAACAGGATCCCACAATCCCTGCCCTTGAGGAGCTGACTCTTTAACCAGAAGGCTCTGACATCTTGACGAGATGTATCCAGGACATAGATACATCTTCCACACAAGAATCAACCAAACGTCATTTGAAGAGAGACTAAGTACTCTCAGCTTAGTAGGGTCAGCAAGGGCATGGGCATCTTGAGGGAAGAAGCAAAAGCTTCAGGAGACCAGAGGTAAGGAAGGAGGGCACAAGTCTGCGTAGGCCCCAAAGTACCCAATGGAATACTGAGTTGCCGTTAAATTCAATCCATCCTTAAAGGCCCAATTCAAATGCTGCCACTTTCGGGGAACCTTCCTGGATTTCTTCTCCCCACTGTTAATGATGGCTTTCCTCATCAGACTATTTACAAGGTATGTTGTTCTGCCTTTCTCCAATGCACTTACTATGTAAGGCTGTATATTTGAGCTCTCCAGTAACTTTGTCTGAAACAAAAAACAAATCCACAAAACAGAGGCAAAGGACAAAGGCATGTTTCATGAGGCCACATTTTGCCCACTATAGGGAAAAGGCCCAAGGCCTCTTTCCTTATAACAAAGTCTTTCACTGGCCATCAGTAAAGGAATAAAACCAAGTTTTACTTTCACCTGTGGTTCCAAGAAGCTGTAGCATGCACAGCAGCTAGACCCCAGTAAAACCATCTTGGCAGACAGGCTAAACCAGGTTGAGGGCAACCAACGGGCTTCAAACCTGTCAGTGAATTAGGGGGATGTCTACCCCAAGCATGTGAAGACTTCCACCAGAAGAACAAGTGAATGAAAACAGTTTATTCCAATGGCCACAAAGGCAGCTGAAGCAGGCGCTGCGGAGTACTTAGAGGTTGGTCAGACATGAGAAACACCAAAGTCATTCGTCCTGGGCCATCAGCAATCACCCTGACTTTTGTCTCTCCACTGGACTTTGATGACTCTGGAAGACAGTAATGCTGACAACTTTGTGCAGCTCTGCCTCACTTTAATCCAGTTCACTCAGTAGTCATGACATCACCCTGTGATGTCATTGGTCCTCTTCCAAAACGAAGGAGGACCAACAACAAAACCAAGGGTGAGCAGCTAAAGAGAAAAATGCCTGTGGCTCTGATCTCTAGGGCCTTTCTGAAGGTGCTTGGGCTCCAGCTATGCGGCCAATCACAAAGGCTTCTCCTAGCCATGTTGTCAGCAGAACAGAACCAGTAACAGAATGTCTGTGTGTGCTTCAAGGGCTCCTCGAGGCATCCCCATCATGTGCCACCACGACTCGCCCATCACGTGCCATTATGACTCACCCAGGAGCTGCTTCTTCCAAGCAATGGGCATCAGCTGAACATGTTCTTGCACTCTTTGAACATGTCAGTCTCTGTTCCGATATTATAGTGGCTTTGGATTAAAGGGCTCAGGAATGGGAAGGTGGGAAAAAAGTCAATCTTTTCTCCGGACTTCCCTCAGTTGTTCGGCTCAAAGATGCCTGTGGAGCTAATGAGCCCCCTCCATATTGTCCTTCTCTGCCACTACACACTTGCTTATCAGGTGTGCAATGAGTGCCATGCTTGCTCCAAACTCTCTGCTTCCAGGCATTCAGAATCTTGGGATCTGGGTCCCACACAGTTCCTTCCTTTTATACAAATTCCTTAGCCCGTGACTAAGTCTCTCATACAATAGCTTTGATTGATTCAAGGTGTATAGTCCCTGCTCAGAGTGGGTTCTGATTGATTCATTCAATCAAGAAATGTTCTTACCTAACAAAGGCAATTACATTTAAATGTGTGGGATAATCAGAGGGGTCCAAACCTTACATTCCCCCCTCACTCCAGCTTTAATATTTTCCACCCTCATTCAAATCTACTCCATTGTGTTTGGTGAAGTCCAGAGTCCCAAATCCTACCTAGCTCCTTAATGACTTGGAAGGGCTATGTATGGATTGTCTCTTTTTAATAATTTCCTCAGTATCTTGTACTAAATAGTCTTGGAGAAAGTCTACATGCCACAGTTTTTAATCAACTCCAGAAGATTTAAATGCCTGCTATAATGGGGGAAAAAACCTCTGCCCTCTGATCCTGAAATAGATTTGTCATTTCCTGAGCTGGGAGGAAATACAACTCCAAAGGTCGTTAGCGACTTAGGCCACCCATCATCCCTCCCCCATACTTCCAAGGCAGCCAGTGCAAGCCTTGCAAGAATGACCAATACATGTAGCTGATAGCATTGGTGGCTTATACAAAACAGCCAGATTGATTTGCTAGTGACAAATGAATCATAACTAACCATCCAATATATACTTGCTTCTCTCCTCTGATTGGACAACTGGAGGATGGAACAATGAACTCCTCCCTAAGTTTCCCTTTATAGACTTTTCTAGCCAACGTCATTTACCATCAGCTGCTTTGCTTGGTATCAACTCTATAACCACCATGCTGCTGTACTGGGTACCCTTCAGCAGCCCCTCCCCTTTTCAGCTGCCTTTTGTGTTTGTCCTTCCCCCATCCATTGGAAACTCCTAGGAACTATCTTTTCTCCCTTATTTGTATCCCCAGTGCTTAGCACATTGTCTGACACATAGTAGGCACTTTGTAAATTATTATTGGCCGGCAATATACACATGATAACGATACAAAGCAAATCAATGCAAGAGAAAAATAATAAAACAGATGCAGGCAGCAGCTAATCTATGCATCAGTGAACACAACCCGCAAGGCCTACACTGCCTAGTTAAATGCAGCATCATCCTTTGGCTGTATATAGAACTCTTAGTCTTGTCATTGGTCGGAGAGTCCTTGCTCTGTGACCGTATTCCAGCGTAAGTTAATGGTGGCAGCTGATCATAATCTTTAGCAGAACAATGGTCCTTCTTTCCGAATCCTGAACTCTTAGAGGAGTCATCCCAGTAGTGTTACTAATTCTTGAAGAACAATAAGGAAAGTACTCCTCATTTGAAGAAATCTATTTCAGAGACCCTGTCTGGGTCAGACAGACTTTGTATGATGCAGATGATCACTTTTGCTTGTAGTCCACTGAGATGAATGACCATCACTTTCAATGTCCATGAGAGTCCAACTAACTTGCCTATTGGCAATGACTGAATTTTCGGGGCTGTCACCAACCTCCGATGATTTTATCAACAGGCTAGTTGCATGATCAGTCTACTGCTAACTATGGACTGGCTTTCCCTTGATCTGCTATTTTATAGGTCCCATGAACACCAAGGTATCTCACAAGACCTCAATCATCCTGGTGAAGGTCTTTACAATGAATGCATGCACGAGGTGCTCTTTATTTCTTTCAGTGTTCTTCTGTGCTGAGGCTAGAGATAGGTGGCAAGCTTCCATTCACTTCTCTCTCAGCTGAGAGACGCATTGGCTGTGACTGACACTCCATGTTGGCCTGGGCATATCAGCATCAGTACATCCATCTCCTTGTTGCCACCAGCCTTCTCCTTAGGGAATTCTAAAGTTACTTCAATATGTCCCAAGTATGGATACTTTCGTTTTGTTTTGTTTTTGCTTGGCACTCCAAGGCTCTGTCCTATAAGACACTGTACAGGTGTTTTCTTCAAATGACACAGTCCCTCCATGTTCATAGACTCTACAAGAGAAATCTGTGGGTGTGTTTCATATGAAAATATCAATAAATAGGACATGGAAAACCAGTGACATCATTCTCAGTACTGTGGTATGCATGTCCTAGCAAAGCCACATGTTGACTTCACAGATATTTTTTTGTTTATTTCACTATAACTAACCTGTTCATTAGGGTACAGCTGGAACATCCAGGTTATAAGTACCCACAAGGGCAGTAACCTGTGATTCTACATTTCTTTGAGCAAAGTACTATCTTTTTTCATTTTGGTTTTGGTTTTAAATTATCTTAAGAAACTTATGAGGTGTGTGAGGCTCCTCACAGCAAAGAGAATAGACATGCCAGACAGCTTCTCCAAAAGAAGAGGAAGTAAGAGCAGTGTTCATGGTCTTCCCAACAGTGTACTGGCCAAGTCTCGACCTTGGTCTGAATGGGTCCTGGAAGGAAATCCATATGCTGAGAAATGCTTTTCCCAAAATATTGAAAGCAACCATGGAAGCTTTATTGCTCCTGCTTGAGTGTGACTGTCAATCACTTTCGAAGTGATTGATCAACATGTGATCTGGCCTTGCCATCTCCTTTCAGAAATTAAAAAGCCAACATTGCCAAGTTCAAAATGTTTGCTGATATTAAGATTCTCCAAATATGCAGCTTTTATCTTTACACACTAAGTCTCACACTTCTTGGTGATGTCTGTAGCCATCCTGAGCCAGTAAAATATATTTCTTTACCAGCATTGACTCATACATCCAAAGAAATCATGTAAAACTTTGATGACCATAGAGCAATTTGCCCTACGTAATAGAAAATTCTGGAAGCAAGTATGGGATCAGCGGCAATCTAATACAGTACTCTTTTGTACACTTCCAACTCCTGCCGTTGACTCATCAATAAGTACCTTTGAGGAACTGGTCTTTGAACCCACCGACATTACTGCCACATTTTTAGCTTGTATTATTTCACACAGTATGAAGGATGCCATATCATATAGACACATATACATATGCACACACGAATATACATATATATGCATATATATTCTTTTAATATCTAAGTGACTGCCCATTTCAATGCAAGGAACTCCAGCTTGTGAACAGGATAAGAGGTTCCACTCTCCCACTGGCACTTAGGCTTCTTCTGACAATTGCAACTAGTTTCACATGATCAGCATTGTTTTGGTGCAGGGCTGTTCCCATTCCCTCCAAACCCACATCTGTATGCAAGAAAAAAAAACTTATTTAGGTCAACTTAGAAGCCTGTGTGAACCAGCTGCCCCAAGTCTAGCCATCTGTCTCCAAAAGGTTTTACTGATCTTAAGACAATTCAGTATTTCTTGCCACCTGCTTCTTTGCCTTCTCAATCTTTTATGCTCAAATGAGGTTATTCAGTGGCTTAGTATTAAGAATAGTTTTTAAACAAATTTTGAGTGATACGAATAAATCCTAGAAAAGCCCTTGAAGATTTTCTGGGTGTGACCAAGTCACAAGTGTCTACTTTCTTTGGGTCATTGTTCACACCTTGTTGAAATGCAACAAGGCTCTACAAAACTGGAACTTGTCAATGGAAAGTTTTTAGCTATTTTTCTTAAACCAATTCAAGACTCCTCATTTTCTTCCAAGGTCTTCCCAAAGTCATTGGTGTTGCCATGGTATACAAACACTTGCAAATGGTTCATGTCCCCAACTACTTCCTCCACTAATCTTTGAAAAGTAGCAGGTGCCCCTGAAATGCCTTGGGGCATGTACTTGAACTGGTAATACCTACCTGACCAGATGATAGCAGTCTTCTTGTTGTCTTCCTATGCCATTAGGGTCTGAGAGTAGTCCCTACTGGACTATGGAAAACCACTGGCTGCCTAATAGATGATCTGGGGCATCTTGAAATCTTGGCATGGTATACTGGTCTACTTTGGTTCTCTCATTCAAGGCATGGTCATCAACACACTTATGTATCTTTCCCTGATTCCTCGATACCTCCCCAATGGCTACAAATATGGGCTATTAGAGTTAGAGATTGTGCCATTTATCAATAGATTCCTGAGATGTCTCTGAGATCTTTCATCACAAACAGACATTTTCTAGCTCTTTCTCACAGCGGTTGGGAGCTAGTGAGTTGTATCTACTGAGTCATTCTTTGGGTATATCTCCCTCATGCACTGAGAACACATTTGTCCTTTAGGTAAGCCTCTGTATCATCCATTCTTTCTACTCCTCTGGTATCGAGGAATCCCCAAATTCAAATTTCTTTAGATCTACTTCAAAGGTTGAAAGGCCAGGGATCTAAAGCTGTCATGGTAATGAAAGCCTGACTCAATCCTTCTGTATGGTTCTTTCCATTCTGTGCGGATGGTCAGAGTACCTAGGTATTAATGCCCAGCTTGTGGCTTGCAGTATTCTGCTATTAACCTAAAAAGACTGGCAGGTTTCTAGAGTGACCTGGGTATAACCATGCCAGAATGTCTGTTTTCTTGTTGTCATCAGCAATATCTTTAGGCAGTTGTACAGTTAATTCAAGTATGGATAGTTTATTTTACTTGGTCCTCCAAGGCCCAAACCTTCAAGAGGCTTTTTCCAAATGTTTCTAAAAGAATGATTGGAACGTAGTAATCACTCAATAGGATAGCAGAACAGTTTTCATTCTCCTTTTAACTATCACATTTGTACAAGGTCCAATGAGTCCTGGTAGGAAAAACCCAGTAAGAAAGGCTGACAAAGTCATGGTCATTGCATGCAGGGATCAGAGTAATCACTCTCCCTCTCCATCTCCTTTTCCTAAAGCTAGTCTTGTAGCCCTCAACTTCTGTCCACCAAAGTTACATTCTCTTCCCATATGCCTAGATAGGGCCATGGCCTCCCCAACCATAAAAGAAGGAATATCTGATGGTGATGTTCATGTATTCCTTGTCTTTTTACTTTTCTAAGTGGAACAGAATTGTCCCTGGGCCTCTATCCCTATAGTTTCTGTGAGTTTCTTCAGTGGAGTTCACCCCTAGAGGGCTGTTCTCTTACACAATTTCATGGAATCATGATGGGTCAATGTCCTCAAGGTGGTTGGAGTCTAGTATTTGTCATGAGATATTTCTTGACTTTACTTATTAAAATGACCTCAGATAATCCATTAGGTCATCACAAAATAATATTCAGTCTTTGGGTCTTTTTAGGTCAAGCCAGACCCATAGTCTTGTAATTACTTGAGTCATTCTTGTTAAGTTTATATTCTCTTCTGGAGAAGTAGTTTCTACACATGATAAGAATTAGGATCACAATTATCCTCTTCAATGAACTTTTCCCTCTGAAACTCAATCAGTGCCACTGCTGCCATTTGGCCAGGCCCTTAGAGCAATCTAACTTTACATATGCATTGTAAGACTATAAGTGGAAGACTTCATTTCCTGACACCCTGCAGGTGCTCAAAAGTGGAGCCTTTAAGACAGCAATCTTGTCACTTGTCAGGAGGTCTGCCAATATTATACCAGATTTCTATGGTGCTCTCAGGCCAATCCTCCATAAAGCTTTCCTCAGGGGGATTAGGGAATCTTCCCTTTAAATGTTACTAGATTGTTACTATATCTTTGCTGTCTATAACAATGTCTACAATCTATGCTATCTCCACAGGAAGCTTCTCTGTGTCTTTTGGAAGACTTAGTCATGATCTGATGCACTCATGAGTGATTATGTCTACTATAATGGAACTATCTTTGGGTCTTCTTTCAAGTGACTTCTGCTAATTGAGTTAAGAAAGCTTGCCTCCCATGGACTTCTAGCAGATAGTAAAGAAAACAATCTTGGTCTACAGAGGATATAGACTCAGCACCATTCAATCATGTTTCTTTCAAGAAACATCCTTTTCTAAGTGCAAGTGAAACTCCAAACTTATTTTCAAACCCAAAATTTGACTGTTATACTGAGGCATCATTTCAGTTCATTAATGCTGCAAGTATGTTAATCAGGGCTTCTTAAATTTTTCCCACTCACAACTCCTTCAGCACTTCTTAAAAATGTGAGCTGCATCCCTATGGGGTCATGGTCCACAGTTTAAGAAGTGCTGTATTATATAATTATATATGTGTATATCTTCATATATATAATTATATATGTGTATATCTTCATATATATAATTATATATGTGTATATCCCACTCAAATGGTGGCATGTGGACCAGTTTCCAAGCACTGCATCTTATCTGGGTTTTTCCCAATATTCTTGAAGGTTTGGATAGCTGGTCCTCCACAGAGCATATCCTTGGGGTATATTGCTGCTCTTGCTCCTATATATACTTTCCTAGAGTCCCCCAATTTTCTTACTCTGCTCTTTGTAAAATTGTTTATTACATCTCCTCATTTAACACAGCTTCTCTTCCATGTAGCAAGAGCTTCTTGTGAATATGATTCTCCACAAATTGACTATGTTTTTAAAATATCATTTTATATCCTAACATTACGTTGCTTCATAACAGCAAATTTTTATCCAATCACCAAAAAGCAATAATGGAATAATTAGCGGAAAATAGAGCAATTCTAAAAACACAAATTAGAAATAGTAAAAACAGCGTCAAACAGATGTCAGCAGATCATAGCAACTACATTACCATTAGCATTCTCCTAGACATAGATCAAAAATAAAATTATTATAATAAAGGATTTCAAATATAATGCTTGAAAAATCATGCAAGAACTCTTGCTTAAATTAAGCAAACAAGATGAACAAAAATGAAGCCATTAAAAGTTTACTACAAGTCTAAACTCTCAGAGTTTATCCTGGAGGAGATTCCCACAACACCATTACCACAATTAGCTTATTTTAAGTCTAGGTAGCAATATGATAACCCCTGAGGTCCACATAATTCTTTCCTCTTCAGTTTGAGGGAGTTTCTTTTAGATGAAAAGCTATGGGTTCAGTCACAAAGACTCTGAGCTCCTAACATTTAGGTTCTAACTATGCCTAGTTAATCTCTGGCCTCTTTGTGGTTGAGGCAAAATTTAGTTTACTAGCAATGTCTTGGCAACAAAATATCGGGTTATTTTATAGTGTCTGTGGACATACACATTGAGAGGAGAAATTGAAGAGTCAACCCTTTCTCAGAATTCTCTCATCCTAGATCTGCTCTGAGAGGGCTAGAAAGCCAATTACCCTCATTGGGTAGGCCCTGTTCATAATCAGTTCTCATTGGTCAATGGATTCAATCATGAAGTGTTCTCACTAATGAAAGTAATTACTTTTAAATAGGGAGATAACCAATGGAGCCCCAGTCTCAGAGTAGAAACCTAATAGGTCAAGAAGGTAAGAGAGAATAAAGCATGGAGGTAGGAAAGCAGTGTGTGTGTGTGTGTGTGTGTGTGTGTGTGTGTGTGTGTGTGTTCAGAAGAGAGAAGGCAACATACTGAGGAGTCACAGGGCATGAATGTGGAAAGAGAAAGTAGACCAAGAAATGACAATAACTTATACTTATGTCAGTAGATGAAGGTAACATCCCTAGTTTCCATTTAGCCTGCCATGGGGGTAGGATTCTAGATAGAGGGAGGAAGGATCTGGGAGATCTTAACTTATAAAACCTACTGTCACGTTTCTCTTAATGCATTTCTAATGAAATGTATAGACCAACCAATAAACAATTACTTCAATGACAGGCCTGCCACTAGGTGCTAGGGAAATATGGGCAAGAATGCAACCACACCCTGTCCTCAAAAAGCTTGCATTCTCTTGGAGGTGAGAGCACATGGCAATGTCAGCCTAGATTGGAAGTCCTCAGTCTTTGTGAAGCAGCCATCACAGGCTTGGCAGTTAAGGGAACAGAATGGCGGTCCCTGGCTAGGTTCTGGCCCTCCCTTTCTTACCAAGCACCAAGCATGGCCTTTGAAAAGAGGAAAATGTGTTCCATATGAGAGTCTCATTGGTGGAAATCTACTGAATGAAATCCTCTTATCCCTGGATCAGCCTGAAATTGACTTGTGAAGAAATAATGTGCCAAACAAATTAAAAAAGAATGCCAGTTTGAGAGAGGTGTATTTGAGCTCAAAGCAGCCATTTTCTAAGTTTTCTGCATACTTACAGTAGACTGATGTGTCTGATTACCAATTAGCTTTCTCTATTCATTAGGCCAGCTCCAGCAGAACATCTTAGCAGCACTTTATTAGCAAGTTAGTTCTAGTTGTAGAATGTATTTCAGAGAAATAAAATCACCCTTCTTCGAAAAGAGTCTGATTCCTGTAGTTCATGAGTTCAGACTGAGTTGCCAACAGAGAGGCAGGTATTAGTAAAGGTATGCATGCTGAACAGTAAGGATGTAAAAGGGCAGTGTGATGCAGTGATCAGAGCTCTAGGTAAGGACTCCGATTTCAAGTGTCACCTCCGTGTGACCTTTGACAGGCCCCTTTAATCTCCTTAGGCTTCACTTGACTCATCTGTAAAATGTGGGGGCTGGATTAGATGATCTCTACAGATACTTCAACTCTAACAGCCTACGATGCTCTAATTTTAGCTGGAGTCAAAGTGGTTTCCAAAGAGGGTCCCTAGCCTCCCCCAACCCTTTTCCCATGCAATTCCCTAAGTAGCTATCAGAGCCATGCTCCTGGAAAAGCTCTGACTCTCCCAGCTGAGTTCAGAACCTCATTACTCCATCGATATTTGTTCAGGTCATCTGGCTCTATTATCTCAGACTCATCACTATGAGCGAGGCCATCTAATTTTATTTCCAGCATTTGGCTTTCTCCAGTTAATGAGATAACCACCTTTTCTGGATTCTGTCTCTATTTATGTTCAAGCATAAATAATCACTGTTAAAATACAAAAGATCCCATATCTGTATTATTTCTTTCTCTGTATAGTTCCAAGATTTAACTGTCATGTTTGGAGAAGATGTTGAGACTCTCAGATGGAAGCACACACTACCAGAGCCTCAGGAGCTCAGCTTCCACTCCAAAGTCAGACTACAACACAAGACTACCTCCCATTTCTGTCCCACATTGGGGCCTATAAAGAATGAGTGGCCTGGCAACAATGCATCAAAGCAGAGATGGTTAAAGAGCCAAGAGAGTAGAAGTTTCTTGAGGTCAGAGATTGCTTAGTGTATGCTCTTTTTTGCCTAGCCCCTAGCACATTGAAGGGAGGTGGGAGTTAGACTGTACCTATAATGTTATAATAATACGTATTGTATATATTGCTATGATGTTATATATTCATTATTCAATAATACTTATTATTATATTTTAACTTCCAATTAGGAAACTCTATCAATGAAGATGGATATTTGCTCTGTGGTTTCAAGCTGGGGTTTGAAGAGGTGAGACCAGTTGTTCAGTCATACAGCCTGTGAGGGTCAGAAGTGGGATTAGAACTCAGGTCTTTCTCACTCTGAGCTTATATCTACCCATTAATAAGTGTTTATTGGATTGTTGAGTTGAATGGAATGGAGTAATGATACCCATGTTACAAATCAGGCTGACAGGCAAGGGTGAGCTGTCAGTCACTCTGATCACATCCAAAGAACTTTGGACGTAAAGTGCCTCAATGGCGCTGTACTCTTCAATCCAAGAGAAATGCCCATTATACCCATAGATTATCCTTCATCTTTCTCCTGTCACATAAGAACTCCTCTAGTCTCCAGGTCCTTTTCTTGCCTGGTCTAGAGAAACAGCTTCCTAATTGGTGTTATGGCCTGCATTCTCTTAGCTCTCAAATGCATCCTCCTAAAAGCTGCCCAATGGATATTCCTAAAGCACAGATCCAACCATAGCACTCACTCTACTGTCCAGAAATTTTAATATTTGTTTCATTTTATTTCTTCAAATTAACAGAAGTTTCTTTTTTTCTCCCTCAATTAAAAAAGTCTGGTAATAAATATGTATAAACAGACAAAACAAATCTGCAATTTGGCCATAAAAACACATGTATTGTTGGATGTTGAGAGTCCACCATCTCTCTGTTAGGACATGGGTAGCATACTTTATCATGAGTCTTTTGTCACTGTGATTAGCCATTCCACCGATCAGAGTTCTTATGTCATGCAAAGTTGTTTGTCTTTTATTTTGTTTTGTTTTATTTTTAGCAGTTTATTATTATGACCATATTTTAATCCTGAGTTGTGGGTAATGTTGCCCTGGGTCTCAGGTCCTTTCTACTATTATTTTCTGAATTGTGTCTGGGACTCTTCTCCATCTCTAAGCCATGCTGTCTCGAAAATGTTCTTGCTCCCTGTGGCACCACTCTCAAAACGATGTGGTATTGGCTAAGAAATAGAAAGGTAAGTCAATGGAACAAAGTAGACATACAATTTATGGTGGCAAATAAATATAGTGACCTTGTATTTGACAAATGTAAAGGCCTAATATCATGGGATAAGAAGTTATCATTTGGTAAAATTTTGTTGGGAAAATTAGAACACAGTATGACAGAAATTGGGCATACACCAATATCTTACACCATTTGCCAAGATAAGGTCAAAATGGATACATGACCTAGATATAAAGAGAAATATTGCAAGCAAATTTGGAGAACATGGAACATATTGCTTATCTAATTTATGGGTAGGCCAATAATTTATGAATAAACAAGAGATAGAGAGCAGAGTGAGGTATGAAATGGATAATTTGATTATATTAAATTAAAAAGGTTTTGTACAAATGTAGGCAAGATCAGAAAGAAAGCAGAAAATTGGAGGGGAAATATATAAAGTTTCTCAGATAAAGGTCTCATCAAATATATAAAGAACTGTCAAATCTATAAGAATGCAAGTCATTCTCCAATTGATAAATGGTCAAAAGATAGGAATTGGCAGTTTTCTGATGAAGAAATCAAAACCATTTATAATCATCTGGAAAAAATGCTCTAAATCACTATCGGTTAGAGAAATGCAAATTAAAACAATCCTGAGATATTATTTTACACATATCAGATTGGCTAAAATGATTGAAGAGGAAAGCAACAAATGTTCGAGGGCATGTGGAAAAATTGAGACACCAATTCACTGTTGGTGGAATTGCGAACTGATCCAACCATCTTGGAGAGTAATCTGGAATTATGTCCAATGAGTTATTAAACTGTCCATATCCTTTGAACCAGCAATACCACTACTAGGTCAATTTCACAATATGATTAGGGAAAAAAAATCTGATATGTTCTAAAATATTTATAGCAACTCTCCTTGTAGTGGCAAAGAACTGAAAATTGCAGGGATCCCCATAAATTGGAGAATAGCTGAACAAGCTGTGGTATGTGACTATGATGGAATACTACTGTACTATAAGAAATGATGAGCTCGATGATCTTAGAAAAACATGGACTTAGATGAGATAATGGAAAGCAAAGTGAACAGAACAACGAGAACATTGTATAGAGTAAAGGCAATATTATTTTAAGAACAACTTTGAGTGAATGAGTCATTGTGACTATTATAAATACCAAAATTAACTACAAAGGGCCTATGAAGAAAGATGTTATCTGCATCTGGAGAAAGAACTAATAAAAATATTATGTATAGAATTATTTTACATATATATGTATGTATACATATGTGTGTGTGGTGTGTGTATATATATATACACATATATGTAGACATATATATACATATATATACGTATACACACACACACACACACACACACACACACACACACACACACACCTATTTGTGTCTAATGGTAGCCATCTCGAGGGTGGAAGGGAAAAGGAGGAAAGGGGAAAAAGAATTTACATAATAACTTTACTATATATTTAAAAGGAATAGCAAGTTGTATATAATAGATTTGTAGTTTCATGTGCAATCATCTTTTTATTATGCTATGTTATGGAAATATTTGTTTTGCTCCATAAATTAAAAATTAAACAAACAAGACTTAAAAAATAAAGCCCTTCACAACTTGAAAACCAATATTGTTTGTCCTTACCGTGTTGTTACTGCATAAACTGCCCTCCTGGTTCTGCTCCCTTCACTCTGCATTAGTTGGCATGTCTTCCCAGGTTTCTCTGAAATTGTCCCATTCTTCATTTTCATGGCACAATAATGTTTTTTTTAAATTCATAAAACATGATTTGTCCAGCCATTCTCCAATTAGTGGCTACCTTTTTAGTTAATAGTTCTTTGCCACCACAAAAAAAGAGCTGCTATAAATATTTTTGTCCATGTGGGTCCTTTTCCTCTTTCTTTGATCTGTTTGCAAGAATAGGCCAACTACAGGCATCCTGAGATCAAAGAGTTTACTGAACGTGTTTCCAATTTTATTTCCACAATAGCTAGACCAATTCTCAGCTCCTCCAGCAGTGCCTTAGTAGTACTAGTTCTCCACAGCCCCTTCAACTAGCTATCACTTTCCTCATCCACTACACCAATCTGAAATATATGAAGCAGAACCTCAGTTACTTAGTTTGTATTTCTATAATCATCAGTGATTTGGAACACTTTTCATATAGCTGTTGATAACTTGGATTTATTCCTTTGAGAACTGTCAGTTCACATCCTTTAACCATTTATTGGTTGGGGAATAGTGTTTATTCTTATAAATTTGAATCAGTTCTTTATATATCTTAGAAATGAGACCTTTACTGGAGACATTTACTGCAAAGATTTTCTTCCAACTACATATTTCCCTTCCAATTTTATCTCCACTGGTTTTGTTTATGTAATTTAAAAAATAAACATATGCAAATAAAATTGTCCAATTTATCTAACATGATCTTCTTTATACATTTTTTGGTTAAAGATTCATCCTCTATCTATAGATCCAACTGGAAGTTTCCTTTTTACTCCTCCAATTTAGGGTTATGATATTCCCTTTTGTCTTTAGGTGATGTATGCATTTCGAGCTAATAGTTAATGGTGTGAAATATGTGTCTAAACTTACTTCCTTCTGGGCTGTTTTCTATTTTTCCCAGTATTTTTATCAAATGGTGAATTCTTATCCCAGTAGCTTGGGTCTTTGGCTTTATCAACCCTAAACTACGAGATTCACTTACTTTTATATATGGTTCAGTTCACCTAATCTGTCCAACTGGTCAACCTTTCTATTTCTTAATCAGGATCGAACTGTTTTGACAATTACTGCTTTAGTATAGCTTAGGATCTGGTGCTGCCAGAACTCCTTCCTTCTCACTTTTTTCCATTACTTTCCGCAGAGATTCTTGACCTTTTGTTCCTTCAGGTGAATTTCATTATTATTTTCATAGTCCTATATCGTAATCATTTGGTAGTCATATTGTAATGGCATTGAACAAGCAAATTAATTGAGGTAGTATTATCATTTTTATTCTATCAGCTCAGGACTAACCATAAGCAATGAAAATTTCTTTAATTATTTATCTATATTTTTGTAAAGGGTTTTGTAGTTGTATTCATAGAATTATTGCACTATCTTCCTAGGCTCCCAAGTACTTTTTTTCTCATTCTGTAGTTATTTTCAATGGAATTTCTCTTCCTATCTCATCCTGCTGGCTTTTGATGGTAATAAACAGAAGTATTAATGATTTGTGTGAAATTATATCTTGCAACTCTGCTGGAAGTTGGAGAGAAAGGGTTAATTTCACAGTATTTTTTTAAATAAAGCTTTTTTGAAAAGACACTTGTTTTGCTCCCTGCTTCACTTCAGACAAGATAAAAGTTATTAACTCATTCTCTAAGTAAATCATCATATGTATTAATGACTGTTTCTTCTTTACCTCTGCTTATTGCCTCAATTTCTTTTTCCTGTCTTATTCTAATACCTGACATTTCTAGCACCATATCAAATAGTAGTAGTGATCACAGAGAGCCTTGTTTTACCCTGATCAAAAAGCCGTCTAGTTGATGTCCTTTATATATTATACTAAATGTTAGCATCAAATAGATACTATTTAGAATATTGAGAAAAAGTACCTAATTCCTAGGTACCTAATGACTGCTTTCTAAAATGTTCTCCCTTCTCCCCTCTTGCCCATAGAGCTGAGAGCTCTATTGAAGGTTTAGGTCAAGTGCCTCCTCCCACTGTTAATGCCAGCCCCAATGAAGGTGCTGCTATCATGTGTAGTCTAAATACACTCTCCTGTGACTTCCTAGCAGACTATAACCTTCCTGAGAGATGGGACTGCCTTCCAGGCTCCAGTATACACTAGGTGCTCAATGAATAGACTTATTGATTCTAGCTCTAATTCTACCAAACAATCCTCACATGGCATGGTCACCTCATCTTCCCAGATACCCTCACTAAAACGTCCACTAATCTGTCAATGTCCTTCCAGCACCACGGTACCTAGAATACAATCGATACTCCACGTACAGTCAGATCAGGTCAGTGGCTCTGTCACCTCCCTCACTCTAACATGGCCTGAGCTTGTATTACCTCTTGGGGCTGCCCTATTACATGGCTGACTCATTATGAGCTTGGAATCCACTTAGACCCCCAGATCTTCTCACAGACTGCTTGGCCACTTGAGGTTCACCTCAGGAGATTCTAGGAAATGGGGAAGCCATTATATGCCCCATTTGGAAAAAGCTGCCCACTAAGCCCTAGGTGAGAACCCTCATCTTCTGCTTCACATCTTCTCCTCTTCCTTTAGGATGTCCCTTCCCATGAGGATGGGCTGTGTGTTCAGGGACCTCAGGCAGAGTCTCCAACAGGAGGAAGTAGGCACCTATGAAATTCAGGCTTCTTTCATTTCACTCTAGAATCTGTTCTTTCAGGGAGGCCAAATCCCCAGTCTTTGCATCTTGAGAAGCAGGACCTGAGTGAACATGGAGCTGAGAGCTTTTTGCAGTAAAGCTAGAAGACTCGTGAGTGAGTTCTGTTTGGAATCGCTGCTTGTTCACACGGGGCTTTCTAGTTCTGATGTACAGAAGCAGACCTAGGGCTAGAAGAGACCTCAGAGACCACAGAATCCAGGCAGCTAGGCAGCACAGCAGACAGAGCCTGGATGTGTGACCAAGGAGAGATGAGTTCAAATCCTGATCCAGACACTGAAAGAGCTAGCAGTAACAGCCGCCAGTCATTCACACAGCACCCGAAGGTTTTTTCCTCCTGACAGCCCTGGGAGGTAGCTGTTACTCCCATTTTGCAGATAAGATAACTGAGAAAGGCAGATGATGAGCAACCTGTCTAGGATCACACAGCTGGGAAGTGTCTGGATTTGAACTCAGCTCTTCCTGACTCCAATTCTGGCACTTACGCTAGTGTGTTACTCGATGAGTTCCTTAACCTCTCTGCCTCAGCTCTTCATTTGCAAAATGAGGTGGTCCTTCCCAGCCCTAAATCTATGACCCTGCTTCAGCTTCTTACAGATAAGGAAATGAGGCCCAGAGAGAAGTGACTTTCCCAAAGTAGCAAACAGGGAGCAAACCAAACAGGCAGCAAATAAGCTGGGTTTCAAACCCATGCTCTCTGCCTCTAGGAGAAAGGTCCTTTCCACCATAGCACACTGCTACAAGCCATCACAGGGGGGCTGAAAGGTATTTAAGGTCATCTAGTATAACCCCCTCACTTTACATAAAGGGAAACTGAGGCCTAGAAAGCGATTCACCCAAGATCACATGGGTAATAAATGCCAAAAGTATGATTTGAACTCGATCCTCCGAACTCTGGAGCCAGTGCTCCTTCAACTGCACCATGCCATGCTCTCTTCTAGTATTTCCTAAATAATTATAGTTAACATAATTATAGCTGAACACTGAGTAAGGCCCCTTGCTACATCTAGGTTTTCATCAATAGGATTCTTCTTTACTCATACACAGCTCTGGGTCATCATGCCTTCTCAGCCAATGGGATTTGTGTCCATGTCTCAACAGCAGAGGTATCTAATATGGCGGAGCCCTTAAATTTGCATTCAGTGTTTCAACTTAATGAGATTTGGGGATGATGGGACAATGGAGAGAACATGAGCCTTATGCTCAAGAGAGATCCAGGCTCAGTCAATAAGCATTTCTTACTGGCCTAAAATATATCAGGCCCTGTTCTTGGTTCTGGAGACATGAAGACAAAATGAAATCATTCCCTAACCTAAATTCTGGACCTTATATTACAGGGAGGGAGGAAGGGGAAGGAGAGGAGACACAACATGTAAACATATAAGCACATATGTGTCCATTTGAGAAGGAAGTGAGTACTGCTAATAGCCGGAGGGAGGGAAGGATGAAAGGAAGAATTTATTAAGTGTTTCCTAGGCTCCAGGCATTGTGTGAAGTGGCTTTGGACATAATCTCATTTATTCCAGGGAAAAAGCTTTCCATTGCAAATGCCATGGTAGGGCCATGTCCATATAGGCACCCTTGATACAAATCCAACCAGAACACAAAAGATGGCAGGAGAAAAGCTGACTCTTAGGTTCTCTTTGGAGGAAACCAGGTGGTGCCCTGAGTTCAATTCGGCCTCTTACTGGCTATGTGATCCTGGGCAAGTCACTTAACTCCTATCTGCCTTAATCTCCTCAACTGCAAAATAAGTATAAAGCAGCATTTACCTCCCAGGATTGTTATGAGGGGACAAATGAAATAGTATTTTTAAAGTGCTAAGCATAGTTCCTGGTACATAAATGCTTCCCTGCTTCCTTCCCTGCTGTTTCCCTTCCTTTCCCTTTCTTCCTTCCTTCCTTCCTTCCTTCCTTCCTTCCTTCCTTCCTTCCTTCCTTCCTTCCTTCCTTCCAGAGGCAAACAAAAGTTAGCAGAGGCTAGTTCATCTCATGTCTTAAAGCCTAAGTCAATTTTAAAAAAACCTTCATTCTGAAGGACATTTGGTCATCTCTTCCTGTAGTGTTCATAGTGGCAAAAAAGCCACAAAGATAATGGCAGTTTGTGCACTGAAATTTGGCACAGAGGATGAAAAGGTAGAAGGATTCCATGAGGCACATGGTAAGGTCTACTAAATCAAGTCAACATACACTTTTTGATACCTGATGACACCAGTGCAAAAGTGGTCATCTGGGAGGAGGAGAAAAGGTACACTGCACAACATGGTGCATTAAGAAACGAAAGAGTTTGTCAGCTGCTCAGATGTCCTACACATTAGTATCATGAAGATTTTCTGTCAGAAGAAAGTGCAGTGGACATGGTGAGGACTAAGCAACATGGCCAAAAAAAAGATGAAATTGACTAAATCTTATCAAAAAGGAAATCAATCCATCCAAAATACAGTTATTAAGCATCTACTATGAACTCTGAGAGATACTAAAGATAGCAAGACAAAAAATGAAACAGCCCCTGCCCTCAAGGAATTTGATTCTATTGGGAGAAACAACATGCAGGATAGGGATGACATTTCTGATTTCATTGTTATAGGGAACACCCAGATGAGGAAACTCCCTCTACTATTGCAGATTGGCAACTTCTCAGCAACTTCTCATCTTAGAGAGTAGCCTAGAGCAGGGCCACTTGAGCCTTTCACACCCTTTTCATGGTTCCTGCAGCTTTCAGTTGTGTTGCCTGAGGGCATTTGCAGTGTAAAGTTCACACGCTTCGTGTTCAGAACCAAGGCTGCAGTGAAGTGGCTTGATACAACTCAGGCAAGCACTGCCAGAAACACCTTGGATTCATTATGCATTTGATTTTTAATTAATTTTTGGTCATTGCATGATCAGAAACCTTTTACTGTCGCCAGATGTTTCATGTCCCCATATGGGGTTGTGACCCATAGTTTAAGAAGTGCTGGCCTAGAATGTTTAGAGATTAAACAATTTAAGTATCCTTCAGAGGCGGCACTGAAGTACTGGTCTTCCTGGTTCTAAGTGGCTCTCTATGGGGGGGGGGGAACGAGACAAAAAGAGAGAGAGAGAGAGAGAGAGAGAGAGAGAGAGAGAGAGAGAGAGAGAGAGAGCTGAGTCTTATCCATAAAGAAGATAATTTAACCCATAGACACCAATAGGGCACCAATGACTGGAGACTGATATGAGTCATTTCAGAACCCACTGCCTGTGAACAGTCCTCAAAGCAAAAGCCAAAAAAAATCAAACAGAAGAAAGAACAGAGATGGGAAGAAGGTAGCTCCTGCAACTGTGACAGCTTCAACCTATATGATTCAAACAGCCCTTCAGTAGTAAAAACTGGGAAGTTGAAAAAAGCAAGGATACTGACCTTGATTATCACCATCTCCTGCAAACTTTAACAGACAAAAGTGTGACCATGAGAAATGAAGTCAAAGGAGATCTTAACCCAGACAATGATCTTTGTCATTTAGGGAGATGATGCAAACAGTAGCAACAGCAGTTTAAAATATAAACTCATCTGTAAAGCACTATGAAGGAAGATAGTAAAAGGATACAACCAGCCTATGGAGAACTTGACCAAAGATCCATTTGGACTATATCATCCCAAGAATAGTCAGAGATGAAACTGGCAGAAGGACAACATGTCAATGAGAAATGGAAGAGATTTCTCAACATATCTATAATGATCTATTTTCATTGCCAATGACACGAACTGGAGCACCTCATGCCCTTACATGAGGAAGTTGAAGTAAGAAGGTGAAGTGGAGAAAAGTGAGGAGGAGGAAGAAGGGGAGGAGGAGGAAGAGGAGGAGAAGAAAGAGGAGGGTGGGGAAGAGAAGAAGAAACAATACATCTAATTTATAGAATGCCAAGTATTGCCAGGCACTTACAAATACTACTTCATTTGATACTCACAACAGCCCTGGGAGATAAGTGCTGTAATTATCCCCATTATACAGTTGAGGAAGCTGAAGCAAACAGAGGTGAAATGACTTGCTCAAGGTCACACAACTAGGAAGTGTCTGAGATCCAGAGAGGAAGCTGAAACATGACAGCAACATTTGCAGAATCAGAACTGGAACAGGGGGAAGTACAAGTAAAGATGTCATTTTCCCCAGTCCAGTTCCAGGACTCTGAAATCTACCCACGGACTCAGTTAGCAATCCCTAGTCTAGGGAACCCTTCCATTTTTGGCACAGCAAATTGAGACCCAATACCTAGTCCAAGGATGATCAGTCAATCCCCTCTGGCCAACTTTGCGCAGCCTGAGCACCAAGGCTCTGATTTTGTCCTCCTCTTCTCAGCCCCAGGCATAGTTTGAGACTCCCTCCTTCCCTCAGACCCAGATGAAATGTGACTTCTTAGAATCTAGCATCCCACCATGGCCACAAATGCACATTTATTTTGCATAGCCATTATGTAAGGAAGACTAAATCCTCCCCAATGTCTTCTTCTGTAGCTCCCCTAGAGAGTTATTATAGTCTTAGAAACTAAATTACTTGTGATTGTGGGCTAAGAAAAATGCACCTTTGGGCCAGCTGCCTCCCTGAGAAGCCGTGAAACATTCGATGTGCTGGGCTATGTTACTCCACCGCCCCTAAGGGACCATGTTTGCCTCAGATCGAGAGGCCCGTGAGCTCATGCATTTATACATTTATGCAATTTTTGAGAGTTTCCAAGCCTTCATTCCTATTAGAAACGTCAGGTCCTCCCACCAACATGTCCAAATGGGGTTTTGTTTCCATTGGCTCAGGGAAAACAAACATCCATCTTGGGGCTGTTAAGGTGCCAGCACTTCTGGAAATGTTTTCACCTAATACTTCCCTGGGAAAACACAGTCTAATAAAACGCGAGTTTAAGACATTTGTTGCTTTGTTTGCTTTGCCAAAGCACAGTCACAGTGGTCACAATCCTGCTATGATAAAATTGAAAGTTGAGACCAAAGGGGAATTTTCATTTCCAGGGACATTTTATCTGTAATGTGTTCACTGGTCATTAGGGTCGAAGTATTCAAAGCCTAGTTGCCACCTGACAAAAGATGTCTTTCTACCATCAGTGGCCTCCCCATGATGGCAGTTAGTTATGGATCATAGAATTTCTGGATCTCAGAAAAATCACACCTGCAAGTGACCCAATGATCAATGGAAAGACACATAGCAGATTTAGTCCAGCTGCTACATGTCAACAACATGCCATCATGAATCTGCTGAATTTTCATTGAAGGCTTTGGGTCAAATAATTCTTTCTGGAAGATTTGTGGAAGGATGTGGTCAGGATGACAGAGCTGCATACTCTGCAGATATAGAGGGAGCACCCACAGTGACGAGATCATGAATCTCATTAAAGTCCTGACTATGGAATATTTCTGGAAGGCCATGAACGAGAGTCCTAGAGGATGAGAAGCAATAGATAGAAAGAACACTGCGTGTGTAGATGGAGGGAGCCATGACGACATCATAACAGAACCATGAAAAGCAAACCATGGAAGCACACTTCATAATATGGACTTATTGCAATGTAAACCATCTAGTACTTCATGTTTCTGACTTCTAAAGTTCTCAGGCTCTCTATTCATGTTTCTGCCATTAAGTATGTGGAAGACACACTTACATGACATTTATTGTAAAATGTTAGGACTGGAAGGAAACAAGAGCTCATTCCTTCCTTTTACAGATGAGGGAAATGAACATGAAGAGACATGATGACTGGAAATAATGTATCCCAGCCTGGGAGTCGGAGGAATGCTGTTCCAGTTCCAGCTCCACCATTACCTGTGTGGCTTTGGGCAAGCGCCATGTCTCAGGGTCTCAGTAAATCCTTCTCTCAGCTGAGTGGAATGAAGATGATAGCTGAGTTCTCCTCCACCTTTAAAGGTACCAAACCTAACATCAAGAGTTGATGGCAGAGCTGTAATATATTGAACACTGAGACTGATGGACCTAGGATAAGGCAGGCAAAATCAATATAATACGGATGTTCTTGTTTTAACATCATCATCTGAAACATTTATTAAGTGATAGCGCATGGTCCTTTGAGAAGCAGCGTGGCATAGCCAGAAAGAGAACCAGCCAGCCATGATGTGATTCCATGAAGACCTGAGTTCAAGTCTTGCCTCTCACACATACCAGCTGTGTGGTCATGGCCAACTCATTTAACTTCTCTGCCCCCACTCTAGGCAACTTTGAGCCTCTAGTTACAGAAGAGTATTGCACCCAGAGATGGCATGGGGAAAGGAGGAAAATTTCCATCTGTCTGCCTTCAATTCAAGAACATTTCCTATAGGAGGTGGCCTTTCAGAAGCATTTAGCAAAGAATCACTTCTAGTGAAAGAAACACAAAGTGTTCCTTTGCTGACCTAGACTTTGGTCTGAAAACACAGACTCTGAATACCACTGGCATAAATTAGGCTCCATTTCAGCATCTAAGATGTGGCTGGCACAAAGCTGCAATGCTAAACTCGAATTCCCAAATGCTTCCACATCTGGCCGCCTCACAGAAACATCTGGCTTACATTCTGAGACTTGGCTTCACAATTATGCTAATGCACGTCTGCAGCCTTCTCACAATCTGCTCTGAACATCTGCCTCAGGATCATCCCAGACTCCAAGTGACCAGCACCATCTTCTTCACGTGGTACACACACATCTCCTATTTTCAATCCTGGGCCAAGTTTGCATCAGGAGACACAAGGTTTTCATAATAAGAGAATCTGAGCTTCTCTTGTGGCCACATGTAAACCACATGAAAGTATTCCTCCATCAATCAGCTGAGAAGCATTGATGGAGCCCAACGAGATGCCAGGCCCCAGGGGTCCAAAGACAACAGTGCTTGTACCTTGGGAGTCTACACAGGAGATAGCAGAGCCAGCTTATAGCTTTAAGAAAAACAAATCACAGCCGATTGGAGAGGGAGGGCACTGGCAGCCCTGGATCTAGAAAGGCTTCAGGTATAATATGATGCTTGAACTGAGACTTGAAGGAAATTAGTTATTTTATTTCCTAACTTAAAACAAAAGAGCAACTCTGTTTGAGGAATCTGGGAACAGCCTTCCCTCCCGTGCTGCTGGGACCCTTGCTTGCTTGGAAGGATGGGGCTCTTCCCTCTCTTCAACATTTCTTACAACGCCTTGATAGTCTTCAGCGATTGCTAGGGCCAAAGCATTCACCTTTCTATGGCTCCCATAAAGTCATAGACCTCAAGTTGGAAGGCTCATCTAGAGGACAGGCCACTTCATTTTACAGACTCGGAAACTGAAGTCCAAAAAAGTGGAATGAGCCGTCCAAGGTCACGTGGTTACAAGGAGGAGGGGCTGGACTCCAGGCCAGGTGCTCTTTGCACTGCACCATGCTGGCTCTCCACACTTGCGTGGCTCATCTCAGTCCATCAATGGGCACACAATTCTCTAAAGTATAATGTGAGATCTTCCAAGAGTGGAATCTCTGCCCCTCGCATGGACTGCCCCCATGTTTGAGATGTTCACCTTCTTCAGCTCCCCCTTTTGGCTGCCCTGGCTTTCTTCAAGACTCAGCTCAAAACCCACTTCTGCAAGAGGCTTTTCCCAGTCCTCCCAGCTGTCTTACAAGCCCTAGGCCTGTTCTTCATCTACAGTGACCTCCAATCTCTTGAACATTGAGCCCAGGTCTCTCCCAGGCCATCCCACCCTACCCTGGCTAAACTCTCCTCTCTTCCCTATCTTGGTGCCTTGGTGAACAAATCCAGCTCTACACTGTCAACTTCCCTCCAGTTGCCTCGTTAACCAATGACCAATCTTGCCCCCTAAGCCCTTTAATTCTCCCACCATCTGCCACCTTCACTCCTATTTTTGAGCTGCTAAACAGACTTGGAGAAAATCACTAAACAGTGCTGAGTCCACTAAAAACTTGTGTTAAATAATTGCAAGTGAGCCTTCCTTGTGACAAAGCAACCCTTCTATACCTCCCCCATTTATTCAATATTCCATTTAACCCAGAAGCTTTTCCAAACCTTTTCATCCCTCCTCAAATTCCCTATGGCACCCCCTCCTCACCACCCTCTCAGCTGAGAACCTTGCCTGATATTTCACTGAAGAAAATGAGGTCAGTTACAGAGAGATTCCTCTTCGGCCATCCTCCTCATCACACATCACACAACAGCCTCCTCATCACACATTGTTCAGGTGCCTTCCCACTCTATCTCTTCCTTCACCCTGTCTCACATGAAAAAGTTGCCCTTTTTCTTGACAAAACACCCAAAACAAGTGCCCACTGGGGAATGGCTAAT
This sequence comes from Phalanger gymnotis, assembly GCA_028646595.1. NCBI lineage: Eukaryota > Metazoa > Chordata > Mammalia > Diprotodontia > Phalangeridae > Phalanger > Phalanger gymnotis. The sequence goes on from CM053623.1 coordinate 358,190,109, forward strand.
GAAATTAAAGTATATGACTGTTGTATAAGAAGTAACATGACAAAGACAGAGAAGCATGGAAAGATCTGCATGAACCGATGCGGAGAGATACCAGCAATGCCAAGAAAACAATATACACAATGACTAAAATGGCATAAATGACGAGAAAAACCAGAAAACAATCAAAAGTAAATGTTGTAAAATCAAAAGAATCAGCAGGACCCCAAAGAAAAGACCAAAGACACCTCTGCCCACACCTTTGCCAAGGTGACAGGTCCTTGGAGGTAGAAACACCTTGCATATAAGTTCAGATTTTCCCAATGGACTGATTTGCTTTGTTGATTTCTTCTCTTTTAAAATATTCTTTGTTAGATGGGATGGTTCACTGAGAGGGAAAAAGAGGAATACAGAGGGACATTTAGGTGATACAGAAATAAAATATCAGCAATTTTTATTTGTTAAAATATATATGCATACAAACACACACATATACATATACACACAGCACCTATATAAAAACTGATTCTCACATGACATGTGAGAATCTTCTCACTATCCACATCTCTGATCTCTGGTGGCACTCCAGCTTATCCATATGCATTCTTAACCTATACTGGGCAGAACTGAAAAGTTAGGGAATCAGCCAGGCCAAGTAGAGTGGGCACACCACTTCCCTAGGCCTGGACATTCACCCTTGATTCATGTAGTAAAAGAGTGTAGGAGTTTGGAGACTGCCTTATATCAAAGCTTCTTTATCTTGAACTTGGAGGCCACCTTGCTTCTTGTATACAGCACCTAACAAATCACGGCTTCACCATCGTGAACCTGACCAGACGATTTTCTGAACCACAACATACAATTTTAGGACTCTGGAACACCTGGAACATACAGCCTTCCTCAGAAACTTAGTAGCTGTGTGATGCTAGACAAGTCACTTGACCTCAAAGCCTCAGTTTCCTCATCTGAACAATGGGGATGCTAGCACCTACCTCCTAGAATGGTTGTGAAGACCAAGTGAGATAATATAAAGGCATGTATACATATACACCACTTGGAAAACCTTAATAAACGCTACCTGTTATTATTCAATTTGGCTCACTCTCATCTTCAATTTCTTCATCTATAAAATGGGTATAATAGTAACGCCTACTTCACAGGGTTGTTGTGAGGATCAGACTTGACCTATGATGACCTATGGCCAATATTTTTGCAAACATTAAATAGTATATACATTCAAGCTGTTATAGAAGCATCTGGGTGGTACAATGCAGAGAGGGCTGGACCAGGGCCAGCCTCAGACATGGGGCACAGCCAGAGAAAATGCCTAAGTCAGAAGGTGGAGAATCTTGTTCAGGAATCAGCAAAGAGGCCAGTGTTGCTGGGGGACTGGGGGGAGTTCCACCAACAGGGAAGAAAGATCATGCCCTAACAAAATGTCACATCAAAAAGGAAAAACTGTTTAAAAACAAACCGTGGCCACTGTCAGCGAATAGAAGCACCCACTCTGAAAAAAAGCGGAACGATAACACTCTCCAGACCACACAGCAACTAGCAGTGCAGCAAAACATTTGAAGTAAGAAGGCCTGGGTTCAAATCCTGGTTCTCCTGTTTACTGTCATTGTGCCTCAGGGACCACAGCTCTTAAGCCGCATTTCCTCGGCATCTAAAATTGGCCTAGAAGGCACCCTCCGAGTAGAAGGAGCCTTGGCCTCTCAATTCAATGTCCCTTCACAGGCTCATTCTCCATTATGCCCATTCTACAGTCTACCATGCCACCCCCAGGCCTTCTTCCTTGATTCATTCCACTGGTATTCCTTCTTGTTATTCTGCTGAGTGTAAAGACAAGTGCTAAGTGCTGGGGGGAGCCATGGAATTTAAACAAGGCACAGTCTCCACTCCCGGACTGTCCAGGAGCGGGATAAAATACAAACACACATACCCATAATACACCACAGCTCCAAACAAAGGGCTTCAGGAGTTCCAATGAAGGAAATAGAAGATAATGAAGGGGAAGGGAAGGGCAGGAGCCCAGGCCCCTAGGTGCTCACCTTAGAAGGTCTCCTTGGGGAAGCTCTTCCTCGGATTTCCAGCACAGCTCTCTCCTCCTCCCTCCAGGCACACGGCTTACTTAACCGAGCCTAAATCTGGACCTCTTCAACATAATTCCCCTTTCACTGGACACAGTGGGTCTATTACCAGAGGTACTGAGAAATGAATGTTGGCAGCCTTATCAGCTTCCTTGGGAGTTTGAAGACTCCTGGTTTCCTGAGTCAGTCTCTCCTGCCCAGTGGGATAAGCTTCCTGTGGCTACACCATTTGTCAGAAAAGATGACCAAGGAAAGGGGCATCCTGAGTCTAAATAGACTAAAAAGAGCCATGATTGGCTGCCCAAGAGATCTGGATGTGTGGGGCACTGGGAAACAGCAGGTGCCAGAGAAATGTCAATGAATACCTGTGGAGCTGTCCCAGAGAAATGGCCTTAATACATAATAGGAGACGGCTGTATTTAAAATATTTGTCAATGTGCAAAATGAGACTTTTCTGTCTCAAGAATTTCTTTTGTGACTTCTTCTATATCAGTTTTGTAAAATGAGTATCTTTTCTAGGAGGGGCCCTCCATCCTTTTGGGGGAATGATTCACTGTTAAGCTTTGTTTAGGGACTTTCCCTAGAGTTCTATCCTGGGGAGAGGGCAAAACAAGCAGGAGAGTGTGAGAAAAGCTTGATCTTTAGGAGGGGGATGGGTCAGACCACCCACCCCCCCCAAAAAAAATTCCAGGCTTCATGAGAGCCAAGAGTAGGACCCCTTCGGAGAAGGGGCCCCTGGGTCCAGGGTAACCATGGTAATTCTCCTTTTCTTATTCATTAGTCTATTCAATCGCTAATTGCTCCTAATCAGCCAAGGCTTTTGAAAGGCCTTTTTCATCCAGGCAATTTATGTCAAAATTTAAAGGATCATGTTGAAGCCTGGATCTGGCCCCTAACCATAGAAGCCTAGCTTATTTAGAACAAGCAAACATTTGGAAGAAAGAGGGAAAAGAGACACAAGGTGGGGAGGAGAAAAAGGACAGAAAGAAGCAGGGAGATAATTACTAAACTTTCATCTTACTTATGCCTTAGACATTTCCTTTGGCAGACAGAATCATTTTCTGTGTCCACTGCCAACAGATAACAGAAACCTTATTCTTTTTTCCTCCAAGGTTAGACTCTCAATGGCTTAAAGAATTGCAACAACATTTGTTCCGGATTCCACTATGAGGCACCTTTCACCATAGTGAAAATCCTGGCCACCTATATTTCAATTGGTTCTTCTAACACATAAATCATTTCATCTGACATGCAAAATATAAATTGGATGCTGTTGAGGGCTAGTGCAGTTCTTTAAAGGTGATGGGGAAAATCGAGATCATATTTAGTTCTTAGCATGAAGGATGGTTAATAGATTGAGTGAAAATAAGAGACAAAATAAAAGTTACTCCTATTAGGATTTGTTCTACATATTTGTAATTCTCACAGGACAGGGTAATGTTATTGGTAGGGAGTGTTGGAGAGCTCAGCATAGCACACTTCACCACTTGTAGCTGTCAAGAATTTTGAAAAAGAAATTTGTCCAGCCTAGCCTACCTGGAGATAATTTGATTGCACTGTTTTCATATACTATTTAGTTTATACTCTTACTAATGAAAGCTTGCTAGTTAACACTTGGACCATGGCCTAAGCCGTGTGAGCTCATAGCAGAAAGGTGTGTTAATTATTAGATGTAAAGAGTCCATTGTTAGAAGCTCCACCAGATCTTTATGGACCACACTTTGAAGTCATTGTCTCCTGTGGCTACATTGATTTAGAGAAGTCCTGACCGTGTGGGACAAAAACTAAACCTAAAATTAAACCCAGAAGCTACTCAAGTAGAAAGTATAAAGTAATTTTGTTATGATCGCACAGGAAAGGGCGGTCTCCAAACAGATAAACAATGGGTAGGGAGAGGCGGGGCCAGAGGGCAGAACCCAGCCTTATACTCTAAAGTAAACAAGGCCCTGCCCCACCACCACTGGCCTTTTGCTCTCATTGGTGGAGTTCAGGCTTACAACCTAAATGCAGAAATCTATCTCCTAGGTACAATTTAGCCAATGCCAAACTCTTAAAGACACTTTTTTCCTTATTTGGCAAGGACACGGTTCAGGTAATTTTTTTGCAAATCGAAACTTAGGCCTAGCTGTCAATCAGAAGCCTTGAGCCATGCCAAAAGGTCCCCACCCCCATTCATTCCACTTAACTCACAGAAAGACCAAGATCCAGATTCCATGAGAGGGCTTCACCATTCCACTCATGACTCTGTTTGCAGTGGGTGCACATGCCTTGATTGATATTCTGTGGCATATGGATCTGTTGTTTCTTCAAAAATGGTTCCTTCAACTCATTCCAAAACAATGGCTGCTTCTAAATGCTACCCTGGGCAGCTGGGAGATTACGAGGCTATAATGCCAGATTCAGAGCCAAGAAGCCCTGAGTTCAACTCCTCCCTCACACACATATTAGCTCTGTGATTCTGGGCAAGCCCCAATGTCTCTAAGCCTAAGTTTCATCATAGATAAAATAGAGATATAATGGCACCTTCTTGGTGGGGCCGCTATGAGGATGAAATGAGATCAGCCATGTGGAATGCTTTGCAAACCTTAATGCACTATCTACATGCTATCATTAGTATCCTTATTGCAAAGGGGAGTCAGGCATTTTAAGAAGGAATATTGAGTGAACACTGAGAATCTTAAAAGTCATAATCTTAAAGTAGATTTTCATTCCACTTCCTTTCTCAATAAATAATGGGCCGAGTGACCTTTTATTACAAAATAAATGACATTTATCAGGGAAAGGTTAAGGTATGTTTCAGGAACTTTGCCAAAAGCATAGTGTATGCAGAAATAAGGTAGATTGTGGAAGGCCTTAAAAGCCAGGCAGAGGAGTCTGAATATTATTTGGTGGACAGTAGGGAACCTCTGAACATTCTTAAACAAGATCTCTGGGTAAGGAAGATTATTAGGGAGACAGGAAGAAGGACAAGTTGGAGACCTGGTGGAAAGATCTGCAGAAATGTTATTGTAAGAATCTAAGTGGGTAGCAAAGATGGCCTGGCCCACTAGCCAAAGCTGCTGTTTGGGGGAGGGGGGAGGGGTGGGAAGCCTTAAGCAAATGAGAGCCCATTCTCTTTCCTGGTTTCAGAGCCAAGAGCATAGCATACAAGTTGGAGCTGTCCATGGTGAAACCCAAAGCTCAGCATCACCTTCCAGTCCTGGGGAAATGATTCTAACCTGCACTGCTCTGAACCTAGGATGAAAAGCCATTTCAGTTGCCAGGATCCAGATCACCATCAGGCTGGGAATGATGTCACCATCTGTATATGAAACACAGACCAATAGAAACACCTGGGAGCTTGCAGGTGTTGAGAGCAAACTCCAACCGAAGTCCTTTAAAAAGCAGACAGGCTGTCCAGGGGACCAGCTTCTGAGCCAGACCCGTCTGGGACAAGCAGAATCTAAAGGCCCTGAGACATGAGCTTTTTTGTCTTCTGTGTCTCCACTGCTTACCACAGATGCTTAATACATGTCTGTTGGCTTGAACAGAATAGATCTTCATCGGTCACAGAATTAGAGAGGACCATAGCTATGCTCTAGAACAAAGCCCCCATCTTCTAGGCAAATGTCATGGCATTTTAGAGGCAACAGATGGAACAAGGAATACATGGCCTGAGTTCCGATCCTGCCACAAGTACATACTAGTGGTGCGACACCGGATAAATCACTCCAATGTTTTCAGTCTCAGCTTTCTCATCTGCAAAATGAGGATCATAATTGCACTTCTCTCATAGGGTTGGAGTGAAGATCAAAGGGGGCCAACGTATGCAAAATGCTTCGCAAAACTTCAAGTGCCACATAGAATGTTGGCTTATTATTTTTATTATTATTGTTGTTGTTGTTGTTGTTGTTGTTAAAACTGAGGCCCAGAGAGGTCATGACTTGTAGATCTAGGGCTGGAAAGATCAGAGGCTGTGTCTAGGCCAGCCTCCTCATTTAACAGGTGAGGATACTGAGGCCCAGAGAGTCAAATGACTTACCCAAGATCATTCAGGCACTAAGTTACAGAAATGGAATTTCTTTGGTTCCTTTGGTTCCTTTGATTGGAAATTTAGTGTATTAAAGTAAAATGAGCAGAACCAGGAAAAATTGTATACAGTATCAGCAACATTGCGTGATAATCATCTATGAATGGCTCGGCTCTTCCCAGCAACGCAATGATCCAATACATGCACAGAGGACTCAGGAAGGAAAACATTCTCCATGTCCAGAGACAGAGCTGGTGGACTCTGAATGCTGATCAAAGCATATTATTTTCACTTATTTTGTTCTTTTTTGTATTTTTTCCTTTTAATCTGTTTCTTCTTTCACAACTGTGTCTGATGTGGAAATATATGTTACATTATAGCACACACATAGGAAGAGGGGAGGGAAGGAGGGAGGGAGAATCATTTGGAACTCAAAATCTTATAAAAATGAAAACTAAAAATTGTCTTGATGTGTAATTGGGAAAAAATAAAATACTATAAAAAAAAGAAAAAAAGAAATTTAGCGCATTTCTCACAGAACCACACTTTATATTCAGATTATTGCATCTGTACGAAGGAAACTCAAGGGCTTCATCTGATGCTGTTCCCTCGGTATCAAAATGTTTACCCTTCCAGCATCCTCCCCAGACTCCAGGGAGATTGCTGAAGAGTAATCAACCAGGGGAAACAGTCCATGGGAGGGGGGGGGTGAGAATATGAAGATACTTTTTCTTCTGTGTTTTCTCAGCTGTATTTATAATTCTCAGTAATTGGATGAATTCTCAAGCTGTGCGTAATTAAAACAGCAGTGCAGAAGTACTACCATCTTCCCCAAATATTAGATTGCATGATTCAATCAATTTGGTGATAGAAGGCAAAGATGAAAATCTCCATTTCCTAATTGACCAGAATCATTACTCTAATGCATTTATGATTCAATCCCGCTTCTGGACTTTGACTCCTCTTGGCCTCCAAGTTTGGATTCAACCTTCTAGAAATCAACAGGAATCAGGAATGGAATGCTCAGAGAGCTAAATGCTCCACACTGCAAGATATAGGCCTTATGTTTCTCCCCACTGAGACTCTTTCTATACCTGGCATAAGAAAGGCATTTGGGGGAAGGGGATTTTTCTTTAAAAGGTTATTTAATAATAGCATTGATATAGCACTGTAAGGTTTGCAAAGGGCTTTACCTATGGCATACCATTTGATTCCTACAACAAGCTCGAGAGGAAGGGGCTGTTACTATCCTTATTTCAGAGAAGAGGAGACTGAGGCTGACAGCTTCAGGAATGTCCTCAGGGTCATACAGCTAGGAAGTATCCAAGGCAAGATTTGAATTCAAGTCTTCCCAAGTGTGGCACTGTGCCCCCTAGCTGCCTTTCAATCAAAGCTTATGACATAAGTAACAGAGGTAAGGAAATTTATGGAGGAAATCACTGAGACAAAAACAGCAAAAGTAGATCCAGAAAAGCAGAACATAGAGCAGCTCAACAGAAGAGTTCTGGAAACAGATCCCATGCCTGGCATGGAGGAGTCACTCAGGAGCTGGTTGTAGCAATGTCTCTGTCAGGAGAAGAACAGGTGGTAAATGCAAGCTAAGTCCTGAGCTTCTCCTGCTCATAATTTCATCCTTCAAAAGGTAGCAGAACCTGCAGAAGTAATTGCTCTTCTGATGAAAAAGTGGGGAGGGGAGGAAAAGGAAAAGAAGACATGTAGATGACAACTTTGTTATGTATTGAAAAGGAATAGCAAAGTGTACGTAATAGATTGGCAGTTTTGTGGGCAGTTGTCCTTTTTATTGTGCTGTTATGGAAATGCTTGCTTTATTCCATAAATTAAAAATACAATAAATTGTTTTAAAAATTTAAAGGAGTGAATGGTTCCTGACTCTGTTGGCTCTGTTGGCAAATATTGGCTCCAACTTAGAATTCCTGAAGGAGATACAAAGGAAAACCAGGAAAAGAAAATCCAGCAGGCATCCCAGGTAACTAGAACAGACTTCCAAAACTCCTCTTCTCTCCATGACTTAGAACATAAGCTCCCTGAGGGGAGAACATTACATTTCTCTCTATATATTCCCAGTACATAGCACAGTGCCTAGGGCATTGAATTGAGTTTTAAAAGATGATTTGGATCTCATGGCCTAGAATTCTTTAAAAGGGAGGGGGCAACCCAGGAAGGGTAGGACACTGTCAAGAAGGAAAATGTTTACATGCACATACATCTTATAGATGGATTTGTACATGACCTACACTTCCCAGCATCCTGCCCCTTGATCCCTCCCATTCTTTATACTCAAATCCTCTAAAGATCTGTGTTCTTATAAATTCAAGAATTTCTCCCTTCCCATTCCCTATTAATCCTGTCTGCATTCTCCTAAAAGGGGGTCCACCCAACCCATTCCCCATCATTGGGAGTGTACCAGTGGAAAGCTCTGGCTTCCAGCCATCACCCCCTCATTCTTGCCACATAACCAGCCTTTTCTTTTGTCTTTTCTTTCCAACAGACAATTCCTTGAAGAGGAAGTAGCCTCATCTCAAGAAAACAAACACCAAATATTCAAAAATCCTGATGTCTAGTTACCTCCAACATAACTCACAGAATCACAGAAGCTCAGCATTGAAAGGAAATTCAGAGGCTGTCTCATCTAGTTCAGCCATAACTGATTGGAAATCCTCTCTACAAATCCTTCTCCTTCAGACCTTCCAGTTAGGGACAGCCATTCCCCTGTCAGACAGTTCTACTTCTGAAGATGTTCATACTGGTATTAGATCAAGAGCCACTTGTCCATATGCCCCACCTATTGCCCTCTGAGATCAAACAGAGAAGTAGAACACCCCTTTCATGTGATAGCCCTCCAAATGCTTGAAATCAGCTATTAAGCTGCACCTTGAGTCTTCTTCAGACTAAGCATATTCTATTTCCTCAAAAGATCTTCATTTGGCACTATCCTCATACCCATCATCATGCTGGACCCCATCCTGTAGACATCTTCAGGCTTGTGAATGTCCTTGCTAAAATGAGGTTCCCAGAACTAAACAGATGGAGTGTAACCAGGGCAGAGAGCACTGTCATCACCTACACTAGACACCATCCCTGTCTTCAAACAAGGTAGACAGTAGGGACTACTGCCTTCCAAAAAAAAAAGAGTCATGAGGTATCAAACATGGACAGTAGAAATAAAAAGCAAAAGAATCATAAAACTGAGCACAATGAGATCATAACAGACAAGGATTGACAATAACGGATGGATTGGGAGTTGGCAGGCATGCAGACAGGCAGATCATTGGCTAATCATAGAAAAGGCAAGAATCGGAACCAGATGGGAAGAAAGGCCGAGGATGAGGAAACTCTACCAATAACGCAGCCGTTTCAACCTGACCTATTCAAAAGAACCACTGGTGCTGAAAAAGGGAAATAGAAAAAAAAAAGATAAAATGTTGACCTTGGCACAAGTCTGCATTACCATCTAACATCTGTCAAATTGGCAAAGATGGTAGAAGCTGATAACATTCATTGCTGTGTTCTGATTCTAGAAAAACAGACACTATTATATTGCAGGTAAAGCTGTAGATTAGTTCAATCTTTTGGAAGAGCAATTTGGTGTTAGAAAAGTTACAAAAAATCCCATACTCCTCAACCTAGTGGTTCCATTACTAGAACAAAATACCCCGAGGAGCTTCTGTATTGACAGGGACAAAAATGTCTCATCTGTACTCCCTATGCCCAGGATCTGTAAGAACAAAGAGCTGGAAACAAAACAGACCTTCAACCCTTGGGGGATGACCAGAAAAATTCAGGCAGAAGAATGTAGTAGAATATGCTGTGCCACAAGGAATGGTGACTATGAAGAACATAAAGAAATAAGGGGAAACTTAAATAAGAGAAAACAGAGTAAAGGAGATAGAACCCAGAAAAAAATATGTCCTGACTGCCACTCTGTTTAAAAAAAAAAAGGATAATCGCGACAGCAACAGAATCTGTATAAATATATAAATATTCCTGTATAAATATTCCGAAAATGTAGTTATTAGAGTATTTGACTTAGAGTCAGGAAGACCTGAGTTCAAATGAGACATTTATGAGCTGTGTGACCCTGGATAAGTCACATGACCCCTCCTAGTCTCCATTTCTCCATCTGTAAAATGGGGCTAATAATCACACCCATCTCACAGGGTTGTCGTGAGGATAAAATGAGAAAATATATATATAAAGTGCTATATGAATGCTAGCTAACATTATTATCATTCCTAAAAACTTGAGAAGGGGTGGCGGAAATAAACTGGGTGATCATACTGCTACTTTATTCAAAGTTCACATGCATGTTTTCAGAAGCCATATGTAAACAACCGGAGTCTACAGTTGTGCAGCATCACTTTCGGTCACCTTTCGGTCTTACCATATTTCATTTGGAATCTACCTATTTTTTATTTTCCTTTCTTGTGTCCACGTTTGGATACTCTTATTTATTGGAGGAAGTCAAAATAATTTTTTGAATAAATATATATATTTTAAAGGAATAGCAAGTTGTATGTAATAGATTTGCAGTTTCATGGGCAATCATCTTTTTGATTATACTATGTTGTAGAAATGCTTGCGTTATTCCACAAATTAAAAATAAAATGTTTTTTAAAAGAAAAGTAAAAATCAATTATATCCATAATTTAAAAATGGAGTGAGAAGACCTGAGTTAAAATCCCAGCTCTGCTGATTTGCTGTGTGACCTTGGGCAAGTCACTTCCCCATCTCTCAATCTCTGCTTCCTCTTCTGTAAAACAGGAAAATTGGACTTAATAGTCTCTACTGTCCCTCCTATGTCAGACATTTGATGTTTTTTGTGAACCAAAAAGTATTCCACAGGCAACCCTGACACACTCGACCAACAACATATTGACAAAGGAACGCTGAACAAATGGCTGAGTCCTGAGGATTTATCTAAAGACGTAGCGGTGCTGGCGGCAGCAACATGGAACCAAGTCATTGCTACCAAAAGTTAGAGAAGAGTCATCCTTAAGAGCCCATACATTGATTTTTGCAGTGATGGGAAATATGCAACATACTCCAGAAGGCTTCAAAAAAATTGCCCCCATCCAATGCTCAGAAAATGACAATCCAGTGGTCAAGAGCTCACTATCTTCATAAACAATAGACAACAAATCCCCGTACTACAAATACAAACCCTACAGTATCCTTGAGAATGGAACAATGAACTGTATTGGACCTGGACCATTACCATAGACCAAACTGCTGCCCACAATTGCCCAGACTTAGCATTGCCCCATAAAACTTGAAGAGTGACATTTTGAATTGACATGACCTATTAAAGATCCATAACCTCCAAAGTATATAGAAGGACAAGCTACCAAATCTTATCAGAAGAAATCAAAATCATGGGGGGAAAGGATGAGGTGCATACTCAGGCCACAAGCATTTATTAAGCACTTATTGTATGACAGGCATGGTGCTAAGCATAGGGGATATAAAGGCCACAATATCATGTCTGCCCTCACAGGGTTCAGAGGTTAATTGGGCATGGGGGGGAATATGTAAATAACTAGGGATTTTCAAGGTATAAACTGGTAAATGAAAGGTAATCTCAGAAAGGAAGGCAAGAGAGCTGACTTAGGGTATAATGAACGGCATCCTGCACAAGGTGAGATTTGAGCTACTCTCTGGCCTTCATTTCAAAAAGGACCAGTGACATCAGGAAAGTGATGTCTCGACTTGCCCATTAACTGGATTTAAGTGAGGCAGAGTTGCACAAAGTCATCAGCCTCACTCCCTCTTCCAGAGTCATCAAAGTCCAGTGGTGAGACAAAAGTCAGGACAAATGGAGATGGCCCAGGATGCGGTGGATGACTTTGGCATCTTCCATGTCTGACCAAGCTCTAAGAGCTTTACAGTACCTGCTTCAGCCTCCTTCATGTAACATTGGAATAAACCGTTCTCATCTGCCCATTCCACTAGAGGGTGTCTTCACACCCTTGGGGGTAGACACCCCACTAAGTCATCAATGGGTTTGACACCCATCCGTTACCATCAACCTGGTTTAGCCCATCTGTCGAGAAAATTTTACCAGGAGACGGCCACTGCACAGTCTTGCTCCAGCTTCTTGGAGCCACAGGTGAGAGTTTGCTGAATCAGGTGGACACCAAAAGTAGATGAGCAGCCCTCCCACCAGAGGTGCTAGTTCTTCGGGGATCCTGGAGACAAAAGAACGGAAAGAAAGCCTTCTAAACATGATGAGCCTGTGAAGGCACCAAGATGGGAGATGGGATACCTGGTGGAAAAAGTGCTGCTGGATCATAGAGCATGCAGGAGAGGAAAATTTAAAACTGGAAAGTTAGGATGGGCCCAGATTAAGAGAGGCTTTTAAAGTCAGAAGGTTTTATATTTGATACTTGAAGTAATAGAAAGCCACTGAAGTTTACTGGGGAAAGGGGGCAGTGCGGTGGTCCAAGCTAAGTTTTAGTAAAATCACTTTATCAGGAGCTGATAAAATCTCTAAGTGAAATGGTAGAGACAAAAAGAGCAGGGGACCCAGTACAGATGCTGGGAGACCCAACTGTCCTTGGACCTGGCCTAGATGATGACCGAGTGAGGGAGGTAGAGAAAGAGTGGTCAGCCAGGCAGGAGGAGGGTTATCCAGAAGGCAGCAGTGTTAGGAAAACCTAGAGAGAAAAATGTAGCATCCAGGAGAAGCATGGCCAGACGGTCAAGAAGGTGAGGATCAGGAACAGGCCAGCAGGCATTGTCCCTGTGATCCGGTATGTTGCCAAGGATATACATAATTCAATATATACATGTTTAGCACCTACTCTGTGCCTAGCACTGTGCCAGCCATGATTTTGCTCAAGCAGGATATAAAAAAAGAAATACAGATCTCCCTTCCACATCACCAGGGCTAAGGGTGCGGCGCCTCCGCAACATGAAAAATCCATATAAAATGGTTGGGCCCTCCCTTCATACCACAGAAGAAGTTTGAATTGTTATGGTATTAAAAAGATGAAATATGTTGTTATTATATAACACCATACACATATTTTCTGCATTTCTGAGGTTCTAAACTTTCTGTCATCTGCTGGACTTTGTGTATCATCAGTAGCTTCCACAAAATTCCAAAAAAAATTCCCATTCAATTTCATATGCCAACCCACAATCCCTTGATGGGTAAGGTCACTATGTGGAAGGGGTAACAGACCTTACAATGTTTTGCGAGAGCCTGCAGAAGGGGGAACAATGACCAAATCCCGAGATAATGACCCAAAAAGCCAGATGTCACCCACCAGGGCGGCAGTCTGACAAACGGCAAACTAAAAAGAGCCACAAAAGAATGACAGTTGTCACTGGGACCATTTCGATCTAACCTCCACTGAGTGGATGATGAGGATCAGGAGACAAGGAAGAAAAAGGCCATTTAAATAAAAATAATCATTTAACAATAAAATAATACAAATCAAAATAATTATTTAAAAGTTTGTTTTTCCTGTTAAATCAGAGAGCTCCACCACATTCCTGAGCCCTCCTCCAAGGAGCGATGCTATGAAAGGAAAGGATCTGACAGGGAACATATCACAGGGGATAGAGTGCTGGGCCTGGAGTTAGGAAGCCCTGGGTTCGAATCCTGTCTCTGCTGCAGACTGTGTGCCCCTTCACACACTATCGCCCCTCTCTAAGCCCTGGAGGAATTCAGACTGAACACATCTCCATCTGAGGCCCCAGGATCCCTTGAATGAAGAACTATTCAGTGTCCTCTGAATGGAAGAGTGAACAGTCGTAATTCCGCCCAAAAGCCAGAAGAGGTAGCTAGATTCTGAAGGAGAATAGCTAGTGGCCC
>CM053623.1:358204523-358282808 GCA_028646595.1 Phalanger gymnotis
AGGCAAACAAGGTTAAGTGACTTGACCAGGGTCATATAGCCAGTAAGTGTCTGAGGCTGGATTTGAACTCAGGAAGATGAATCTTCCAGACTCAAGGCCCAGCACTCTATTCCCTGAGCCACCTAGCTGCCCACTAGGCACACAGTAGGTACTTAACAACCGCTCATTGACCTGAGTTGACTTGAGGCAATAGAGAACCCAGGTGTCTTCCCTCAGAGTCCTCATGATCCTGCTATTGTCTTACCACAAATAAGACCCTGATACAAAATGTGAAGTATTAACACTTACTAGGAAGGGAGACCCAGCACTAAATCAATCCATCTACAAACATTTATTAAATGCCTTCTACGTGAAGCAGGCACTGGGGATGCCGAGACAGAACAGTCACTGCCTTCCAAGAGTTACAGTACATTGGGGTGGGGGGAGATTTGCAACAAATACAAAATATTCGAAAGAGGCACATTGGAGGTGAGGCAGGTCAGAGAAGCTCCAGCTGATCCCATGGGAGAGGGCTCAAGGTCAGGGCTGGTGGTTTACAGTCCAAGGCTGAGTGGGAGCCCTTCGGTGCTGATGCGGCCTCAACCTTGACTCCTCCTGATTACCATCTGGTTAAGCTTTCTTCTCCCCTGACTCCCTATCACTGCCCCATCGCCTCAGGCTGGATGATGGAGATGGGTGGCCCACAAGCGTGCAAGGGCATTTCAGTGACCCAGCTCTGGGATAGCCCTTTATCCCCGAAAATCTGAAGAGCCAGAAGGCACCTGCCGCGGAGGGTGGGGGGAGCTCATAACCAGCCCTGCCAAATCCTCAAGTGGCGGAATCCAAAGCTCAGCATTTTTCAGGAACACACTAAAGCATCGATCATACCAAGCAGGTCTTTCTGACAGGGTCACCCTTTAAACTGGAGTTCTACAATTCATTTGATTTGATGTCCACCTTGAAACTGCAAGTCGATTTCAGCTAGAAGACACAATTTGTGAGGATTGATTCCCTTTGTGTGTGTGTGTGTGTGTGTGCATGTGTGCATGAGCATTTCCATCTCTTCCTCTTCTTCTCCTTTTCTCTCCATCTTCCTTTTCTTCCTCCCCTCCTCTCTCTCCTTCTCTTCCTCTTCTTCTTCCTCTCTCCCCCTCCTCTCTGCCCTCTTTCCCTCTTTCTGTCCCTCTCCCCATATACATATAGCACACACACACACACAACCCCGTTATATCTTACACATTCACTGCAGCAGTGATGGGGAGGAGTGGGCTGACCTACATTTATACACCCAAAAGTCCTTGCCGAGTCAAGAGTAAGATGAAAATGTAGCACGGGGCCGGAAATAGCCAACTAGCAAGCCGACAGGTCAACGGTTAATCTTCCACTCACTACCAGCCTCCACCGCCTTGTCACACCTCACTCGTGGATGTCAAACCACTTCCCTCACATCAAACACAGCCAAGCCACTTGTTCTGAGCTCTGTGGGGCACAGGTAAAGCTGGGAAGGGCACGCCTGGTGGCAGCCAGAACTGGAAAGACCAGGGATCCAAGGGCCCCTCAGCCATCTCTGGGTCCCAGCTTCCTCCAGGGAAAATGCAGAGATTGGCTCCTGAGGTCCTGTCTAGTGCTAAATCTATGACCTAATGATGCACTAAATGCCCCTGGGAGAAGGAGAGACCTTGGACCTTGAGACCAAAGACCCAACTGGGAGACCTGCCCTTACACACACACACACCTGCCTTCATGGCCAAAGTCCACAGGGACAGTGCAAGGGGAGGAAGCTTTGGGATGAAAGCTCCCTCCAGTACTAAAGGAACAAGCACTACCAGCACTTTCTACCCTTCCCAGACATTCCCCACCCAAGTGCCTGGGCCTGAGACCCTGCCACCAGCCTTTGGTAGAGCTCCAAACCTAAGCCATGTATTCCAGTGACTGACCTATGAGTACCTTGCAAAACCACCACCCAAAGAGACTGTAAGAGGGTTGAAGCAAACAATGAGAGCTCATTTCTGGTCCACTGGACAAAAGCAGACTGAGCTCTACACCTACAGCACCCAGGCTGCAGGGGGCATGGATTGCAGGCAGAGGAGAAGCAGGAGCACTGGATCTGAGCTGGCCCAGTGCCTCCTTGCCCTTCTGGCCCTGGGGGCTCCTCCGCTGTAAAAAGGGGAGTGTGGAAGTGAATGGGACAGTGAAATGCTTCTATGTGTGGAGCCAAGGACCTGTGATTCAATGTTGGCTCTGCCCCTTACTCCTCTTGGGACCTTGGAGAAGTTTCTTCCCTGTGCCTCCAAGATGTCTTTGTATGAGAGCACTGGGCAACTGGCACACAGTGAGCTTGTGGACTGACCAGCCCACTTCCCTTCTTATAAACTGAGGCATTTAGACTTGATTATCTCCAAGGTCCCTTGTAGCTCTCAGACCAATGAGTCCATGAAGAACCATGCCCAACCTCACCCTCCAGCAGCTGGCAGACTGCCATTTACAGAGGAGACAGCCAAGGCTTGTTTTGCAGATACGGAAACTGAGGCAGAGATAATTTAAATGGCTTTCTCAAGCTACTGAAAAAAAAACCATGGTGTGTTTATTTTTCCTGCAAAGCGTTCCTTGCTTATACAGTATGCCAGTTGTTTAATGGAATGTTTAACAGTAACAAAGCTTACCAGAATTTGGATTAGCAGTAAGTGCATCACGCCTGACAATATCCAAGTCCTTTTCTGACATGGCCTTGGTGTCCTACCAGAATAAAAGCAGCCGCTGCAATCACTGGAGAGAGAGCCTGCTAATACTAGCTAGCTAGCATCCCTCGGTCACCTTAAGGTTTTCAAAGGGCTTCAAAAATATGATCTCATTTGATCGTCATGACAACCCAGCGGGTAGGTGCTAGTTTTATCTCCATTTTACAGATGGGAAAACTGAGGCAAACAGAAGCTAAGTGACTTGCCCAAAGCCACACACCTAGTAAGTATCTGATGCTGGATTTGAACTCAGGTCTTCCTGATTCCAGGCCCAACACTCTAGCCACAGGGCTACCTGAGTGAAAATGGAGAATTTGTTTCTCTCCCAACCATTACACTGTACAGTGTAGACACTCAATGGGCCAGTCTACCTCCTCACTCCCCTGTTTCTGGGCAGGGCATTTTTTAATGCTCCTGGTTCCCAACCTCCCCACGTTTGGCCACCCTCCTCCTTTCAGCGCACATGACTTGCCATCACCTCTCTTTCCACGTCTCTGGGGTACTTCCCCTCTTCACCGTTCTCACGGCTCCCACATTAGCTCAGGCCTCCATCACCTTGTGCCTGATCTATTACAGCCATCCCCTAATGTGAGGTTTCCTTCCGAGCTGCTTCCACAATCCTCTCCTGACCAATAAAGGCTCTGGATTTTCATGACCAAAAGTGTCCAGGGGAGATAAATCTGACACTCTCCTCTGTTGGCATCCATTGGAGTATGGCAATCAAGAGTCAGTCCCAGGAACTTTATACTTGGGAGAAATTGCTTTGTGCCGTGACCTGAACTTATATTCCATGCCACAAATTCATATCACATAAAAATTTATGTTTGATAATTCCAAATGGACCCTCATTGTGGCAAGGTAATCCTTTTAGATCTCCATAAGAGACTCCTTCTCCCTCCCACCATGGCATATTTTCCAAACCTTTTCATCTCTGCTCAGACCTCCTATGGCTTCCCCTCTCAACAGAGAATCTTGTCTCGTATTGAACAGAGCCAAGAGCTCTCTCACATCTCCAGTTACTCACTTCACATCACTTGAATGTCTTCCCACATCTCCTCCTTCACCCCATCTCCCACGAAGAGGTGGCCTTTCCCCTTGCCAAGGCAAACCCACCACTCTGTGGCATTTAAAAAGTTTGAGAGGCATAATTTCTGGGTAATTTAATCATTTTATTAATAACACCAGCAAATAACACTCTCAAATGCCAAAGGCCATCATTGCGGTGGGCTAACGTCTTATATGCCCTTTGGAAGAAGAGTGTTCCTGAGGGTGGTAATCAACTCTGATTGGTTAAAATTAATGGGAGAATGAATATTATTACAACGAGGGGCTGAGAATGACATCATGCCAAAGAAAGAGTATCCCTATACCCAGACCACCCCCAGATTTGGTCAATCTATTCAAAGAATCTATATCCTCCACCCAAGCCTGAGCAGCAACACCTACATAGAGGAGAATATCATCCCTGTCCCTGAGAGACTGGACAAGGAAAAAAAGCTGAGGTCACTCCAATTTGAATAATTGGCTGTTAACATGAGAGAGAGATGACCACTGCTCTCACTCTAAATGTACAGAGTACCCCGTTCCCCAGCAGCCAGTGGTGCAATGGATAGCGTGGTAGGCCTGGAATCAGGAAGATCCAAGTTCAAGTTCGGCCTGCACAATGTAGTCTTCCATTTTCAGTAACATACAAGCAAGGTGTCAGACAGGTAGGGCCCAGAGCTGCCCACAACACTTCTCAGAGTAGCCAGAACCTGATTAAAATGTAATTGGGAAATATTTAACAAAATAATTCAAATTCAATAGAATATCGATTGTGTACAGTTTTGAATTTAACGCCACTGATGTAAAGTGTTTGAGATCAATTCCTAAGAAAATTCTAGAAACTGTCAGTCATTCCCAGCCTATGGAGGCTGAATTATTAGAGGTGAGAAAGCATGGCAGAGAAGGGAGAACCTTGTCTTTGAAGCCAAAGGACCCAGGTTTGAATGCCAGCTGTGACATTTCCTACCTGGATGACCTTCTCCTTTCTGGATCTCAGTATTCCCAGCTGGAAAATGAATGGCTTGGCCTAGCTAACTTCTAAGCTCTCTTCCAGCTCAAATGGTTATGACGTCTCCATATTGAAGAAAAGCTATTCACACTTCTTGGGGTCAAGGCCTTCTTAGATCCCTAAACATTTACAGAGGGGGAAATAGTCTTTATCTAGGGAGTGGGCTTCCGATTTTGTAAAAAGGAAAAAGAGGAAATTAAGAATATTCTTTCTTAATCCATTGGCCATTTTTGCTTTCTAATACATTCTACCCTCATGGTGAGGGAGCAGCAAAATAAGGTATAAATATTTTCCTCATTCACAAGGTAGGCCAGAATCCCGTCTGTCTAATTATGATGTTTGGTAGAGACTAATTAGAAGGAAAGTCAAGATTACAAATGCAGAAGAAATGATTTTTTTTCTGTAGAAAAGCGGCAGGGCTTGATGGCTTTTCAACAATTTTATTCATCGAAGTAGAATACGCTTGTCACAACATTAATTTTCCATAATTTACTTGCAAAAAGCTTGGGAACCAGGCTTTTTCCATAAATTACTATTTTCCAACATGCATCAAATCTGTTGGCAGGAGTTCCGAAGAAGATGGCAGAGCAGCAGGGCACAAAAGAACCCTGTTTTCCAATATCTCCCACAAGATGAGAAAGGCACAGAAGCCGAGTAACCAAAGAGACTCAAAAGATAACCACCTCTCCAAAATGAATAAATGAATGGCCTACGGACTGAGCTAGCCAGCCAAAACAATCAACCAAGACTATGGGTTAAAAGAATCTGAAGGGAAAAGACCAGAAGGAATGATCATCAACCCCAGCACCAGAAGTGAAGTGAGAGTGCTCATGGGACTCATCCAAGGCTGCTGGCATATGTTTAACAACCAGCTCTCTGGGGGGGGGGGGGAGGGAAGAATCTAAATATTTCAGTTTAATTTGTATTACGAGCATGTTCTACACTACTTTCTTAAGTCTGAACAATCAACAAAACAATAAACCAAGGCCCAATTCATAGCATTTGCTGATTTCTAGGATATAAATCCTCCCACTGAAAATTTCACAACGGAACTAATATGATGGGGCTGTACCACACCCTTGACACTCATATTGTAGAGCAGACACATTGAAAGAAAAACATTATACCTGTAATATGATACCTCTAACACTAGGTGGCACCATAGCATCAGAGTGCTGGGCCTGGAGTCAGGAAGACCTGAGTTCAAATCCAGCCTCAGCCACGTACTAGCTGTGTGACCCTTGGCAAGTCACTTAACCCTGTTTAACTCAGTTTCCTCGTCTGTCAAATAGGCTGGAGAAGGAAATGACAAATCACTCTAGTATCTTTGCCAAGAAGATCCCAAATGGAGGCACAAAGAGTCAGACACAACTGAAACAACTCAGCATGATACCTCTGAAGAGTTAATTATTGGAGGGGAAGAAGACAAATTGCTAATGCCAACATGGAGAAAATGGTGGATGTTTTGGATTAGAAATGTAGACTCAGTGACAACTCAGATCGTCCTATTAAAAGGCAAAAGAAGTCACTGGCCAGTTCTTGGTGAACAAAGATGAAGGGGGAGGGGAAGGTGGGCAGAGCGTGGAGAGCTAATTCAAGGGTTATCAGAAGTGCCCAAAGTGTGAAGAAAGTCGGGGTGGCCACCATGGTTCAGGACATTGCCCAAGAAAATTTCCCATAAGTATTAAGCTCCAGGGGAATACTCCAGATGACTAGACTCTCATGGATGTCTAGAAGAGAAAGAAGCACATTAGAAGCAGAAGTCTGTGTCTACCCATGTCTAAACCTGCCTCAACTCCTAATTCCAAGGTATGTCGGATTCGCCTTCCTCCAGACAAATCAAGCTCCTCAGCCTCCGGAGTAAAGAGACACTTTGAGAAGAAGCTAAAAAGAAATTATCATGTGTCCAGGAACAGATATTTTTACCCCAGGAGATTATTTACCCAAGACAAGACATAACAGAAGAAAATTGCAGCATGACGCACCCAAAGCCAAGGGAAACCAGGCTCCCTGTCTTGAGGTCTCTGTCTGGCTAAACCAAGTCTACTGTTTGATGACCAAAAGTAGATATATTGATTCTCAACCTCTTTTCTTAGAGTTTGGAGAGGACATGGGCCTTCCAAAGGCCTTTTCTATTCAAATCAACCCAGAAGCAAAATTTCAGCTACGTCTGCTGAGGTCCTGGTTTAAAAAGTCAACTGTGAACTTTAAGTCTGGCCAGGGGCAGCTTTCAAGCTTGGAATAACTAAATGGAAATTCAGTGTAAAAGTTACTAAAAGGGAAGGGGGAAAAATACTAGGTCTATTCAGTCTGCAATCTGCTTGGAAAACCTAGAGAGAAGAGAGGATCACGGAGGAGAGAGAGTGACCGACAGTGTCGAAGCTGCCAAGAGGACAAGGAAAAAGAGGATGGAGAAAAGGCCGTTGGAGTTGGCCATGCTTCCTACTGGGTGTTTGAGAAAATCCATTGACTCTGCCCTCTGTCACCGAGGGCTCCAGGAGGGTATGACCCAGCTCGGCAGGTGCTGGCTAGAAATTCTCAACTTTTCCTTCCTGATCATTATGTGCTTAGATTCAAACTCAGGTCTTTCAGGTTCCAAGCAGACACAAAATCCAAATCCAGGGCCTCTGAGTCTAAGCCATCCCCAGTAACCTTTCTCACATGACAGGTGGTGAAGGTATCTTGCTATATGGGTTTTCTTTAGTCATTTCTTTATCCTGCCTTGTAAGATATTTGCCAGCTTCCAGCTAAGGACCTCTAAGTCACCACCTCAGTCTTGGGATGGATGGTGTGAAATGGCCTATATGCCAGTGGAGGTATATTGTTTCCTGCAAACAGGGTACTTGAATTGGCCAGAAGGGGAATGCTTTCAGGAGGCCAGTTACCCAGTCAGAAACAGAGAGCTTGCCAAGAGCTAAACTCAGTGTCTAACCACTGACCTCCCTGGCCTCCTTTAAGGCCCAACTAAAATCTCACCTCCTACAGGAAGCCTTCCCCAAGCTCTCTTCCTTCCAGGGTCTTCCCTCTGTTAAGGATTTCCTTTTTATCCCCAACGTGGCTTGTTTTGTGTATACTTGGTTGCATGTTGTCTTCCTGTTAGATTGTAAGCTCCTTGAGGGCAGCAAGTGTCTTTGGCCTCTTTCTGTATCTCCAGCACAGTGCCTGGCACATAGTAGGTGCTTAATAAATGTTGATTGATTGATTGACCATAACTTATCATTCCATCTCTCCTCCTGCCTTAGGACCCCACACACCATTTGTGGTCCATACTGTGACCTTCCATCCTTCCATACCACAGTTCTTTCCCAGGCCATCACCCTGCACTGGCTACACTCTCCTTCCTTCCAATGAGGAGGACACTGAAGCTGGGGGACATGAAGGGACTATCCTATCCAAAAGCCATCAGGATCTGAACCCAAGCCCCTTTGGATCCATTTGGGACGTGCTGGTGAATGTTTGAGCCCAGCTCTCCAGAAAAAAAAAACTTACTCAAAATGCACTTTTAAGTTTAACCTCCATTGTTAACATTTTTTCTATCACTTTAAGTCTGAACAGTCAGGAAAACAGTGAATCAAGTCTGATTTGTCAGTTCTGCTGATTTTTGAAGTTTTTGTGTTCATATCTTTATGTTTTATTTTGTACGTTCACACATAAATTTTAATAATCAGCTCAGGAGGAAGCTGATTAGAGCTGGCTCCCGCACAATGCTGCATGTTATACTGAATGACAGGCAAGTGTACTGTACACAGCCTCACAACTAGGAGTGCAGAGACCAGGGTTCTAATTCAACATCAGCATGTAAGCTGTCTAGCCATTAGGGAAAAAAATCAGAGCTGGCTTTACTTTTACTCTGAAAGCATGGAATATAGATGCAACACTTACCCAGCAGGCAATTGTGATTTCAATACCCCATTGTGGAAAATAGCCAACCCTCCAGGTCCACTCCATTGCAAAGAGCCCATCAGACTATGGCTATGTGCCCTCCTCCTCCCCATAAAGGTCTAACTCAGCCTCTACCAGAGAGTGGTTTCCAGTACAAAGGACAATATCTGCCTAAGACAATTTCTCTCTCTCTCTCTCTCTCTCTCTCTCTCTCTCTCTCTCTCTCTCTCTCCCTCTCCCTCTCCCTCTCTCTGTCTGTCTGTCTTTCTCTGTGTCTCTGTCTCTCTCTATCTCTGTCTGTCTCTCTGTTTGTTTCTCTGTCTCTCTGTCTCTGTCTCTCTATCTCTGTCTCTCTCTTCCTCCCCCACCCAAGAGGCTCCACTTTTCCATTTGTGACTGGCATCAGGGAGACTAGAAAGCCCCTGATGGCATGGTGCCAGTGGGTGATGTTGCCCTCTGCTCTCTCATGAGATTCCTGAGCAGGGTGGTTGAGTGGTAAAAGCACAGAAGGCTCCAGTATTAGTGACCTTGAGACCTTGGGCAAGTTGCTTCACCTCCCTGTGCCTCAGTTTTCTCATCTATAGGAGGATCATACTAGACGCCCTCTGAGGTCCCTCCCAGCCATAAAGCTCTGACCCTCTGAAGCCCCCTCTCCAATTTTCTCACACTGTGCTCTTGTCCATGTTGTCTATAACCCAGCTGCACCAGCCTGTCTGCTACTCCTCACACATAACCCTCCATCTTCCATCTCTGCCTTCATGCCAGTTGCCCCCATGCCCTCAGTGTTGGCCCACATCGCTTCTGCCTTTCAGCTTCTCTGGCTTCTTCAAGACTCAGCACAAAATCCCACCTCCTGCAGGATGCCTTTCCCAGGCCCTGCTACTTCTAGGGATTCTTTCTCTGAGGTTATCCAGGTGTGTGAGGATGTAGATGGACATGGATATGGATTGGGACAAGAGAATTCTTCTGTAATGACTTTGTGACTGCCATTCCCTCAAGACAGTTCATCACATCATCGGCAGGAGCTTTTGGAATTTAGCTGACATCAAACTTTAGCTCCGGTGATTAACTGGTTAGTGCTAAGAGGATTTCTGGCTCAGCTTTATTACCTTGATTTACTTAAGATGAGCAAGTCAAGGAACTAAGCATAGCTCCAGTGTTAATGGCTAGTTTGTAAAAGTCAGATTTATCCCTGGTATTTACTGACAAGTTTATTATTTTACCGGATATAGACCTTCCCCTTTGGCTATCTATTCTTTGATGTGCACATCTTTTCCTTCCCCTTTCTAAGCTCTGTAAAATTCCATTGTATCTGTCCTGCTTTGCAAGTTAAACCCAGATTTGTTGCTGCTGCTGCTGCTGCTGTTCAGTTCTTTCAATTGTGTCTGACTCTTCATGACCCCATTTCAGGGTTTTCTTGGTGGAGATGCTGCCATTTCCTTCTCTAGTTCATTTTATAGTTGAGGAAACTGAAGCAAACAGGGTGAAGTGACCTGCCCAGGGTCACCCAGCTAGTAGGTGTCTGAGCCCAGATTTGAACTTGGAAAATGAGTCTTCCTGAGTCCTGGCCAAGCACTATGCACTATGGCGCCACCTAGCCGCCCAATAACCTCTATAAGGATGCTTAAATGGCTATTCAGGCCCATTGGGTTTTGTGTACCTATAATAAACTAGTTATTAAAATGTCTCCACATTTTGGTAAGTCTGATTGGCAGCAATACATATCAATGAATCCTACAATTTTTATGTCAGTATATATACATATATATGATAGAAAGTGTATCTACATAAGAAAAAATATTACACATAATGTATATAAACCAGACATGTATGTATACAAATACATGCATATACATGGGTGTATGTGTGTATATAATGTATGTTTATATGTTATTGTTCCACATGTATACATGTAACTATGTACCTAGTTATTTCCCATTAGACCATAAGGTCTTTGAGGGCAGGGTCTACGTTTGCCTTTCTTTACATCACCAGCATTTAGCCAGATTGACTCACTGACTGATACCATTCAGGACCCCAATTTCACTTACTTAGCCATGCCTGGCTCCCCCTAATCCATGAAGGCTTCCAGAAGAATGACCATGCCTTCTTCTTACAGGGAGGAATCTCAACACAGTATCACCCAACCAGAGCCGCCATCTTCACAGATCCATAGCTCCTTTTACTAGCTCCAGCATGCCCACTGCCTCATTTCTCTTTCTCTCATCCTATGTAGTCTTCCTGCTCTCTCTGTTTACTGCCCCTTTTCTTCTTGGCCATGCAGAGCATCAGCCTGGCCAGCCCTCCCCAGCACAGGACCAGCCCAGCGACCTTTGGCCCTTCCCTTTGTAGAGCTTCTGACACTGATATGAGCTACTCAGGTTCAGGGCCTCCTCTGTCCCTGTTGCAGAGGGTTCTAGGTCACAGTAATTACTACCTGTGGGATCATCAGGTTCAACCTGGAACAGAAAAGAAATCCTTGCCTTGAAGCCAGAGGACTCGAGCTCTGTCAGTTCTGGCTCAGTCACCAGTCTGTTGGGTGGCCTTAGGAAAGGCCATTTACCTTACTAGGGTTCAGCTTCCTTGCCTGTAATAATGAATTCCCCCCTAAATGCCTGACTAGTCCTAAGTCTGTGACCTTGGACCAACAGAAACTGAGCCCAGGTAAGTGAAGAGATGTCTAGATTCAACTAAAAGACCCATTTAATGAAAAGATATGCAGATTCCCCCCAGTAAAGGCAGTTCCCAAAGAGGAGGGAAAGGTATTCAGGAAGAGACAAGCCACCAGCCCAGTGATTCCAAGTAGTGGTCAGTGGAAGTTCTTGGCAGGGAAGGGGTTTCCAGGAACATCAAGGACAATAAGGAGGATGGGGATCATTTATAAAGTGCTTTAAGATTGCAAAGCCCCTTAGAGATGTTAGCACATTTGAGCCTCCCAACAACCTTCTGACCAAGGTATCATCAGGGCCCCATTTGATAGATGAAGAAACTGAAGCCTACAGAGATATATGACTTGTCCAGGGTCACACAGCTAACCAGTGCCCCACCTAGATGAACTCTATCGAGTTCTCCCCCTCCCCAACAGAATTTCAGAGCTAACTGTAAATCTTGTTCATCTAAGTGGGTCCACAGCTGGACCCCAGAGCAACCGTTCCCATTCTGTCTGAGAGTTTCCTTGCTCACAACAGCCCCCAGCTGTTGTTGTGAGTTGTGGAAGGTTAATCTCTGCCTCTCCTCTTCTGCCTGTATCGTCACCTACTAGATATAATTTTGTTCGAGATCTTACAGCTAATGAGTCATAGACTCACAACTCACAATTGGGTCCTCAGACATGGACGCCAAGGCCCCCTCCGCTGCACCACAGGTACCAGGCACCTGCTAAGCAGACACTGGAAACATTACTCTGTTTCCTGAGTAGATAAATAAAGGATCTGCATTGTAAACAATTTCTTCAGCCTGACTCCCTTTAAAAATGATGGTGATAGGACATGACAAACAGTTATTGTGAGTGCGGTGTACTGAATGGAGAGTCTACTAGTCCAGGATGATCATCATGAGCCGGAGTCAAGCACAGGATATCAATCGAGGCAGAGAAGGCAAGGGCCAAATAGACAGCTGGGGTCCTGTGTTGGTAAGCAAAAGCGCTCTTAGCACTTAGTTCAACCAAGTGCCCTTGAAGAGTTTGGCTTTTGTTTCCTTTGAGTAATTCAGTGTATTTCATTGAGTCTTACTAAGTGCTAAGCCCCAGGCCCAAACACCTATTAGGTGCTAAGCTAGTGTGGGCATGAAGCTCCCAGGGTCCTAAGGGGAGGGCCTAGTTTACACATGGGTTTGAGTAGAATGTCTGGGACAGCAGTGGCTTTTAGACCACGTGGGTTTAAGTTGCCTCTTTGTGATGATTCTAGGTCACATGAGTGAGTCGCATGTGTGACTCACCCCTGACCCTGAAAAAAATATAAAACCAGGGCTTGGCCTTCTCTTCCTTGGAGCTCTTTGCTGCAACAGTGGTGGCGTGCATGACTCTGGGCCAGCCCTTGTTCCAAGTTCCCAGGCTGAACCTAGATGTTGGTAACTATGAATTGTATTGGGTCTGTCTGTTGATGTTTGTGATTTGTTTGTATTTTGCTCTGAAGTTCAGGGTGTTGGTCTTTTCCCCTGAACTAAGTGACTGATATTTGTATGCTGAATTAAAGTAAGCTTGTCAACCCCCTAACATTGCTTACCTTACTAAAGCAGATCAAAAGAACCTGTGCTTTTGCAGCATATTGACAGCTTTCTGGGTGCTGGTTGTTGGTGGATCTTACACCTCCACAGAAGCTGCTAGCCAGATTGTTGAAACAGGTCCTCAGTAGGCCTTTAGAGGGCTCTGCACACTATCTACTGCTGAGGGAGAATTAATGGGAAGAGAAGCCAGGTGTTCTCCAGAGCAGGTAACTGATTTATTCTTAAATGTGAAGAAAGAAATACTTGACATGGCTAGGTCAGGGGCTAGTCCCAATGTTAGGAGCTAAAGGACCTTCATGCAGGCTGAAGAGAAGGCAGCAGCAGAATGCACCAATGTAGACACTTGAATCTTTCAAGAAAGGCTTGACAGTTGGAATAAATGATGATAAATTGCAATGTCAAGAAGCAGCCCCTTAGCCACTATTTTCCAAGACACGTATTTTAATGATCATTCTGGCTGAGCATCATTCTGGAGCAGGGGCTGCCTCACTGAAGCTACTCTGGACCAGCCAATACCAGTTCACAAATACAAGATTAATTTGAGGAGCTTTCAGGTTCTATCCAAATACCCATCTCGATCCCTACCACCACCATCACCGCTAATTAA
Source organism: Phalanger gymnotis (assembly GCA_028646595.1). NCBI lineage: Eukaryota > Metazoa > Chordata > Mammalia > Diprotodontia > Phalangeridae > Phalanger > Phalanger gymnotis. The sequence continues at coordinate 358,218,007 of CM053623.1, forward strand.
ATTGTCTTTACTCTAAATGGGACAGCCTTGCCTAGTAGCTAAGAGACACAGGTATTACCACTCCAAATGAGTGGTATTACCATGGATATTCTCAATATAAATGAAACCAGAAGATTTAAGGAAGTTGCAGCCTAGGTGTAGCTACTCCTTACAAAGGCTCATAATAGAGATAGGTGAACTATGGGTGTGATGGGCAGGGATCCCTAGAGCTAGATCCTGACTCAGAAGCCTGAGAGTCTGCTAGTGCTTACTGTATCCAGTGTTTTGGGAAGGGATGCTGGGGTACCATCCAACAACTGAGGTTCTCTTAAGGGGAGAAGGGATCTTTTCATGGGGCTTTGCTGGTGTTCTGACTTTAGATCCTGTGGCTTCCACATTCATTACTCTATCTCATATAGAATTGCTTTTTCTAAGGCTTTGGGTTTCTGAGTGTTCCTGCAAGCAACCACCCTTGCCATGTACACAATCTTCACAGACTAGCTCTTACAAACATACTAACCATTTTCATGGCATAGTGATAATGTGCGTAGTTATCCAGTGTCGGTTTGGAGAAGGAAATGGCAAACCCCTCCAGTATCTTTGCCAAGAAAATTCCAATGGAGTCACAAAGAGTCAGACGTGACTGAAATGACAGAACAATCCAGTACTGAAATTTCCTGCAACATCTCTCAAATGTACTCGCTTCTCTCTTCAATTGGAAAATGGCTAGATAAATTATGACATAAGAATGTAATGGAAAATCATCACACCATTAAGAAATCACAGAAGAGCTTGATTCACAGAAGCCTTAGATCACTTGCATGATCTGATTCAAAAGGATGTGAGCAGAAACAGGAGAACAATTTTAGACATTGAGATGCCCGAGACGGACTTAACAAGTCTGATCAATGGAATGACCAATCACAACTCCAGAAGACTGTCAATGAAGCATCCTTCTCAGTTCCTGGAAGAAAGATGACAGACTGTGGTTGAAGAAATGGACAAACATTTTTCTAAAATAGCCAACATGTGAATTGTGTGTGTGCATATGTGTGCGTGTGTGTGTGTGTGTGTGTGTGTGAGAGAGAGAGAGAGAGAGAGAGAGAGAGAGAGAGAGAGGGAAGGAGGGAGAGAGAGAGAGAGAGGAGGAAGAGGAGGAGGAGGAAAAGGAGGAAGATTTTTTGGAGGAAAAAGATTTAGGAGCAGAGTGGGTAGGTAGTCATACTGACACTTTTTTAAAAGTAAGAAAGATCAAGAAATAATTAAAAATTAAAAGAAAAAGGTAGAAGGAAATTTAGCAAGGGACAGACGCAGACACAGTCAAATCAGAGTTGGGGCATGTGTGGAAAGAAAGCTAAGAAGCCCAATTTAGGATCTAGTGAGTATGAGATGTTGAGGGGCTATCTCTCTCTGGAGAACTGGAACCGAATCCTCAACTCTTCGTTCTCCTTCACCCCATGTGTCCAATCTTTTGCCAAGTCTTATCGTGTTAGCTACAAAACATTTCCTGCATCCACCTACTTTTCTCCACTCACACACCCTTTGTTCTGGTTGAGGACTCCATCATCTCTCACCTGGAAGATTTCCAGCCTTCCTAACTGGCCTTTCTCTCCTCTAGTCCATCTTCCATATGGCTCCCCCAAGCTTGGGTTATGTTCCCTGCTCCTTGGTTACTCCAGGGGCAAATGCGAACACCACAACCAGGTATCTTAAGTCCTTCACAACTGGTTCCAACCTACCTTTTCAAACTTCTTTGCATTGTGGCCTTTCACACGCTCTACTGTCCTGTCAATTTGTCCTTAAAGTTCTGTCTTAATCCTAGTTGTTGTTGTTGGTCCTCACACATCTTATTCCATCCCCCACCTTCACGCCTTTGCTCAGGCTGCCCCCCATGCCTAGAAGACACTCCCTCATCACTTCCATCTCTTAGCATTCCTGCTTTCTTAACTCAGGAGGCATCTCCTGTAAGATCCCTCTTACCCATGACTTCTTACCCCAAATACTTGAGAAATATTTTGTATATATTTATCTAGGTTCATATAAGCATTAAAATATAAGCTCCTTCAGAAGGAACTGTCACTGTTGCCCGCGTACCCTCCTGGACCTGGCACATTGCCTGGTACAAAACAAGCACTTGATTTTCTTGACCCCTGAGCCAATGCAGGCTGGGAATTTCCCAAAGGTCTCCTTAAGTACTGAATGGCTGAATGAATGGCAACCCTCTCCTTCAAGCCCATAAGCACATATTCACCAGCCAGCTTGGGCCTAGCACTTTGGGGATGAAAGAAAAGGGGAAACCATGATTAACACACAGAACACCACCAAATAACCTTACAGGAAGTGCTGCTCATCAGAGGACATGGGGCAAACCTTGGGTTACCACTTTACCTACCACTAGGCTACCACTTTAGACCTTTACCTAGAGTGGGAAAATTCCTCTCAGGCCAATGGCCAAGGAGATCTATTCTGGGAGATCTAAATCAAGAAGCAATACAGGCCCACAGGAAAGAGCACTGAGTCAGAGCCAAGAGGCCTGGGTTCCGATCCCACCTTCTGACCTCTCCTAGCTCACACACTCAATACTTCAGTTCCCTTTGTTGTCAAATGCAGACGACCATGGCATCCAACTCAGAGGATCTTGTGTTTGGAAAGTGCTTTGCAAACCTTTCCATGTGATTGAATTGCTAGCTGTTGTTGCTACTAGCATTATTAATTACCATTATTTAGAAGCCAGCCTCTTCAAAGCTGTCTGCATGGAAGGGTTTCTTCTCAACTATGTTCTGCAGTCTTCTGAGGTTGGCTTCCCTCCTTTTTGAAGACATAAGAAAACATCAGAGCTGCTTGTAATGGAGCACTTCCTAGGAGACAACACTCAGAGAAAGGGAGAGCAATCCAAAGGACACAGGCAGGACAGGAGGGGGCCTGACGAGAAGGGAAGCTCCCTCCATGGGCCTCTCTCCTCATTACGATCAGAATGGGAGAGCTGGAAGGGACCCTAGAAGGTCTTTGTTGTTCTTCTTCTTCAGTCATGTCTGACTCTTCATGACCTCATGAGGCGTTTTCTTGGCAGAGATATGGAGTGGTTTGCCATTTCTTTCTCTAGCTCATTTTACAGATGAGGAAACTGAGGCAAACAGGATGAAGTGACTTGCCCAGGATCACCCAGCTAGGAAGTGTCTGAGGCCAGATTTGAACTCAGGGAGATGAATCTTCCTGACTCTAGGCCTGGTGCTCTGTGGACTATGGCACCCCCTAGCTGCCCTCACCCTGCCATTTTCCAGCCAAGGAACCTGGGGCTAGCCTAATGTAGCCCCTGGGGAGATGTAGCAGCACCAGGACTTCTCAGTACTGGAGAGGGGTAGCAGCACCAGGACCTCTCAGCACTGGAGATAGGTAGCAGCATCAGGACCATCCTGCCCGCAGAGATATTCTTTCCACTACATCACACCCCAAACAGAAAGTTTCCCAATCTCCTTTGGAAAGAATGAAGTAGGAAGCCACCCAACTGCTTTGCTACAACAGCCAGTTTGTCTTTGCATTTGCAATTAAAGCAGTAATTAAAGCCTGGAAGAATTTTTTTTTTCCAAGAGTCCTTCATTAGCTCAGTGACCTTTCCTTTCCTGGTGGAAGAGAACCAATGGCTATGAAATCTCAGCGGGCGGCGCATTCGGCAGCGGCGGCCAACTGCAAGCGGCAGTAAGGAATGTCTGCCACAAACAGCACAACTGTGTCATTTAGAAACATCATCATGTGTGTCGATCGCTAACATCCTAATGTTAAAGAGGGCTGGGAAGGGCAGCGAGGCCTGTCAAAGGGAGACTCCTCCATCCCATATGTTATGTTCCACATCATGTGTCCATTGCTCCAGCTCTCTATGCGTCCCTGCCCAGGACGTTGCCTCATTACAGAATGAAGCAAATGAGCAGGATTAGACAGATGGGGGAACTGGACCATGGAGAACCCTTCCGTTCATGCAGCGACAATGAGTGCCAATGGGGAAGAGAACCATGGGCAGTAATAGAGATAGAGAAAATACTGTTTCCTGTCAGGCTTAAGACTGTAAAGCAGGGACTCCATAAACAAGGGATTTTGAGAGGCAAAACAGAGAAGCAATGATTTAGAATATCTCTGAGTAAAGCACTTCTGCCTTGACTCTCTCAAAATCATCCTTTCCCCAGCTGCCCAAATGCAACAAAAATTTGTCTCTCTGGTTCCCAGAACTGACCTCCAAGCTTATTTAATTTTTCGAAACCCCACTTGGATCACGTCGCTCACCTTCCCATAACCCTTTGAAGAGGCCCCATCTTATGTTCAAGCAGAAGATCAAACTCCTTGGTTCGGCGTTCAGGGTCACCCATGAAATCTCCCCCGTGAATCCTCCTCTGCCTGTCAACACGAGTCCACTCAATCCACTGCAACTGCTTCACACCGTCTTAGTCCTGTACCATGCAACTTCTATTAGGCATCTATGTGCAGGGATGCTCGGGAGAAACAAAGCTCAGATCAGACACAGTCCCTGCCCTCGGGAATCATACAGTCTTACAAGGGGCTAAAACCTCAACAGAGATAATAATAATGCACAATATTCCATGATTAGCTGTGGCTGACAAAGTACTCAGGCAGTTCGGTGGTGCAGTGGATGGCATATTCCCTAGAGTCTGAAAGACTCATCTCCCTGAGTTCAAATCTGGCCTCAGACACTTACTAGTTACATGGCCCTGGGCAAGTCACTTCACCCTGTTTGCCTCAGTTTCTTCATCTGTAAAATGAGCTAAAGAAAGAAATGGCAAACCGCTCCAGTACCTCTGCCATGAAAACCCCAAGTGGAGTCATAAAGACTCAAACATGACTGAAACAAGTCAACAACAACAAAGTACTAACCCTGATGGCATCGTGTACTGCTGTTCTAGAAATAGGAGTTGCCTCGTTGAAATGGCTGTAGAATAAATGAATAAATGAAACACATTGAATACCTACCACAGCCGTGCCACTTGGCTGGGTCCCCAGTGAGACCACATGCTTTAGGACAGCAGGGACCATGTCTTCTAGGCTCTTTGCTCCCCAGTGTCCAGAACAGAAATTACCCTTGGGATCACAGACTCAAAAGTCGAAGCGACCTTAGAAGTCATTTAGTACAACCCGTTCATTTAACAGAGGAGCTCACAGGCCCAGAGAGGTGACCCCTCTAGTGTCTCATGGTAAGCTGAATAGGTGGGATTCAAACCCAGGCAAATCCAGTGCTTTTTGTAACACAGTAGGTGCCGTGTAAGTTTTCATTGCTAAGTTGGATGCCATGTTGGCAGCCCCACCTTCTGGCCTTGGCCCTATGGAGAGGGCCAGGTCCCAGTGTGATCCCCAAGCAAGCACGGTGTACATCAGCTCCTCTGGTTAACTCGGGAAGGTCACAGGTTATCAGAAGGAGGAACGGCATGATCCAGTGATTGGGGAGATCTCTGGGCCAAGGAAGTAACATATAATTCTCACCAGAAACAAGAGGAGCCAAAACTAGAGTCGGGAGGGAAGGAGATATAAACCAAAGGCCAAGCTGGACTGTGAACAATATGGCGCACCGACTCCCAAGGGGCTAAAAAGGATGGGTGACCTGGTTACCTGGCAGAATTCCAAAGTGAAGGAATCTGCCAAAGACTGTCTGAAGCCCCAGTTCCTTCTGTGGAAGCGACTCATGGTGAAGGAACTCTCTCAAGCAGTCCAAATAAGGGAATGCAAAGAGATTAGGCACAGTGCATCTGAACTCAAGTTGCCCCACCTGCACCTGACACCCTGCCTGCAGAGCTCACAGTGGGAGGTGGGAGGGGAGGGACCACTGCCCCCTGCTGGCCCAGCCATCTCTGGGACATTCCATTCCCATCCAGCCCACTTCTCTGCCATGCATTCTTCACCAGCTCCACACTTTGGAAACCATCCCTGCTGACCCAACCGTATTCATCTATAGCCATTGGAGACAAGAATCCCATTCTCTCATCTTGAGCTTTGATGCTTGTTCTTCTCACTTGGCTCCATAATCTTGGACTCACAATCTTAGATTCAGAGTTGGCAGGGACATCCCAGACCAACAAGTCCAACCCATAGCAGAATGGGACAGAACTCCATAATATCCCAAACAAGTGTTCATCCAGTCTTTGCCTGAAGACCTCCAGTGGAGGAATGCTCACTCCCTCCCAAGACACCCCACCCCCGCTGTAGGACAGTTTTCCTTACATTGAGCTGGCATCATCCTCCACACAACTACCACCCACCAATCCTAGTCTTTCAAGCCAAGGAGAAAAAAATCTGCCCTGTTCTCTACAACATTCCTTCCAACAGTTGAAGACAGCTATCACACACACACATACACACACACACACACACACACACACACACACACACACACTTTTCCCTAGGCAAAATGTCCGCAATTACTTCAACTACCCTCTCAAGGCATGGGACTCAAGACCCTTCCCTATCCTTGCAGTAGACGGCAGTAAAGAAAGACCTTCGGCCCCTCTTGTCCTTCCTAAAATGTAGCACCCAGAACTAAACCCAGCATGCCATGTGTCCTCTGACCAGGGCAGAGTAGGAGTCCCACCTAGATCCCTCTCAATGCAGTCCAACATCACATTAGCATGTTTTCCACTCACTGCTGGCTCTCGTTAAGCTCTCATGGTTGTTGACTACCGCAGTAAGTGGGTTTGTAGTAACACAATTGGGTGTCTCCAATTATCTCCAAGGATGTCATGAAATACGCAAAATATTTTCAAAGCACAATTAATTTTAGGCTTTTTAACTTTTAAAATGTAAGTCTACACTACATTTGCACTTTAAGAGAACGCCTTTTGGAGGACTATGGGGGAAGGGTTAGAACAAATTGAGATACACAATAGGCTGTCACTCAACTCCAAATGTTTTGTAAATCGCTGGTCTAGACTGTCAGTCAATAAGACCAGAGAAAATCTGCCTTGTCTGGTGAGCACCAGACCTTTGCTTTTGTTATGTTGATGTTGGCATCCTTTGTTTTTGTATCGCCTTCATCTCCAAATATCCCTCTCCCCACCAGCCACCCTTCCTAACATAAAATCAAAACCAAAAGTAGTTCAGACACGAAATCTAACAGCTTGTGCAAGGTTCCATCCCCAGAGGCTCACCCCACCTCAAGCCTGACCTCTGCAAGGGTGAGAGGAAGGTATATTTTCTCATTTCTTCTTTGGGGCCAAGCTTGGGCACGAGAAAGAATATGGGAGAGAGAATGGACCTGTGATGTCACTGTCATACAGAGCACCCCAATGAGAGATCTCCCTCCACCAAGGAGGAAGGCAGCATCTAGTCTTCGAGCTTAACCAGACCACTAAGAAGTGACTTTCCCAAGGTCATACAGCCAGTGCATTTCAGAGGTGAAACATGAGCCTATGTCTTGCAGTTCCAAGCCAAATATCCACACAGAATTCAATTAGATTCATTTCTTTCATCTACATCATTATAGTCCTCTATTTTGTCTTCCTGGTTCTGCTTGTTTCACTCTTTGTCACATCATATAAGTCTCATGTCTCTCTATGTTCATCATTTCTTATGACATAGTAATATTCCACTGCATTCATGCCCCCCAATTTGTTTGGTCATTCTTAATTCTTAATTAATAGCCATCTACTTTTTAACAGGTTCTTTGATACCACCAAAAAAAGCCACTATACATATTTTAGGGCAGCTAGGTGATGCAGTGAATAGGGAGGATGGGCCTAAAGTCAGGAGTTCAAATCTGGTCTCAGACACTTAAGAGCTCTGTTTCCTGGGCAAGTCATTTAACCCTGTTTGCCTCAATTTTCTCATCTATCTAATAAGCTGGAGAAGGAAATGTGGCAAACGACCCCAGTAACTTTGCCAAGAAAACCCCAAAATGGGATCGCAAAGAATTGAACATGGCTACATGACTGAAGAACAGCAATGAATACTTTGGTATAACAAGGAGTAGGCATTCCTTTTCTTCTGTGACTGGCAGCAGGGAGGGAGAAAGGAAGAAGGTTGGGTGATGATACTGAGAAATTTTGAGAAATGGAATGCAGCTCTAAGGCTGGAACTCCCACTGGGGATCTGTCTCTATCCAAGATGAGTCATACCCACAATCTAAGGGATTCACCCCAAATGGCCCCTCTTCTTTCTGGGCTTTATCTCACTGTCTGGCTCATTTACCCCTCAAGCTACCTTCACACTAGTATGTTCTTGTGGGGGGGGAAGGAGTAGCTGCTACAACTCACTATTTGCAGGGTCTAAGAGGGATAACCCTTGTGGAGTACTTGAGCCCTAACCACCGTATTTCTCATTAATAGAACAGTCAAAGAACCTTAACCAAAACATCTACTGAAAACGCAAAGCAAACACATAAGGTATACATTGCATTGTATCCATAGACTTGGATCACACTCTTCTACGGACAGGAAGAATGGATATTTACTTCAACTCAAAGGCTGGTAAGGAAATGCATGTGACCAGGGCAACTTAAAACTCTGTAACTGTAAATTTGGGTATTTTCTTTCTACTTTTCTTCTAGTATCTAATCCCTACTCTCTAGTTATTTCCTTGTTGACCATCTGGCCAACTTGTAGCAATTTCTGCCTTGTCACCCCCACAGTCCTGATTCATGACTAACCCCTGGATGAATATCCCAGAAAATCCATAGCCATGCTTTCTACTTTACTCTATCCTCTCCAGACATCCCCCTACAAATCACCTTTCTCCTACACAGGAATCCTTTTACAGCACCCCAACCCCCATAAAAAACAAGTAAGTTCTGGAACTATGAAACATGACCACATCAACTCTGCCACTTTTCCTGGATGGGGTCTGTGAATCTACTCTCTTATTATCCCATTCACCATTCCCCTAACTTTCTGGACCAAACCGTCCCTCCCTGGCCGCTACTCCCCTCTGCATACTCGCTCTCTCCCATTAGAATGTAATGGAGAAGGGAGAACCCCTCTCTGTTTTGCATTCCTAGCACTTAGCTCAGTGTTTGACACATAGTAAGTAACCAATAACTTTTCATTCACTCACTCATTTATCTATACATTCATTCATTCTAGCTCAGGAGCTTCCTTGATGGGTTGGCTTGCTTTGAATAGATGCTTTCACTGCTGAGCTAAACTGAGCATAACATCTCAGGCAGAAGGAGATGATCCACCAGGTCGATTTTCTGATTTTTAGCCATCCTTCTGCTTAGCTGTGCTTGCTCCTTAAATGAAACTGTGGTATCTATGACTCCTACCTTTAGACTTAGCTGATACTTTCAGCTAAATTAATGTTATGCTACTTTAGGAAAGGGCAATGGCTCTTTCCCCTAAGACTGACAAAATGCTCTCCAACTCTACTCCCTTGGCATTCTTCTCTTCCTTGAAGCAGCAGATGGCAGTAAAGAAAGACCTTCAGCCCCTCTTTGGTCAGCCCAATTTGTCTAGGAAGAAGTGCCAGTTCATATACACACACTGAGTTATGGCATTTCTTTGACACAGCTTTGAAATTTGCTCTTTTACCTCTCCAGCTTCCCAATTCCTCTCTGTTAGATAGCTCACCTGCAAATTTCCATCTCATCTCACTAAGCCATAAGCAGGTAAAATAAAGTACAATTGTCCCTTCATCATGAAACAATTCTGTTTGTAGGTGTTCCCATTTCCTCAGTTACTAACCTCAATGAATGCTCTATGATTTTTCATATGCGAATGACTCTTCAATAAACAACACCAAAGTAGACTTGTCTTATTTTCAGCCAAAGTTCTACAGCCTGTAATATGCAAATGAGCAACTGCTGTCTCAGAATACCGAAGAAGACAACTCAGCAACTGCTTGCGCAGAATATCAAGACAGACTTAAGCCACAGACAAGTGAACTCTCAAGGATCGCCCTTCCCTTACAAGAATAAAGAGGCTGAAAATATTTAAGCGATTTTCTGAAAGTGCATGTTTAATAATGTCATTCTCCTACTCCAGAAACTCTAGTGGCTCCTCATTAACTCTAGACTGGGGGGTTTGCAATCTGACCCCCGAAGTCTCTTCCTACCTATATGTCAAAGTAAGAACTGCACTCCCATTCCCTTTCACAGAACCCAAGGTCCAAGTCTTTCTTACTATAAAAGGGAGAGAGAGAATGAATGGATGTAGATATAGATATAGAGACAAAGTTAGATAGATAGATAGATAGATAGATAGATAGATAGATAGATAGCACTGGTTATATGCCAGGCCCTGTACTAAACATTTTATAATTTTATTTCATTTGATCCTCACAACAACCCTGGGAGGTAGGTATTATTATACTCATATTACAACTGAGGAAACTGAGGCAGAGGTTAAGTGACTTGACCAAGGTCACACAGTTAGAAATTGTGCATGAAGCTGCATTAGAACTCAGATCTTCCTGACTCTAGATCAGCATTCTATCAACTGGGACACCTAGATGACTTAAAATGTATGTGTGTGTATATATATATATATATATATATATATATATATATATATATGTACATATGTACACAAATGCTTGTCAACATACATCGATGTGATGTTCTGTCTTCTATTTCCCTGTGACTTGAATTCACTCCCTCCTCATCTCCATCTTAGAATCCTTCCTTTTGTTAAAATCTCAATTTGGTGTCACCTTCTGAATGGTGTCCCAATTACCACAGATACTAATGCCTCCTCTACCCCCCAAAATGCCTTTTATCTGCTATATGCCCAAATAATGCCCTCCTTGAGGGCAGAGACTATATCTCCTGTGTCTTTCTCTCTTTAACACCTGGCACAGAGCTTGGTACATAGCAAAGGCTTAAAAATACTTTTTAATTGATTACAGGGTCTTCCTTCTATCTTTGACTTCCTAAGTGTATACAGTTAGGAGTGGCATCTCTTCATCCAATGGTTTTGGCTTCTTAGTGTAATTCCAGATTTCTTTCCAAGACAGATGGACAAATTCACAATTCCATCAAGAGAATTTGTAGATTATAGATTTAGAGCTGAAAGGAACCTCAAAGGTCAATCCTCTCATTTTACAGATAAGGAAACTGAGGCACAGAAAGATTAAGCGGCTTGCTCCGGGTCATCCAGCTAGCAAATGTCTGGCATTTGAGCCCAGGGCTGCCACACTCTAGCCACTGCTCCACCCTGCCTCTCTTCCTGAGCCTCAGATCTTTACAGTTAAGCACATATTTACAAAGAGGAAAATGTTCAGAATTAATGGTATTAGCATGACATTGGTCGTCCCCTTGGGCTTCCATTGCTCTATCAGGACAGAGAAATCCTGGGCAAAAATGTCTGCTGTAACAGTTGCAGAAATGATACTTTATGAGTCTGTCTCAGAAGAAAGCAGAAATGGGAAACCCCTCTGAACAAGTAAGGTTATTAAATTCATCTCATTCAGCAAATTCATTTCATTTGGCCATTGATTTTGTATATATATATATATAGCTCCGGGTGGCAGGTCCCTTAAATCAGCCTTCTTTGGGACCAATAGCTCCCAAAGCTTTCAATCCACCTGACTGCACTGTTTCCACATGTATATACACATATGTGGGCATGACACACATCTACATACACTATCATATTTTTGTCATATGTGTATATACACGTGTGGATTTGTAAGCCCATATACTTATGACTTGAATTAAATTTTTAACTCTGTTTTAATTTTCATTGTATCTGGGAAAACAGAGAAACCAAACCCATTGTGGGAGGCAGGAACCGCACCTTATGCCTTCTTTTTCTCCCTAGTGCTGAGCTTGGCCCCTGACCTAGCTGGTGCTTAATATGTGGTTTTGAGCTGAATAAATGAGCTTGCTACCTTTGGTCAGGTTTTCCCTTCCTTGGGCAACCAGCCACCATGCTGGGTCGGTACCAAAGGCCTTTCCCAGGAATCTCCTGCCTTTGAGTCTGGGGTGAGATGGGGGGGAGGGTACAATCAGAAAGTCTGATGTCTCCCTGTCCAGGGAAATCTCTCTTGTGACATTTGTTTAACTAAGTCTTCGCTGAGAAAACATTGTAAATGCTTCTCAGGTTACCCCAACTGATCCAGAGCCTTCCCTGAGAGGGCACTGGGAGCTCAGTGAGGGCCACCCTAAGGGAACTCCGCAGGCTAAGTCCCTTTCCAGAAGTGCCCTTCTCTCAGAGAAAATGGCTTTACCTTAGCATTGATTCATATCACCATTCTGGTTGTATCATCATTGTTGCTGTTCAGTCAATTTTTCAGTTGTGTCTGACTTTTCACGCCCCTATTTGGGGTTTTCTTGGCAAGTATACTGGAGTGGTTGGCCATTTCCTTCTCTAACTCATTTTTCCATATGAGGAAACTGAGGCAAATAGGGTTATGTGACTTACCCAGGGTCACACAGCTAGTAAGCGTCCAAGGATGCATTTGAAGTTAGGTCTTCCTCCAGGCCTAGCACTCTATCTACTACACCACTTAGCTGCCCTTAAATAACAGCATAGGCCAGACCAAAGAGGAAGTGTGGTGTAATGGGTAGAAAACTGGCCTCAAGTTAGGAAAAACTGGGTTCAAGTCCTGCTGCTAGGGAGTACTGCCTGGAAGCCCCTGTACGCCTCACATAAGCTCTCAGTGCCTTCAGCGACTCTCTGAGATGCTACTGGATGCAGAACCAGGGCTGACCTACTTTGAGAGAGGGAATTCCTCACTGGGATCTCCCTACACTGATGATATCACACAGGCCCAGAGAGAGAGAGACAGACAGAGAGAGAGACAGACAGAGACAGAGACTGAGAGACAGAGAGAGACAGAGACAGAGAGAAAGAGGGAGGGAAAGGAGGGAAGAAAGAGGGAAGGGAAGGGGAGGGAAAGGAAGAGGAAGAGAAGGGAAGAAAGGAAGGGAGGGAGGGAAGGAAGGGAGGGAGGAAGGGAGGGAAGGAAGGAAGGAAGGAAGGAAGGAAGGAAGGAAGGAAGGAAGGAAGGAAGGAAGGAAGGAAGAAAGGAAGGAAGGAAGGAAGGAAGGAAGGAAGGAAGGAAGGAAGGAAGGAAGGAAGGAAGGAAGGAAGGAAGGAAGGAAGGATCTGTGATACAAGACAAAAAAGAAATAGACCCTGCTCTCAAGAACTTTCATTCTGCTGGAGAAAAAGTATGCGTGCCCAGATAAGCAAATGACAAACAGAGACCAAATAAATCCACAGCAATTCCTGGGAGCAAAAAGACCTACCAATTTAGGGGCTAAAGGATGACCTTGTCTAGAAGGTGGCACTTCAGCCATCCCCAGAGGGAAGCTAGGGATTTGAAGAGGCAGGAGTAAGGAGGTAGCCACTACAGACAAAACAAAGGCATATGGAGACAGGAGACAGAACGCCTCTCTGGGAATGTTTATGCCTGAGCATCATTACTTCTGTGAGTACAAACAGCAGGCGTGATGTTGGGCTTGTGTCAATGCAATCACACCTTCCCTTGAGCTGAATCCCAAGAATGGCCAGTGACTGGAAGGAACAACAGATGGAATCCCACTTTTCAAACCTGAGCCTCCCTTGCCCCCTCTCCCCACCCACTGCCCCAAGCACTAGGGCCAGGTCTTTGCCCATTTCTGTTCACTGCCCAGCATCCACCCCATGCTATAGGTGCTGCCCTTGGTTCCAACCCCAGTCCCACTCTCAGGCCCCATTTGTAAGCCTTGCCTGGCCTGGACAGCTCCAGCCTGGATAGTGAGTTACCAAGCAGCCATGTCCTTCCTCAAAGCAGGCAGGCAAGTTAAATTCAATATGACTAGTGTTTATACTATTTCCTAGGACTCCAGGAAGCTATAGAACCTTTCAGGGAGGTGAGACAGTCACAAAATAGTGCACACCAGCCGCAGGATGGTACAAAGCAGAGCACAAGAAACACAGAGGTGTGGTGGAGACATCAGGAACTGAGAGCAGGCAACAAAGAGGGAAACTTAGTCAAGTCCAGCCAATGTGCATTTGGTGCCCTGAACCCCGAGACTTCTCTCTACTGGGTGCTGGGAAATGTCCAACCTTCAGAGAAATGGGGCACACAGGCCAGTGAGTAAGTACAGGCAGGAAAGTTGTACCCCCCTGAGCTGAGGGGCAGAAGCACTCAATGGCATGGTGCTTTCCTCAGATGGTCCAGCTTGGCTAGACAGCATGGACAAGCCACAAAGATGGTGGCCATATGTGACAATGATGAGGACAATCAATGGACTGGGGGAGATCCCCTCTAATGGAATGGGGAGGTTGGAGTCTGGATTGGGATCCAAGTAGGTAGAAACAAAGGCCAAGCTGGGCTGCCATTGGCTCAGGAAGAAAGGCCCAGGGTGAACTGGGGACCCGATCAATGACTGCCCCAATCTGCCTCCTCTCCAGTCCTGGGGAAACAGTCATTGTCCATCTTTATTGGTTCTAATAGAGGTCCCAACTTCCTCAAAGGGTTATTGAGCTATGGGACTGGGAGTAGGAGGAGAGAAGGCTTGAAAAGTAGGATACCATCAGATTATAGGGAGGGGGCCTTGAATGCCAAACTCAGGAGTTTAGACTTTATGGAAAAGGCAAGAGGAAACCAGGCAAGATCTTTGACCCAAAGGGTGATCTGACTAGAACTCTTACAGAAGGATTATGAGAATCAAAGTTGCATGGATCTTAGGGACCATCTAGTCCAACCTAATCAAAAACCATTCTCCATAGCCTGCCTCTAAAGTGAACACCAGTCATTGTTCAGTTCTGTCTGACACTTCCTGACTCCATCTGGGGTTTGCTTGGCAGAGATACCGGAGGGGTTTACCATTTCCTTTTCCAGTTCATTTTATAGATGAGGAAACTGAGGCAAACAAGGTGAAGTGACTTGCCCAAGGTCACACATCTGGTAAGTGTCTGAGGCCAGATTTTAACTCAGGTCTACCTAACTCCAGGCTCTATCCACTGCACCACCTAGCTGCCAAAGTGAAGTCCTAGCCTTCTCTTATAAAGACTTCTAGTTAGGCAAAACTCAATACCTCCCAAAGCAGCCTGTCCCATTTTTGGAGCTTTAGTGACTGAGGGACTGCAGAGTCCCAAGTGCCTTTTATACATTTAGGGAGGGGCGAGAACCTGATAAGAAATTGGAGGCACTTCTCGGCTTGGACAGAAATCACAGTCTTTCTAGGAACCAAGGAACTCACTCCCAAGGAAATATTCGCAGCAAAAGCCCAGAGCTCAAGTGGCTGGGGTGTCTTGGTTTGGTGACTAGGCTGCATCAATTCAGTCTAGAAATAGACCTTGGGCTAAGCTAGAGAATCTGCTTCTCCAGGGATTAAGACAGATACAAAAATGGGCACATCTGGGAATGGCTGGCAATTCCTTGGAGCCTCTAAAGAAATGGCCGTGAGCTAAATAGGTTAATAAGGTATTTAGAGGCAATTCTCCAGCCCAATCCCTACAAGTCTATTTTTCTAATCTGAATATTAAGGATCCTTTTAGGCAACCGAAGAAACATAGGCAAAGGTTGTTTTTTTTTTTCCATCCTAGAGGAATGGCAAGAACACTTGGCTTTAGGAGATACTTGCATGCAAAGCTTTCCTCTAGCATGCACCAGCAGAGTAACCTTGTTCAAGTAATTTCCCATCTCTAAGTCAGTTTCCCCATCTGTAAAGTAGGGATAATAACACCTGTGGTACCTCCCTCAATGGTTATCAAGGGATATTTTGTGACCCTTCAAGTACTACAGAAACACAAGCTGGGAGTATTCTTCACATACTGGAGATCACACTGAGAACAGAAAATCTAATTCTTTTCCAATTTAGAATCTGGAAGCAATAACTCCGATGGATTTATAATATGATGCATCTAGTCAAAGGAAGAGATCAAAGGTGCAGTCCTCCCCATGAAGGTTATTACTGAAAATTACGTGAAAACAATTATCAATGTGACTGGCAGAAGAAATGATGGCCAAATAGTGAGTGGGAAGCAGCAGGCCAGCAGAAGCTCCCCCAGGATATGAGAGAACCTTAACACCTGAAGCACATTTTTGTAGCGCAGAGAAACTTTCAGCCAGAACTCAGTACTCTATTTTTTCTGATAAAGCAAAAAATGCATTTCCCCAGAGCTTCAGTCTTTGTGAGTCATGTTCTCCCCCAGTGGCACCTATAGTGAGTGAGCAAATCTACTCTGATTTAAAATGCTGTGGCTGCATCTCCAGTTGAAGATGCAAACCCAGACTGACATGGGATGGGTCTCTCTGTCACTTCCAGTTTCCTACAACAAGACATTTACGCATAACCCTTGGCTCAGAGCTGGACCAGGTTCCGCCTTTGGAGGCATCCTTCATCACGCTCCTTGTTTCATTTTGCACTCATCCAGGGCCACCCTCACTCAGAGTTTCCCTTGAGAACATTGAAATTTGACTCAGGTAGCCTTACAAGCCCTCAGGCAGTATGCAAGCACTCCGGCTAACAAAACATTCCACTAACACAGGCTTTATTTGTAAATTATCCAGACAACTCAGAGGGGCTTAGCACAAAACCTATACATTCCTAGGGGGCAGGGGGGCGGAACTTTCTTACTAGAAAAAGGAACTTTCCCTTACTAGGGAGCCAAGGACTTTCTTCAGGTGGAAGAGCCCTGAGGCAGCTAGGCAGTTAGGTGAGATCTGGAGTCTGAGTTAAAAACCTGCTTCAGATCCTTAGAAGCTGTGTGACCCTGAGCAAGTGACTTAACCTCTGTTGGCCTCAGTTTCTTTATCCATCAAAAGGGGCTAATAATGACACCTATCTCCCAGGCTTGTTGTGAGGATGTATGCTTATATGCACATATGTATATATACATATATATAACACATATATTACACATATTACATGTATAATATATTGCATAATACATTGTATATACAAAATAGATAGGACTACTACCTTGGATTGGGCCTCACCAAGGGTAAGGGCCTGCTTGAAGCACCATGTTGACTTTCCCTGCAAGGTTAATCCTCTACCCCTTCCACATTTCTATCTTTCAGAGGCTTTTTCTCCCCCTTCCGCATCTCTGTGTAGTGTGGTCTCCAGCTACACCTTCCTGTTGGCTACTGTCTCCCCGAAGGTCTCCCTATCTCTGCAGCACCAGATGCACCTCTCTTAGGAGACAATGTAGCCACATGCATCTACACGCCCTTCTGGGAGGTATCAAGCCTATATCTGTATGTATCCCTTCTCTACGTATCTCTGCCCCCAGCCTCCAGCCTCCATTTTAAAGGTGAAGCTTAAGCCTAATTACCTCTGACAGTGAGCCAGCCAAGAATTCTGGTCAGCATCAGGACAGCGCTAGTGAGGAACAAGGGGTTTGAGGATTTGCTGGTGGGGCTTCCTTTGAGCCATGCACAGAGACACCTGCTAAGAGCTACAATTGCTGCAAATCTAAAAAGCAAATATATCAGGCTGTCCAGTCTCAGTTGTGGCTTCCATCCTGACCCTTGCATTAAGCATTCCTGATCACCTTCCTCTGAATTTCTACAGTGCCCATAAGAACCTGTCTGTTCCCCCAAAGGGGAAGGGATGATGTGGTAGAAAGAGCTCTTAATTTCAAGAGTGAAGACTTAGGTCTGTAGGGCCTTGGATAAGTCACTGAGCCTATGTGGTCAGTTTCCTTATCTAGGAAATGGGGATACCCATCCGCCTATATATCTCCAAGGTCTATGATGAGGAAAGGGTTTTAGAAATCTTCCAAAGCTCTGTAAAAACAAGAGCTCATATAGGGCACTTGGGAAAGGCTGCCTCATACTCTAATCATTGAAATAGGTGTCATGTGACTCTAATGAGCTCTGACATACCAAGGATTCCGTCTTACACAGCCTGGAATCCTTCAGGGCATCATGGTGCCACCCTGCATGGCAGGCCTCAGATGACTTGTTCCTTCTTCTCTTCCCATCAAAAGCATCCATTTAGAAGTGGTGTTAGTCTTCCTGTCTCTGGGCAGGAAATGGCAGGAAAAGCAAAGACGAAGTACCTTCAAGTGGGACTCAAATCTCATCTCCCTCAATTCCCCTCAAAATCTGAGTCCAAATAGAGCAGGTCTGTGCTTGGGCTGTCTGCATGAAGGCTAGGCGAGATGGGAGGGAGGGAAATCACCGTACAGCCCTGGGCCAGCAGCATCCCAACAGCCAACCACCTGGTCCCCAAACCCCAGCAATGCCACTGAAGTCTGTCAGACGGTCTTTAATCTCCATGTGCCAAAAGGTTCCCTCTGAGTCATTCCGGGAACACAGCCATCTCAGCTCAAGGACAGTCACTGTTCATGAAATTCCCTCCCTGAGGAAGAAAAATGGGTAATTAGCCTGGAAAGGGAGACTGGAGCCAGACCACGGAAGGCTTTAAATGCCAAGCAAAGACACATGGATTTTATTCTAGTGGCAACAGAGTCACTGAAGTTTGGGGCGGGGGGTATAAGCAGAGCACTGAAAGAAGGGTTAAGATCACGGCCTTGATCCTGGCAAGAAGGCCAAATCAGAGAAGATGGAAACTTGTGACCAACAGAAAAGACAATGGAATAACCCAGGGGAGGGATGGTAAGGACCACAAGGAGGGTGGCTGTGGTATAAGCAGAAAGGAAGGGACATAAGTGAAGGGAAAAACCCTGAGGATGGCTTGAAGTGGACACAGAGAGGAGACAGAAAGACTCCTTAGAGATTGAAAATAAGCTCTGTGCTACTGTGGTGGCAGAGGGCATCTGCTCTCTACCTAATGAATGCTCATCGACTGGCTGACTGATGGGTAGATTCTGGGAGCTCATTTCATTGAGAACAGCTCAGCAGCCACAGTGTTGCTCGCCCCATCCCAGACCTTCTTTGGCACAGGAAGGAGGAAGCTGGGTCATACATTATCTGGATGGCACAAGTGATTGGTCAGCCTAAACGGAGGATACTTTGTCACCACCCCCCCCCAAAAAAAAGACACCTATTTGCAAGGTATTTTCATGGTATACGGGACATGGTGTACTGGATTTGAGTGCTGGCCTTGCGGTCAGGGAGATCTGAGTTCAAATCCTACCTCAGACCTTACTAACTGTGTGACCCCAAGCAAGTCACTTAACCTCCTTGAAATTCGATTTCTTAATCTCTATTAAAAATAGCCAAATTGAGCATTTATATAGTGATTTAAGGTTCCAAAAAATTACATATATATATACATATATGTGTGTGTGTGTGTGTGTGTGTATAATTATCTCATTTAATCCACACAGCAACCCTGGGAAGTATGGCTATTATTATCCCCATTCTACAGATGAGGAAACTGAGGCTGAGTTATGTTAGGTGACTTACCTAGGGTTGTTTGGTCATTTTTAGTTATGTCCAACTCTTCATAACCCCTTTTGGAGGGGGTGGCTCTTGGCAAAGATACTGGAATGGTTTGCCATTCTCTTCTCTAGCTCATTCTACAAATGAGGAAAGTGAGGCAAACAGAGTTAAGTGACTTGCCCAGGGTCACATAGCTAATAAGTGTCCAAGGTCAAATTTGAACTCAGATCCTCCTGACTCCTAGTCCAATACTTTCCTACCCTAACTCACAGTTGAGGATCCCCTGAGAAGAGATACACATATACACATGCAATCATCTGCAAACCTCAAAGTACAATTCAACTATTATTTATTGCTATTTATATTACTGTTATTTTCTGAAAGAGGGAGGTCGTCCAAGGATCTGGCCCACACTGTCTCTAGGAAGCCCCATCAATGTATGCTCTGTAAACATTAGCTGTTCCTGCTATTATTAGCCATGGAAGGCCTTGTGGTAGAATTCCCTTCCCCTCTGGGCCTCAGTTTGTATGGAATGGTCTACAAAGCCCCTCCCTTCCAGCTCCAAGCTTCTGATCCTCTAAAGCAGAGCCAGGATTCAAGCCAAGGCCATGTGCTTGCAGATCTAAGCCCTTTTCGCTATGGCAGTGTGTCCTTGGTGCGTCCATTCTGCTTCAGACCCAGATTGTGGCAACAGCATTTTTATTGATCTCAGTATGTTTACTTTACTATCAAAATCAAAGAGAGAGAATATAAAAATTGCCCCATAAAAATGTCAATATGGCTGAGAAGGCCGACCACAGGAAGCATTGCTCCCCCTTCCACAGTCTCCACTCCACCTCTTGATGATGCAAATGGAAGGAACAAACACATAAATTTGGTGATAACTGAAAATACTCTGGGGGCAGTGGCTGCAGAAGCTTCTGTACTTTCTCCCATTCAAATGTCCAGCCACAACTTTGTATGAATGGGCCTCTGAGCCATACTAACATTAAGCTAAAAGACTTTTCTGAATAAAAGAAATTTGAAATAGATCAGAATCCCAGAGTTGGATGGGACCCCAGAGGACTCAAATCCAACCAGGACCTAGAAAAACAAAAGCACCCTTTCTACAACATTCCTGACAAATGGTCATTCTGCTTTTATTCAAAGACCTCCAGTGATGGGAAGCTCACTACTCACACCACCATCTGGGTCAATGTGTAGGCATCATTTCATAGGTATTGATGTTAAACGTGCATGAAACCTGAGGCCCACATGGACTTTCAGATCGTTTCTGTCAAGAATCACTTGAAGAAGAATCATGACATATGTTTGAGATTGCTGTTAGCCTGTGCAATTTGCCGAAGGCAGTCTAGCCCAGCTTCTTCCTCTTGTTCTCTTCTGGACCCAACTCACTGTTCATTTGTGGAGTCATGGGCCAGTCCCATCGAGGGCCCCATCAGACTGCATGTCAGAATGCATAGAACAGCTATTCTGCATCCACTTGGTTTTTCATCCATATATTGTTAGGCCAAACTCTTTTGAATGGTTATAAATTTCAATTAAGGGGACTCTACAATATTTGGAGACAATGAAAACAGAATACAGTGTTATCCACAATGGGAACATCTGGGGGAAATCATCATTTACTGTAATGCCTCTTCCACTGGGACTATTCAGCGGCTACCCTCCACAATAAGGCCAAAAGTCTACTTTTGTGACTCATGGAGGACCAGAGTGTTCAAAAAAATCAAGATGGCAGGTGACGCAAAGGATAGTAGAGGCGTTGATAGATATAAATCAGCAGCAATATGTCCCCAATGCTGAACTGTGCCCATAAAATGGGATAAAGATGTCATCAATGTAATATGAGATTGCAAAAAGAGGTGGGCCAGTCTTGGAGAGAAAGCAAGGACTAGCAGATGGTCAGCCAGCACCCCCACATTGCAGAAGAGGCCCCCTTCATTTTGAGTGGACCCATCACAGAGGAAAGATAGGAGGACATCAACATGAGTAGCCACGGGTGAAAAGGTAAACAGGAACAGCTAAATCTTGGTGAGTGAAATCAGGAAAGATATTAAACTTTGGTATGTTTTAAAAGGGTGCCAGTTGGTACTACTACTTGTTCCTCATACACAAGATGCCTTCTCCTACCTCCACTGCACAGGCTGTCCCTCACACCTGGAATGCCCTCCCTTTTTACTTTCACTTCTTAGAATCTCAAGCTTCCTTTGAGGTACAACCTAAGTGCCACCTCCTCTCCTGGGTCTTTCTTAACATTCCCTAATCCCAAGATATCGGTGATCTTATGCTTTTGAAATTGTTTGGATTACAACTGGTCAACAGGCATATATTGTTTGCTATGTGTAAGACAGCCAACACACATTAATTAAGTATTAACAATGTTCCAGGTACAATGTCAAGCACTGGAGACAGAGACAGACAGACACCGACTAAGTCCCTGCCTCCAAGGAGCTCACAGTTTAATGTAAATAACTGGGTACATTCAAGATACATACAACAGGGAGGCAACCCTCAGAAGGAGGCACTTGGACAAGAGTGTAACAAGGAAAGGCCTCCTCCAGGAGGTGCAATGGGAGCTGAATCGTGAAAGAAGCCCAAGAGCAGACGAGATGAGGAAGGAGCAGCTTCTATGGGGAACAGAACTAACCAGTGCAAAGACACAGGGTTAGATGATAGGATGAGAGGAATGGTGTGTGAAGAACAGCAATTATGCCAAGGTATCGAGATCATAGTGTATGCAGAGGGGACTCAGGTGGAAGAAGACTGGAAAGGTGGATAGACATTAGATCAAGAAAAGTTTTAATGACAAGAAGACTTTAGGTTTTACCCTGGGAGGAATTAGGGGCTGCTGGAGTTTCTGAGCAGAGGAGTGTTGGGGGGCACACATGCACTTTGGGAGCTGAGATGATGGATCATCCAGCCATGATGTTTCTTTTTGGAGAGATCTTAGTAGGAGGAATCCTACGTACAAACTCTACTGCCTCTACGCCCATTCTCCCTGAGATGAAGAGGTAGAAGGGAGAGTGGGCTCCTGAGGTGTTGGAGGGAAAGATCCATGCAACCACCCAGACAGGTTTTGTGGCTAGGCCAGCCTTTGCCCTGTGTGGTTACATTTGTAATTCTGTTCTTGCCATATCTTTTAAGTAAATACCTTTTTAAAATCTAATTGATGTTAATTGGTTAATGGAATTGTGGCTCCAGTCACTGGGAGCTAACAGAGAGGAGGCCGCACTAGAATGAAGGTTCAAACTGAAAGCACTAGAGAATAAAGATACCCCCCACCCTATCCCTCAGAGGTACTCCTAGAACCCTGAGGGGAAGAGGTAAGCAAGCTCCCTTCAGGAGGGTGAAACAAGGGTGTACTTGCTACTGCTTTTATCTTTAGAACCCACCATAGTGCCTAGAACAATAATAATTCATATTACAATTACCACCACCACTACTACTAGTACAATTTACTGTTTTCCCCCCATGCCTCCCCTCTTCCTAACTCTCTTATGTCAAGAGCACTGCCATGCTCCTGGTTGGTCAGGCTCGAGCTCGGGGTCAGCCATGACTCCTCTCTGCACTCACCCCAAATAATCCATCTGCCAAGTCTCATCATTCCTACCTTCATGGTAACTTTTGTATGTGTCCCCTTCTCTCCACTAAAACAGCTGCCGCCATCAGCTGGCCTTCATCATCTCCCATCTGGACTATTGCAAGGTGCAGCTGGTTGTTCTCTTCAAGTCAAGTTTCTTACTTCACTGTCCACCCTCCACTCTTCTGCCAAACTGATTTTCCTAAGGCTTGACTACATTGCTCCCTTATTCAATAAACTTCATTGCTCCCTATTACCTTGAGAATCAAATATAATGTCCTCTGACTTAAAGTCCTTCACAACCTACCTTTTCAGACTTCTTAAACTTTGCTGCCCTCCACATATTCTGCAATTCAGTGACATTGCCCTTCTTGTTGTCTTGTTGTTTGTCCTTCATTCTGTAAGACAACCAATGACCTCAGGAAGGTGAGGTCATGCCATGTAAATGAATTGGATTTAAGTGAGGGAGGGCTGCACAAAGTCACCAGCCTCACTCTCTCCTCTGGAGCTATCTGGGTCTAGTGGCAAGATATACATCAGGATGACGGGAGATGGTCTCCAGATGTGGTGAGAGACCTTGCCGTCTTTAACCTAAGGTCTTTCCCAGGTCTCAGTTTGTCTGGGGCAATACCCATTCAGACTTTCTTACTCTTCCTTGAACACAAATCTCCAGTATCCCAACTCCATGACATTTCATTGGCTGTCCTCCAGACCAGGAATGAGGTCCATGCTCACTCCTGCCTCCTGCCTCCCCTGTCTTCCTTCAAGACTCAGCCTGAATCCTACCTTTTACAAAAGGCCTCTCCCAGTCCCCCATACACACACACAGTTAGTGACTTCCCTCTGAGATCCTCTCCAATTTCCCTTGTATATATCTTATAGGTATATAACCATCATTTGTAGTGTTAGTCATTCGAACATGAGCTCCTTAACTGAAGGAATCATGGGGATTTTGTTTGTATTTGTTTGTATCCTCCTTTGTATCCCTCATACTTCATTCGATTTCTGGCATTTGGTAGGTGCTTAATAAATGCTTATTGATAAAGAAATAAGCCAGCATGCAGCATGGCTAAAATTTGGGTAATGAGAAATGAGCCTAGAAACCTGGCTGGACTAACCAGCCATTTATATCAGGGAAGGAATTTGTTGGATAGCATGTAGTACTGGCAGGGAGGGGATGGGGAGTAGGGGGGATGAGATCCCTGCTGGTGTCTACATGCCAACCAGAGCCAGACTGAGTTCATCGATGTCCGCTGCAGTGGTCTCTAATAAATGGCCCATTCTGTACCTCTACTCAAGAGGTCAGGGGCCCTGCTTCCTCAGCCTTTGGAAGTCCTGATTGGGCAGCAAACTGAAAACCTTCAGAGTTCTGAGCAAAATTGCTTTCTTTTACCTGATTGCAGCCTTGATATAAACTGCGCTCCTGGCTCTGCCAACTTTGCTCTGCCCTGGTTCAGACAGATGTCTCCAGATCTCACAGCAGTTATCATACCCATGACTTCTTAAGGTACAATAATACCTATCAGTCACATCCCGCTACTGGTCCAGCCATTCTCCAGTGGATGGGCCCCCAGTCTGTCATTCCCTGAGATCTTTCACAGATGAATGACTGAGGTGACTCAGCAGTCAGTTCTTCCAGTGCCCAGGTACAGAGTTCAGATTTAAACACAAGGGAAACAAGACCCTGTCTTATATCATTAGTTGTTCTGAGTGTTAGCTCCCTATTGGTCATTTTTGTTGTGCCCTTTCCAGCCTAAGGATCTTTCTCCTCCAAAACAAGCAGACTATTGGTAGAGCTATGAGTTGATCCAAATGTCTAGAAATCAATTGGGAATTATAAATGGAAAGTGATTAAAAATGGTCCATATCTTTTGACCCAGCAATCTCACCACTGGACATAAACTCCCCCAGGAAGTCAAGGACAGAAGCAAAGGCCCAATATATACTCAAGCATTTATACTATAGGTGCTCCCTTTGTGGTAACAAAGAACAGGAAACAAAATGAGTACACATTAATTGGGGAGTGGCTGAAAAAAACCTAGCATAGAATAGCTACCTACCATTTATATAGCACTGTAAGTCTTGCAAAGCACTTTATATATGTTATCTTAAATAGTCCTCATGATAACCCATGAGGCAGATGCAATTATTATCCCCATTTTAGAGATGAAGTAACTGAGGCTGAAAGAGCTTATGTGAACTGCTCAAACTTAGTCTGCTTTAAACACAGAGCTTCCTGTTTCCATATTGAACAATCCTCCAGCCACCTGGCTGCCTATATGAATACATAATGTTGGATACTATATATGCATATTGTATTTCATATGCACACATATGCAAATATGTGTGTATGTATACACATACATATTTATAGTTCTACATACATTATCCTACATAATGTATGCACATACATAGATATACACATGTATCTATGTGTATGTGTGTATTACATATTATACACACATGTATAATATACACATATAAAATAGAATGAAGTTCTTGTGCAGGAATGTCAAATAGGAGGGATTCAGAGAAGTCTGCAAAAATTGTCATGAACTGATGCATGGTAAAAATAAGCTGAAAGAGCTACAGAAGAATTATAAACATATGTGCCATGACCACAACAATGTGAAGGGGGGAAAAAATCACCAGAAGAAAGATAAATTCTGAGTGACTGAAAAATCAATGGTGTCTCCAGAGAAGGAAAGATGAAGCATCTACCTCCTCCCTCTTCACGGCACAGTCAGAGATTACCAGGGCAGAATGGTATCTACTACAGAGGTTTCAGACACGTGGCCCACAAGAGGCCTACAACTCTCCCAAGCGAGGTAAATTCAAGTAAGAAATATTTAAGACAATAAATCAAAATACAATAGGACATAGATAATGTTAATGTGTGGTTCCCTAAGTCAACATGCTGCCACAGGGATCCTTATGGGTGGTTTAGTTGCTCCTCTTCTAATTGAGGTTGACACCACCGATACATAACATCAAATGTGGTTATGGTGCCTGTTTTCTTTATTATAAGGCAGGGATGCTTACCCTGGACCAGAAACCAGGTGGTTTTAAAAAATTTTAACAACTGTTTTGTGATATGATTAGTTTCATTCATCATCCTATGATTTTAGTTCATGCATTTAAAAATATAACTCTTGCGAGTCCAGAAGTTTCATGAGACTGCTACCAAAAAGGTCCAAGAAACATACCCAAAAAACCTTTAAAAACATGCTGCTACAAGGAAATATTTAATGTGTAGACAAGGACTGGATTTCTTGATTTTCTTTTTCTTTTTGAATAAACGAGTATGAAGTTAAGACAACAGTTATCAACACAATATTTTTCAAGCTCATTTGTCCAGGCAGAGAGAGGCAAAGCAAAGTAAAAGTTGAGTAGTTTGACCTTCTCTCCATCATTCATGATCATTGAGCAGCTATCTCACCCACTCCAATCAGCAATATCCTATTCCTATTCTTTTTTTATTAAATTTAATTTTTTTCAACTATTAAGCATTCATTTTCTCTCCCTCTCTTTTCCATCTCCACCATCTTCCATTAGAAAAAAAAAGAAAAGCAAAACTCTTGTAACAAATATGTATAGTCAAGCAAAACAAATTCCCATATTGGCCATGTCCAAAAATATATGTCTCCTTTGCATGTCTTCCTAAAAGCTCAATTGGTCGATGAGTTCCCTGTAGATCTACATAGATTTCCTTAGATCATTCCTCCTTTGTCTTCTCATCAAATTCTTTCTGTTTCTGTCTCCAGATATTCTTGAGAATTTATATTCTTGAGAATTTGCCATCTTTTCTGGCCAACTTTCCCAATACAATTTTAGAATGTGGATTTCTCTGAATGCTGTGACATTGGGTAGGCCAAATACTATGGTACGTGTCAGCTTATGCACAGCTTTCTTCTCAAATTCTGTTAGATAGACTGTTTACTTCCCCACTCAATATTCTAATAATTTCTACTTCAGAAACCAATTCTTCCTTATTTGTCAGTATCAAATCAAGAAAAGCTGGTTCCATGGTCACTTCTTCCCCCATTTGGAGGTTGAAATTATCATAAAGACTATCCAATGATATATTAGTAGCTCTACTAATAGAGCAGACAGAAACAAAGAGATAGAGGTACATATGGAGAAAGAGAGGAATGGAGAAGAGAGAAAAGAGAAAGAAGGAGAAGAAGATTTGGGAGAAGGAAAAGGAGGGAAAGACAGAGAGACAGGAAAGAGAAAAAGGAGGAAAAGAGAAAAAAGAGGGAGAGGGAAAGAAATAAGGGAGAAGGGAAAAGATAGGTAGAAAGAAAAAGGGAGACGGGAGAGGGAAAGAGAAGAGTGGAATACAGGAGAAGGTACAAGAGATGGAGACAGAGAAGGAGGGATGGGAGAAAGGAAGGAGTGAGAGAAAGGGAAGAGGGAGAGCTAGACAGGGAAGGGAGAAGGTGGAATGACAAGAAGAGATGAGACAAGAAGAAAATGAAGAGGAAAGAAGAGAAGCAGGAAGGAGGGGGGAGAAAAAAAAGGGGAGGGGATGGAGGGAAATAGTAGAGGAGGAAAGAAGAAGAGAAGAAAGGAGAAGATCAAGGGAGACAAAGAGATAAACAGAGACACAGAGACAAGAGATGACACAAGATGAGAAATAGAGAGAAGAAAGGGAAGGTGAGGGGAGAAAAGAACAGAGACAGAGAGACAGAAAGAGAGATCAAACTCTAACAGATGTCCAGGTACCTGGAGTCCCCAGTCACTGGCAGATTATGCCTCTATGCCAAGTTTCTGATCTTTTGGACAAATATTTCATCCATTTCTTCCTTCTACCCAGGACATCTAGGCACAACAAAGGACACTGACAATCTAAAATTCTAAGGCTAAGGTAGAGGACAAACCAAGTATAGAGAGAATTTCTGCAATTTCAGTAATCTCTGAAGTATCTATAATGGCTAAAAATATTTCCAACCCAAAGAAAGACTTAATAAGAAAACAAACCAGTACCAGTGAGAGGTAGAGATTGGGATCTAACTGGGCAAATCATTCTGGAAAAGGAGGGAAAGACACAGCACACAGCTGATGCCTCGACTGGCTGCATACATACATTTTTTTTGCCTTTACATAAGTGAAACAGGCCTAGTTCTGCACTAGTATCTATGGGGAAATTTTAAAATAAAAACACATGAAGACTTCTAAAACTCTGAGTAGATTCTCTTTAGACAATGATCTATGAGAAGACACATGAAAATGGGTGTCATTTTCTTCTACTTGTCTGAGGTGTTTGAGGTGGAAACAAATTAGCATTGGAAGGGATCTTGGAGGGCATTGAGGTCAATCACTAATCATCTCCATAATATTGCCACAGCTGATCATCTATCCTGAACTGTGAGTTACAGATACTACAGTGTCCCAAGATTTAAATTACAGGCTAACCAATGGGCAAGAGAGAGGTGCATGTCATGTACAAACAGGCTATGATGTATTACTAAATCTTTTCAGGAGAAGCAATGAAACAGGTGTTATGAGGGATACACAATGAAAAAAAAGAAGATGAGTTAGTCATATGCCAAGAAAGACACCCAATGGGCAGCCAATAAGCCCGAAAGGTATCTATGCAATCACATGAGGTCTGGAAAATAGCTCCCAGCACAGGATTTATGGGATAGTATGGACAAGAACATTTAGATGTATTCAGATCTGCCTCATCAAAGGGAATACTTGAATCAAAGAGATTGAAAATCCATCAACATATCTATTTCCCTACCTGTCCTTCCCTTTAATCCTCTGAAAGCTATTGCTCCAAAGTCTAGGTATGTGTATAAGACTATGATCAGCTGAATTGATACCTTCAGGATGCAGTTGGCTCTCTTTAATAAGCACTGCTGGGATATCTTGATTTTGAAATGTGAAGATTAAAGCCTGTTCTCATCTCCCTGGGAGAAAGTATTCATTTTGCTATTAAAGAAAAGCCCTTCTATGGTATCATCTTTGCTAAGTTGCTTGAGCTAACATTGTCCTCAACATATGGTTTCCATTTTTAAAGGAACAATCATTTCTCTTGTTCCGATCCATTTTAAATGGCTATTTATAAACATGATTTATCAGGTAATTTGGACAAGAGCTAAAAATAATAGCCAGAAATACCAGGAAAGGGTGGGTGCTTCCAGGTTTAGGGGCATCTGGCTTTCCTATAAGCTTACATTTAATTTTTCAAAGGTACCTAAGTATAGCTGGTATGGAGGCTATCTTTCTTCCTCTCCTAAAGAATGATGCCCTAGAGCAAATGCAAGGTGGAGGACCAGAACAGTTGTCCCTACCCACTACCAGCACTACTATCTAGGGTTAGGAAAAGCCAAGGATGATTTGAATAAGCCCTCTTACCTCACAGAGCACCTTTGAGACTGAAAAAAAGGATAATTCAGGAGAACTTGGGGTATTTTTCCCTAGCTTATGAATATGTGGGAGGTGCTCCCTTGAGTGGGGATCCCCAGACTCCTAGGAAGGTGAAATAAAGGACACTAAGATATCTTATTTAGTAATTGGTAGCAAGTACTCTCCTAGAGAAGGGAAGAGACAGAGTGCCACCCCCTGCATAAACTTCTGGGAAGACAGAGGACAACAGAGGGTCTAGCCACAGGAAAAAACCTCAGCTAGAGAGGGTTTCTGGTCTGGCATTGTATCAAGGAAGCTGAGATATAGCAAGTAACTTCTGGAGGCAGCGGGATGGAGTGGATGGAGAATGCAGCCAACAATTAAGCCCAGTCAACCTGGTACCCCCGCGCTGAGGGGCACTGAAGTGTGGTGACAGCAGCTGGCAATTCCTGAGACAAAGCGGAACTTCAAGAGGGCAGGCAGGCTGGGAATAATGGAGGAGAATCTCACCAGGCCAGGAGCAGAAAAGATGGCCACTGCACCCTCATCTTTGCAAAATGGATAATCACTAGAGGAACCTTATGTTCCTAGGGCTCTCCAGTGGGAGCTAGCTTGTTTTCTTTGATGTCCCAATATCAGAAAAAATACTGTCTTATTTTAATTACTTTTTAATATTGTGAACTATGTGCTGAAAAAGGGAAGCAGATGCCAGTGTACCGAGTGGTGTCAAAAAGAGTGATTGTCCCAGATTTTTTTTTCATATTTTCTGGGTGGGAACTCCAAGTTAGAAAGATAAAGCTGGACACTTTGTGCTATGAGAGTCTCTGACCCAAGGATTACAAAAGCATAACATTTGGACAGAAAAGTACCAAGAGGCAACTGTCCAAAAAGGAAGCCAACAGCCTCCAGTGTGGCTCCAGGCTGCCTTTCCCCTACTCATTTCACATGCTCTTCACCCCAGACAAACTGTCCCACTTGCTGCTCCACAAACTCAACATGGCATCTCTTCCCTCCATGCCTTTGCATGGGCTCTTCCTCATGCCTAGGATACCCCCTCCCCTTCTCATATCTGCCTCATAATCCCTAGCTTCCTCCAAGATTCTAGTCAGGTGTCTCTTCCCACAGAAAGTCAATCTCCTAATTGTTTATGTCCTGTCCTCCATCAAATATATTTATTTGGTAAAAGAGGTCTTCCCTCTCCCCCCACCAATAGAGCATAAATACCTTGAGAACTGGATCCATTTGTTGGAGACACAAGGAAAATTGAGGTTTGGATGTGAATCAACCCAGATAATGATTGCCATCATGACTGATATGAAGTATCTTCCACTCAGTCATAGGTTTCTATCTCATTTGCTAGAAGCATATACAGATTAGTGGGCTTATCATGACACTTTAAATGACTCAGGCTTCATCCTAGTACCTAAAACATATACCAAAGACTTTCTTTTGAGTTACAGGTGTATATCACTATGGAAAATGTCTCCTTCCTTCCCACCCAGCATAAGTATTCTAAACCCAACTACATTTTTGCCAGACCTCTAAATTTTTTTAACATTTCATTTTCAGTAAACATCCCTCCCTCTCTGACACCTGTGATTTTCATTGGTATAGAGAACTCACAGTGTGGAAATTCCCTTCACCAACACCAATAGAAAACTCATCTATAACTTACAGTCTTTGAATATTACCTGTAGCACTAAAAGGTTAAGTGACTTGCCCAGGGTCACATCCCCAATATATGTCTGAGATGAGATTTGAGTCCACGTGTGCCTGATTCTGTTGACTGTCTTGTATCCACTACATTAAGCCACTTCTCAATTTTTTCCCAAATCATTTGGTTTCATGTAATAAACAAAAAGGTGAAATTTTGAAATACATACATATACATATATCCATATATATATATATATATATATATATATGCATTGAAAATCAACAAAAATCAAACCACTGTGCCCTACTGCTCAGAAGAAAAAAAATCATCAGGCTGATTATTTTTAAAGGTAAAAATCACTAAGACTTTGTCTTGGAAAATGACCATGCATTTCTCTATGTGTTTACAAAATGCAGACAATGAAGCTGTTTCTGTCCACACTGCCGCTCCTGTAATGTCCCTTTTATTAAGAATAATGTTCTAGGACACATGCTGGAAAATTCCCGCAGCATTTCTCCTGTTTTCCTAATACCACAAGGTCAACCCCTGGGATTAAGAAAATGTTAAGGACACAATTAAACACTGAGTGAGGTGATTCTGCATATGTGCAAACATACATGTCAATATCATGAAAATAAGTCTACACAAGTCCCCTTCCCCGCCCCTTCCCATGTAAGCTGAAACAGCACGATCCATTTGTGTGGATTCCACTGGCCGGCTCTGTCTCCCACAAAATCATGACTGATGGGTCTGCATGGAATTTCCACTTCCCCATTGGAAATTGCCTTTTGTGGAGTCTCTACCGCAATGTACAGCAGGTGGGGATTCATTGGAACCAAATCAGAAACATCTGATGAAGCAGCAATGAGGTGGAGAAATCTGACTTCACTGCTTCGGTATAGAAGGGGTGGAAGAGATTTGAAAGCACTCGTTTTCACGACACACATCAATGAAGTGTAGCTTGCTCCAAGTGTGAAGGAGACACCAACAGGAAGTGCCCGTCTTTTTTTCTTAAGCCCATTAAATTGTTTTCGATAGAAAGGAACTGCTTCTTTTCAAATAGGGACCTCTTACTTTCCAGGCCATGGGTGTGGCAGCACCAGAAATCATTTAACCCCCATGGAGATCCTCCCCTCTGGGTCACCCACCTCTTCTTCATCATTCCCAACAAACTATTCCCTGGCCATAAACCTGCAGCAAAAAGCAACCCCTGCAACACTTCCCTCTTCCTTGGATGTCGGTTTGGTCTGGTCTGGTTTTTCCAGCAGTCCAAGAGAGCCTTTGGTAGTGGCTAACCGTGTTTAACTGAGGCCACCATTTGGAAACTGTTGCTAGATTTCCTCCCCTCTGTTCATGTCACAATGAAATCCACCTTCTCAGTTCAGGTAACTGCAATTCAACTGCCTTTCTCCTTCCTATGTTCAATTGATCAAACTCATAAAAATGCATCCATATTGCTTTGGGTTCACCAAAGCAGAAATTCTCTGTTAAAATGCAAGAAAAACTTTTCTTAATTGATTCCTTTGATCCTTTGCCAGAGGCAATACCTAGAGAATGACCTGACATCCCAGTGTTTGGAAACCCTGCCTGCCCACCAGCCCCCTGCACCACCAGGGTTAACCCAGACACTGGGCTTAGCTTGTCTCCTAGTGTTGTCTATGTTGTATATGGGGGGGGGGGGGAGATCTCCAGGTGATTTGTAACAGCATTTTGCTGTATACTGTAATTGTGCCTTCACTTTGGCCAACAAAAGCAGAAACCAGTTGCTGGTCTCAGAAGCACAATTTCATCTCAGAAGCACAAAAATAAAGCAGCATTTAAGCAGATCCTATATATTTTCTGTGTCCAGGAATAACATGAGAAATTTACCTTAAAACATCCAGCTATTCCCTAGCAATCCGAAGTGATGCCACTTTGAATCTCCTCAAGCAGGGGCCATTGACGTCACTGCCAGCAATGGCCGCCCTCCTATCCCCTCCCCACCATTCGTGGTAAATGATTCACAACTCGGTCTTCTTTGGGAATAAGAGAAAAGGCCTTTCCACGAACTAAGTGACAAGTCCCCTCTCTTCAAGGATGTCAGGGGTATTAAGCAATCACGTTTCCCATTCTAAAATCGAGCTGGCCAAGGTGCTGGGCTCGGTGAGAAAGCAGATCCCAGCGGGGGATTTTCCACGCTTCACATCTATCAGCCCTATTGGGGAATCCCAGCGTCATTCACATTTCTTCAGCACTCCCCTCTGTAAACAGCTCCTGCCTACATGTTGGTGCAGTCCTTCCATGTCTCGCTGAAACAACTACAGTTTTCAGATGAGGACCTGGGCACTGGGGATTTCCCTCCTGGGCCCTAAAAGGAAACACGGAGACACTGACTAGCTACAAGTGACAGGCACCTCTTAACAACTGCCTGCAACCACATGTCAAGGAAAACAGGGCTCGCTGTGATTTTTTTTTTTAAATCAATGAATTCAACTCTATTAGCAAGATTGTAAAAGATCTGAGAGAAAAAAAAATTATTTCTGAAAGTTGAAATGTCTGACAGTATCTTTTCTACCTTGCCATCTGAGAAGAAACAATTTGGTGATTATATGGCTAACCTGAACCCCACCCCCCCAAAAAAAAACCACAACAAACAAAACACACTCGTGCACAAGCCCGCTTAGACAGCAGTCGTAATCTGAAGAAGGCACCAAAGCTGCCCAGTTGTAAATAAACCATCACCACCCAATCTCTCCAGCCTGCAAAGAGCTAGACTTCCCCAGGCAGAGTGCTTTCCAAGGTAACATATTAGCCTTGTGTCTGACACTCCATAGCCCAAAGACTCCCAAGCTGAAGTCATATCATGGTACCGGGCAAAGATCCTCGCTATAGACTTCAATAAAAATCCTTAGACCTCTGGGAGTGGGGGATCACAGAAGGAAGCATACGTGTGTGCCCATGGGAACACGCACACAAATGCGCGCGCACACACATACACACATCTTCATTCTGGAGACAGATCCACGTACTTGGAGACAACTACATCAGGAAGAAACTGGGCCTTTCCTATCTTGGTTCCAATTCAGGGACATCCAGGACGTGCCACGATGCCAACAGCCCCTATCCATGTCCCTCACATAGACCAGTTCCCAGCCATCCATCCTGACACCTGTAGCTCTCATCCTAAGTGTATAAGGGAAGGAAACCTTGGTACCCTCCCTTCGGAGGGGAACACGAACACACACACACACACACACACACACACACACACACACACACACACACTCGGAGGCAGAGTCATAGAACCAGATCCTCCCCACCTAAGGAACTCGCCCAGGTTAAGCACTTCTGCTTTCCCTCTGCACCAGGTGCTCTCCATCAGAGCATGGATCAAACCCCAAAGAAGCCGAAATCAGAGCCGCCCTTCAGCTTCCTCTGCGGAGGGGCCACACTCCTTCTGAAGTTGCCTGTCATCTACTTCTCGAACCCTCTCCAGGCCTGAGCGGGAGTTCGCGGGAATGCATCACCTCATTCTCTCGGCGGAGCCCCCCACAACTCTCCCCCAGGCGGCCTCTGGCACTTACCGCACCGCTCACACAGCAATCGGCCAACTTCCTTCCGGACTTTCCTGCCTGCGGGCAGTGGGGGCGAAGAAGCCTTGAACGCCGCGGAAACCTCGCTGCCGCTGCTGTTGGCCTCCGGCTCCATGAAGAAGATGTAGGTGCGGTCCTCCCGCAGCCGCCGCGGCGGAGACGGAGGCCGCGGGTCCCCACAGGGCGATGGGGAGGCCAAGCCCGGGACCGGGCCCAGGCGCACGGTGACCAGCGTGTCACGGCTCAGCCCGCCTGTCTTAACCGCCCACACGTGGCGCACTCTCACCAGGTAGGGCACTTCAGCGTCCCCGCCGCTACCGGGGCGGGGGCTGGGGCTGAGGCTGGGGCGCGAGTGGGGCGTCGTGGGCTGCTCCTCCAGCCCTCTGGCAGAGGCTCGGGCCACCTCGTCCAGCAGGGGTCCCTGGTCGGGCGGTCTCCGGCGGGGCACCTGGCCCTCGATCACCACCGCGGCGCGCTGAGTCCGCTCCCGTACGGAGCCAGCTCCCCGCGGCGCCCACCAGCAAACCGCGCCCGGGGCCGCCGCCCCCGCCGCCAAGGCCGAGGTCCGCAGCAGCAGCAGCGGCGGCAGCAGCAGCAGCGGCAGCAGCGCCCGCGGACCCCGACCCAGGGGTGAGGGGGGTGATGGCGGAGGCGGAGACGGGGTGCCGGAGCTCGGCCTCTCCCGGGCCCCGGACTCTGGCGCCGCCGCCCCGCAGCAGGCGAGCCGGGGCCCGCGCCAGCCCATGGGGAGGGCGGGCTGGCAAGCGGAGCGCTCCCTCCCGCCCCCTCCGTCCGGCGGCTGGTCGGTGCTGATCTCGCTGTGGGCGCTGCCTCTGCCGCCGCCCCCGCTGCCCGCTGCTTGGTGCCTGCTGCCCGCTGCCCGCTGCTTGGTGCCTGCTGCCCGCTGCCCGCTCTCGGCCGGCGGCTGGCTTCCCTCGCCCTCCTCACGGCGCTGGCTGCCTGGCTCACTCGCGGCTCGCAAGCTCTCCCCGCACTGCCTATATCCTTCCCACTATTGCTGCTGCTGCTGCTGCTCTCTCTGGCTCTCTGGCCCTCTCTCCTGCTCGCCCTATCTCTGGCTCTCCTCCTCCTCCTCCTCCTCCTCCTCCTCCCCCTTCTCCTCTTCCTCCTCTTCTTCCTCCTCCTCTTCTCCCTCTCCCTCCAACTTGCTCCTCTCCACTCCTGCTCCGCACGGACTGGGGGCTGGGGGTGGGGTGGGGGTGGGGGGTGGAGGGCGTGACTTGTTTGTGGAAGCCGAGGGAAGGGGCCGGCAGGGGCGGGAATCCCAAGTGGTGCTGCCCCAGAGCTGGAATCGGGGGGGGGGGGGGGGGGGGGGGGGGGGGGGGGGGGGGGAGGATGGCAGCTGCTGCTGCTGCCGCCGCCGCTGCCACCAGAGCTGGAGGTGGAGCCGCTGGCGGCTCGTGCTGCTGGCAGTTCACAAGCCTTTGTGTGAAGGGATGCTGCAGCAGAGCCTGCTAAGCCTCTGTGAGTCTGGGTGGGAGAGAGAGAGAAAGCAGGAGGCGGAGTCGTGGGCTGGGAAATCACTCCCAGGTGGTGGTGATGGTAGAGGTGGTGGTAATGATGGAGGTGGTGGTGGTGGTGGAGGTGATGGTTGGGGTGGTGGTAGTGGTGGTGGTGGTGGAGGTGGTGGTGGAGATGGTGGTGGAAGTGAAGGTGATGGTGGTGGTGATGGTGGAGATAGTGGTGGTGTTGATGGTTGGGGTGGGGGTGGTGGTAGAGATGGCGATGGAAGTGGTGGTGGTGTTGGAGGTGGAGGTGATGGTGGAGGTGGTGGAGGTGGTAGTGCTACTGCTGCCACTGTAGCCCGTGCTGCTGGGCCACCGCTAGTGGTGGGGGTACCCTTGGAGGTGGGAACTATGTGCCCCTCCCTCCAGCCTTCACCTGACTTTACTGAGCATTTTTCTCCACCTATCCCAAACCCCCATGGCTTAACCTACCTGGGGTAAGAGGGCAAGGGATATTTTCCCCTCTGAGTGCCCCTTTTAAAATTCAATTTCATTCAATCCTATAAACTTTTATTAAGTGCTATGTACAGGGCACTGTGTTATACTCAAGCTGCAAAAGGGGGAAAGAACACAGTTTCAGTCCCCAAGGGGCTTACCTATATGATAATATGAACACAGATAATCACAAGAATAGAAAGGAAAAACAGTCTACAGCTACTAACCTAGATATTATGTGTGGGGGCTCAGAGTTGGAAGGGAAAGATGAAATTCCTTACTTAAAAAAAAGTCCTGGATGGCTGGATTACTCGATAGTTTAGAAATAGCACCCATTCAGATGAGCAGCCAAAGAAAACTTTTTTAACACACTCCTTCCCTCTCTCCAACACAAATATCCTGATCTCAGATATAATGTCTGCTTTCACTCCCCTGCCTTCCTTCTTCTGAAATACCTCACTTGCCACATTGACCACTACATGGACCTGCTAAAATACCAGCTCAATCTGCCAACAACCTCACAGGCCTGCTAAAATACCAATTTACCAGGCTAACTACTACACAGGCCAGCTGAAATATCAATTATGAGGCAAACCACTACACTCCTGCTAATGTACAAGTTCACCATGCCAAAAGTTGGTGCATGCCAGCTGAAATACCAACTTATCATGCTAAAACCACACTTTTGATAAAATACTAACTTAACTAATACCTGAACATACCTGCTGAAATGCCCACTTACCATGCTAAGACTTGAATACATGCTGAAATCCTAGTTTACTATGATAACAAATGCAGGTGTCAGCTGCTGCTGACAAGTGAAGAGACAGCAAGTGCCCTTTGGGTCCATCTCAATTCCATTTGTAGCATTTTTATCTGAAAAGTCATTTTCTCTGACTAGAAAGCACAAAGTGTGGCTCTTTTACCTAATGGCCGTAGGTTCTAAATGCTGTGTGACTCCTGCCTCATCCAGAGCTCCCAGGGGACTGGAGGTGTAAGTGACAAAATGGGCATCTCTGTCTCCCCAGCATCCTCCCAGTAAGCTTTTCAAAGTATCATGCTAATATCAAGAATGGAAAATGTAGAAGTGATTTTTAAAAGGTCAAACTTTATTAAATGAATTTTTCATTCAAGATAATGACTTAGTTAAGTCAGTCCCAAAATGGGCAGTAGAGTTGAACACCAGTAGTTGCAGTCCCATCTTGGGGTTCCACTGAGGTAATCTAGCTGGTTCTAGAAAGATCTCATGCCACAAGTTTACATTTAATTTCTTTGATTTAAAAACGATCAGGGAGAGAAAGAGCCAGGACCCTGACACTTGGCATCACTTGCCTACCTGGAAACCATGCCAGTGCTTCCCTGAGAACCGAACCATGAAGAACCTCTTACTCTGAGAGTGTTATCTACAGTGTCCCTACTTTTCTGTTCCTCACAATAGTGTGCTTTAAGATTTTACAGGATGGTCTCACCTACCTTAGAACCCAGGAATGATACTTTGCCTAGAACCCTTTCTGAAAAGAGTTTTCAAGATCAACAAATGAGCAAGGTGGTAGAGCAATGGGCGGGGGGGGGGGGAGAGAGAGAGAGAGAGAGAGAGAGAGAGAGAGAGAGAGAGAGAGAGAGAGAATGGAATTGCACGCTAAACATAGAATAACAAAAGCCACATCCCCAAGCTTAGAAGAATAGCATATCTCATAAAGATGAAGGGGGGAAAATGGCAGAAAAGTGGAATACTTGGGCTCCTACTCACTATTCCTAGCCCATAGCCAGGCCACATGCTGGCCTCAGTTGCAGGTTCTGCTGTAGGATCCAACTGTGGGCCCTGCCTGGGGTACCTACCACTGCGACTCAGGTGAACTCCCCTGTGCATCTCCACCAATGTTCACTCTTATGCCTGGCAGAGGACAGTGATTCTGTCCTGGCCAAAGGGCAGAGAGGCAGTAAAGACAGAGCATGATCAAGCAGCAGAGATGGTGCTTTAGAACCAGTTGGAGAGAAGCCCTTGGAATGGAACTGAGGATGTTACTAAGAAAGAGAAGAACAGAGAACAGAACCTTGAGGCACACTCACAGTCAAGGGACTTGATGTGGTTGATGATCCAGTGGAGATGAAGGAGTGGGCAGAAGGATAAAACAGAGAGCAATATCATGAAAACCTGGGGAAGACAGAGGATCCAGAGGAAGTGTGCTCCACTGTGTCAAATGGTGCAGAGAGGGCAAAAAGGATAAGGACTGAGGAAAGGTGATCATAATTGGCGATTAAGAGTTCACTGATAACTTGGGAGAGAGTAGTGTCAGCTAGATTACAGAGGCTTGAATGAAAAAGAGAATAGAAAGTGATGGTACCAAGTATAGACAGATTTTTATAGGAGTTTGACTGAGAAACAGAAAAGAGACATTAGATGATGCCTCACTAGGATAAGTTTGTTGGTTGGTCATTGTCCTTGGTTCTCGAAGAGGAACAAAATGACATCACTATGCTAGAGTCGAGTTTCAACATGTCCAACTGTGGCTGATCAGACCAATATAAGCTCCAAATGTTCTACCACAGGTCAGGCACAAATAGTCCATGTGAACATTTCGGGTGGATTCTCTAAATTTGTGCATCTTGTGTTTCAAGCTACTTCAATTCTGCTTTGCTCATAGAGCATAGCACCTTCTCTAATGTGGGCACCCCATGCTGAGAGGTTCTGTGCCAGCATCTCCCATGTCACACAATCAATTCCAAAGTTCTTAAGAGAGACCTTGACAGTGTCTTTCTATCACTTTTTCCAACCACCATGTGAGTGCTTGCTCTGTGTGAGTTCTCTATAAAATAATCCTTTTGGCAAGTATTCGTTTTGCATTTTACCAATATGGCCAGCCCATCATAGAGATGGACTAACAATAAATAGTTTTCTTTTAAATATAAGGAGATATTTGGGCATGTTTATAGGCAGCTCAGACAGAAATAGTATATAAGGAAAAACTGATGATTAGAGAGAGTGGATGATATTGGGGCAATCTGCCAGAAAAGATGGGAGGGAATGAGGACAAGGGCACATGGGATAAGGTTGACCTTGATTAGAAGGGCCAGGACTTCATCACAAACTAGAGTAAAAACTGGAGAAAATACCAGGGATTATATTAAGAGATTGTGATATATATTTTTAAAAAGGGGGAGGAGAAGTGGGAGCTCATATCAAATTTTGGTGAATTTAGATTTTACTTTTTAATCTAATTTTATTTTGTTTTCCATTCTGAATTTTTCCCTCCCTCCACCCTCTCCTCCACTCAGTGAGAAGTCAAGAAAACAAAACATATTACAAATGTGTACAGTAATGAAAAACATTCCCACATTAGCCAGAGAAAAAGAAAGAAAATATGCTTCGGTCTGCAGAGTCCATCACTTCTCTCTCCAGAGGTAGATAGCATATTTCATCATGAATCTTTAGAAGTACAGTGGGCCATTGTGTTAATCAGTTACTAAGTCTTTCAAAGTTGATTATCTTTGCAGTGTTGCTCCTGTATACATTGTTCTCCTGGTTCTGTTCACTTCACTTTGCATCAGTTCATACAAAGCTGCCTTGGTCCTATGAAGCCATCCCCTTCATCATTTCTTATAGCACAATGATACTGTCACAGTCATGCCATAACTTTTTCAATTATTCTCCATTTGATGGACATCCACTTGATGTCCAATTCTTTGCCACTACAAAAGAGCTGCTAGAAGTATTTTTGTATATATCGGTACTTTTTTTCTAATTTGATCTCATTAGGGTATAGACATAGTAGCAGTAGTTAGGGGTCAAAGGGTAGGCACAGTTTTATAGCCCTTTGGGCATAGTTCCAAATTGCTCTCCAGAATGGAGAGCTTTGCTTTTTTGTTGTCTAAGCTCAACTACAGCAGTGCATATTTACAGATAGTCCCTCCAAATTTGTTGTTTTCCTTTTTTAAATCAGTTGAGCCAATTTATGGGCATAAAGAGGTACCTCAGAGTTGTTTTAATCTGCATTTCTCTAATTATTAGTGATTCAGAGCATTTTTTCATAGGTCGATTGATAGCTTGGATTTCTTCCTTCGAAAACTGCCTATTCATGTCCTTTGACCATTTATCAATTGGGGAATGACTCTTATTCTTATAGATTTGAATTGGTTTCCTATATCTTAGAAATGTTTCCTTTATCAAAGAAAGTTACTGTAAAGATCTTCCTGCTTCTCTTCTATTTTTAGCTGCATTGGCTTTCATGGAGGAAAAAACTTTTTAATTTAATTAATGTTCCATTTTACTTCCTGTGAACCTTTCCATTTCTTGTTTGGTCATGAACATAAATATGATAGGTAATTTCTTCCATGCCCCACCAATTTATTTCTGATACCACACTTCATATCTAAATCATGGACCTCTTTTTGAGCTGATCTTTGTAAAAAGTATAAGATGTTGGTCTATGTATAGTCTCTGCTAAACTACTTTCCAATTTCCCCAACAGTTTTTGTTGAGTTCTTGTGCCAATAGCTGGAATCTTTGTATTTATCTATCACTAAGTTACTTTTGCTAGGTGACACAATAGATAGAGCACTGGGCTTGGAACAAAGAAGACTCATCTTTTTGAGTTCAAATCCAGGTTCAGACACTTACTATGTGTATGACCCTGGGCAAGTCACTTAACCCTGTTTGCCTCAGTTTCTTCACCTGTAAAATGAGCTGGAGAAGGAAATAGCAAATTGCTACAAGTATCTTTGCCAAGAAAACCCCAAAAGGGGTCAGGAATATTTGAACATGACTAAAAAAATGACTAAACCAAAAAGGTTACTTGACTAATTTGTTTCTCTACATAGCATACCTAATCTATTCCATTGATCCACCTCTCTATTTCTTACCCTATACCAATTTTTTTTGATGCATAACTTTGTAGGATAGTTTGAGATTTGGTACTGCTATTCCCCTTTCTTTTTTTTCAAATTGAATCCCTTGATATTCTTGACCTTTTGATTCTCAAGAAGAATTATGCTAATTTTTCTAGCTCCTCAAAGTAATCCTTAGGTGATTTGACTAGTATGGCATTGAATAAGTAAATAAATTTAGTTTTAACTTTTGGGGAAGCCTTTAGAAAAGTAAATTTTCCCATGAGTACTGCTTTGAATACATTCCAAAAGTTTTGGTGTGTTGTTTCATTGTTGTCTTAATCTTTAATACAATTACTAATTGTTTCTATAATTTGGTTTTTGACTCACCCATTCTCCAGTTTTTTATTATTGCATTGTGATCAATAAAAGATATATTTAATGTTTCTACTTTCCTGCACTTGTTTCTGAGGTTTTTGTGCCCTAATACATGCTCAATTTCTGTGAAGGTGCCATGGACAGCTGACAAATTGGTATCTTCCTTTTTATTCCCATTCATAATTCTCCAGAGATCTATTATATCTAACTTTCTAAAATTCTGTTTAGGTTCTTAACTCCTTTCTTGTTTATTTTTAAGTTCAATTTATTGCTATCTGAAGGGGATAAATTGAAATCCTTTACTATTTTAGTTTTACTGTCTAGTACTTTCTATAAATCATTTAACTTTTCCCTTAAGAATTTAAATAGTATTAAACTTGATTACTATACATATAATATTGATTCTAATTCATTTTCTATGGTACATTTGAGCAAAATATCATTTCCTAGCTTTTCTGTTTTATTTAGATTTACTTTTGCTTTGGCTTTGTCTGAGATCATGATTGCCATTCCTGTCTTTTTTACTTTCAGTGAAGCATAATTGATATTGTTTCAGCCTCTTATTTGATCTCTATGTATATTTTTCTGTTGCAAATGTGTTTCACATATGCATCATATGGTGGAATTCTGATTTCTAATCCATTCTGCTATCCTGTTTCATTTTATGGGTAAGTTCATTCCATTCACATTCATAGTTACGATTGCTAACTGTGTGCTTCCCTCATCCTATTCTCTTATACATCTCTTTCTCTTTTTCCCTCTCTTTAATAATCTGTTTGCTTCAGATTAATGCCTCCCTTAATCTACCCTCCCTTTCTCCACCGTTTTCTTTAACCTTTTCCCCTCCAATTTTCCAGTTGAGAAGGATGAATTTCTGTACCAACTGTATGTGTTTATTCTTCCCTCCTTTAACCAGTTCAAATGAGAATGAGGTTCAAGAGTCACTCACCCCTCCCCCACTGCTCTCTCCCTATTGTATGAGCCCCTTTTTGCTTATTCTATTTATGTGAGATAATTTCCCCTATTTCTCCTCTCCCTTCCCCCATCTCTCAGAATATTCCTCTTCCTCTTGCTGTTCTCAGCAGTACAATGATCCAAGACAATCCCAGAGGACTCATGATGAAAAATGCTATCCACCTCCAGAGAAAGAGCTCATGGAGTCAGAATACAGACTGAAGCATACTATTTTTCACTTTCTTTTTCTCTCCTTTCTTTTTTTTTTGCTTTGGTTTGAGATTTGTTCCACAAAATGACTAATACAGAAATATGTTTTACATCATTGCCTATTATAACAACAATGCTACTTGTCACTACTGTTTCTGTGTAAGGCTGGTAACACCAGCACACAGAAGGGCTGCTATCACAGGTTCTTTGATCTGCTTTTCTAAGGAAAGCAACTTTAAAGGGCTAACAATCTTACTTTAATTAAACATACATAGATCATTCACTTAGTTCAGGGGAAAAAGTCAGCACCCTGACTTTCAGAGCAAATACAAACAGAAATTATAAACAGAGAAAACATAAACAGATCAACAGGCTTTTGTCTGATCATAGCAATACATGCATAGTTTTCAGAGAGAGAAGCTTCAATATGTGGGTTTTCAAAGCTGAGGGGGGGGACTCC
Organism: Phalanger gymnotis; assembly: GCA_028646595.1. NCBI lineage: Eukaryota > Metazoa > Chordata > Mammalia > Diprotodontia > Phalangeridae > Phalanger > Phalanger gymnotis. The sequence goes on from CM053623.1 coordinate 358,261,160, forward strand.
AGCAACTACCCAGAGTCTTGTCTGGCCAAATCACCAACACTCCTCCAATGAGTGTGCCCCCAAAAGCAAACCGCCAACCTCAGAGTACATATACCCTGTTCAGGGCCCTGAGGGCTCAGTGCCTACTTATCAAAGGGGTGTGGGAAAGATCTTTAATCGCTATCACCACATCATATACATTGTTTCCAAGCAATGATCCTTGATTCAAACAAAGGCAAGACTCATCAAAGGCACTTGATTACCTCAGTGCTGAGAAGCACTCCAGAACAAAAGACAACAAAAAGTCCACTTTGCTTGCCATTATATTTGAAAGGCAAGACTCATCAAAGGTACTTGACTGCCTTAGTGCTGAGAAGCACTCCTAAAGAAAAGAACAAAGACAGAAAGTCCCACTCTGCTTGGTATTACACCCATGTATAACCTATATCAGATTGACTTACCATATAAGGGAGGGGGATGAGGAAAGAGGGAGGGAGAGAATTTAGAACTCAATTTTAAAAATAAATGTTAAAAATTGTTTTTACATGTAATTGAGTAAAAAGAAAATGTTATTTAAAATAAAAAATAAAATAAAAATAAATTACCCTAAAAAATAAAGTACAAGTCTAATCATGTTACCCACAATTCAGTTCGTTCCAGCAGTTCCATACAACCTACAGAGTCAAATGTCAAATCCTCTGTGTAGCATTCAAAGCCCTTCATAACCACAACCCCGCCTACCTTTCCAGTCTTCTTACACTTCATACCTCATTCGCCTTGTACATTTCAATCCAGTGACACAGGCCTCTCTGCTATTCCTTTCTCAAGACACTCCATCTCCAAATTCCTGGCATTTTCACTGGAAGTCCTTCAGGCCTAGAGTTCTCTGCCTCTTCATTTCTTTCCTTCCAATCCTAGCTAAAACCACACTTTCTACAAGAAGCCTTTCCTATTCTCTCTTAATGGTGCCTTCCTTCTGTTGATCAGCTGCAATTCATTTTATTTATTTATACATGCACACACATATAATGTATACACAAAAATATGTGTGTATACATGTACATGTATATCTGTATGTACGTATTCATATCTATTTCTGTATATACACAGTATAATTTGGTGTGTAAGGGTTGAAATAGGGGGCCACTGAGGTCCCCTCCATCTCTCAGATTGTATCAGTCAACAAAAATTGCTTCATAGGCATGTGACTTTGCTTTAATTGGCACTCACTCACTCCACAGTGAGAGGAGAATATTCATGCATGGATATAAAGACAAATTTCAGGGTTTTCTAATTAAGATTACATAGTGAGAGATTCTAAGAGATCTGTAATTCTCATGTACTATTCAAAGACAGCAATAGAAATGTCAAAGTAAGGAAAAGGGATTTTTAACACCATAAGAAATAAAAACCGACCAAAATAAAAAATGAGCAAAGTGATAGAAAACAGTAATGACATTTTAAAAAAAACCACAGGCCCAGAGCCATTCCCCAAAAGATAGTCAAAGATTATGAACAAACCGTTCTCAAAATAATTACAAACTCATAACAACCATATGAAAGAGTGCTCCAAGTTACTAACATTAAAAGAATAAAGTCCCAAATAATTCTGTGGTTTCGTCTCACACCCAGAAAATTCGCAAAGATGGTAAAATATGGAAAGAGTTAATACTAGATAGTCTGTAGGAAGACAGGTCCATGAACACATTATTGGTGGTACTGTTAACTGGTCCAAATATTCTTGGAAACAATTTGGGATTTTTTAATGATTAATAATTAATTGACATTAATAATTATAATTAATAATTATTCAAATAAGCCTCATGACCCTGAGATCCCCCAACTCCTGAGCATATACCCCAAGGAGGTCAAAGAGCAAAGTTCCTACAAGTACCAAAATACTTACAGACTCTCTTTTTCTGGTAGCAAAGAACTGGACACAAAGTGAATGCCTATCAATGAACTGGGACTGGCTGAAAGCACCTGTTGTATATGTACATAATCAAATAATGCTGCTCCATGAGAAGTGAGAACTACAAGAAATTCAGAGAAATGGGGGGAAAATTTCTCTGAATAGTTGTAGAGTGAAGTAAGTGGAATCTGGCAAATAACATGAACAAGGATGTAAATGACAGCAGTAAAACCACTCTCGACAGTGTGGAGTCATGATGACCATTCTGGGCCTGAGGAAAGAGATGAGAAAATGGACCTCCATTACAAAGGAAGGCTCCTGGGTCCAGCAGGGGGAGGGGAGGGGGGGTGATATGTCCAGAAATGACTCTTATGCAAAAGAAAAAAGCTTCAGTAAAACTTAAGAGAAACAAACAGGAATGTTTCAGTACCAAAACCAAAGATGATGAGACCAAAAATTGTGAAACATGCTGAGAGACATTTTCAATGTAAAAAATGACATTTCAATAAATTAAGCAGGAACTAGCACTGATAAGAAAAGGACAAGGTCCACAAAAAGCCTATAGTAAGGTTTGGGTTTTTTCTTTAATTCTGGGAAGAACTACTCAAATTAGTTAGAACATACCAAAATAAACATTAATATGGAAAATGTAATAGAAAATCTTTTTAAGTGAATAGATATAACCAATTTGATATAAGGGAGAAGAAGTTCCAGAAAGTATAGGTCAGGAGGAAAACAGACTCAGAAAATTACTCAGTTATTGGAAACACTACAAAACATGCAGGTGAAGGGTGTCGAGATGCTGTTACAACCTCAGGATTATTGACATCTAAGTAAATTAGGGAAAATGAGAAAATATAATCCTTAAGGGAACTGTTCCAAAAAAACTTCAGAATAAAGACAAACAACAAAAGACAACTAGAAAGAGAACATAGGACTCTAACAAGGAAAAACTCAAGATTTAACTTCAATACTACATTGAAAAGTGGGGAAAATCCAGCAAACTGCAAGAAGAAAAGTGGAAGTGACACCTCAAGGGATGCCAATCAGGATTGCAAGTGGACTTGCCAAGAAAAGATCAATTAAAGAAATTGTAATATGATGTACAGAAAATTGAGAAGCATGGCCAATGATCTCCAGTTAGGGAAAAAGAAAAATCTTAGTGTTCTATGTGCAATGTCATGGGGTCATGGTAGTATTGTTGGAGAATTTTTAAGAAAAGTTGTTCTTTTGAAGCTTTTCAAATAGACATAGGCATTGTAAAGTGATCTTTGACCAACAACTAATTCTCCGAGTCAACACAATGAGTAACTAAAATTATTCACACTTTTCAAATCAATATAAACCAGTTCCTAACTAAATTTGAGGCCTCTCACAGTTTTACATGGGCTAAACCACTAAATGTTTCTTAATCATGTTTCTGGAAGTAGAGAAATAAAGGCATGGGGAACTAAGAAGGCAAGGAGGTGTAAGCAAAATAATCTTAATGGAAAAATCCTGTATTTGACAAAAAGAGAAATCTAAATTTAAGTTACACAATTAATAAAACGGAAGAATATTGGTTAATAGGTGTGTCTAAAGTTGAGTTAATAGAAATAATAATAATCATAAGGAAATTTGCAACCTTTCTGATAAAGTGAATTTTTTTAAAAAGGAAAGATATAAGAAAAGACAAGTCTAATCATTGTAATTCTAAATCTAAATGGATTGAACTGTCCATTTTAAAAAGGTTACGTAATGTATCAAGGGACAGACTCCAACAATATGCTGATCATAAAGAGAACATTTAATTCACATAATGTAAATAAATTTAAGCTGAATGTCTGATCTCAAATTTACTTTATCTGTTTTTAGCAAGTACTCTCTCTGGGTTCACTCTTCCAGAGTCAGGCTGGTGACCTTTTCTCCTCAGAGTTCTAGCAGTGCTCCTGAAGGCTTAGGGTGGCCTTCTCTGATGCCATTGACTTGCTCCCACTTTCTGAGCATGTTTCCCCCCATTTTTAGCCATTAGTCACTAGGCCCTCAGTTCCACTTAACCAATTAGTATCAATAAACTTTTTAAAAAGTACATTTACTTTGAAGATATGACAAAAACAGAAGTATCAACATTTCCTCTTAACACTTTGAAAGAATCTCATTTGACCTTGGTCTCTAGCGTGGGGGGGGGGGGTTCAAATTTTATGCAGTTTCTACAGAGCATTGGCCATAACATGTTCATGTCCAAATGTGGTGTTGCTGCCAGATGATTCATTATTTCAGCTACCACTGGGATAGGTCCCAAAGTTCACTTAATGATTTGTTCCTCAAAACATCACTGCTGAGCTACTGCAAAATCCCTAATCATCTTAAACATTTGGTCTCCTGGACCTTGGGTGGCTCACTGTCCTGACTTCTCAAAACTCACAAGGTTATGGGCTCTAGACCCATTTTCTTTACCTAAAATGAAAACACCAATGCTAGGGCAGGCAGAGAACTGAGGACTGTATTCATGAGGCCACCTGTTGGCCCCCTTGAAAAGGAGAGCACTCATTGCCTCTCCACTTAATAACGTTGACATTTTCACTAAGTACCATCTAGCAGGGGAAGTCAGTTAAAAAAAAAGGCTAAACTAGAAAGACAGGCCAAAGTCAACTAAGACCTTCTGAACATTCCCCCAGGTCTGGTTCCACAACTGTAGCCAATCAAAGAGGATACTGTTGGCTAGCTGACATGTTCAGATGTCCTTCATTACACATACTCATGAGTCTTCCAGAAGTGGGTTCCCTAGTTTCTTCTTCATGGGGAATTACATCAGTGGCACTCTGTGCATAAGGATTGGACTCACTGGCCAGTCAATTCCCTGTTACACAATTACAAAAAGTGGGGTTGGCACTGATGATACTAGACAAAATTGGATTAAAACCAAAAAGTACTCAAAGGGATTTGCAAGAACATGATATTATGCTTTTAGAAGCTCTGCTCAAAACACATTTATTGCTCTTTTCAATGTGAATCTAGTCGTTTCCTTTTTTTATTTATTCCAACTAGAAACTTATTTTGTCGATACCTTTTGTTCATTTTTGTATAATATTTTATTTCCCCCAATCAAATTTTAAAACAATTTTTAAACATTTTTAAAAGTTTTGAGTTCCAGCAATCATCATAGGTAATGGGGATAAGCTAGAAGCATTTCTAATAAGATTGAGGGTGAAACAAGTATCCATTATCAACCCTGTTATTCAACGTTGTACTAGAAATGTTAGCTTTAGAAATAAAAAAAAAAGAAATTGAAGGAATTAGAATAGGCAAAGAAGAAATGAAGCTATCACTCTTTGCAGATGATATGACTTACTTAGAGAATCCTAGAGAATCAAGCAAAAAATTACTCGAAATAACAAATTTAGCAAAGTTGCAGGATATGAAATAAATCCACATAAATCCTTGACATTCCTATATATTATTAACAAAGCCCAACAGCAAGAGATAGAAAGAGAAATTCCATTTGAAGTTACTGTTGACACTACAAAATATTTGGGAGTCTACCTGCCAAATGAACCCAGGAACTATATGAACACAATTACAAAACAATTTTCACACAAATAAAGTCAGGTCTAAATAATCAGAAAAATATTAGTTGCTCACAGGTAGGCCAAGCTAATATAATAAAAATAACAATTCTACCTAAATTAATTTACTTCTTCAGTGCCACACCAATCGAACTACCAAAAAATTATTCTATAGAGCTAGATAAAATAATAACAAAATGCTTCTGGAAGAACAAAAAGTCCAGAATATCAAGGGAATTGATGAAAAGAAATGCAAGAGAAGGTGGCCTAGCTGTACCAGATCTTAAATTGTATTATAAAGTAGAAATCATTAAAACTGCTTGGTACTGGCTACAAAATAGAGTGGTGGATCAGTGGAATAGGTTAGGTGTACACAAGATTCACTGGTCAATGACTATAGTAATCTACTGTTTGATAAATCCAAAGACTCCAGCTTCTGGGATAAGAATTCACTATTTAACAAAAACTTCTGGGAAAACTGGAAAATAGTTTGGCAGAAACTAGGCATAAACCAACATCTTACATCATATACCAAGATAAAGTCTATATGGGTACATTATTTAGACATAAAGGGTGATACCCTAAAGCAAATTAGAATAGCAAGGAATGGCTTACCTGTCAAATCTATGGAGAAGGGAAAAATTTATGACCAAACAAGAGATAGAGAACATTACGAAAAGCAAAATGGATGATTTTGATTATATTCAACAAAACATTTTTGCACAAACAAAACCAATGCCATCGAAATTAGAAAGGAAGCAGAAAGGTGGGAAACAATTTTTACAGCCAATTTCTCTGATAGAGGCCTCATTTCTAAAATATATAGAGAACTGAGTCAAATTTATAAGAATACAAGTCATTCCCCCAATTAATAAAGGATATGAACAAGCAGTTTTCAGATGAAGAAATTAAGGTTATCTACAGTCATATAAAAATGTTCTAAATCACTATTGATTAGAGAAATGCAAATTAAAACAACTCTAAGGTACCACATCATACCTATCAGATTGGCTAACATGACAAAATATGAAAATGATAAGTGTGGGAGAAGATGTGGGGAAAATTAGAACACTAATACATTGTTGGCAAAATTGTGAACTAATCCAACCATTCTGGAGAGCCCCAAGGTCTACAAAACTATACATACCCTTTGACCCAGCAATACCATCTCTAGGTCTGTATCCCAAAGAGATCATAAAAATGGGGAAAGGACCTACAGGTACAAAAATATTTATAGCAGCCTTTTTTGTGGTGCCCAAAAATCGGAAATTGAGGGGATACCCATCAATTGGGGAATAGCTGAACAAGTCCTGGTCTGTGAGTGGGATGGAATACTATTGTGCTATAAGAAATGATAAGAAAGATCGTTTCAAATAAACCTGGGAAGACTTATATGAATTGATACAAAATGAAGTGAGCAGAACCAGAAAATTGTACACAGCAACAGCCACATTGTGTGATGACTGACTTTGACAGACTCGGCTCTTCTCAGTAGTGCAAGGATCTAAGACAACTCCAAAAGACTCATGATGGAAAATGCCATCCACATCCAGAGAAAGAATTGTGGAGTCTGAATGCAGATGGAAGCACATTATTTGCTCTCTTTTTTCTTGTTGTTGTTTCTTTGTTTTGTTTCTCCTTTCTCGTGGTTCCTCCCATTGGTACTCATTCTTCCTTACAACATGATTAATGTGGAAATATGTTTACTATGCATGTATATGTAGAGCCTATATCAGACTGTATGCTCTCTTGGGGAGGGGGTGGGGAGGGAAGGGGAGAAAATTTAAAACTCGCAAGCTTATGGAAATGAATATTGAAAACTAAAAATAAATAAAATTAATTTTAAAAATAAAAATAAAAGTTTTGAGTTCCAAATTCTATCCCTCCTCTCTTCCCTCCCTGAGATAGTAAGCAATCCAACATAAATTACACATGTATAATCACGTAAAACATTTCCATATTAGTCATTTTGTACAAGAAGACTTGAATAAAAAAAAATTTGGCCTAATCATTTTCCAATAAAATTTATGAAAGAGAAAAATAAGAAATGAATTAGTAGCAAATAATGGTGAAAGATGGTGTCACCTCAATTTCAAAAAATAACATATCCAACAGAGATAGGTAAGAAATTACTGAGCTGAATAGAGTATTAAATAATTTTGATCTAATAGATATATGGAGAGATCTCCATGGGAGAAGCAAACAGCATATTTTTTTTATTAGCACACATGGTATAGATACAAAAGTTAACCATGAGAGGGATCACAAAGAAGATATAGGTAGAGAAAAATCAGATATTTTATAGAGAAAATTTATAAATCATAGTACAGTAAATCTAGTAGTAAATACTGACACAATGACAAATGGCCAGGTCCATGTAGAAGCTAAGAATGGTTTCTTAAATATAACAGCTAGATGAAAGAGAAAATTATAACACAATAGCATACTACAATGACATTTCATAACAAAATATATACTGCATACAAAAATCTATGGAAAGCAGCCAAAGCAGTGCCAAGGGACTACTTTATAGATGGAATACCAGCTATAATAACAGAGAGTGATGGAAACTTGGAGGTGAATCTGAGCTTAAAATAAAAAAAATAAAAAATTAATTAACATATGAATAAAAATAATCAAAATAATTTGTTCAGTCATTTTTAGTCATGTCCCACTTGGTGACCCCATCTGGGATTTTCTTGGCAAAGATACTGGAGTGGTTTGCCATTTCCTTCTCCAGCTCATTTTACACATGAGGAAACTGAGGCAAACAGGGTTTGGTGACTTGCCCAGAATCAAACAGCTAGTAAGTGTTAGAAGCCAGATTTGAACTCAGGAAGATGAGTCTTCATAGTTCCAGACTCAGAGCTCTATGCACTATGGCACCACCTAGCTGCTCAGTCAGGATAATAATTGAAATTCATACAATTCAAAAAACACGGCACAAATGAGATAATTTTATGAAAAAATCAAATTAATGAATATTTCAATTAATAAACATTTATTACTATGTGTCAGGCACTATACTGGAACTAATTTTAAAAGAGAACAAACCCAAAATATCAGAATAAGACAGGAGAAAAGAGAGTTCACCAAAGCAAAAAAAAGCTATTACTACATGGAGTTCATTAAATGTGATCATATAAAAGAAATGGGTTATTTACAAAAATATGAATCACCAAAATGAACAAAAAAAGATATTGAGTATTTAAAAAATAATCTAAGAAGAAAAGTCGATCAGTCCATTAAAATGTCATCCTGTTTCCCCCCGCCCTGCCAAAAAATACCAAGTCCAGATAGATCCAGGTTATATAATTCACCCCCTCCCCGTCTTTTTCCCATCGGTCAGGTTGATTCCATCATCCTCTGCTCCCCATCAAGTAGTCCTGTTAATTAGTTTTATTTTTAATTTCATTTTTGTTCCTCTTTCCAGAAAGGAATTCTCTTATTGTCTTCACTATCCATCCTCTCTTTCCAACTATCTGGACCCTCATTCTCTGTTTCATGACCCCTATAATTATTTTGCCTCTATTCTCTGTGTTTCTTGCAAACAAAGCTTGCAAGGAATCCATTCTAGCTTTCCCCCTCTAGGCAGTTTCTGCCACTGTCTTGTAGGTCCTGACCCAAGGATGGCCCTTTCCCATGGTACCTCACTTCCAGAACCATGTGCCTGATCATGTAGTCCACCATTGGACTATTCCCTCCCCTTTTCCCTTTTCTTCCTCCATCTCCTCCCTGGGTCCATGCCCTCCTAGTTCCCATGTATCAGTTGCCCTTAGGAGTACTGACTTTGCCTCACCCCAAAGGCAGGATAGACTTCTATCTTTTTTATTTTTTCAAACATTTGATTTTTTCCAATTACATGTAAAATTTTAACATTCATTTTTACAATTTTGACTTCCCAACTTTCTTCCTCCTCATTGCCCCTCTCCTCTCATTGAGAAGGTCAGCAATTTCATATGGGCTATACATGTTCAGTCATGCAAGACATATTTCCATTTTAGTTAGGCTGTGAAAGAAAACACAGACCATAAAAGAAAGAAAGACAAGAAAAATAAAGTTTGAAAAACTATACTTCAATCTGCACTCAGACTACATTAGTTCTTTCTCTGGAGCATTTTTTGCCATAAGTCCTTCAGAATTATCTTGGATCATTGTGTTGCTGAGAATAGCTAAGTTATTCACAGTTGATCATTGCACAATATTACTGCTTCTGTGTACAATGTTCTCCTGGTTCTGCTCACTTCTCTTTGTATCATTTCATGTAAGTTTTTCCAGGTTATCTTGAAAACACCTTGTTCATCATTTCTTATACCATGACAGTATTCCATAGCAATCTATACAACTTGTTTAGCCATTGTCCAATTGATGGGTATCCCCTCAATTTCCAATTCTTTCCAATCACAAAAAAGAATTGGTATAAATATTTTTGTACACATAGGACCTTTTGCTTTTTATCTCTTTGGGATATTGACCTAGCCATGGTATTCCTGGATCAAAGGGTATGCATAGTTTTATAACCCTTTGGGCATAGTTCCAAATGGCTCTCCAGAATGGTTGGACCAGTTCACAACTCCACCAACAGTGCATTAGTACAGGATAGATTTTTCAAGCACCAAATCTCTCAAACCACACCCAAACACAATGTCCTCACATCCCCTTCACAGAACATCTCTTTTCACCCAGAGAAGCATTCATCAGCCTTCCCACCACCAAAGCATAGCCTTCTTCTTTTACCTTATTTTCAGTCCTTCCCCCCTCATTCTCACACACTCCCCTGTAGGTTCTTCTCTTACTAAAACCATAATAGTCACCTTTCCCTCATGCGAGCCCTTGATTTGATCCTAGCATGTCATGTATTCCTCTCTATCCCCTTATTTACTTCCCCCTTTCATGTACTATGTAGTTCTCCATATGCCCACCAAAAAAACACATTGATTCACCTATGTGCAAGGTGTCACCAGGTTCTGTCCATAATTCCTCAGGTCTGTCTCTTTACTGTAACTCCTTTGCCTTCACCCCTGTCTCCTTGTGTATATTTAGAAAGAAGTCTCTTATTGGTCTCCCCTCTGTTCCTTTTGCCATACTTTGATACTATATTCATTTTTCCTACATTTCTGCTGCTTGGAGTGTTCAAGAAGAAAATCATCTCTTCAATTCTGGTTTTCCTTCTAATAATGTTTCAAATGCCTTTTGAGAATGTCCTTTTTTCATTTATGCCTAAACTCAGATTGGCAGAATAGGTCATCCTGGGCTTCATCCTGAGCTCCATTGCTGTTCAGAACACATCATTCCATTCCCTCCTACATTTTCTGGTGGGTGCAGAATAATTGACTTTCCTTTATATTTGAAGGTCTTTCTCCTGGTAGCTTGCAGAACTTGCTTCTGAATTGAATTGCCAACTGTAATCACTGTGTGTCTTGGAGTTTGCAATCTTGGGGGTTTTTTTTCCAGAGAAGCCCCATGAATTCTTTGAACTGTTATTTCATTTTCAATGTTCAGAAATTCTGGGAAGCTCTGTTTTATCATTTTCTTCATTATGGCATTAAAGTTTTTTTGTCCTGTTGTGTTTTTCTGAGAGACCATTAATCCTTAGACTGTATCTATGCATCCTGTCTTTGAGATCAGTGTGTTTTGCTTGCATAGTGAGCGTATTTTATCTGAATGTTGTTGGCATTTGATTTACTTCTTCTAGATTGTCCTTCAGTTCTCAGTATTTGCATTCCCAGTCTGTTATTCTCTCTTTTGGTTCTTTGGTGAGGCTTGCTACTGCAGATTCCAGGTTCATATGTAGCCCATTATTTGTACTATGCACACCATAAATTCTGCTCTCAAAATTCTCATTCCTCTCTTTTCAAATTTTTATATTTTTTCCAATTACATGTAAAAATAATTTTAACATTTTTTTAAAAATTTGAGTTCTAAACTCTCTCCTTCCTTCCCTTTTCCCCTTCTTGTGAAGGCAAGCAATTTGATATAGATTATATATGTGTAGGCATGCAAAACATATTTTTGTATTAGCAATGTTGCAAAAGAAAACACAAACCAAGAAAAAAAGAAAAAGAAAGTTTTAAAAGTATCCTTTGATCTGCATTCAGACTTTATCAATTCTTTCACTGGAAGTAGATGACATTTTTTTTCATCATAAGTCCTTCAGAATTTTCTTGGATCATTGTGTTGCTGACAATAGCCAAGTGGTTCACAGTTGATTATGGTACAATTTTGCTATTACTGTATATAATGTTCTCCTGATTATGCTCACTTCACTTTGTATCAGTTCATATAAGTCTTCCTAGGTTTTTCTGAAGCCATCTTTCTCATCATTTCTTATAGCACAATAGTATTCCATCACAATCATATACCAGGACTTGTTCAGCTATTCCCCAATTGATGAGTATCCCCTCAATTTCCAGTTCTTTCTAACAACAAAAAAAATTGCTGTAAATGTTTTTTGTACATGTAGGTTCTTCTCCCTTTTATGATCTCTTTGGGATACAGACCTTCTGGTGGTATTGCTGGGTCAAAGGGTATATACACAGTTCTGTAGCCCTTTGGGTATAGTTCCAAATTTTTTTCCAGAAATGTTAGATCAGTTCACAACTCCACCAACAGTGCCTTAACATTCCAGTTTTTACACATCCCCTCCAACATCTGAGAAATCATTTCTCTTTTGAACCACTTAGGAAGAGCATGTTCCCTTTTTCTCTTCAGATGCCACAGAGTCCTCTGTCTCTTCAAGTTTTGGATTTTCTTACTTCATTTGCAGACTTCATTCATAGATGCCTAAACTAACTTACTAGATCTGAAGGCCATATTTCCTCAACTTGTTAATGTTTTCAAATGAATAAGTATCGATGATGAAGAAGATAAGATTCTCTGGACAGCAATTAAGACATCTAGAGTCAATAATGATCGAATGTGCCTAAAACCAATATTCCACTGAGAATCCCCAAGATAATCACCAAAATAATTAACATAATTAAATTTAGTGAAGTAGAAGGAACAAAAGTCATCTGCATTTCAACATAGCAACAAAAAAATCAAAGTAAACAGAAAATTGGGGGCATTAACTTAGCAAGACATGCAAATTTTCAGAGAAATTAAAGGAAAATTGTATAAATCAATTGATGGTCTTTGCTCATGGTTAAATTGAGCAAATATAATAAAAATATTGATACTTGCCAAAATAATTTTAGATGTAATACTACTTCAATTAAAATGCTACTAGGCTATTTCACAGGATCAGATAAAATCATAATAAAGTTCACCTGGAAAAGCATGAAGGTATCAAGGCATATGTGCAGGGAACATGTGCTACCAGGGAAGTACTTCCCAATTCCTGGCTCCAGAAGTCTTGGTGTCCTCCTTAGGTAATCCTGAGGTCTCCTCAGTGCTGGGGCAGGTGATCAGCTGCTGAGCCAGACCACTCTGCTGCTGGTACTTTCCACCTCCCCTGCCTCCTGCTGTTTGGCTGTCAGGGAAGGAAAAGATGCCAGAAGATGTCACTCAGATGACTGGACTTGCCTGCTGATGGATCAGCTGTTCAGCTGCCACAGTGCAATCTCTCCAGACATTGTAATGTCTACAAAATCCCTCTCAGTAGCCTCCTAACTCCTTTGTCTACTACAATTGTCCCCAGCACACTCTGCTATCGACTCTAGTCTCTGTCCTTATAATGATCCCTTCTCCCATGACTAATTCCTGGGGCAGAAAAAATATAGAAGTGGGCTAAGGGGTCAGTGCCTCACCTTCAGATTTCTTACTTGAGGTGGGGGGTGGGGCAGCTTTAGCTTTGTCATCCTGACCACTTGCTTGGCTTCTGATCATCTCTTTTGCCTTGGTTCCCAGGGCCTATTTCCAGTTATTTACTAAAATTCCTTTCAGAGGGACCCACACCTGGAGGTAAACTTCCTTCCAAGGGCACGCTTCCTACCAAGACCTGGTGCCACCTGGCATTGACAGTTTTCCAAAAGCGTAGGCTCAACTAGAAATAGGCAGCCAACTCCTTATGATCAACTTACACAAAAAGAATTTATTCTCCCAAAGCCACCACATTTGCATAAAATAGTACTTCTTTACAGAGAAAAGCACGGCATCTGATCCATATATGTTATTAGAAGAGTACTTCAGACTAGGAAGCTCTTGGCTCTTAGTTACTAGATTATCGGCTTTATTTTCATGAAGTCAGACCTGGTCCTTGTTAATGGAGCCTCCTGGAGCACACTAACACAAGCAATGCCTTCCACCAGCCATGAAGCAAGCAAAGCACAAGTTCTATCTTTTTCTCATTCTGCTTATCTCAGAAGCCGTAAGATGTGCGGACCTATACTCAGGAGGTCATGGCCCACAGATATCCTGCTTTCAATGTCCCCTCTCTTTTCATTTCACTGTTATATAAGAATCTCGACTGCTGAGCCCCTGGTGAGACACCCTTAGAAAAATGGGGTTGTCTCAGCCAAACAGCCGGCTAATAAACTCAACGCAATATGACCTGCCAACCAGAGAGTAATCAATTCCACAAATGAAAAGGCCAAAAGGAAGGAAACTGCTAGTGTTAGCAAACAGAAACAAGCATTTACCTCATATTGATGCTGACTCAGTCATGGTTTTCTGTAGGAGAGTTTCTGAGCTTCTGAGTTCCCATATTCTTTGTCTCCATTTTCATTGACCCCACCTTGTTGGATCAGCAGACGCTAGGTGGCGCTCCAGTGGGTAGAGCACCCAGCCTGAAGGCAGGAAGACTCTTCCCTAGTTCAAATTTGGCCTCAGACCAGTGGTGGAATTCAAATGAATTAACAACCAGGTCTCAGGCCCCACCCCCACTAACAACCTGTTCAGCGAACCCAACCTAAAATTAGGTACAAACCTGTGCAAACTGGCTGAATCACACCACTGCCTCAGACACTTCCTAGCTGTGTGACCCTGGGCAAGTTACTTAACCCTGTCTGCCTCAGTTTCCTCATCTGTCAAATAAGAAAGAAAGGGCAAACCACTCCAGTATCTTTACCAAGAAAACCCCAAATGGGATCACGAAGAGTTGGAAACAACGGAAATGACTGAACAACTAGGATCAGACATAGCTAAGTATTCTCTAGATCACCATCCACTAATGGTGAATGTATTACAAGACCGTCTTGGGGGTACCTCTCTTCTCTCTCAAATGAGTTTTGTTTTCTTTAAATGCTTAGCACAGTGCCTGGCACACAGGCAGTGCTACATCAATGCTTATTCCTTTCCTTTCTCCTTCCCCTTCCCTTCTCTCCACATTCTCCATGATCAATTCATCTCCATGCATGTGATGCTCAGACCCATATGTGTAGCCTTGTTTTCTCATCAGAGTTCCAGGCATTCCCTGGCAGCTGCCAATTCTAAACTGGGCCTCCCATAGGCATCTCAAACTCACTGTGTCCAAGACCAGAACTCATTGTCTTCCCCTCCAAAAAAGGCCTTTTCTACTTCCTTATAGATATTGACCAGCAACTTTCCATTCATCTAGATGTTGTCCTCTCACTCTCTCACATTTTCTGTCCCAACAGAATGTAGCAACTCGAGAGAAGAAACTATTGTTTGTTTGCTTTCTTGCTTTCACCTTTATATCCTAAACACCAAGAACAGTACCTTGGGTGCAGCAGGTGCTTAAGAAATGCTTGTCGATCAACTGAGTGATTCTCTGGGTCATTTTTAAAATTGAATTACAAGATTTGGAGCTGGAAAGGACTTTAGAGACCATGTCTAAGCCAACTAGGTGGTACAATGGCTACAGCACTGGATCTGGTGACAAGAAGTACTGAGTTCAAATCCAGCCTCAGACATTTATTAGCTGTATGACTCTGGCAAGTCACTTAACACCTTTTTGCCTCAGTTTCCTCAACTGCAAAATAGGGATAATAATAGAAGCTACCACACAGGGTTGTTGTGAGGATCAAATGAAATTATATTTGTCAAAAAGTGCTTAGCACAGTGCCTGACATATAGTGGGCACTATATAAATGCTTAGGGCAGCTAGGTGGTACAGTGCATAGAGTGTCAGGCCTGGAGTCAGGAAGACTTATCTTCCTGAGTTCAAATCTGGCTTCTAACACTTACTAGCTATGTGAACCTTTGGCAAGTTAAGGAACCCTGTTTGCCTCAGCTTCCACATCTATAAAATGAGCTGGAGAAGGAAAGGCAAACCACTCCAGTACCTTTGCCCAGAAAATTCCAAATGGGGTTACAAAGAATCAGACACAACTGAAACAACTTAATGATATAAATGCTTATTCCCTCCCCATCTAGTCCAACTCCTTCATCTTAAAGGTTTGGGGTGGGGGAGGGGGTTACATTGGGGTTAGTTGTTTTTTTTTTTCATTTCACACTAAGACCTTACAAGTTTCTCTCCCTGAATAGAAAAAGGTCCTACAAGTGGCAAGTCTGCTTCAGTACTAATGGCTCCCTTTTGGTCCCTTGTTGGGTGTAACAGATAGGCTGGCAGATGAGTGGCCATCAGAATAATGAAAAAGAAAAGGAGGCTTTTGAATGTATAGTATAATTAATAAATAATAAATGTCTGCTCTTTCTCTCTGTGATATTGTATACTGTGAGAACTCTGAGGTCATTTTCTATCTCAAGTCTCAGCTTCCTCCCATATAAATTGAGAGGCTTGAGTTAGGTGCTCTCCAAGGTCCCTAAAGTTCACGACCGTGTGAAGTGTGCTTCCTGGTCACAACCTGAATGCATTCAATGTACTCTCAGGTCAGGCCAGAAGGGGGACTTACTTATTGGCTCTCCAGGAGAAGTGATAATAGGTGCTTTTCTCTAAAAAAAAAAAAAAGTCACCACATTGATCCTCCTCAATACTGGATTTAACAGACTTGTTATCTATTATCACAGGCTTAAAGCTAAGAGGCATCCCAGAGATAGTCTTGCCCAACCCTTTGTTTCTACATACATAACTCTCTGATGCTCAGAAAGGCTAAGACACTTGTTCAAGGTGACATAACACGTTAGTACCAATGCAAGGCCTCAGACCAAGGTTGCCTGACCGTGTAGTCAATGCCCTTTTCTGCTGCTGTCCCCCATGGCTATTGAGTCGGCAAGATACAGGAAAGAAAGAAAATCAACTTTCTTCACCTCCTTTGCTGCCACCAATTATCTGTGGGCCAGGATTAGAGAAGCCTGGCCTGCTGTGCTCCTAATAATACCAAGATCTTGCCAATATCACTCACTTCTTGTAAAAAAGCCATCACAGAAGGTCAAAATCCCAGACGCTCAGACTCTTGAGGCTCTAAGGATGGCAGAAGCTGCCTCATTAGCCCAACCCATGTGCGAGGTGGATGTGTTTGCTGCCCATGGAGGAACAGTGTGTCTACAGGGGTCTGGCCCCATGTGGCTCATAGGGAGGCTGGGAGAGATATCTCCAGAGTCCCCTCCACTCATCCTTCTCCAAGGGAGACTTTGATTCCTGCCAGGGTTGGGGTTGGATGCAGGGAGCCAGAGACTGGGACTGATCTAAGAAAAGTGGTACCATACTAGAATTATTTCCATATGTCCCCCTAAATATAGTTAGTCTATGGAGAAGAATTTTTAGTTTCCAACTGCACTCCTAGCCATTCTCCCTTTAATGGAAAGGGAAACATCCAAAAATTTGACAATGCCAGTTACACAGAATCCAAAATGTATAGTAAATGGTGAATAAACCCATTTATCTGAGTTGGTAGCAAACACGTATCAGACGAGATATATATGTGTGTATATGTGTACATATGTACACACACACACACACACACACACAAGTATGCCAGGTAATATACAGAGTAAATGTTCAAAGAACAAGTCTCCTCTGTGCCTGGATTTGATGTGGTGGGTAGCGCTGAATTAGAGGTCAAGCAGGCATGCATTCAAGTTCTTCCCCAGATATTTATTGGACAAGTACTTTACCTCTATGAGCCTCAGTTTCTTCACCTGTAAAATGGATCTAATACTATCTCTAGTGGCTAATGGGGGAGGAGGAGAGAATGAAAAAAATACTACCTGTGGTACCAATCTCACGTGGCTATTATGTGGTTCAAAAGAGATAATGCTCACAAACCTTAAAGTGCTGGTGAAAGGTCATGTATGATGAGGACTAGGGTGAGAAGAGTGAAGATGAAGAGGATGAAGATGGTGGTGGTGGTGGTGGTGATTATGTTGATGTCCTTCTTCTTGCCCACTTACTTAAGTTCAAACTTCTTAGCCTGTCATTCAAGCTCTTCCACAAACTAGCAGTACCCTCACCTTTTTAACTGCATCACAACCCTCTACAAACCCCTTAGTCTAGTCAAACAAGAGAATAGCAGAGACTCTGGGGTCATTCTCCCGACCCTCCACTCAAACTAGCAGGTTAGGTTTCCAGAGTGTGGATGCTACTTCTCCGTTCAGGGTTCTGGTAACTCTAAGATTTTAGGGTTCTAATGTCATTACTCATAAGCCCCCACCCAGTGTGTTACCTCCATTATTAATCAACTGGTGAACATCTCTTTAATATCAATTAACCAATGAATAACAATTAACAAAGGAATATTGACTGAGAAGGTATGGAAAGGACAGATACACCAAAGCTTTCCACCCCACCCCCAAGTCAAAGATGTACTTTTCTCTCTACATGGTCCAAGTGGGATTCAAACTTAAGAGTGGTTACCTAGCCTAAAGCATTTTCCCACCTCATCTCCAGTACAGGGGATGGGACTTCCTATCCTGAGAGTCCTTCCCAAGTCTCCAGCAAGTTCATTTCTGAATGTGGCATAGATAGCAGCGCATTTGCTCCCTTACTTGAAGGACAGTGTGTCTCAGCTGCTAGGTCACTTCACTGTTGGGAAGGAAGAAGTGGGCTGCTCTGCAGGGCTGGCTTCTTATCTGATTCTCCTACTGTTGCCACTGGTTCTAGTCACCAAAGGGACCTTTCTGACCTTTCAAAGTTCATACAGTCATAACCTGATCCATTCCATCTCAGATATTCATTCACCAAAGATCAGGATAGAATAAACAAAGAGAAACCAAAGAAACTGTCGTGTCATGTGTTCAGAGCCACATGGTGACCCAGTGGGAAGATAAGGCAGCTCAGTCAGGCCACTGCCGCTACCTTTTCCTTACCCAGAAGCCCACCACAGTTCTTTGCCCTCTCTGGGCTTCTGGGTTAGACAAACCCTAGCTCCAAATCCTCTAATCCTATGTACTCTATTTCTCCCTCTCTACTCATCCAAGGCAAATATCCAGAGAGGGATAATTCACAACTGGAGAAGAAAGGAGCCTTTACCCTGGTGGAAGAGATCATGGAAGGAGAGAAACAAATGTGCTTCTCTGGCCTCTGGCCTCTCAGAGGCTTCCCTGGCAGCAGCTCCATGTGTGGTCCAGGGGGAATAGTGTTATTCCCATTTTACATAAAAGTAAGGTGAGGCTCAGAGAAAGAAAGCCATATATCACCAAGACAGTAGAAACCTGCCTCACTAGCAGAGGACAGAATCAGATGGTTGACTGAGGATGAAACTGGGACAATTTTCACAAGTGGAGGTCCTAATAATGATGATGGTAACTAATTTTACATGGCACTTTAAGAATTGCACTGTTTTATACATGTTATATGTTTTGATCATGGGATTATACACTCAGAGCTGGGAAGGCATCATGGGCCACTTAATCCTGCCCTGTCATTGTACAGATAACAGGGAGGTTAAGTGATGTATCCAAAGTCACAGCAGTGCTGGGTGGCAGCTCCCAATCCTACAGTCAGATTTCAAACCCGGGCCCTCTGACTCCAAAGCCAGTGCTTTCCATGGCACCAACATTGTGCTTGTGAGTTCTCCTACAGTAAGGCAGTGAGATTCCACAGATGAGAGAAAATGGATGACTCTGGGGAGAGGCCTGGGCTGTGAACTATGGGTCTATGGGGGCTGCAGGCCTCAGCTGGGGGGCAGCTAAACCCCAAGCTAACAGACAAAGGGTTGGCACCCTTCCTAGTCCAATGTATTAGGCTCTTTAGCCTCGGTGTCCTTGTGGGCTGCCAAGAAGTGACTCATATTGCATTGGAATAAATAGTAGTGACCATCAGGGCCTGGCCAGAGAGATGTCTGTCTCTGGAAAAGACTGGACAGCTCAGGGCAGGCCAGGGTGAGCACCTGAATACTAACTCCCATGGACAGCCTTTGAGTTGAGTGAGTCACCAGTGAGGTCACACTGCACCTCCTTCCCACCTTTGCAGGCCCCTTCCACAAAGAGTCCTAAGGACTTTAGTGAACCTCTCTGCAGACAGAACAGACTTGCAGAGCTCAGCTCCCATACTTCTGAGGGCCTTTGTGGGCCATTCTCTATGGAATCATGGCCAAGTTGAGCTTCCAGAGTCAAGTGAAAAGAGTGCCACTTTGTTGTTTTAATCAGTCATTTTTCAGTAATGTCCCACTTGTCACGACCCCATTTGAGGTTTTCTTGGCAAAGATACCAAAGTGTTTTGTCATTTCCTTCTCCTGCTCATTTTACAGATGATGAAACTGAGGCAAAGTGACTTCCCAGGAGCACATAGCTGGTGTCTGTGGCCTGACTCTAGGCCCAACACTCTGTGTACTATGACACCTAGCTGCCCCAAATGAAACTGGAGGGTACTGGAGTCAAACTGAAGTCAAAAGACATGAGGCCAGGTCTAGGCTCTGTCACTCATACCCATGTGACCTTAGACCAATCACTCCCCTGCTGTCTTAGGACCTCAGTTTCCCTCTCTCTCTGAAAAGAGGAGTTTGGACTAGATCAGGGCTTCTTAAACTTTTTCCACTTGTGACCCCTTTGGCACTTCTTAAACTGTGGGTCGGGTCTTGACCCACAGTTTAAGAAGTGCTAGACTAGATAACCCTGAAGTTCATACCCAAATAATTTATAACAAACACTTCATGAAGAGGAATTGTCAATGCCTTCCTTGTTTGCAGTGATACAGCCTTAAATTTACTCTGAGGGCATCCAATATGAGACAAGAAGGGAGGGAATGAGGCTCAGTATAATGTTGGCTCAGGACAGCACTGAATGGTGAGAAAGTAGCTTTGATCTTGCTCGTCAGGGAAAGGAGCCTCTGAAGATTGGGTACAAACAAATAATGGGCACACAGAGATTTCTCTGTGCAAGGAAGACTGGTCTAGAGCCATCTGAAGGCTGGTTTGGAGAAGAGACAATGTGGAGGAAGATCTCTTAAAAGAAGTTATTACAACAGTCCTAGTGGGTTGAAATGAGCCTGAACCAGGATCATTGGTTCAGTCAGAAGGCCATCTGGTTCAAAGCTTCCATTTTATAGAGAAGGAAACTGAAATTGTCCCCAAGCAGATTTAAGCTTCTTTAGGGCTTTTTGTTTGTGAGAGGATCAAAGACTTACCCAAGGTCACACGGCTAGCAGACATGACAGGTGGGATTTGAATCTAGGTTTCCCCTTTGCCAAATTGCCTTTCAAAGACATTTCCCCAGAACACTTGTTCTTCCAAAATCTTCCTACCAGTCAGGGATCCTTTCTTCTCCTATTGCCCTCCTCCATGGGGAATTTTATATGTGACCCAGGAATCTGAAGCTTGGCTACTAATTTTACCATGTGTGTTAATCTGTTTATTGGTTGGCTGCCAAGTCCCAGATCCTGCACAGGGTCAATACTTGGCCTGTTTTTTCATTGGATTTTACTCCTTCCCTTTTTGGAAGGGAATGTTGTGGTGCATGTGTCCGACCTCTGCTTTGGCAACCTTATAGCTTACAATCAAAGCTCCCCTTTGCTCTATTAGAAGACACAGATTCGTGCTTGCAGGAAAGGCCAGGTCCCACGCTTGCCAGGGAGAGAGCCTCCAAAGGCATCCCCAGTCAATGGATCCACAAGCATTTAATAATCACCAGCTCTGTTCTAGTCACCGCACTGGCTGTAGGGCAGTGATACCAAACTGTAAAAGAAACAAATCCCAGAGGGTGTAGTAGGAAGGCCGAATTTATGATCTCAAAAAGGATCATATAAATATCTGAATGGTTCAAAATCGTTGGATATATAGAATTCTCCAAGCAGAAGGCATCAAAAAATTTATTCAGGGCCCAGAGCAACAAATTAGCGAACCAACCTCCCCATTCCAGTATTGTGAACACAAGCCTCCAGGCCCAGTAGGCCCGCCTCACAAGAGTAGCCAGGAGGCCACAGAAAAATAAGATGGCATAAATCATATTCACTGGCCTCCAGACCTCGCTCGAACTC
>CM053623.1:358283308-358304451 GCA_028646595.1 Phalanger gymnotis
TAACACCTGATAGGGCTTTGGGCCTGGGGCTTAGCATTTAACAGGTGAAAGTACTTTCACCGTAAACAAAAGCCAAACTCCTCAAGGGCACCCGTTAAACTAAGCCCATTTTGCCTTACTGGCACAGAGGGTCACTTAGTGACTTAGAAAACCACAAATTCACATTGTCTATATTCCATTTTATTTATATTTATTTTGTC
Organism: Phalanger gymnotis; assembly: GCA_028646595.1. Classification (NCBI taxonomy): domain Eukaryota; kingdom Metazoa; phylum Chordata; class Mammalia; order Diprotodontia; family Phalangeridae; genus Phalanger; species Phalanger gymnotis. Next base: position 358,283,509 of record CM053623.1, read on the forward strand.
AACCATTTCCCAATACATTGGTGCTGACAGCCAGTGGGCTATGAATTTGACACATTTGCATAGAGAATACAAAGTCAAAGAACATAACAACCTCTGATTTCGAGGAGTTTACATTCTATCAGTGGGGACGAGAAGTACATACAAGAATATATTCAGAATAAATACAAAGTAGCCTGGGAGAGAAGGCATCGGCAGTGGGTGGGATTAGGAGAGGCTCTCGCTGGGTCCTGAAAGAAGAGCCCTATAGGGAAGATGAAGGGAGTGGTTCATTCCCAGTACAATTGGATCTGCCCTCCTATCCAAGGGTTGCATTCATGTGATTTTACCCTCTTCCCAAACTAACAAGGAATAATGATGACAATAATAGCTAGCATTTGTGTAGTGCTTCCAAGGTTTGTAAAGTGCCATACGTATGTTATCTCATTTGATACTTGTGCTAACCCTGAGAGGTGGGGACTATTATTATCCCCATTTTACAGATCAAGAAACTGAGTCCAAGAGGGGTTGACTGACTCGCCCAGAGCCACACAGCTAAGTATCTGAGGCAAAATTTGAGCTCCAGTCTGTCTGACACCCAAGTGCTCTTGACCGCTACCCCAGGGGGGGTTGTGACAGACCAATCCCTTGCTAGAAGTTGCTTACAGTCAGTGGGCCATGAATGTGACACATTTGCATAAGGGATACAAAGGCAAAGAACATAACAATCTCTGCTTTCAAGGAGTTTACATTCTATCAGCAGGCCAAGAAGTACAAACAAGAGTGTATTCAGAATAAATACAAGGTAGCCTGGGAGAGATGTAGCACCACATCTAGGGCCACTTCCCCCACTGGGCACTCATTCTCTCACAGACCAGGGTCCCCAGGGGGTAAGTGACTCCTACCCCACCAGGCTTCTAGCAGTATCAGGTACTGAGCACTCCCCTTCCCCCTCCATACCCAGGGTTCCTCAACCATGTATGACTGGAAATCGGTTTCCAAAGTTCCAGTGTTGAACAACCAGGAAGGAGATATTGCCTTATGCTCTGAGGAACAGGGAGGGCAAATGTGAGCGTACTCTAAAGACTAGGCCCTCACGGGCCAGTTCTCTCCTTCCAGAAATGATCCTTAAACCCATGGGAGATGATGAGATCACAGAGAAAGTGCAGAGGGAGGGGAGGCCTAAGAGAGAACTTTGGGGAGCAGCAGCAGGTAGGGGTCATGATACGGAGGATGAGCCAGCAAAGGAAATCAAGGAGTGGTCACGTAGCATGAAAACCAAGAGAAAACAGTGAAAAGCCGGTCATGAAAAGCCAGAGAACAAAGCACATCCAGCAGGTGAGGGTGGTCAGCAGAGGTAAGTGGGGCACAGAGCTCAAGAAGGACCAAAATGGAGATGAAACCATCAGAGCTGGCAATTAAGAGCTCACCAGGACTTTGGAGAAAGCACTTGCCACTTAGTGCTGAGGTCACACAGGTCTTAGAACTATAGCTGGGAGGGATCAGCCAATGGAAGCCCCTCATTTCACAGATGAGCAAGCTGCTTTGTCCAGTCACAGGTGGTAGGCATCAGAGGCAGACTGTGGAAGCAGGTCCTGAGGCCAAATCATAAAGAATTGAGGAGGGGGGAGGGGGGACAATGTAGAAGCAATTGAGTGTAGACAGATTTGTTTCCTGTGATGCTGACTCATCTAGGAGCAGGACCAGCGGTCTGGGCTTGGGGGTCTGCCACCACTCCCAGGACTTCCGTGTCTATCTGTTAGTGGTGTCGGCCAGTAGCTGCTGTTGATAGTCATGAAGAAGTTGGGCTCCTTCTCCATGCCAATTTCTCTCCCATAAAAGGAGGCCAAGTGGCCTGGGAGATATTGCTGTTCCTGAGGTTCCTGGATTCAGCAACCTGGGCTCTCTCTATTAGGGTCTGAGGAGAGATGATCTAGGTTGTGTGGATGGGATGACTCTCCCAGGGAGAAAGATAGTGTGAGTCAGGTCCTGAACATACTGAGAAAAGGAGACTAATTTAAGGGTTAATAGACAACAATCACCATGATCTGTGTAGGGTTAGCTTTTTGATAGGGTGAATTTCAAAGAAGCAGAGGTGCCTGAGTAATGGTGACAAATAGAGGGTCTGGAAGTGGCAGGCAGAAGCAAGGAACATTCTGAATCTCCTTCCAGGACCAGTATGTCTGGAGGTGAAAGAATGTATATCCAGTGCTATGAAGCAAGGCTAGGGATGAGCAGATTTAAGGATAGTCTACATAAAATAGTCATTAAATCCATGGAAGCTGATGAGATTACCAAGAAAAGAAATCCAGAGGGAGAAGAGAAAAGGGCCCAGGACAGAACCCTGAGGGACAGCTATGATCAAAGAGTGTGATCTGGAACAGGATCCAGCCAAGAAGAGGGAGGGGTGGTCAGATAAGCAGGAGAACCAGGAGAGGTGTCCTAAAAACCTAGTCAGGTGAGAGTATCGAGAAGAAGAGGGTAATGAATAATGTCAACAGCTGCCGAGAGTTGGAGGAGAGTAAGAATTAAGATGAGGCCATTGACAATCGGGAGAACACTGATAATGTTAGAAACAGGAGTTTTGGTGGAATGATGAGGTTGGAAGCCAGACTGTAAGGCGTTTAGAAGAGGGTGAGAGGAGAGGAAGTGGGGCCACCTGTTGCAGATGGCCTTTTCAAGGTGGTTAGCCACAAAGGGCAAAAGAAATAAAGGATAACTACCAAGGATGAAAGGTTCAATGAGGGCTTTCCAGGATGGGGAACACATGGTCATCTTTATAGGCAGCAGAGAAGGAGCTGGCAGACAGGGGGAAAATTGAAAATAAGTGACAATTTTCATTATCATCAGACACCATGCTAGGTCTTCTAGCTATAGCAAGAAGAAAAGAAAAAGAAATGAATAGAATAAGCATTGGTAAAATTCCCGTCAAAAATTCCGTTTGTGCAAGCTGGTGCTTTTCTTAGGAAACTCCATAAAATCAACACGCAACTGGCATAATAAACAGCTTTGGGAAAGTAGCAGGATGTAAAGTCAGTCCTTAAAAAGCGTGAACATTTCTAAATATACTAACAATTATAGTAAATGAATAAAAAGAGAAATGCTCTTTAGTATAGTAACTGAACTCACACTTTCACTGGTAAAGTCTGAGGTCTATTCAATTTACTTCCACTAAAATGTGACATGGTATCATTATACCACTGACAATGGTAAATGTGAAAAACTCCAAGAAATATTGGATGATGCATATGAAGTTAGGTAAACTGACAAAAGCAGATTTAAAAGGATTAAATAAATTAAATGTTAAATGACAACAAAACTCAGAGGCAATTCAAAGTGAAAACACAGGATCTCAGAGTTGGGAGGGAACACAGTGGCCAACCAGCCTTGTGTGTGCAAGAACAAGAAAGCTCTACAAAAACAAGCAGCCAGGGGTCCTCTGGCCAACAAACTCCAAGCCCAGGCCTTACATGATCTCATAGACCAGCCCCTTCCATTTGGGGACAACAAAATGCTAGGAAGATTGGTCTCCAAGTCTGTATTGCCCCTCTGCCACTTCTATCCACTGCTCCTAATTCTGCCCTCCAGGATCAAGAAGGACACATCTAATCCTTCCATATGACTGGCCCTCGAAGATGGTTAGCATGCCACCGCCCCCCCCCAGCCTTTCTTTGTTCAGGCTCAACATTTCCAGTTTCTTCAGCTCATCTTCTTGTGACTCAATCTCATTGTCCTTCATTAAGATTGCCATCCTCTGGATATTTGGCAGCTGATCCCTATCCTTCCTAAAATGTGGCTCATAGAACTGAACACAGCACTCTTGATGTGGACTGCCTCTTTGTTCTTGGGAACCAAGCCTCTCTTAATGCTGCTGAATATAGCTTTTAGGGGCTATGACATCGCTGTTGCCTCATATGTAATCTCTACCAGGAGTGGGGAACCTGTGGCCTTGAGGTCACATGTGGCCTTCTAGGTCCTCAGGTGTGGCCTTTTGACTGAACCCAAGTTTTACAGAACAAATCCTTTTATTCAGGGGATTTGTTCTATGAAGTTTAGATTCAATCAAAGGGCCACATTTGAGGACCTAGAAGGCCGCATGTGACCTCAAGGCCACAGGTTCTCCACCCTTGGCCATTAAAACTCCCAGATGTTTTTCTTTTTTTCAGATTAGTTGTTATCTAATTATGTCTTCTCCATCTTATTCTCGTGTTGGGTCTTTTGAACCCAAGTCTAAGATTTTACATTTATCCCAATTAAATTTGTCTTACGTTTGGCCCAATAGCCTAACTTACCCAATGTTCTAGCTTATTAAAAAATTGCTCCTGACACTCATCCAGGACGTTAGCTCCCTTTATATAATCTGCAAATTTGATTAGGATGCCATCTCTGCATATGTTGAAGTCATTGGCCAAAATGTTCAGCAGCTTGAGACCAAGCACAGAACAATTCCTTCTCCAGAGACACCAAAGTTCGAAGTCAGCTCTGCTGATCCAAGTCACACACGCAGCTGTTGGCTTCATCGCTTACACCTTCTCCAGTTCTTTGGGAGTCTGCGGGCTTGTTCTGAAGTCATATAGACCTCAAATCCAGGCCCCCAGAGATATCCTTATTACCATCCCCCTCCAAAAGTTCTAACACAGCAATGGTGCAAGGGGAGAATGACCCAAGACCAGATGCCATAGATTCCCCAGTAGGCTTCCTTCGCTTCCTTCACCTTTGACCTCTCCCCCGTCTCATTCCACTCCTCTCACTACATTCTTTTTCATGTTATTCTTGCACTGTGCAGAAATGGTGCCATCTGGGATGGTAAGGAAGGGGAAAGAATGGTACTGTTGAACAGGAGAAGATTAGGCTGTTCCCTAAACCGCTTCAGTAGGATTTGGTCATTTGTAGCCCCAAGGTAAAAGCCGTGTTCGCTGTCTTGTTAGGAGAGCACGGCTGCACTAAACTGAATTTTTCTTCAGGTATACTAACCAATGCGGAGGCGGCTTGGAAAGCAATGTGCTCATCTGTATCACCCGCCCCCACTCAGAGGATCTTGGGTACTACACCAATAGCTGCTAACATCCCGACAACTTTCCAGCAAGAGAGGAGAAAGTGAAAATAGACCTTTCAGATTATAACCAAGACTTTTGTTGTTGTGCAATCATTCTATAGTTGTGCCCAGCCCTTCATAAGCCAATTTGGGGCTTTCTTGGCAAAGATACTGCTGTGATTTGCCATTTCCTTCTCCAGCTCATTTGCCAGATAAGGAAACTGAGGCTAGCCCTTGAAAGGTACATGAATGGTAAAGAATTGTAAATGTGGCCCTCCCTTCATACCAGGGAAGAAGTCTGGATTGTTATGGTATTAAAAGATAAGTTGACATTATGCAACACTGTATGTATATTTTATGCATTTCTGAGTTTTAAACTTTTTCTGTGTTGTCTGCTTGACTTTGTGCATTGTCTGCAGCTTCCACAAAACTCCCCCCAAAATTCCCATTTAATTTCTTATACCACCCTGTGATATAGCGAACCTGTGATGGGGAAAGTCGTGATGGTGAGGGGCACTTGTACTGATCAGTTGCGCTGACTTTTTTTCCTCTCTAAAAAATACTATTTGGTATATGGAATGACTCCAGGGTGGGGCCACGGGGGGGGGGGCTGGGGGGGAGACTCAGGATAATCATGATGATGTAAGGAATAGAAAATATCAATGAAAACATAAAAATACTAAAATAAGCTATATGACCCCTAAAAAGCTGGTCACATGAGGCCAATGAATGAGGAAGGTCAACCAAGAGCCTGTGTTTCCCAACAGTAAGCTAGAGGCGGAATGATCGGGGGGACAAAATCAGTATTTGTATAATTCTGATCATGCAGAGCAGTCATCCATTTCTTTCCCTATATTCCTAAATTAATATGGAATGAAAGCAAGTGCCTTCATGCCATAAGCAGCACAAGCTCTGGCCAATGGTACAGAGAATCCAGAGGGAGATAGAGGGAGAGAGAGAGGTGGGGAGGGGACAGAGACAGACAGAGAGAGATGGGGGGAGAGACAGAGAGGGGGGAGGGGGAGGGGGAGGGAGAGAGAGAGAGAAACAGAGAGAAAGAGACAGAAACAGAGACAGAGAGAGAAACAGAGAGAGAGAAACACACACACACAGAGAGAGAGAGAGAGAGAGAGAGAGAGAGAGAGAGAGAGAGAGAGAGAGAAACAGAAACAGAGAGAGGCAGAGAGAGAGAGAGTCAGAGAGAGACACAGAGACAGACAGAAACAGAGAGGGAGAGAGAGAGAAAGAGAGAGAGAGAACTGATCAACACTGAGTGCAAAATGAAGTGTAATCTTTTCACTTTCTTAATTTTTCTTGCTTTTTTTCTTTTGCAAAATGGCTAATATTGAAATAGGTTTTCCATGATTTCCCATGCATAATTGATATCATATTGCTTGCCTTTTCAATGGGTTGGGGAGGAGCTGGAGAAAGGAAGAAAATTAAAAATTAAAAAATGTTAAAAATGAATAACTTTTTTAAATGAAAGTTTGTTTTGTTGATTAAAAGCATCTTATTTTCTCTGGAAAAATTCTCTTGGTAAGGTGTTTTGTATGTACACTTTTGAGAGGTCATTTCAATTGATTAAGTCTCATGCTAGAGCATTTCCCAGAAACAAAGTGGATTTTCCTTTCCATTAATACAAAATACTTGTGAATCCCAATTGTATATATGGTGGGTCAGATTTTCTCACTTTGAGGTTTTTGTTTTACATTTTGCTTCTCTGCTACATAAACTGACTCAGTTGCCTTTGCTTCTATTAGTGACTACTAGATATTTTATTCAAAACCAGTTAAGTATTTTTCTATCATAAAGGAATATTATTATGCTTAGATATAATCAAAGTAAGAATGTATTACAAATTTAAATTTAATTTTGAAAATTTTAAATGATTGTAACAGTTCTCCAGTTATTTCAACTTTTCAAAGTTATTCATTTTTGGAAACCATTTATTATATGATGTTTACTAAAGCAAATAGTATTGAAAGATACACCAGAAATTATTGTACTTGTAGCTTCCAAAGATTGGTTCTTGTAACCCAAAAATTGTTTAACTTTCAGTTTACCTACTTCACATTCAAATGCAGCAAGCAGCACATTGGCACAGCTGATTTGTGCCACGAGCCTGCCTCATGGAGAGTGTCATGGTGGAGCATGAGCACATTAAGGTTCAACCTAGGCTGACTCAAATTTGAACTCATTGCTGGGTGCCATATTAAATATTTGCTGCAATGTGTTCATTTGCTGTGTTAGTTGCATTTTATTGGTCTTTTTAACTTAATTTTCATTGAAAAAAGTGGATGTGTTGATGCAGGTAGATAATAGAAGGCCATTACTCTGTGTTCTACCTAAAAATGCCTTCTGTCCAGCTGGGAGAGGCAGTGAGTCACTCAATATGTATTTATTAAGTGCCTATTGTATGCAAAACACTAGGAATATAAAGAAAAGCCAAATTCTTATCTTCAAGGATCGTATGACCTAATACAGGAGACAGTATGAAAGCAACCATCTACAAACAAGATATATACCGGATAAATAGGATTTAATCAATTGAGGGAAGGCAGCAACATTAAGAGGGATTGGGAAAAGCTTCTTGTAGAAGGTGCAATTTTGGCTGAGACTCTAAGAGCATTCCAGATATGGGGCCAGCCAATGAAAAGGCGTGGTGTCAGGAGATGGAATGTTCAGGGAACAGCAATGAAGCCAGCACAGAGTACTTGGGGCTGAGTAAGGCATAAGAATATTGGCTCTAGGAAGGGGCTAGGCTGGGAAGTGCTCTGAATGCCAAACGGATGAGTTTGTATTTGGTCCTGGAGGTAACAGAAGTCACTGGAGTTTACTGACTAGTGAGGGTGGCATGGTCAGACCTGTTCTTTCGGAAGATCAACTTGACAGCTGAGTGGCCAATGGTCTGGAGTAGGGAGAGATTTGAAGCAGAGCTATCAACCAATCCAGGTGTGAGGTGATGAGGGTCTGCAGCAGGATGACAGATAGACGTGTCAGAGGAGAGAAAGGTGCGTATATGAGAGACGTTGTGAAGGTAGAATCAACGCAACTCAACAAGAGAGTGGATATGGGGGCTGGGAAGGTGTGAGGAGTTGTGGGGGACATCCAGGTTGTGGCCTAGGTAGCTGGGAGGCTGGTGATGCCCTCAACAGTAATAGGGAATTTAAGAAGAGGAAAGGATCTGGGTGGGGGAAGGATTTCACTTTTGCACATGCTGAGTTCAATGTCTACAGGACATCCAATTTGAGATGTCTAACAGGTATTTGCAGTTATGAGTCTGCAGGTTAGGTGGGACAATGGAGCTAGATAAATAGGTTGGAGAATCGTTAGCATGGAGAGGATGATTGAATCCATGGGTGCCAATGAGGTCGCTAGGCAAAATAGCAGTGAGGGAAAAAAGAGAAGATGGGTGACATAGTCAGACCTGGAATTTACAAAGACTGTTTTTGAATTCGTACATGGGCTAGACTGGAAAGAGAAGAACCTGGAAACTCTGTATCCCCCGTTCTTAGTACCGTGCTGGCACATGGTAAATACTTAATAAATGGTGATAGTTGATTGACTGGCTGTAAGGAGGGGTTTGCATTGTTCTGTTCAGTCCCAGGGAACAGAACCAAGGGCAATGGGTGAGAGATTTCAGCTTAATATAAAGTAAATCTGGATTTATCCCACTAGGCAATGGACTGCATTAAGGGAGTGGCACCTTCCCTAGCATCGGAAGTCTGCAAGCAGAGACCAAATGACCACCAGACAGGTAAGATGTAGTGGAGAATCTTGTTCAGGTATGTGGTGGACCAGATGGACACTGAGGCTGCTGCTTACTCTTGAATTAGGTGATTCTGTTATTCTTTCTGACTGCTATGCAACACTAATTCATACTATTCCCCATGAAACCACAAAGGACCCTCTGATTTCAACAGGCTCTTTTCTACCCCACCCCCAAACTGGGACATTTGGGTGGTACCTCCACTAGCCAGTCTTCCTTCTCCACTGGTCAAGCCTAGACTTTTTAGACAACTCATGATGTGTCATGGATGAGGACACAATTGGAGATTCTTTGAGACCACTAGGGAAAGATGCATTTAACCACTAGAGAAATATCCTATTAATAGACTCTTCATTTGTAAGTGTGAGTTCCAATCTTTGCTGCATACCTTCACTAAATGGTGTGTATCCAAAGGCATTGACCATTGTACCAAGTTAACAATTGCTCCCCTGTTCAAGCACAGGACAAGACCAGGCACAGGCAGAAAGGGGGAGCCCCCTTTCTCCACAATAGGTTTTTTATTTTCTTCTTGTTTTCAAGGCATTGGCTGGCCTTCATTCAATTCTGACTTCCTCAATCACCTGCTTATTGTGTAACCTACTTGGCATTTTTATAAAGTTTGAGAGAAGACTATGCATGGTTTACTGAAACTCGGTTTTGCTTCTTTTGGAAGTATTTTCCACAGTTTGAAGAATGTACTTTTACATGCAAAGCATGAAGGGACCTTGGTGGTCGTTTAGTTAAACCTCTCATTATACAGATGGGGAAACTGAGGTCCAGAGAGGAAGAAATGTGCCCAAAGTCATCCAGATAGTGAGCTGAAAAGCCATGATTCAAGCTCCCCAACTTCACATCCCATGCTCTTTTCCCTGTGTGATGCTCTCTTTTAATATTTAAACTTAGCCTAAGTCATCATACAGAGAGCCTCAATATGGCATAATTTAGAGCAACAATTATTAAACTTCAGTCCATGGGCTCCAAAGATAGATTTCAGGGGATCTATGAACTTAAATGGGAAATGAATTCCATCATTATTTCCCTTAACTTCCAACTGGAATTTGGTATTTCCTTCAATTTGGAATGGAGGCAACAAATATTATTTTAAATATGGAGTTCACAAGCCCAACCGAAGTGGTTCATAATATTAAAACATTAAGGACCCACAATCTAGAGCCAAGATGAGTTATTGAAAAAATTTCTTAACTTTGGGAAAGGATAATTTCCTTTTTCTCCTTCACTTCACCATATGAATTTCAGGCACAGAGAAAACAGAATTCTCTATGCTTGGCCTTAAATGTGGAGTGAATTGGATATGTGATTATCTTGCTGCTGTAATGAAAACTGTAGTGATATATAATGTACAGGCACAGGCTACCTATGTACTGGGTGTGTTTCCTAGATGACATATGAGGTGGCTTGTTAGTAATCATTCTGAGCAGTCATCCATTTCTTTTCCCATACTCCTAGATTAATATGGAATGACAGCCAGCACCCTCATACCACAAACAGCACAAGCTCTGGCCAATGTTACAGAGAATCCAGTAGCCTAAGATCTTGAAGGTGGGCATCTTCTATTGGGCAATAGGGATAATGCAGCCAGTCAGTACATGTGCAGTGGTTATCCTGTGCAAAACTACTTGGCAGGTGGCTTGAGGCGATGCCACTTGGTGGCCAAAATATATACAAAAGTCTTTGCTTGGTTAATTGAGTGACGGCTTATTTCTCTGCAGGCTTGAAGAAATCAGGGAATGAGCCAGCTGTGGTCTGCTGTTACTATTGGGGAATAGCTATTGGGGGTGTGTGTGTGTGTGTGTGTGTGTGTGTGTGTGTGTGTGTGTGTGTATCTTGGATAACAAACCCTAATCAGACAAATTTGCTATAAATATTTTTTCCCAATCAATTGCTTCCCCAAAACCCTACTATTTATTCTAGGTGTATTATTTTTGTCTATGCAAAAGTTTTTCCGTTTTGAGTAATCAAAGCTTTCTATTTTATCTTTTGTATCTTTTGTAATTGCCTCTGCCTCTTGTTTAATTAAGACTATATCTCCTACCCATAGCTATGAGAAATATACTATCTGTTTCTCTTCTAATTTTTATAGTATAATCTTTAATATTAAGGTTGCATATCCACTTAGGATACATTACAGATATGGCATAAGATGTTAGCCTAAGCCTAATTTCTGCTTTCTAGTTTTCCCAGCCATTTTTATCAAATAAGTTTTTTCTTAAGCAATTTATGCTGTCCACTTTAGCAAACACTGAGTTATTAAGTTGCATTGTTTCTGATTCTCCCCTTTCTGATCTGATCCATTGGTTTACCTCTTTATTCTTTAGCCAATGTCAGATAATTTTCATGACCACTGCTTTATAATATAGTTGAAGGTCTAGAAGTGTTATTCCCCCTTTGTCTTTACCTCTCGTGATCATTTCCCTTGATATTTTAAATCCTTTGTTTTTCTAAATGAATTGTGTTATTATTTTAGTCAGTTCCATAAAGCATCAAAGTGTAGGTGGATTTGGGTAGTGTTGTCACTTTTATTATGTTGGCACAACCTAGCCATGAGATTAACTATTCCTCCAGCTATTTTGGTTGTTCTTTATTTCCTTTAGGAGCATTTTGTAATTGAATCTATGCAAGTCTTTTGTGTGCTCCAGCAAATCAATCCCTAGATATTTTGTGTATTTCCTGATTATTTGGAATGGGATTTCCCTTTAATAAAATAGCTGTAATAAATTGTCTCAATTAGCATCTTTGCTAATTCTCTATGTTTTCCAAGCATATCATAATATCAATCAATCATTCAACATTTATTAAGTGCCTACTATGTGCCAGGCACTGTGCTAAGTACTAGGGTTCCAAAAAGAGGCAAAAGACAGTCCTTGGCCTCAAGGAACTTACAGTCTAATGGGGGAGACAGCATATAAGCAAATATACACAAGGCACACATATACAGAATAAATAGGAAATAATCAACAAAGGAAAGGCTCTAGAATTAAGAGAGGTTGAGGAAGGCTTCCTGTAGAAGGTGGGATTTTAGTTGGGACCTTCAGGAAGCCAGAGATATCATTAGTCAGATCAGAGAAAGGAGAGCATTCCAGGCATGGGGCACAGCCATAGGAAATACACAGAGCTGAGAGATGAACAGCCAGGAAGCCAAATGTCACTGAAGTAAAAAGTATATGTTAGAGAATAAGATGTAAGAAAACTGGAAAGGTAGGAAGGGATCATGTGACGAAGGGCTTTGAATGCCAAACAGAGCATTTTGCATTTGATCCTGGAGACAATAGGAGGAGGGGAACATTATCAGACCTACACTTTAGAAAAAATCACTTTAGTGGCAGAATAGAAGATGGATCTCAGTAGAGAGAGACTTCAGGCAGGCAGACCCTTCAGAAAATATTGCAATAATCCAGGAATGAGATGATGAGGGCCTGTATTAGGGCAGGGGCAGGGTCAGAGGACAGGAGAAGGCATACATGAGAAATGTTGCAAAGGTAAAATCAACAGGCCTAGGTAATAGATTGACTATGAAAGATGGTGAGGAATCCACGATGACTCGTAGATTGTGAGCCTGAAGGACTGAGAGGATGGTGCTGCCCTCTACAGTAAGAGAGAAAGTGGTAGGTGGAGGCGGGGGGAAGATAATGAGTTCTGTTTTAGACATATTGCATTTAAGGTGTGTAGTGAACATCCAGTTTGAGATGTCTGAAAAACAGTTAGAGATGTGAGACTGAGAGTCAACAAAGAGTTTGGGGCAAGATAGACAGATTTGAGAATCATCAGCATAGAGATAGTGATTCAATCTGTGGGAGCTGGTGAGATCACCAAGTGAATCGGTATTGAGGGAAAAGGGCCCAAAACAAAATCCTGGGGGACAACTATGGTTAGAGGGCATGACGAAGAAGATCTAACAAAGGAGACAGAAAAGGAATGGTCAGATAGGTAGGAGGAGAACCAGAAGAGAGTGTTGTCCTGCAAATCTAGAGAAAAAAGAATATCAAAGAGGGGTGTATGTTCAACAGTGTCAAAGGCCGCACAGAGATTAAAGAGAATGAGGATTGAGAAAAGCCATTGTATTTGACAACTAAGAGATCATTAGTAACTTTGGAAAGATCTTTCAGTGGAATGGCCAGAAGCCAGATTGAAAGAGGTTAAGAAGACAGTGAGAGGAGAAAGAATAGAAGCACCTATTGTAGAGAGCTTTTTCAAGGAGTTTAGCCACAAACAGCAGAAGAAATATAGGACTGGGGCAGCTGGATGGCACAGTGAGTAGAGCACTGGCCCTAGAGTCAGGAGGACCTCAGTTCAAACCTGCCTCAGACACTTGACACACTTACTAGCTGTGTGACCTTGGGCAAGTCACTTAAGCCCAACTGCCCTGCCTTCCCTCCTCAAAAAAAAAAAAAAAAAGGAAAGAAATATAGGACAATAGTTATCGGGATCAAAGGGTCAAGTGAAGTTTTCTTTCAAGATGGGGAAGATATGGGCATGTTTGTAGGCAGTAAGAAATGAGCCAGTAGACAGGGAGAGATTGAAAATAACTGAAAGAGTGGGCATGACGGAGGGAGCAAGCTGTTGGAGAAGATGTGATGGAATGGGATCCCTTGAACAAGTAGAAGGGTTAGCCTTGGCAAGACGTAAAGCTACTTCTTTATGTGAGACAGGGCTGAAGAAGAAAATAGTGAGAAGGTATCTAAGTGAAAGGAGATGAAGAAAGATGAAGAAGAGGGAGTTCCCAGCAAATGGCCTTAATTTTTTGGCAAAATATAAAGCAAGGTTCTCAGCTGAGAGAGTGGGAGAAGAGGGAAACAAAGTAAGGTTTGCGAAGGGATAAAAAGTTTTGGAAGAGCTATGGTGAAGAATGGGATAGTGAGCTGATAAGAGAGTGTTACCTAGCAGCACTGATGGCTCCATTCAGCTTCCATAACACAGATTTGTAGTGGATCCAGTAAATATTTTATCACATTAGTCAATATCAGATCACCAGTGAGTAGGGATAGTTTTGTCTCCGCTTTACCTATCTGATGTCTTTCATTTCTTTTGCTGGTCTTGCTCTCACTAACATTTAGGAGATATGTTCTTAAGGAAACAAGGTATACAGGCAAATTTCAAAAAATAAAATAGATCATTTTCATTACATTCAACTTAAAAGCTTTTGCACAAACAAAATTAATGCACCTAGGATAAGAACAGAAGTGCTCAAATGAGGGGGAAAAATCTTTATTTCAGATTTCTTGGATTAGTATTTGATATTGAAGATATATGGACAACTAATAGATACCAAGCTTTTCAGTTTCATATGATCAAAATTATCTATTTTATCTTTTGGGTTTATTTCTGTTCCTTGACTGATTAAGAATATATCTCCTACAGAAGGCCATAAGATGTATATAATCTTCTAATTTTTGTACAATGATATTTAATTTTAATATCACACACATTTATATATTTCATGATCCCAGATATTCCCAGATAATTTCTGTAGTTTGTATTTCTTTGGAATGTGATTTTAAACTATATGGAGATATAGATATAAAATTAAAGATCATAATACAAAAAAAAAGAGGCAGAAAGAACCAGACATAACTGAAATGACTGTGTATATATACACACACACACATATATACATATATACACACACATATATAAAATTCATTGTGGATTATAAGATGTTGGTCTAAGGCTAATTTCTTCTGATTTCTTTTCCATTTTCCCAGCAGTTTTTTTTTTAATCAAATATGGAGTTCTTTCCTAAGTAACTATTTTTCAGCTCTTCAAACATTTGGTTATTGCATTCCATTGTTTCTGAGTCCCTTTAATGTAATCTAATCCATTGCTCTAATTTTCTGTTTTGGAAAAAAAACCAATGGTTTTGACATTTGTGATCAGTAGTGCAGTCTATGCTCTGGAAGTGCCATTCTCTCTTCATCCCTGCCTTTTCTCATGATTTCCCTCGATAGTCTCTAGATACTCTGGGTATTCTATTTCATCACTTTCCCTGATTGTTCCCTTGATATTCTCCTGTTTCTCCAAATGGATTTTGTTGTTATTTTCTTGAGTTCTGTAAAGTTTTTCTTTGATAGTCTGAATATGCCAAATTACTTTTGGCATATTTTTTATTGTGGTTTAATTGTGTTGGCACAGACCATCCAGAAGAATTGAACATTCTTTCATCTAGTTAAGGTGCTCTTTTTTTCCTGAAGGAGCCCTTTGTAATTGAATCTGTACAAGTGTTTTATGTGTGCTTTGTTAGATCGATCCCCAGATAATTTATGCACTTTGTGTCATTTGGAATGTGATTTCTCTTTTTGTAACTGCCTCTTGGATTTTGTTAGTATTATATGGAAGTACCACTAATCTTGTGAATTTATTTTGTAGCCTGAAGTTCTCCTGAAGTTATTAATTGTGTCAGTTTACATCTTTGTTGATTCTCTAGGATTTTCTAAGTAAACCATGCTATTTTTAGCAACTAGAGGCAGCTAGCTGGTGCAGTGGATAGAATGCCCAGCGTGGAGTCAAGAAGGCCTGAGTTCAGTTCACCCTTAGCTGTGTGACCTGGGAGAAATCATTTAAACTCAATTTGCCCCATCTGTAAATGAGGATAATAATACACCTACTACCCAGGGTTAGTGTTAGAATTGAATGAGATAATAATTGTAAAGCATGTAGTGTAATACCTAAAACATCATAAGTGCTTTAGAAATGTCAGTTGTTGTTGCTAAAGATAGTTTTATCAGCTCTGTACCTTAACTTAGGCCTTTAATTTTTTTCTTTTCTTGTTGCTACTGCTAATATTTCTAGAATTATAGAAAATAATTGCAGAAAGAGTGGGCTTCCTTGATTTACTCCTGTATTTATCCAGAAAGCTTCTCCACCGCATACTAATTTTGCTTTAAGTTTGGATAGATATTGTCTGGTGCATTAAATTGGCAGCTTTATCCTTATGAATTTTGCCTGGCAAGGCCATATATACATGTACTTTTGGCCAAAAAATGGCCCGTTTCTCACCTATGATTCCTGGGGAAGAAAGTACATGTGGAGATGAGTTTGACACAGCCTAAAGAGGAGGGATGATGTGATCAATTACGCCTCCTTAGGAGTTCTGAGAGGAGCCAGAAAATCAGGGAGAGGCCACAGGGTGGAGGGTTCTTCTAAAGTGAGAATCAGCCCAAGGTTAGAGTGAGTTTCCTGGATGAAGAGGTTTCATCTAGACATATACTCCAAAAAAGCCAATGACAATCAGTCGATAAGCATTTATTAACCACCTACTATGTGTCAGGCACTTTACTGAAGTACTGGTGACACAAAGAATGGGAAGAGACACAATGTGATGAGGGAGACAACATGAAAACACGTATGTACCCAAAAAACCACCAAGCCATATACAGGATAAATAGGAAATATTCAACAGAGAAAAGGTGCTAGAATTAACAGGGATTGGGAAAGGCTTCCTGTAGAAGGTAAGATTTTAGCTGGGATTTGTAGGAATTCAGGGAAGCCAAGAAGTAGAAATGAGGAGGAAGAGCATTCCAGGCATGGGAAACAAATAAAATGCCTAGAACTGAGAAACGGAGTGTCTTCTTGAAGGAACAGCACAGAGGCCAGTGCCACTGGATGAAAGAGTGTATAGTGGAGAGTAAGATATAAGATGACTAGAAAAGTATAGGGTGGAAGATTGGGTTATGAAGGCATTTTAATGACAAGCAGGAAAATGTTTTTATTTGATCCTTGAGGTATTGGGAGCCACTGAAATTTATTGAGTAGGAGATGACATTGGTCATTCCTGTGCTTTAGGAAAATCACTTTGGTAGCTGATAGAGAATGGATTGTAATGGAGAGAGACTTGAGGCAAGAAGAAAGTCCCCATATACATCAGAGTATAGTAGCATGTTGTGATAGCAAAGATATAGAAACAAAGTAAATGATTATTGATTAGGGAATAGGCTGAACAAATTGTGGTTCATGAACATAATGGAATGTTACAAATATGATAGAATCAGAGAAGCATGGAAAAATATCCAAGAAATGATACAGAGTAGTCAGCAGAGCCAAGAAACCAGTAATGACAATGCCTACAGCTACGTCAATGGAAGGAATAACCACAACATAATCAAAAGCGAATGTTGTACAATTACAAAGGACAAGCACGGCCCTAAAGAAGAGGCCTGAGAAGACACCACCACTCCACTTCTTTGCACAAGTGAGAGATCATGCAAGTGAAGCAGTTCAAGTATTTTAGACTTCTTTGATGTATCGATTAGATTTGATGTTTTCTTTTCTCTTCTTCCTCTTTTTTCTCTAAATTTTTTATGTTGGATGGATATCTGGAAGGAGGGCCATGAGGAAAAGTTCTGATGAAATAAAAATTTTACATATCAGTAAAAATTATTTTACAATAATAAATATATCCTTTAATTCCACTGGCAAGCAAGAAAAACTATGGGTGAGTGTGAGTGAGGAGACAGAGAAAATAGAAAATAGAAGATAAAGAGTAGATAAATCAGAAAGGTTCATTTAATGGGGTTTCTACTTAAATGATTTTTCTTCCCAGGGAAACATTGATTTTTATTTTTTGAGACATTAAATAGTAAGAATCCATCAAAATTTCAGCTTCCTTGGTAGAGGGACAGTCAAAATATGACAGACCTCTGTGATTTATGGCAGAGATTTATTCTCAAACAGCTCCATTATGTAAATTCTGGTATTTATCTGAAAACCAGAGAAGGACTAGGAAAATCAAATCAAATTCTTAGGCAATGTCTCATCCATGTGACTTTTTAAATTTCTTATGAAATCCACTGTGAACTACCCGTTGGTTTCTATAGCAGCTGTAAATCATTTACTTCTAAAGGTCAACCCACCAGAGTGACTTCTACATGGAAGGTTCAGAGTCTAGAGACATCATGCATTGTAGAAAATTATAGCATTTAGTTGGGAGGATGAAATGAACATGGCTCTCCAGGCTTCCACACTGCTGAAAGAAGCATTTGGTAGCTTGGTACCTTAGGGTTCATGGAGCTTAGCTTTCAGCCATATAATGAAAAAATGGGTCCCAGCATTTCACAAATCTGGAATCCTGGTATCGGCGGCTCTCACCTAACCCCAGGCCCCAGGTAAAATTTGGAGGATTGTTGGAGGATTGGCCTATTGTCTCTACCCAGAAAATCAGGCAACTTCACTAGATGCTGCCACCTAGAAAAATATAATGCCTCCTCTTAGAAACTCCTCACTCATAAAATTGAGAGAGAAAAAAATCAGAATTCATAACAGAGATCATGAAAGGAAAATGACAGCACCTATCAATGTCCAATGCTTCCCCAGAACCCACTATGGTCCCAGTCATAGCCAGACCTGAACTAGCAAAGACCCTAAGGCATTGTCTCTCGTTCATTAGTGTGTGGTGTTTCCTGCAGTTCCTCACTGCTTGCAGCAGGGGGTGTTTATCCTAACTCCCTCCACCATTCCTGGTACAATTTTCCATTGCTTCCAGATGTCAGTCCCCACTTCCCATCTGTATTGCTGCTATGGAGGAGTCTTGACTTCCTCATCTATACTCTCTGCTGCTCCTCACTCTTCATCTGCATACCTGCTACAGACCTCCTCTGCCCACACTGAATATTGGTCCTCATTCTCCATCATCCCTCCCCTTCATGCAGCTATTCGTTGATCCCAGATCATATTCACTTCCCACCAATACCTCTGCCAGCACTCTCCATTGTTCTCAGCAGATGTTAGTCCTCAATGCCATCAGTACTTCCAATGGGCCCAGAAGCTCACATGACTCAGTCTTGAGGCCCTCCACTACCCAGGTGTCCTCTCCTGGAAACCTTCCTAGTAATCAATGTCTTTCCCTCCTCTCTCCCAGATCCCTTTGTGGCTCTCCGTACTTGCCTATGATGTCTTAGCTGTCTTTTCCACCCTGGAAGATTCTCACCTCACCTGCCATCCCTTTTCTGATTGCTGAGTTCTTCCTGGAAGTTCCAATTTGAGGAGATACCAAAGGCAGCCATGCTCATCCTATCCCTCCTCATCAAGTTCTTCTCATAAAACTCTTGACTTCTCTACCATGCCCTGGCCTGGTATCACCTCCTTCAGGGACTCAATTCCATCAAAGCCTTTGAAGAAGGCTTTGTGCTAGGACCGTGCAATGTGTCCTTGCAAAGGGTACTGAGAGACCACTGGGGCTGCAGCTACCAGGAGTTTATGTTTCAGCATTTGAAAGAGGTTTAGGTAAAGGTTGCACAACATGAACATGCCTGTGTTCTCATAAAATCAGATCTCTACAGGCAAAAAGATAGAGTATACTTGGCTCTAATCATGATTGAAAACATTCATAGTCTACTTCGTGCAGGTTACTGTGCTAGGCTCTGAGTGGGGGATGGAGAGGATTCTGGGCTCCAGTCCTTAAGGAGCTTCTAATCAATTTGAAGAGATAAGAAGCAGGTGGAGGAAAGGGTTCGAGGGGCCACTTACACAAGCCCATTCCCAGCTGGGTGTGCCGTTCCCCTCAGTTTGTGCTTCAGAGCCTCTGGCTGCCCCGGGCCATTTTTTCCTTCCTTGGCCTGATCTTGGTCAGAGTCTGAACAAACCTTAGAGTGTGACTCTTGCTGACCCTAAGCTGGCCAATCTAGAGGCCTATGACAGGAGTCAAGGCAAGGAGGCCCTGAGCTAGCCATGGGCTGTGAAGGTAGCAGAGACCAGGGCTGGTGAGAGATAAGGAAGGCACTAATGACCTCATTTTACCAATATGAAAATGGAGGCTTGGAGAAGACACAGTCTCACTATTGACCTTCCCCATGACAGCCTTGAGGTGGGATGGGGTGATGACAAGGAGGAAAAAATAGCACTGGTTCTCCTGCCAGGCCAAACCCAGGTAAAACATTGTCATCTTCCTTGGGCTAGCCAGAATGTGGTCATGTTTCAGGAATCAGTGACATTTATGGATGTGGCTATGTACTTCACCCAGTACTAGTGGAGGGAGCTGGACAGTGCTCAGAAGATCTTTGACAGGGATGTGATGTTAGAGAACTATGAACACCTTGTCTCCTGGGGTTCTCAAGGTCCAAACTAGAAAGGATCTCCCAGTTAGAGAAAGGAAATGTGCCCTGGATACCAAAGCAGGAGTTCCCAAGAGGATGAAACATTGATCAGGTAAGTGGTTTGAAGCTTTTGGGGCTGCTTCTGCCAGATGTCTGGGGGAGGACTGAATCCTCATCACTTCCTGTTCTTGCTTCATGGTGGTTCAGGGCCCTGGTTTAGGTATCCTGGTTGGAGCTGCTCACCCAAATCTTGTCTCTATGATTGGTGAAATTCCTGCAGATTCCCTTACTCTGGAGACTAGCCGTGACATTATGGACTCATCTTCAAGACAGGGATTTGGTTTGAGACCAGCATCCAAGGAAAGACTAGCAAGATATGGTCCCTGGGATTCCAAAATGGGAAAAGCTTGGGAATATGATGTGAGGGTAGAGAGTCAGAAGAGAAACCAAGGAAAGCAACTGAGGCAACTCACAGTTGCTCACAGGAACAATGCTTATAAGGAAAGTGTCTATAAAAGTAATACCTTTGAGAGAAATTTCAGGTTGGGGTCATTTCTAGTGCCACAGAAGAAAGTTCCTAACAAGAAAAAATCCTCCATAAAGATGATACATTTAGAAAGCAGTTGAGTCAGTTTCCCATTATAATTAAACATAATAGACTCTATCCTTTGGGAAGAAGATTTACAAGTACAACAAACACTAGAAGCCTTCCATTTACCACTCAGACCTTATTTACTATCATATCTTACATACAAGAGGTGAATCATATGGATGTAATGTATGTGGAAAAGCCTTCAGTCAAAGAGATGCCTTACTGTATGAGAGAATGCAGACAGGACAAAGGCCCTATAGATGTGACGAATGGGAGAAAGCTTCAGTCAGAAGGGGCACCTTAATCAATATACGTATAAGAAAGAAAATCTTGGGGGGGGCGGAGCCAAGATGGCGACTGGAAAGCAGTAACTGGCGTGAGCTCCCCACCAAGTCCCTCCAAAAACCTATGAAAAAATGGCTCTGAACCAATTCTAGAACTACAGAACCCACAAAGGGGCAGAGGGAAGCAGGACTCCAGCCCAGGTCAGCCTGGATGGTCTCGGGGTAAGGTCTGTCCCGAACAGAAC
>CM053623.1:358304951-358390968 GCA_028646595.1 Phalanger gymnotis
GGGGGGGGTGGAAATGGGGAGAAAATCTGTAATTCAAACGCATGTGAAAATTAATGCTGAAAACTAAAGATATTAAAAATAAATTTTAAAAAAAAAGAAAGAAAATCTTTAAGTATAAAGAGTGTGAGCAATAATATTATCAATCCACAATCATCAAAACTATTTGGTACCAGCTAAGAAATAGAGTGGTGGATCACTGGAAAAAGTTCGGTACGCAAGATGCAGTAGTCAATGATATAGTAATCTACTGTTCAAGAAACCCAAAGACCCCAGCTTCTGGGATAAGAATTCACTATTTGACAAAAACTGCTGGGAAAAGTAGAAAATAGTATGACAGAAACTAGGTATAAACCAATATCTCACACCCTGTACCAAGATAAGATTGAAATGGGTACATAATTTAGACATAAAGAGTGATACAATAAGCAAATTAGGAGAGCAAGGAATAGTTTACCTGTCAGATCTATGGAGAAGACCAAACAAGAGATATAGAACATTACAAAATGCAAAATGGATAATTTTTATTACAATAAATTTTAAAAGTTTTGCACAAATAAAACCAATGCAACCAAGATGAGAAGAAAAGCAGAAAGCTGGGAAACAATTTGTATACCAGTATTTCTGATCAACACCTCATTTCTCAAATATATAGACAACTGAATCAAATATATAAGCATATATCATTCCTCAATTGATAAATGGTCAAAGCATATGAACAGGCAGTTTTCAGATAAAGAAATTAATGCTATGGTCACATGAAAAATGCCCTAAATCAATTTAGGGAAATGCAAACTAAAACAATTACCATTCTGAGGTACCACTTTACACCTATCAGATTGGCTAATATGACAGAAAAGGAAAATGATAAATGTTGGAGAAGATGTGGGAAAATTATTAGACTAATGCATTGTTGGTGGAGTTGTGAACTGCTCCAACCATTCTGGAGAGCAATTTGAAACCAACTTATAGCCCAAAGAGCCATACTCTTTGCACACTCTTTGATCTAGCAATACCACTACTAGGTCTGTATCCTAAAGAGATCATAAAAAATGGAAAAGGACCCACATGTACAAAAAAATTTATAGCAGCTCTTTTGTGGTGGGAAAGAATTGGAAATTATAGGAATGCCCATCCATTGGGGAATGGCTGAACAAGCTGGGGTATATGAATGTAATGGAATACTATTGTACTCTAAGAAATGAGGACCATGCAGATTTCAGAAAAACCTAGAAAGACTTACATGAACTGATGCTGAATAAAGTGAGCCAAACTGGGAGAACATTGCGCACAGAACAGCAGCACTGTGAGATGATTGACTTAGCTCTTCTCAGCCATACAGTGATATAAGACAATTCCAAAAGACTCGTGATGGAAAATGCTGCCCATCTCCAGAGAAAGTACTATAGAGTCTTAGTGCAGATTGAAGCATGCTGTTTTCTCTTGGTTTTTTTGTTTTTTTCTTTCTCGTGGTTTTCCCCTTTTGTTTGATTCTTCTTTCACAACATGACTAATGTGGAAATATGTTTAACATGATTGTGCATGTATAACCTTAAAAAACTGACTAGCTAAAAACAAAATAAAACAAAACAAAAAAGGGAGGAAAAGAATGTGGGAAATCCTTCACTCGGAGAAGTCTTCTTACTAATCAGAGAATTGATGCTGGAGAGAACCCCTTTGAATGCAATGAATGTAAGAAAACATTTAGCCATAGAAAATCCCTTTTATATCACCAGAGAATTCATACAGGTGAGAAAGCCTTTACTTATAAAGAATGTGTGAAATCCTTCAGCTGAAGAGAAATCCTTACTGAACATCAGAAAACTGATGCATGTGATGTATGTGAGAACTCCTCTGGGCAAAGAGGAAGCTTTACTGTGCATCAGAAAAGTCATACTGGAGAAAAATCTTTCTGAGCATAACAAATATGGAAAATCCTTCCTCTGGTGGTCAAGCCTTAATAAACATAAAAGAATTCATGCTAAAGAGAACTCCTTTGGGTGCCATGAATGCCAGGAAATCCTTCATCTGGAAGGCAAGACTTACCAAACATCAGAGAATTCATGCTGCCGAGAAATCCTATGAATGTTGTGAATATGAGAAGGACTTTAGCCAGAGGGGAAGCCTGCCTGAACATGAAAGATTTCATGCTGGAGAGAAATACTTTGAATGTACTGAATGTAAGGAAGTCTTCGGCCACAGAACATCACTTTATTATCATTAGAAGAGTTCTACTGGTGAGAAACCCTTTGGATGTAACTAATGTGGAAAATCATTTAGCCTAAAGGGAAACCTCACTAAATATCTGAAACTTACACTGCAGAGAGACCCTATGAGCAGAAAATCCATCAGCCATAAGGGAAATCTTACTTATCACCTGAGAATTCATTCAGGAGAGAAACTCATTGGATGTAATGAATATGGCAGAGCCTTTAGCTGATTGACATCTCTTTATTATCATCAGTTAATTCATAGTGGTGAGTAGCCCTTTAAGTGTAACAAATGTGAGAAATCCTTCGGCCAGAGGGAAAGCCTTCATATTTATCAAAGAACTCATACTGGAGAGAAACCATTTGAATGTATTGAATCTGGAAAGTCCTTCAGCCGGAGAGGCCATCTTACTAAACAGCAAAAAAAAAAAACAAAACTCATACTGTTGAGAAACCATTTGAATGCACTGAATTTAGGAATAGTTTCCACAACAATTCTCATGTTACTCTATGTCAAGAATAAATACTGTGGAGAAACCCTTTGAGCATAAAGAGTCAGGGAAAGTCTTCTGCCAGAGCAGACATTGGAATGCACATCACAAAATTCACATTAGAAGGAAATGCTTTGAATGAATGCATATAAATGACCCCGCAAGAGCCCCTAAAGGTTCATTGCTCTACAGCCAATCTGGTGATGAAACTATATGACCTGAACTGGGCAGGAACATGGATGCCAGATACAAAATATGTCACCAGACTTGTGCTTGCTGTATGTCCAGTCTAACGTTCAATGTGTGCCCTTTGAAGAAGCCAGGGTCACATTGGCCATGATGAGGCATCAGAGTGAGACTTTGGTGAACTATGGAAAGAGGAAAACTGTTATGAATATAATGACCATAGGAAAAGCTTTGAAATGTAGTTGATCCTCCATGAGAGATTTCATGCTGGATATGAATGATGAGGATGTAATAACGTGGGGAAAATCTTCATAAATAAGTCAATTCTTAAATATCAGACAATGAAGAGGGCAGAATTTGCCATGTTTGGTGTTTCTCAGAGAAAACACACAAAACAACTAGCTCCCCTCCACCTTGAAATGCAGATTTTGACCACAACAAATGTGCAGGGCCAGGAGCTGAAATCTGGCTTAATTCATGAGATAACCCTCAAAATGTGTTTTTTCAGCCCGCTGGTCTGTTACATGCATGCTTGGGTGTGCACACACACATGCACATACACATACAAACACACACACACACACACACACAGAGTTTCAGAACTGAGACTTCAGTAGCCATAAGACCAACTTGTACCTGAAAAAGAATCCCTCCTACAACAATACGCATGAGAAATTGTTCCCAGCCTCTTGGAAGACCCCCAATGAGGAGGAACCATGAGAATGATTCTATTTTGGGAGAGTCCAAGTGGCTACACAGTTTTTCCATATGTAAGATCTTAACCAACCTCTTTACAACTTCTATCCATTAATCCCAGTGTGCCTTTTGAGGTGGGCAAAGAGAACATCCTTATTTTTAAAAAATTGTAATTTTTATCCTGGATTTGACTACCAACCAACATGAACATTTTCTGAAACTAAGAACAGAGAATAGGATTTCATATAAAACTGTGATGATTAAATATAGTGTATTTATATGTATGTAATAAATTCAACAAGCAGCTAGGTGGCACCATAGTGCATAGGGTGCTGGGCCTGGAGTCAGAAAGACTCATCTTCTTGAGTTCAAATCTGGCCTCAGACACTTACTAGCTGTGTGACCCTGGGCAAGTCACTTCACCCTGTTTGCCTCAGTTTCCTCATCTATGAAACTCCTATCCTCAAAGAGCTCATATTCTATCAAATGAAATAATGTATGCAAAGTATGCACAAATAAACATGTACAAAATAAGCACAAGGCAATTTCCATGGGGAGACACACGCACCTAGAAACAGTAAAGAAAGGCTTCAGGCAGATGGTAGCAAATAAGCTGAGCTTTGGTGTAACCTCAGGTTCCCCATTTTTAAGTTGAGGAAATTGAAGCAGACCAGACAGACAGGAGATGGAATGTCATGTTTGAGGAACACTGAGAGGACCGGGTTGGCTGGACCAAAGAGTGGGTAAAGAAGAGTAATGACTAGTCAAGTTGGCAGTGTGATGAAACCTAGAGGGGTCCAGACTCCACACACACACGCCACCAAAGACTGCCACCATAAGGAAAAATCATAAAGAAAACCAAAGAAAAATGGCTCCTCCACCCAATATAGGACTGCACAAGAAAAGGGCCAGGTGCCTGGGAAGATGATGGCAGAGACAAGTCAAAGTAGGTAGAAGGCACCATGAGCAAGCAGCCCCCAGCCCCAGCAAATGATAGGTCTTGACACAGACATCCCACATTACAACAGGATCAGGGCTAGAAAGTGCCCAGACAGTGCAGCTCATAGGCAGCCTATACCTGAGTGAGAGACAAAGCCAGACTAGTACCTAGGAAGTACTCCAGGAACTCCAGTGACTTGCCCAGGGTCACTGAGCTGGTAAGTGTCTAAGGTCAGTCAAAAGATAAAGACTTACAACCAAGAATAATGTATCCTGAAAAGCTGAGGAAAATCCTACAGGAGAAAAAATAGATCTGTAATGGAGTAGAGGGCTTCCAAGCTTCATAAAAGAATAGTCTTGATATAAAAGATCAAAACTGAGTACAATCTCCAAAATGCAAATGTGGAAAGCAAGAGAAAATTAGAAATATAAGTACTTTTAAGCAATGAGGTGGATTTTTAAAATCATGAAGAGCTTACATTCTACTAAGGGCAAAAGAATAAGTGACACTTCAGAAGCCTGAAGTCCTCAAGGGTCATATGGGGAGTTAAATAAGACAAATAGAAGGTTGAGGGGTGGCTTTGTTCTGTCCTGATGGTCTTAGGAGAAGAAAGAAAAGTGAATGGAAAGAGAATATACCAGGGTGGTCGTGGTGGTTGTTGTTGGTCCTTCATTCTTGAAGAGGACCAATGACATCAGGAGGGTGGTATCTTGACTTGTTCATGAATTGTAGATTAACAGGGCAGAGCTGGGCAAAGTCATCAACTTCACTTTCTCCTCCAGAGTCAGAAGAGGAGGAAGAGAATATTCTATCTCACACAATCAGGGTATTAGGAGCCATAATATATAAACATAGGCAAAGAGTTGGTAAATCAGACACCACATGTAACTCACTTTCATTTGAATTATATGAAGGAAGGTTGAACACACACAGTTTGGTATAGAAATACGTTTAACTCAACGAGGAAATAGAGACAGGGAGACAGGAGAGGAAGGAATGAAGGAGGGCAGGATTGGTGAGGTCTTAAAAATAAGCAAAACCTGCTCCAATTTTTGAAGGTGTATTATGAAAAGCAGAGATTAAGAGGAAAGAAAAGAAGAATAATAACCTATAAAAGGAGTCTGGGCAAAAAGCGAAAAGAGGCAGGGAAATATCAACTCAGTTATACATAACAAATGTTAAGCACATTCTTTTTTATCATATTCTGCTTTATAAAGATGAGAGAAGGAAGCTAAAAAAGGAAAAATGTATGAGAATAAAATGTAGGGAAATTTTAAAATTAGCGGTCATAACCATGAATGTGAATGAGATGAACTCACCCAGAAAATTGAAGAATATAGTTGAATCGATGAATCAGCAGAACTCAACAAGATTTTGTACAGGAAATATTTGAAACACTGAGATTCACACAGAATTAGAATAAAGGGCATGAGCAGAATCTGTTATACTTGAGGTAAACTCAAAAAGACAAAGATAGCAATCACAATCTCGAGCAAGCAATCCTAAAAATAGGCACAATTAAAAGGTTATCATGGAAACTACATCATATTTAAAGGCATCATAGTTAAAGAATCAGTGGCGATATTGATGCTTAAAGGAAAAGTTAATTGAATTAATTAATTAATTGAAACAGGCAATAAAACTATAATAGTAGGCAAAAGCATTGCACTCCCTTTCAAACCCAGACAAATTTGCCAAAATATAATAAACATGAAAGAAGTTAAAGACCACTGCATAATTCTAGAAAAGCTACATATGATGAGTCTCTGGCAATTATTAATTAGGAACAGAAAGGATAATTATAGCTATACGCAACACCTTTGTAAAAACCAAGCTTGTATTAGGGTATAAAACCATAAGAACAACAAATAGACACATAAAAGCAGAAATGTTAAATGTATCCTTTATCAACCACAATAAAAAGAAAATTAAATTTAACAAAATGCCCTCAAAGAAGGGATGAAAAATTAATTGAAGACTAAATAGTATAATCCTAAAAATTGGCGGGCCAAAGAACAAACCTTAGAAAGAACAGTTAATTTTGTTGAAGAAATGGCAGAGGCAATAAGCCAAAACTTTTAGGATATAGCTAATGTAGTCCTTGGAGAAATTTATATCTCTAAATTTTTTCATCAACAAAACAGAAAAATCAATGAATTGAGCATACAACTGAAAAAAAACCTTAAAAAGCAACAAATTAAAGACTCAATTCAACAACAGATTAGAAGTCCAGAAAATCAAAGGCATTAATAAAATTGAAAGCATAAAAACTGAATCGATAAATAAAACTAGGAGATTTCTTTAAAAAGCTATGGGTAGCTAGGTGGAATAGTGGATTGAATGCTGTACTTGGAGTCAGGAAGAAGTTTAATGAATCAGTCAACAAGTGTTTATTAAGTGCTTACTGTATGTCAGACACTACACTTTAGTGCTAAGAGTACAAATGCAAGCAAACAGAAATACTGTCTTTATCTTCAATAAACTTAAATTCTAATTGGAGAAGACAATACACAAAAAGGAAGGGGAAAAGTAGGGGAAGAGAAGGGATCCCTGGAGGAAAGGCCAGAGTCAGGAGTAGAGCCCTCTGAGCAATGAACATATGGCTGGTCTGGGTAAATTTCTCAAAATGGAAGTCCAGCAAGTAATTGACCAATCGGCTGAAGGTGTTGCAAGAGCAGAGTGGATTTTCAGCATGAGAAGGCCAACCATGAAGTAACATTCCAGAGTGAGAGCACAGGGGCAGAGTAAACGTCCAGCATAAAATGGAATTCATAATTTTAACCATTGTGAGCAAATTTGTCTTGAAAAGAAATGCCAGAGGGGCAGAGCCATCATCTTCCAGCTGCTGCATTGTAGAGACCTGGGGGGAATGCAGTCTCCTTTAACTCCCTCTGAAAGTGAGCTCAAATCCTGTACTAGACCCTTGCTGTCTGTGTTACCCTTTGTCATTTGACCTTCATAAGCCTCCATTTCCTCATCTGTAAAATGGAAATGATAACAGCACCTATTTTGCAGGGTTGTTGTGATGAACAAATGAGATGGCACATATTGAGTGCTTTGCAAACCTTAAAGTGCTATAGCAATGCTACCTGTTGTGAAACAAACAGCTAGTCTGATTTTGAAAAGGAAAGAAAACCAAATTTTTTGTATCAGAAAAGAAAAAAATTCACCAAAAAATAGAAGATGAAATAAAAAAACTATCAGAAATGGTTTTGCCCAATTATATGCCAACTAAGCCAAATACTTATGAAATCAACAAATAGGTTAAAAATAGGAACTAGATCAACAGAATGAGAAATAGAAAATTTAAACAACCCAGTTTCAGAAAAAGTAAATTATCTGCATTATGTTAAAAATGAGATAAATGAGTTCCCAAGGAAAAAACCCAAAGACTAGATGGATTTATGAATAAATTCTATCAAAAATTAAAAGAACTATCAATTCAAAAATTACCTGAACTGTATGCAAAAATAGAAAAAGTATTATTTCCAAATTCCTTCTATGATACAAATACAGTGATATTTAAACTAGAAAGTGTCAAAGCATAGAAAGAAAAACTATAGACCAACATACCTAATGAACTTTGACACAAAAACTACAAATAAAATATCGGTCCACAGGCTACAACAACATATTTAAGAGATTATAAACTGTGACCAGGTTGGATTTATACCAAGATTTCAAGGCTGCTTCAATACGTGAAAGACTATAAACGTAAGAGATCACATTAATGGCAAAAATAATAGAAACTACATGATTATATTAACAATATAGAAAAGGCTTTTGACAAAATTCAATACCATTCATTTTTTTAAAAAATTAAACATTTTTTTAAAAATATAAAACAATTTTTAAAAACTTAAAAATATAAGATTAGGTGGACCTTTTCTTTATATGATAAATATTATCTACCTAAAACAGAGTCCCAAAATTATATACAATGGAAAAGGCTAGAGCTTTTCCAATAAGATCAGAGGTAAATCAAGGATGTACATTATCGTCACCATTATTGGATAGAAAAACTAGCTATAGCAATAAGACAAGAAAAAGGAATTGAAGGAATCAGCATAGGAAAAGAGGAAATAAAGTTATCACTTTTTGCCAATGACATGATAGCTCATTCTGATAACCCTAAAAAGTCAACTAAAAATTAATTGAAATAATTAGTAACTCCAGAAACATCCCAAATTCTGTGTCTCAACAGTAAAACCCAATGGGAAGGGAAAGAAGAAGAAAATCTGTTCAAAATAACAACAGAACACATAAAATATTTGGGATCCTACTTCCCAAGGCACATAAAAGACATACGGAAATATAGCTACAAAACACTTTTTGCAGAAATAAAAGACAAGTCTAAATCAATGGAGAGATGTTAATTGTTCATGGTTAAGTTGTACCTACATAATGAAATTACAATACTACCCATCTTAATTTACTTATTCAGTGTCATTCAGTCAATTTTCCAAAGGACTACTTTATAGAGAGGAAAAAATAACAAAATTCACCTGGAGAGGAAAAAAAAGAGTCAAGAATCTCAAGGGAAATAATGGAAACCAGTAGGAAGGAAAGAGGACTGGCTGCGCCAGCTCTCAAACTATAAAACAAAGCAGGGATTACCAATATTATTTGGTGCTACTTTTAAAAAGCAACAGAAAAGTTGATTGGTGGAATAGATTAGACACATAGCATAGAGAAACAAACAAACATAGTAATAAAGCACTTGATACAGCCAAAGACCTCGGTTACTACAGTAAGGACTTGCAATTGGACAAAAAGTGCCAGAAAAATTATAAAGTAATTTGACAGAAATTAGAGTTAGACCAGCATCTCACACCATATATCAAGATAAGCTCCAAATTGATATGTGATGCCAATATAAAAATGTCATAGCATATATAAATTATAGTAGCAAAGAAAGAAATATCTTTTTCAACTATGGATAAAGACTTCATATGCACATAAAGAGAAGATCACAGAAGATAAAATCAATAATTCTGATCATCTAAAATTTGAAAGTTTTTACACAAACAAAATCATTGTAGTTAAAATTAGAAGAGAAATAATTAACTAGGGGGTGGGTGGAGTAGAATCTCAGTAGTAAGTTTCTATGATATCCTAGATATACAGGGAATTGATTTAGATATATAAAAACAAGAGCCATTCCCCAATAGATAAATAGGCAAAGAAAGAAATCTGACTTTCATATTTAATATTCTTTTTCTTTTGTATTTTGTATAATAGAAACTCTTACTTTATTTGGAATTTGTCCAAAATAAAAAAAAAACCTGAGAAAACGGAGCCTGCAACCAGGTTATCAAGGGCTTTAAATGCCAAAGGAATTTCTATACCATCCTTGAGGCAATGGAAAGTCACTGGACCTTACTCAGGGAGGATTCTTTCTTCCAAAAAGAATCTATCCATCATGCTGGAGCCCTAGTTCAGAGTCTTTAACTTTCCATGAAGCACTTGATAACTGTATACGTATCAGTCTTCCTTCCCGCGAGTAACTATGTCACACACACACACACACACACACACACACACACACACGTACATATATATATTTTATATATATAAGAATATAATTCAAAGACAGCACAGCTTGTATGAACTGATGCAAAACAGAGGAGGTATAACCAAGAGACCAACACACAGAACCACAGTAACGTAAATGAAAAAAACCCTCCAAGCTAGCCAGACCCTGATTAACTGTAACAACTAATCTTGGTCCAGGAGACGGATTAGGAACCCAGAGGACTGCAGGCATGAAATGTTGCATATGTCGTCATATGTGATCATTTAATCAGTTTAACTGATGTGTAGCAAGGACGGGTTCAGGAAAGGAGGCAAAGTATGTGTTGACCACAGTGTAAAAAGCACAAGGCATTAGTATTATTTTAAAAATCAAATTTAGAAAAAGAAATACCAACCTCATCATATACCTCAGTGCAAAGCAGAGTACGACTGCCAGGGAAACAACCTGTATTCAGAATGACACAATGCCCCATTCCTGCCAAGTTGATCTCAGGCTCAGAAAGCTTGTTCTCCACACTCCCAGTAAAAGCAAGAACTGCAAATA
The DNA here is from genome assembly GCA_028646595.1 of Phalanger gymnotis. NCBI lineage: Eukaryota > Metazoa > Chordata > Mammalia > Diprotodontia > Phalangeridae > Phalanger > Phalanger gymnotis. The sequence continues at coordinate 358,315,551 of CM053623.1, forward strand.
GGTAGATCCATTGATGTTGAGACCAGTGATCCAGTTTCCTCAGAAGAGTTAAAACCAACCATCAGAGATCAGAAATGAAATGGAAGTGTTGTTAATTGTCAGGTGTTGTTACCCTCTTAATGTGGCTTCATATTAGGGACAAGGCTGATGGGAAGTACAGTTTTCCCAGTTTGAAAAAGAGACTGAAGGCTCAGAGGAGATGGAAACCTAGCAGAACAGGGAAATTCAAGGAACTTCTGCTCCAAGTGGAAAAGAAGAGGTGGCAAATGCCTCAGCAGTAAGCCAGTGTCAAGGAAAGGCACTGTACCCTAAATTAAATCTAACGACGAGCAGATAGAGAGCCCTACGTGGATCACTACACCATTTAAGGAGTGATCTGCTTACATAGAATGTACTGTTTGCCTGGATATATCTGTGTAACATGGCGACATTACCCCCCTAACCCTTTCACCTGCCTCATTACTTCCAGACCAATTCCAGACCACTTACCCTCAGGTATTTCCTGCCCCTTCTGTATTTATAAGAGACAATATAAGGGCTTTTATGAGGGGTTTTATCTCCAGGTAAAGATAAGCTGGTTTTGTTCCATTCTGTGCAAGAATTATCTATAAACAACTGGGCCATATAAGGGAAGGAAGATTAAAAAGAAACCAGTCATTTCTTAACCCTCACTAACTGCACAAAGAAGGATTTCATTAACATGGTTTAATATTTGAACATTAACGTGAGATGGAGACTTCTCTAGCACTGACCCCACAAGGGATGCTGGTGACCCAGAGCAGCTCAGAGTGCTTGCTGTCTATCTATGTTGCTAGCATCCCAATGACATTTCTATAATCTTTAGACCCAACGAAGTTCATTCATTTGGAAAGATATTGTCTCTCCTCTACCCACCCACCCCTTAATACAGCGAATGTTATTTCGGGGTGGCTGAGTCCTCCTATTTCCTGGTATGACTCATCTGGTGGCAGCTTTGAGAATTAGGTTTACAACTTCCAATAAAGACAGTCCAAAAAAAAAAAAAAGGAGTGATGAAGCTTGTGTCTCTCCTCCTGCCAAGATTAAATGGAAGAATGAAATATTCGTGCCTTGTCGCTGTGGCCAGCTCACTAATTTTCCCTGAGATAAAGTTGAAAAGTAAATGAAAATGCTCAGCTTCATCCAAAAACCCTTCTTGCTTGATAAATGAGGAGAGAGATTCTGAGAATGGTCTTACAGATGAAAATCCATCTTTTTGGAAGGAGGCATTATTAGATCACTGCTCTTACACATCAGAGCAGTAACTTCTCTGTTTGCTTCAGACCATGATTAAAGAATGACACTATGGCTTCTCTGACTGAACTTTTTTCAGTTTAATGTGAATTCAAGACAGGGAAGGAACTGGGAATCTCTGGGATTCCCAACAGCAATACAGCCATGTTGTTGGTAATTGAATAAGATCATTTGGATCCAGATATAGCATGTTACAGTGAACACTGGATGCAATTTTAATGCTTTGAGCCTTCAGATGAAATGTGTTAGGGAATATCCTAGTACCTTACCAAGACCTTCGTGCTTTGCTATAGCTTCATTTACCCTCCCTTCCTTCATTCCTTCCTTCCTTCCTTTCTTCTTCTTTCCTTCTTTCCTTCCTTTCTTTCTTTTTTCTTTCCTTCCTTCCCTATGTACTCTCATTCAATCATTCATTTAATAAGTATATTTTAAGTATGTTGTACATACCAGGGATGAAAAGACAAAAACACTTACATTCCAATGAGGTGAGGGGAGCATATACGTAAATTAAAACTATGTTCAAAGTAATTGGGGGATGCAAGGTGTGCTTGAGTCAAGCCTTCCTCATGACCAATGGAAATGGGCTCTGAGTGGATAAGCCTGTAACAGTAAGAGTTTTCCAAATTAACATTGGCAAGAGAAAAATGGCATAGTTCAATAGATCCTGCTAGGGAAGTTGGAAACTTGAGATTTTTTCCTCTTCTCCTAATGACATTGGACCTTAGATCCCTTATAGCTGTACTAATATGGCACTGGGAGAGTTAATCACTGCTGATGTTGCTTGACTCTCATCTGCAGTTTAATCCCTACTCTATCAGATCTTGAAGAGACTCAACCTTCACACGGGAGCACTGTTCCTGCATCTTGCAGAGACTCAACCTTCACACGGGAGCAATGTTCCTACATCTTGAAGCACTGGTTCCCATATCCTATGGATGTGATATTCCTTTGGCAAATGGGACAGTTGTTGCCCCAATGTTTCCACCGTTCATTAAACCAGGTCTCAGAGCCAGGACTAGGCTAGGTTCACAATCTGCCATCTCTGTGGTGGTTGGGAAGAGACAAGCTAACTTCCTCGGAGCCTTGGGTATTGAGAGTGCTTGCTGATCATGTATTTCTTTAATATCACAACGCTTGCTATTTTAAGTAAACTGTTCTTGTTCTTAACAATGATAAGAGAGCTAAATGACATCAACAACAAAGAAGAGAGTTTTCTTAAGGTGGGAGCTGAGCCAAAAAGAATATCTTGAATCCTGGAGTAAGAGGAAAGAGAAAGTTGTTCTTTTTTTAAATTATAAGATGTTTTGTTTTGTTTCATAGGAGTTAGGTGAATGTGGATTTACAATTATACAATGTATATAAGAATCCAATATAACCTACATTATTGAATATTTGAATAAGAGTCAGCCATCTGCCCATCGGTTCAAGCCCTGACTATACTCCCGAATCACTATGTGACCTCAGCCAAGTGACTTTATCTCTCTCAGTCTAAATTTCCTCATTTGCAAAATGAAGAGGTTGGAATAGAGGATAGCTTGTGTCCCTTTTAGCTTTCCAATGCCATCATGCTCTTCTTTTTTTTGAGAAAGTTGTTCTCAAACTCTGATAGCAGCTCTTTCACAGACACTTTGGGACTCTGAGATTTCAACCGTGTTCCATGCTATTCATTTGCAGACTGTGTCAGTGCCCGTTCTATCCTATCTGCCTGCAAAAGCCCGTTGTTATTTGGGAAGTACTGAATATTTACATGTTTACATAGAATATATAAATATTTTGTCTAGAGAATAATGAAATAAAATTTTAACTAGTTCGAAGGATATCAAAGAAAAAAGATGTCTTTTAGAGATGGGACCTCTTCTACAGAATCATTGAGGGGTTTTCACTTAGCCAACAAAACCACAAATCATCCAAGACTCCAATTTATTCCATCCTTGTCACATCTGGTTTCTCAAAACATATTCTCAGAGTAAGGCAGCACAAACTCAACTAACCTGCTATATCTAGCTGGTCCCAGACAACCAGATCAGACCATTTTTCACATATCACCCAGAAATCTACTCAGGCTGTCTGTCACCTGCCCTACCATTTCCCCCATATCTCCCTACCTGGATTAATACCTTCAGGTGGTACAGTCAAAAACCCTTCATTTTCCTGGGGGAATTAATCCATTGAGCTTTGCATCTCCCACTCTGGGAGCAAGTTACCTTGAATGGTGAGTGAATGCAAACTCAACCAACACACTATATCTTTTATATGACCAGACCATGTTTTATTTCTGTCCACCCTTAGCATCTTACCACCCACTCTGTTGCTGCATGTGGATCCTATGCCCAGTTTTCCATTTCTTGCTCTTGGATCAATAATCAAAAAAAGAGTAGCATACACATCCAGTGGAAACATGGCAGTCAAATAACTGCTTTATGGATCAGCTCACCATCCTTGGTCTCCATGTGCACCTCTGTCTCTGGAAATGACTCCCATATACATATCTCCCCATTCCTGAAAGAAAGGTGGACAGACTCAGGACACAGAGTTTATCATCAGTCCTCTGGAATCATAACTGGTAATTGCACTGAGTGGTATTCTTAAGTCTTTCAAAGCTATTTGTCTTTCTAATCTTGTTATTACACAAATTGCTTTTCTGGTTCTGCTCTCTTCACTCTGCATCAGTTCATATAACTTTTCCCAGATTTTGCTGGAACTGTTTCTTTTGTCATTTCATACAGTACAATTATATTCTTATTCCATTCTTGTGCCAGTTTCCAGTTCTTTGCCACCACAAAAGAATTGCTATAAATATTTTTGGAGATATTGGCCCTTTTTCTTTTTCTGACACAGTATTTGAATTCAAGACTTCCTGAGTCTAAGTCAAGTGCCCTGCCCACCGCATCATGCTTCCTTCCTAAATATTGGAATTATACTCACAGGGGTTGTAATTGAATCCAAGGATGCTGCCAAGATCACCAAGTGAGAAAGTATAAAGAGAAAAAAGGGCCCAGGATAGATCCTTGGGGAACACCCATTGTTAGTGGACATTTAGTGGATAAAGCTTCAATTAAAGAGGCTGAGAAGGAGTTTTAGACAGGTAGGACGTGAACCACAAAGGAGTAGTTCTACGAAAATCCAAAGAGGAGAGAGTATCCAGGAGGAGAAAGTGATCAACATTATCAAAGCAGCAGAAGGATTGGCACTGAGAAAATACCATTAGATTTGTTAATTAAGATACCACTAGTAACTTTGAAGAGAGCCATTTCAGTTGAATAGGATCGGGAATCAGATTTAAAAAAAAAAAAGAGCAGAGAAGAAATGAAAACACAGTGCGCATAGCTGTTTCAAGGATTTTATTTGACTAAGGAAGAAGAGATCCAGAACAGTATCTAATGAGAATAGAATCCAATAAGATTCTTTTTTAAAAATGAAAAAACTTGGTCACATTTATAGGCAGCAGGGGAAAAATCAGTATATAGGAAGAAACTAAGTATGGGTGGGGAGTCTTTCCTGGAGGGAATCAGAGGAGGTATGAACAGGGGTACATGAAGATGATCTGACCTTTAAGGATAAGGTCCACTTCTTGATCATAAACTGGAATGAAGGAGAAGATACCAGGGAAGGGTATCAGAGGAATATTAGATGAGGCAAATAGAAGAAGAGAAAGCATATTCAATGTTTTTGTGTGTGAAGTAAGAGGCAAGTAGGTTCTCAGCTGAAAGGGTAGAGGTAAGGGGTGCCATGGGAGGTTTAAAGGGAGGACAAAAGACTTCTAATAACTTGCAGCAACTGAGAAAGAATACTGATCAGTGAGGAGAAAGTTTGCCTTGCTTTAGTAATATCTCAGTTGAGGTTAATAGTTAATAATGGCTATCATTTATGTAGTCCCTTACGGTTTGCCAAGCCCTTTACATATATTATGTCTCCTTTTATCCTCACAGCAAATCTGGGAGGTAGGTGATGTTATTATCTCCACATTATAGATGTGACAACTGAGGTTAAGTGACTTGCCTAGGGTCACACAGCTAGTTAATGTCTGAGCTCAGGTCTAGCGGACTACAGGTATAGTGTTCTATCCACAAACCTATTTAGCTGCCAATTGGAAAAAATAAATTTCAATGGATCCAGTCATCACGATTTCTTAACTTTTTTTACAATTTTGTTTCATTAGCTGTGAGTGAGAGCAAAATCATCAGATGAGGAGAGTAATTCACAGTTTGGGTCTTTCAAGGCATGACTGGCAACAGAAGAAGGGAGCGAAGGGAACAAGAGTAGAGATGATGGTGGAATTGAAGTTATTTGTGAAGGGGTCAAGATTAGGAAGGGAGGAGAGTGAAGCCACAGCAGGGTGATGACCTGGCCTAGTACTGAGGGATGAATGATTAGTGGACACGATGAGCACAAAGAATAGGTTAAAAAGTGATAAGGCACAGAGAGATGGAATGATAAAGATTACCATCAGATAAAGGAACTCCAGAGTCCAAGAACATAAAAGTGGAACAATGGGGGATGTTAAGTTCACAGGTGCAGGAGCCAGCTTACACTGGCTAATAAGAGCCAAGTGTATTTACAGCTCAGACATAGGCAAGTGCTACAAAGCAGGGCTCCATTGATCGTTTTGTCGGTTGTCTCAACTTAAAAAAGTGATGGAGACAATTTAATAATGCAGATTAAAATGAAAAGCATGCCATATGGACATTTTAGAGAGTCTGTTGTTAAACATTTCCCAACACACCTCTGAGTCTGAGCATCCCTGTGTGTAGCTGAGGTTGGGTGGAGGAGTCAGTCATGAGAGTTGAGTACATTGAGAACCTGAGAAGTCAAGGTATTTACCAGGACATCAACATACTGTCTATGGAAGTCCCCTGGTATAAAGGCAGGAGTTGGTCTGGAGAGGGAGACTGGGAGCCAGGCACTGAACTCCTTGAGAAAGGAGGGGGAAATTAGATAGTGGCTACCAGGATCTGGACTGGATGATAAATATGGATAGAGCAAACATCAAAGGAAAAGGGCTTGCTGAATGATAGTGGTAGGAGAATCTGGGAAGTGGCCACATAGAATGAGCTGTTTCATAACTCTCCTATGAGGACCAGTAAGTCAGGGGGTTTGAGAGAAGATGCAACCAGGGCTGGATAGTATGGCCAGGGATGCAGTTCACCCAGGACTCAATGAGTGCCAGAAGGTCAAAGAGCTGGAGATAAAATGGTCTAAAATGAAAGGAAGTTAGTTAATTACAGAGAAGGAATTTTAGAAGGCACAATAGAAGGGATAGGCAGATCCCGAGTCAAAAATTGGAAGGATGGGGTTGTGGTAGAATGAATGAAGCAACAAACAGATGGGTTTGGGCAGAGGGGTATGTTCGTTGGCAGGCAAGAGTCCAGAATAGCTGGGATGGGAGAGTAAAGGAGAGTGAGAGTATGCTAACAATTGGGGAACAAGTCCAAAGCGTCAATGGATAGGAAGAGGTCTACTGACGAGGGGAAGTGATTAGAAGGATCAATGTCTGCCCCAGGCCCAGGCCCAAGAGTACTCCACACAGATCTCCTAGGGTCCATGGAGCCTCACCATGCTCTCCCTCTTACTATGAACACTCCAAACAACTTAAAGGTACAAAGGTCACCCAACTAATCACATTGTTCAGAACCAATAACAGTCCCATTTCATCAAATTAATACTTCTGGAAACATCACCCATGCAGGGGCCTGCTACTTTTGTACAAAAACTTCATGGATCTGACCTGAAGGTGGCTACCTACCCATCCCATTTCCTGTCACACCAGTGCTGAACCAGGATTCTGCCCTCACCTTTGTCTGCACCGCTGGTCATGGTGCTGAGCAGTGCTTCAACCCTATATCAGCATTCATAGCCCTACTGCTGTGTGGAGGGGTTTGGGTTGGTGGGTTGTTGTGGTACACACACCCACTTTACAAGGTAAGAAACTGGGCAATTAAAGTCTTAGGAAGACACACTCTATTCTACTGGCATAGGATCACAAGCTCATAGAGTTGGAGCTGGAAGGAAGCTTACAGAACCTTATTTTGTCCAAACCCTTCATTTCACAAGTGAGGAAACTGAAGCCCGGAGATGTGAATTGGTCAGGATCCCCTAGGTGGTGTGCTATCTTATGTTGTCACAGCATTATGTAGTGAAAAAGGACACTTCTCTTGGTAAGTCAAGAGACTGGTGTGTAGATGCCAGGTCTGACATCTACTAGCTTAGTGATCCTTGGTGAATTACTTGAGATCTCTGAGCCTCGGTTTCTCTTTCTGTAAAATGGAAAGAATAATACTGACATAAAAGAATAATGCCTTACAGGGTTGGGTGGGGGGCGGGGGGAGAGGCTTTGTAAATCCTAAAAGGCTGCAGAAACAGAAAGCATTACTATCATTATTATCATTACGTCTTAATCAGTTGGAAAAATAAAGCCTACAGCCAGAGAACAGGAACATAGGATTGGAGTTGGAATTCTCATCCCCTCTCCAAAGGAAGGAGACAATCTAGAACTTTCAGGGCAAGACCTGTAAGGCCTACTACCCTGTCATCAACAATTTAATTTAACAAAGCTCTGATTAAGCACTTACTGGGTGTGGAGTCTGAGAAAAGATTCCATTAGAATTTGTCTCTGCCCCCAAAGAGCTAAGGAATTGTGGCATGTGTACAGATCACTAGAATGTGCATTTGCAAGGGTACTGCTGCCAGCAAATTCATTTGCACCCTGGGGGTGTCAAGGTAGAGAGTGGGGATAGGCTGGGGGGGCGGGGAGTGGGGGGTGGGAATGCCTCATAGGATAGTCTGCCTAGACTGCACGGGCATCAAAAGGAAAACTATGGTCCCCTTGTGCACCAGACCTGGGATTTCACTGGTGTAAGGACCTCCTCCATGCATGCAGGCCAGCACCTCCTCTTCAACTTGGAAGCTTACGGAGTTGCCTGGGGCATTGAGAAGTTAAGTGACTTTTCTAAGGTCATACAGCCAGAGTGTATGAAAGGTATGATTTGAGCCCAAGGCTATCTGTCTCTCCATGGTCAAGTTGCCTCTCACAGGTGCTTAATATGATCCTTTGCTATGATGAATGGAATGAAATAAGCCTGAAAATGTAGGGTAGCCTCTGATTGAAGAGGGCCTTGAATGTGAGGCCAGTGGATTGGAATTTTATTTGGGAAGCAATAGGTAGCCATGAAGGATTTTGGAAGTGAGGAGTTAAGGTTAGTATATTTGAATATGTTTGGGCAGGGATCTTGGCATAAACATTATAAGCCTGAATGCCATATGATGTATGGATGGGAGTAAGAAGACAATGGAATGCTGTAGGAAAGACCTGTGGTGAGACCAGGGCATAAGTCCAAAGAGGAACTCAGCTAGAGGGGCGACGACGGTGGGCAGAGACAGGAGGGTTACCAATATAAAAGGTGCTACAGAAGTGGGCAGCTAGGTGGAGCAGTGGATATAGAAATGGGCCTAGAGTTGGGAAAATTAGTTCAAATTCAGCCTCAGACATTTACTAGCTGTGTGACCCTAGGCAAGTCACTTCATCCTGTTTGCCTCAGTTTCCTCATCTGTAAAATGAGCTGGAGAAGGAAAGGGCAAACCACTCCAGTATCTTTGCCAAGAAAACCCCAAAAGGGCTCATGAAGAATCAGACAGGACTGAAAATGACTACACAATAATGCAGAAATAGAATCCACAGACTTTGAAAATTAATTGGATCAGGAAGGGAAGAATCATAGGCAGGATCATTTAGTATAAAGCTGTAAGGAAATTGAGAAATTGAGAAGCCTCACTTTACAGATGAAGGCATTGAGCCTCAGATAAGAAAAGAGCCTAGCCCAAGGGCCATAACAAGTGAGAAAGCCAGGGCACAAATCCAAATTCTTTGACTTGCAGAAATCTGCATTTTCCACTGCTTTCTCAATGACCAAAAGTGAATGCCATGAGAGGGATGGAACTTGCATCTGCTGAGGGGTTAATAACTACCAGATCCATGACAGACTTAGCAAAGGGTAGAGAAGCCTGGAATCTTGAAGGAAGTCATTATTCTCCTGATGGAAGTTTGCCCCAGCTTCACTGGTTACACCAACCTACCTCCTTATTTAATAAGTATAATTTGAATTCAGTTGAATATTAGACCACAAATTATATGTTTGATTCAATTCAATAAACATTTTTAAGCACCTACTATGTGCCAGGCACTGGGGATACAAAAAAGAAAAAGAAAAATCAATCCCTGCCCTCAGGGAGCTTACATTCAATTCAACAATTAAAACTGCATTTATTGGGCACTTATTTCAGGCAAGACATTGTGGCAGACACTGGGGTTGCAGAGACAAAATGAAACTCTGAGATCCCATTGAGATGAGGAGTGATATCTGTAAAATTAATTAAGGTGGGACCTTTTTACTGTTTTAGAATGCTAAACTAATTAAGTGTCTTTGATTGAGTCTAACTTGGTGCTAAACCCTGGCCTATACCCTTTTACTAATTAGGTGTGAAGCTCCAGGCTGGTTAGCAAACTAGCTCTCTAGTTTGAGAGAGGCAGGAAGCCCCCAGGGCCTTAAGGGGAGTAGCTAAGACCAGAGCCAATAGTAGACACCTAAGTTCTGTTCACTCAGATGATGTTTGATGACGTCTAAAGACTGTATAAAAAGAGAGAACAGAGTTGTTTACTTGAGGCTCTCACTCCTGGAGTAGTGTTGGTGTGGGACTCTGGGCGGCCACTCTAAGAGCCTCCCGGCTTGTCAACCCAGATGTTGATGCTTTCCTGGTAACTATGAATTGTGACTTCATCTAACTACATTGTGTATGTTTGTAATTTTTTTCTACTTGCTCTGAAGTTCAAGTTGCTGGCTTTTCCTCCTGAACTAAGTTAGTTTATATGTATATGTTGGATTAAAGTAAGATTGTTAACCCCCTAATTTTGCTTTCCTTAGTAAAGCAGATCAAAAGAACCGATGCTGGCAGCATTCTTGTTGTTGGGCTTGTGTTAGTCTTTCACCCCCACTGCAGCTACTAGCCTAATTGTTGCTGCAACATCTTCCCACATCTGGGGTGTTTCACACATTCTCTAGTAACTAGATAAACTTTTAAGGCTTCTCTGATTCTGTGTTATCATCATACTTAGGAGACTAGTTATTCCCTTCATTGCTGCTCAGTCAATGACTCTAAGACACAACTATTTTCTTACTTGATGCTGCTACAGAATGAACAAGTCAAGGATATGGTGAATACCATCATGACTTTAGTGCTGAAGAGGCTACACAGGATCCAAGCCACCCACCATGCACTCAGAGCGTCCCTTGGGATAACCAATGGAGGGATGTTATTGAGTCCTTTCGGATATTATGAGTGGGGTTCTTTCGCCCTATTCCAAGAACCAAAACCAGGAGAATGAAATGGAGTCAGAGCCCACAGCTTCATACAGCCTTCTCATAGCACAAAAATGCTTCCTGAGGATTTGCATCTTCATTTGATCAAATGACAGAGAAAAAAATTGGGAAAGACAAGAGAAAATTGGCTGGGAGCCGTTCTTCCATCCAATCTCCTTGTCTGGGAAGGGCATGACTCTCAGCTAATTTATGTCTTCTAGACTGAAAGAACATAGAACAAAAATGCATAATGCATAACCACCGCTTGGAAACACCATTGGGCAGAGTGCCACCATCACCATCTAAGTAACATTCAGCTTCTGGCTATCAGAGCAGCATGATGTAGGGTTGAGGGGAGAAATTTGTGGCAACTCGCCGAAAACAAGGGGCCTCAGTTTTCTTCTCTGTGAAATAGGAGAGGAGGGAGAGATGGGATTATGGAACTGAATCAATCAATAAGCAAGCTTTTGCTCCATAGCTACTATGTGCCAAGCATTGAGACATGCACAAGAGATGCAAAGCAGTCCCTGCCCTTAGGGAGCTTCCAGTCCAATGGAGCAGACAACGTATACTTATACAGGTATATGTAATAGAAATGCAATGAAACTGGGGGGAGGAAAGGCAATAGCAGCTGGGGGAGGTGGATTGAGAAGGGCTTTATTTAGAAAGTTGTGTTTGAGGTTTGCTTTGTTTTTTTTTTAAGAAAAACAGGAAATTGAAGGAGTGGAGGGGGTGAAGAGAGAGGACTTCTTGGGATGGCAGCTTGAAAAGCAAGCAATCCAAGGAAGTGAAGGCAAGCAGGGAGGGCATTCTAGGCATGGGAGACAACAGCATAAAGACATGGAGATAGGAGGCAGAAAGTCATGGGAGAAGGACAATGGAAAGCAAGTTTGGCCAGACCATAGCATTTATGAAGGGCAGGAATATGGAATTTTCTGTTCAGTTGTTTCAGTTGCATACAACTCCCCATGACCCTATTTGGGGTTTTCTTGGCAAAGATGCTGGAGTGGCTTTTCCAGCTCATTTTACTGATGAGGAAATTGAGGCAAAGAAGATGAAGTGATTTGCCCAGGGTCACACAGCTAAGAATTGTCTGAGGCCAGATTTGAACTCAAGAAGATGAGTCTTCTTGACTTCAGGCCTGGCACTCCATGCACTGCACCACCTAGCTGCCCAATATGTAATTAGGCTGGAAAAGAAGGGTGGGCCCATTGCTTAAGGGTGCTAAATGCCAAAGGAGGCATTTAACCATCTCTGGGCTACATTCCAGACTTCCTCTACCATCCTGAAGCCTCACCATGCCCCACTTTTCATGCACAAGCCTCTCTCCAGCCATGTAATTCACACATTGGAAATATCCTCTTCAGGCTTCTCCCTCTAATCAGATGGCTTCTCTTAGAACTTCCAGTTAAGGAGAATTCCCAGGTAAGAAATATCTTTTCCTCTCTAGGCCACACAATTGAATTTCTCTACCACGTCTTCACCTTAGGTATCTTTGCCTTCCCTTTTAGCTTCCTTTTGGGTGTGGTCTTCCCCCATTAAAAAGAAAGTAAGCTCTTTGAGGACAGGGACTATTTTTCTTTCTATTTGTAGTGCATGGTACACAGTAAGCACTTAATAAATGCTCGTTGACCAATTGATTATATTTTATCCTTGAAGTCACCTGAAGTTTATTAAGCAACGAAGTGACATGATCAGATGATTAATTCACTTTGCCAGTGGAAGAACGGATTGGAGAAAGTAGACATAAAGACATGGAAGCTAATTAGTGGGTTTTTGTGGTAGCACAGGTAAGACATAATACGGGCCTGAACTAAGATAGTGGCTGAGTACAGAGAAGGTGTCAGATGTGACAAATGTTGTGAAGGTAGAAAGGACAAGATTTGGTTACTGGCTATATCTGTGAGTGAGAGAGAGGAGTCTAGAATGACATTGGGATTATGAAACAGACTGGCCAGGAAAATGGTGGTACCCTCAACAGAAATAGGGGAGTTAAGAAGAATGGAGGGGAGAAGCAATGAATTCTGTTTTAGACACGTTGAGTGTCAGATACTTGCAAGATAACAGTTCTAAATATCCAGTGGGTGACTGATATGGAACTGGAGCTCAGAAGAAAGACTAGGGATGGATATATAGATCAGGGATCTTCAAAGATACAGTGATTAAATCTATGGAAGGTGATGTAGTAACTAAGTGAGAGAAGAGAACAGGCCCCAGGATGGAGCTATTGGAGACACCCAAAATAGATGGGTGGAGTATGACAGCAATGATGATCTAGCAAAATAAACTGAAGAACAGTTCAACAGACAGAAGAACCAAGAGAAAGCAATGTAAACAATCACAGACAGGAGAGAATATCCAGGAAGAAAGCATGGTCAACAGTGTTACTTGCTTTGGAAAGGTCAAAAAGGCTGAGAAAGGAGGAAATTGCCTATTTGACCACATAGAAAATGATGGTAACTTTGAAGAAAGCAGTTTCAATTGAGTGATGGAGTTGAAAGCTAGACTACAAAGGGCTGAGGAGTACATTAGAGGAGACAAAATGATTGATGCCATGCATCAAAGAGATGCAATGATTCTTTTTCCAAGAGTTCATCTGAGAAACAGGACTATAGGATGACAGCCTGAGGGTACAGTAAAGTCAAGTGAAGATTTCTTAAGGATGGAAGAGACCTGAGCCTGTTTGTAGCATCAAGGAAGAGCTAGTAGAAATGGAGGAAGTGAAGATTAGAAGGTAGGAATAACTGAGAGAGGAAGCTCCTGAATGAGACCCAGAAGGATGGAATCAGAAGTGCATGGGAAGGAATTAGTAGTGGCAATTGAGTGGGAAAAGGCCTCTCCAGAAAGTAGAGTCAAGTAGGAAGAGATAGTTGTGAGAAGTAGGAATGGGGGGGGAAGTTCCCAGTAAAGTGAAGCCCTCAGCTGAGAGGATAGAGGGGATAGAGAAAGAGGTTTGAAGACAAGAGAGGTTGGAAATAGCCACCAGGGGGAGAGATAACAAGAATCAATTGAGGGGAGATAAAGGTTGGGATTGTTTAATGCTAATTTGTAGTGGATTCATTCGGCTCAATTGTATGAGTTTCTTCAGTTCTGTTTAGGAACCTGTGACTGGGAACAGAGGAGATAAGGTCGGTGGAAGTCATTCAGGCTTGGGGTGGTAAGACATGAGGGAGAACAAGACGATGTGAAAGTAAGGAACTCTGGAGGAGAGGACATTGTGGCAGGGAAGTGATTAAATCTAAAGGGCAGGAAATTGAGAAGGGAGGGAAATGAAGGCAGAGCAGGGGTGATGGCTTGGAAGATTACTAAGAGGTGGAGTAATTCAAGGTCACAATGAGAATGAAGATGTGTTTAGGAAGAATAAGATACAGGGAGAGCTAGATCGATAGCAGGTTACGACTGGATAAAGAAAGAAGTTTCAGAGTTCTTAATAATGTGCGTGAAATATGTGGGTGATGACAAGATCAGGGAGGGTCACTTGGTCAGTCACCTAGCATTTTGAAAGCATCTGCTATGTACCAGGCACTTCATTGATTGTTGGAGTGACCTTCCTCTCACTTTTGATGCTTACTTTGGAGCCCTGAGGAGAATGACTCAAGGCTTCAGATTCGGCTCATGTCTAGGGTCTCGTCCAAAGTGTGGGGCAGGGGAATAGAAAGGTACATTGGAGATCAGGTGTAGAACAGCTTCCTTCCACACAAAGGAAATGATTGAAACACAAGACTCACAAGCATGTATTGATAATGATTTCTATTCTCTGAAATGGTTGATACCTAAAAAATTAAAACACAAAACAGTTTGTGGGTCGACTGAATGAGCACTATATCTTCCCCTCAGCTCCATATTGTCCAAATAGCTCCCTTAAGGTAGATGCCTTCTGATGAGCCAAATCAAATGATGGGTTCCTCCATGACCCATAACCGCAAAGGATCCTCCCAAAGTACAGTTGGGACTGAATGAAGGACCCAGGAACTCCCAGATTCTCAAGGTAGCCAGTCTTGGAAAAAAACCTTCTCATCAGCATCTGTGCTGAGGCTAAGAAAATAAATCAGAAGAAGTAACCAGAGGCCCAGGATCCTCAATTCAAGATCAAAAAGGCAGAACACATGTTTGAAGTTGCCACCATTCAAAGAAAGGAAGAAGAAACACAAAAGATGGAGTCACTACTTTTAACATCCACTAAGTAGGCAGCTCATTGCCAATCCTCTTGGATACAGTTTTCACACACATACACACACACACACACACATTCCTGTAACAGACAAGGGCAGGGGAAATAAAGGGACCACCTGGTATTTTCTTGATCTTCTCAAAGTGCCAAGTCCTTCAGTACAGAGCCAGAACACACTTAGCCCACTAGAAGTGACTCAGGGTCCTGCAGATGGGGAGGAGGGAAATCTTCTGTCCCCATTACATATGGATTATATTCTAGAAATATAAAGCTGCTATTGTGATTAACAAGACCCAAATCCATTTAAATGTTTTATTGAATCCTTAGTAGCTTCTTGCCATTATGCATTTTCTCAGTCAATGGATTTTAATGGCACAACTGTCATATGGACATCAATAAAATGTTTGTCATTCAGAAACTGGTCCCCATCCTTTAAGTACTGCTCACCTCTACCACAGCCTATAACCAAGGACTCTCAGTCAAAAATCGGTGCTCCTTCTCCATCTCCATCACTGTGCTCATACACAGAGAGGGAGGGTACTTGCTGCCACCACAAACCCAGAGGGTAAACTGAGATAGACCCAGGACTCTGCTTGGAGCTGGGAGAGGGAGGAAGTGATTTCTAGAAATTCTCTGGGTGACTTCAGGGGTTCCCCTAGAGCACAAGCTGCAGCTTGCTGACCTCATTTTTTGAGGCAAAGTTCCTCAGGGTCCTTACCCCTTAAGAGTCCCTCTATCATCTGCTGTTTGGAATCAGTTTGAAATTTATTTTTGCCTCCATTCTGTGCCTTTCCTATTTTCTCTCACATGTTCTGGCTATTTTGTGAGGAAAAGTCTAATCTAGTTTCCTAGAGATAATAACTAAAAAAATCTAACCTCAAAAGTAGAGAGCTGTAGTACCATGGACAGGGGGCTGGATTTGGTGGGACAAGGTTGTGTGACCCAGCTCTTCTGCTTCACTTTGGGCGATTCAGCCTTGCTCTTCTGCACCCCAGTTCCTCATCTGTAAAATTAGAGGGTTGAACTAGATGGCCTCCAAGGTCTGTTCAAGCTCCAAATCTATTATTCTAATAATAGTAATCTTCAAATCCCAAGAACATTTGTAGATGAAACTGGGAGGAGAATGTCAAAGAAATGAAGATTGGAACAAATTGGCTGGCATTTTGATAGTGCACCTTTCTCATCATCTGTGACAGTAGAACCAGTACATTTGGACTCAGGATTCTGATGTGCCATATGAAAAAAGTAGCACTTTAGAAAATGAGTACGGGAAGAGCAACTGAACAGAGCCAAGTACACAGGACAGAGATGTGGTAGAGGTGACAATTTCAAAAGCATGTAAGACTTCTTGGTCAAGATATTTGAAAGAAAGGAAGATACCAAATGGTTGGATGAAATCACAGGGAGTCTCATCACCTTCCAAAAAAAAACCTTACCAAGAGAACCTCAAAAATTCTTTACGTAGGACTCTTCTCTCATCTCTTTATGAGAATGGTCTGCACACACTTTGAAGGTATCCTTGATGAAGATGGAGGAGACAGCCTTTCAAACTGAAACCACATCTTCACAGACACTGCCTCATAGGTGTGAAAATACAAATTCTCATGCCTTTATTATTTATTGAGCACATATAAGCCTTTGAATTGGCAGCTAGGTGCCACAGTGGGTAGAGCACTGGGACTGTGGTCAGGAAGATGTGAGTTCCAATACTGCCTCAGACGCTTACTAGCTGTGTGACTCAGGGCAAGTCACTTAACCCTGTTTGCCTCAGTTTCCTCATCTGTAAAATGAGTAGGAGAAGGAAATGGCAAACCACTTCAGTGTCTTTGTCCAATAAAACCCCAAATGGGGTCATGAAGAGTTGGACACACCTGAAATGACTAAACAAAAAGCTTTTGAATTAGTAGAACAAAATATGGTTTTATGAGTTTCCTTCAGCAAAGTGTCTTCTGTGCAAAAGTTATTATCATATAATACTGCACATAAGTCAGATGTTTTTACGTGCTGATTTTGGTGAATTTTTGTCCTTTTCCTACTCTTTTTAATTCTTAATTCTAATTCTTAAATCTTAATTCCAGTGTCTTTTCTCTGTTCATTATTTCCGATTTACCCTGAATAGAGCTTGCTTTGTACTTATTTGGTTGCATGTTAAGCTTCTTGAGTTCAGGGACAGTCTTTTGCCTTTTTTTGTATCCCCAGCCCTTAGCACAGTCCCTGAAACATAGCAGTCACTTAATATATATTTATTAATTGGTTTATTTTTATTTTTAAAAATTCCATTATGAAGATGGTTCTCTGGGAAGAGGAGAGGAAGGAATAGGAGGGAAATATGACTGGTGTAAAAACAAAAGATTTCAATAAAAATCTGTTTTTAAAAGATCAGATCCTTTGATGAATTCCAGAGATAACTTTATTCGATGATCCCTTGACTAACAATATGAAATGACTCATAAAAGTGGGAGATGAATGTTATGGTAGCCAAAGCTGTTTATGTCTGTTATAGAGGATAACTTCCCCAAAGTCCAGATGGAAGAGACATCCTACAGATGTTGGGGTCTTCCAGATGCTCTCGTACAGATTACATCAAGCCACAGAATACAATAGGACATTTTCAACAATATACGTGGCCACTAGAAATTGCTCATCCAAAAAAATCCATAGAGAAAACAGATAAAGAATGCCTTTCTACCACTAAGACTGACATACAAATGCATGGACAGCCCACTGACATCAGGACATCTCAGACAGTGGTGTAGAAGGACAATGAGTGAGTTCCAGCATTGAATGGGAGGCCAGTAGGCTGAATTATAGTTGGGAAATCATGCAGTACTTTTCATGGTCCCAAGCTGTTCTCTGACACAGAAAGCCATTTTAATCCCCTCCCGCCCCCCGCCCCATCTTCCATTTAGGCCATGTAGCTCTGAGTCACAGAATATCCCAGTCCCTGACAAATCAGGATTACGAATCCCAAAGAACGATGAAGGGTTGTAAGATGCATGTAAAGCAGACTATAGTATATTACCAATGTAACTTGTAAACCAGCTGTGGCATAAAATACATCATCCAAGAAATATGTAATTGGAAAAGGCCATGACCAGATCATGACGTGAGAGTGTGAAATAATAAATGGCTATCTCTGCAACTGCACCAGTAGACACAAAATGTTAAAGGACCTAGAGGAAGGTACGCAATTCAACAAGCAAGCATTTAGTAAGGTGACTATGTGCCATAGTGAACAAACACTCATCAATCAACTTATGGATTATCAGGCTCAGTGCCAGGTAATACAAAGGACTGCCTGGATACAAAAGACAAATCTCCAAGGAACTTACCATCTATTGGAGCTTAGAACTCTATATCCAACATATTGGGTAAATCCACTATATAAATTTATTAAAGAATATGGAAAAGAATTATATATATGTATATATATTAAGAAAGCATAGACAAATTGTGAGCTGCAGTGTTGAAGGGAACATTCAAAATGATGAGGGAAGGAAGAAAAAAGGTTAAAAGGAAAAGGAGAGATAGAAAGGGAAAGAGGAAGAATACAAAGAAGAAGTTGCTGTGCTATGTTGGTGTGTTTCTAGAAACAGAGGGGCTGATGATGATAATTCAGGATCAGATAGTTTCACCAGAAATTAGGGAAGGCTTATCCTTAAAGAGCCTGGACTTAGTAGTCAATTACAATTGTTCCAGGAAACGGTAGACACAGTGCAACACTTCACTGAAAGCTGCAAAAATGTAACAGTTACCAATATCCAGGAAAAGCGATGACATGGTGGCTAGAATTCAACACAAGAAGGTCACTATTTTTTATAAAACAATGGACAAGTCTCTGTCAAATAAAAATACCAAAATATGCTCATAAGAGCAGTTAGGTGGTGCAGTGGATAGAGGGTCTGGCTTGGAGTCAAGAAGACTCATCTTGCTGACTTTAAATCTGGTCACACTTACTAGCTGTGTCACCCTGAGCAAGTCACTTAACCCAATTTGCCTCAGTTTCCTCATCTGTAAAATGAGCTGGAGAAAGAAATGGCAAACTACTCCAGCATCTTTGCCAAGAAAACCCCAAAAGGTCATGAAGACTCAGATCCAACCGAAATAACTAAACAGCAAAAATCCTCAAGAATTGAACAAATGAACCATTATGGAATTGGAGCATGATTATAAGCAGAAAGATAGCTCACTATTATCTCAATAGTTAATAAACATTTATTAAGCACCTATTAGGTGCCAGGTAGTGTGCTAAGTGCTGGGGACACAAATATGAAAAAAGAAAATGGTCCCTGGCCTCAAGGAGCTTACAATCTTATGGAGAAAGACAACATACAAAAGGAAGCTGGGGGTAGGGTGGCATGAGGAAGATGGGGAAGATGACCAATATGGTGGAGAAGCCAATCAGAAAAGTCCCAAAGTAGCAACTGATGAGCTCCCGTTGACGAGATCCTTCCCATGTCCCCATGTTTCTATGTCCCTGTTTGTCGTGAGATTATGCAGATTTTATCTAGCTATGGAGTAGTCACAAACAAGATCGATAATCACACTAAAGAATTTAGCATAACAATACCTATGAGGGGAAAGGGGAAAGAGACTAAGATACAGAATTGGTCAGAGAGCCTGTGGAGCTGGTCCATCAGTCCACAGACATTGGACAGACACTGCAGATGGATGAAAAGCCGGGCCCAGAAGGGAACAGCAGGGAGACTGGTCTGGATTATATTTGGGAAATTGTTCCATGATTTCAGCCACGCCAAGCTTTGCACTATAACAAAACAACAACAACAACATGTTTTTAACACCAGCCATGTTCTAGTCTGGACATATGGCCATGAGTCATGGACTAGCACAGCCTTCAAAGAAACAAAACTGTGGCTCACCCAGAAGAAAATGGAGAGGCTCGTGGTGGGTGTGATGATGTGGTACCATTTCACTAACAACAAACCTCATACTAGAAACAGAGGAGAAGATGTCATCAAAGAGATCTACAACTAGGATGAGAGGTGAGCTGGTCACATAAGGAGGCAGAGACAACACATGGACAGCTGAGTGTAGAATAGTTACCATTATGATCTCAAGAAACCCACATGGAGAATGGCTAAGCAAATTGTAGTCAAGTCAGCAAGCATTTATTGAGAGTTTATTATGTGCTAGCCACTTTGGTAAGCCCTGGGAATACAAATACAAACAGAAAGACAGTCTCTGCCCTCAAGAAGCTTATATTCTAACAGGAGAAGACTGACAAAATGAAAAGTAGATTGGAGGAGTGGGGATAGAGAAGGTATCCAGAGGGGCATGGTGGATAAAGAAGTCAGAAGTGGAACCTGGCGGGAAATGAAGCCCTGAACACAGCTGGCCTGAGCACTTTCCTTAAAAGGTTCCTGGAGAAACAAGCCAATCAGAGAAAGTAGTCTCAAGGGCTGGAGAACTGAGTGATCCTCCAGGCTGAGAAGACCGTTGGGTCATGGAGAAGAAAGAAGTCCAGAATGGAGAAGAAAGAAGTCCAGAGTCGAAAGTGGAGCTCATAGAGGAATTAAGAAGTGAGCACAATGGAATCTTACTAGGCTGTTGGAAACCGTGGATATGATGAATACAGTGAAACATGAGAAGCCTTATATGAAATGATGGAAAGTGAAGTAAGAAATAACAGGAAAACAATGAATCAACATGTAAATGAAGGGGAAAACACAAGACAAAACTGAATGCTGCAAAATTATTTAAGAGTTATGGAAAGGGGGCAGCTAGGTGGCACAGTGAGTAGAGGACCAGCCCTGGAGTCAGGAGTACCTGAGTTCAAATCTGGCCTCAGACACTTGACACATTTACTAGCTGTGTGACCTTAGGCAAGTCACTTAACCCCAATTGCCCTGCCTTTTCCTCTGCAAAAAAAAAAAAGTAAAAATTAAACTAGCTGCAGTTCCCCAATTTTTTTTTTTAAAAAAAGAGAGAGATGGAAAGAAGCTTCCCTCTGCTCCTTTGTGGAGATGGGGGTCTGTCGGTGTGAAACACTGTATATAAAGTCAGATTTTTTAAATATGTTGATGACTTTTACTGAATTTTCCCCTTCTTTTATTTTTTTAAAAATAAAGGATGGCTTATATTGGAATGAGGGGAGGGAGGAGGATTTATGGGGAAATGTAAAAACAAAAGATAATTAAAATGTGTTTGAAAATTTAAAAGGAACCTACAGAAAGTCCACTAGGTGTCTCCTCCCTCAGAGCATTTATGGAAGGACATAGACAAGGATCTTACCAGATGAGAAAGAATGGATGAGGTTCCCTTTTAGAGGGAGGACACACAAATGCACAAAAATATTAAAGAATGGATCTTGGCACATGAATGCCCTATGTTTGCTGTAGTTTGTTGTTATCCTAAACAAGTATTTCTCTTTCTATCCATTTTCCAAGTTTTGTTTAAAAAATATGGAAATGCTGATTATGTTTGTGGATTTCTTTTGTATCCTGCTACTCTGCAGAAGCAATTGCTTATCTTGATTGTTTTGTAGAAACCGGATCTTTTCTAAGTAAACCACCATATTGTCAGCAAATTGAAGGGGATTTTCCTTCCTTTTGTCAGTGCTTCTCCCTTATATTTTTTTTCTTGACTTATTGCAGTAGCTAGCATTTCTAGTAGGCTGCTGAATGATTGTGGTAATAGTGGGCATTCTTTCCCCATGACCTACTTTGGAAAGCTTCCAGAGTTTCTTCATTACAAATAAGGATAGCTCTTGGTTTTAGAGAGATTTCCTTTAAATGATATTAAAGAGAACCTTTCATCTCTATGTTAATCAGTATCCCAGTGGCTTTCTTCAGCAAAAATTAGTGCTGTGCTTTATTTCATGAAATGATGTTCTGAATGTATTTACATAATCATACAATTTGCATTATTTTCTTAGTAAAATTCTTTTTCATGCCACCTGCTGACCTGCATCCTTCATATCAATTTAACTTGGTCATCATGAATGATGCTTTGGAACCAGCACCATAGACTTAGAAGCAGCAGTTTATTTACTATTTCAGCATCAATGTTCTCTTTACCTCCTGTATTTTCTCTGGTTTCTTTTCCCATAGGAGTCCAGTAGAATACTTTCTTTGACAATTTCAAGGAACACTGTGGTCAGATTCTTTGGTTATTCCCAACTTTCCAGGTTGTCAGTAAACCCGAATTTGCTGTACCATTCCCATTCTCAGATTTATCCTTTTAGTCTGCATATCATCTAATAAATTGGATAATTCAGCGTTTTCTTGAGCCCACATTTCCAGCTGCCCTATATTGTGAGGAATCCTATTTTCCACCAAAGCAAGTCCACATCTCTGGACTTTTTGAGATTTTCTCTTGGGTCCTCCTTATTACTGATCCATAGTGATCTGTCTTCACCCATACTACAATCTCTAGCTCTATCCTGGAACTTCTGTTATCCCTCACTGGTGCTTGTCTGGCTTCAATTACCGCTGTTGCACATGAATATGGGAAACAAGGGACTGCCTAGTGAGAGTCTAGTCCAAGGAGCATGCCTGTCTGTTGGAAAGTGCTCACTGATGGAAAACAGAGGGGGCCAGCTGGCTACTTCAGACTATGTACAAGTATCCTGTGACTATCTCCTATCTGCTTACTTTATGGTGAACAAACTGTCAGACTTGGCTAAATTGTCTCTTTCTTTGCTGGTGGCTATTGGGAAGAAGATGGCTATAGCCTCTAAGTTAGAGAGAAAAAGCGGCAGAAGCCCCCTCTCCCCACCCAAGCCAATGCTTGGCTTGGCAATGCACCACCCAGCTCTTTGTCCTCTCTCCTATGTCTAGTTTTTGTCACTTTTAGGCCAAAAACTACTGGAGAAGGCAATGACCTCATGGGCTTTGAAAAACCAGACAAGCAGGCTGCCAGCAGGTGGGCCGCGGACATCCATAGAACCATTGTGGGCAGCCAAAGCCCAGGGAGGAGTGACCAGACTACAGGATGCAGCCCATCAGTGGATGGAGGCCAAAATGCTGTGAACTAAGATGACTCCATCCAGAAGCTCTCCTGCATTCAGAAGGGGACTTGATGAGGAAGATGCTAAGTAGCCACTGCTTAAAGGTTGAGGGCACTCCTCTCCAGGGACCACGGAGGCAGAGGGGAGCATAGCCCCAATTAGGGGCTTTGTAGATTTTGTTTTTGCTGTGTATTCTTGATTAATATCCCTTGGTAAAACTAATTCTCTAAGTGATAACGGTGTGGTAATAACCAGGTCAGTCAAAGATATAGGGGAGATACTAATTGGTGATTTATATTGGGAAGGACACACTAAAATTAGAAGAAAACCCCTTTGGATAAGCCCTAGAATGACAAGGAGGAGATATAGCTAGCACTCTGGGGACCCAGCTTGACATAGTGGATGGGAGTGAGGATAAGGGCTCCCAGAGTCTTATTAAAAACTATACGTAGGCCCTCATCTGCCATAAATATTGGGCCTTTTGAATCTGCAAAATCTCTGCAGAGATTGTCAACCTGAGACTTTAGTTATTGGATTATCTAGTTTAAATATGCAATCAGAAAGAAGGCATTTCTCTCTCTCTGCTGTATTAGGCTTTAATTGTGGTCTATTTCTTGAGCATATTTCCTATTCTTCTCCGACTGGTGCTTTTTGATATGACTTTTGCAGAGTTGAATGTTTATGTACTGATGCCTGCTGTTCTGCTGACTCTTTTACAAAGATTGAAATTGAGGCTGAGAAGAAAAATATGGATTTTGTATCCCTAAAAGCTGGTGCCAAGCTGAGAATTGTTCATAGGATCTATATTCTTCTGTGTTTGCAAAGATATCAACTATTTGCCTTATGCTGAGATTTTTAGGGACTGCAGGTTTATAGGATAGAGTATGCCTGGTGCCCTAGAAACCACAGGTAATCAATCAACCCTCAGTTTTTAATTGTCGTATTTGTTCGAGGCTTACCTAATTCTGTTTCTTTCACTCCCAAACTAAGGCTAGTTGTCCTACTCTCAGGTGATTTGGGAATTCTATTTGGATTGTCCTTGCAATGATAGGAATCTATGGGAGAACTTTGCGGTGCCTTATATAGAAAAGGACATAGAGAGATTTTGTCTGGGGCTCTAAGTTGGATTCCCTATTTTTTTCAGGAATCCCTGAGATAATATTTGAGTAACCTATAGTTTGGGGTGGGGGGACACAGAGGAATTTTATAGCATTTAATCTGCTCTGGGAGTGTGGTCTAGGGAGTGGGATTAATGGAAGAGGGAGAAGCAAGCACCAAGCCACATTGGTTTGGTTTCTCTCCTGAGAATGAAGATTGACTGTGCTGTGGAGACCCCAGCTCCAGGCTGCAGAAGTTTACTTGGTCCAGGCAGCTCTGCCACAGCCCTTCAAAAGCAAAAAGCTTCCATGGGCTGCAACCCAGAAGTGCAAGTGCTGCAAAGACAGGAACTGTCCTAGAAAACTAAGGAATGGAGAGAGTGGGACAGGTCACCAGGACAGAACACTGTGCAACCCTCCAAGCCTGAGGGAAAGGGCACAGCATCTATTTAAGGCCAGTTCTGACCACCCAAAAGTCAACTGAGGCAGGGACAGAGGTGGGTGAACCATGAATTGGCCCTATGGAAAGAGGGTGAGGTGCTGTAAGATCCAGCAAACCACAATCAGAGGGTAAGGAGTCAGGAACTGAGTGGTAAGGAAAACAAAGCAGGGAGGGGAGGAGAAAGACTAAAACTAACAAAGATTCCTGGAAGAAGAAATCTCTAAGACCTTGAAAATAAACAGATAAATCAACAGGAAAAACAGAAACAACAGAATGGGTTCAGGCATCTATGAATAAATACTACCAAAAAAAGGAAAATGATCTAATACTTGATGAGATAGAGAACCCTGTGGAATTAAAGGAGAACATGAAGCATAATACACTGTTCCTGAGTGGTTTAAAAAAGAAACAAGAATTATGAGAGCAGGATTATGTCCTGTATAACAAAAATAATGAGCAGAACAGAAAGACTTGAGTCTGCAATGGAAAGCCTCATCGAAGAAACAAAACAAGGAACGATAAATTGGGAATTCAAATACACAGTAGTGAAAGATGACTTAAGAGGAAGAGAAGCAAAAAACAAGAACACTTTAAAAAAATGTTCACTATGGAAGCAAAACACATGGACCTCAAAGACAGGGTGCATAGAGACAATCTAAAGATTATAGGACTACCAGAAGAACATGATAGGACAAAAAAATCCTGAATACCATAATAAAGGAAATAAAACAAGAGAATTGCCTAGAGCTCCTAAATATTGAAAGTAAAATTCCAATCAAAAGAACTCACAGATTGCCTCAAAAAAACCCTCGTCTGCAAACTCTACGACAGGTAGTAGTTAAATTTAGAAGTGGGAGAGGGGTCCACTGATGAATCCCAACATGGGTGAAGAGAAATGGCCAGTGGAGGGAGATGGTAACCTTATACTGGATAGGGCCTGGGATTTGGTACTTGAAAGGTATATTTGTCCTGAAAAGAAAGGAGTTGGAACCCCTGGGGGCAACTGGCAGCTGAAAGAGTGGAAGAGCATGGACACAGAGAGATTTCCAGGCAAATTTAGGAAAAAATGTCAAGGACAGAGGATATAGATCAGCGGTGAGCTGCATGATCAAGGACATAGTGGAGCAGGGGCCCTACCATGGGTCAGTGTCCTCTCTGATACCGGCAATAATAAGCAACATTCTGGAAATAAGGCACAATGGAAAAAGGGAATCCATGGGACAAGTCCTACAAGACACTGACAGAAAGTACCTCAAGGGAAAAGCCTAGAATGGATACTTTGGAAGCTCTGCCTGAAGAATACAGACTAAAGAGAGAAACTGGATAATTATAGGGGTCAACATCGGAGAATGATGTCTGGAGTATACAAAAAGAGATGGCAAATAAAGGAGAGAGTGAGAGAAATCCTTTTTGGAAAAGGGCACAAAAATAAAATGTTAAAATCAAGGAACAAGAAGAGCTGAAGGGGAGGAGAAGCATTATCAAAGAAGAAGAGGGGATGAGATTGAAGAGAAGAGAACCAGTGGGAACAGGGCCACCTTAAAAAATGTAAGTAAAATAACTGAAGGAATACAGTGCTATGTTTACAACAGAAGAAGTAATATGTAACCAAAAGGCTTTTGTATAGACAAAATGAACATATCTAGACTAAGAAGAGAAATTGTCAGATGGGAGGGGGGGAACCCCTTTGTATCAAATTCTTTGATAAGGGTTTGATATCTAAGATATGTAAATGATAGATATGCATACATACACATGTATATGTATACACATATATACATGCAAACATATATGTGAATAATGGCCATTCCCCAACAGATAAATGGTCAAAGAGTATGAACAAACTTCTCAAAAGAACTGCCAAGTATTCGCAGGCACATGGAAGACAAAATGCTCCAAATCACTAATGATAAGAGAAATGCAAATCCAAACAACCCTGAGTTTTCACTTCACGACCTGCAAATTAGCAAAAATGACCCCAAAATGGCAACAGTTAATGTTGGACGGGTTGTGGAAAGATAGGCACACTACGTATTCCTAATGGAGCTGTGAAATTGTATCACCATTTTGGAAAGCAATATGGAAATATACAAATAAAATGACTAAAAATGCCCATACCCTTTGAATCAGATAAAAGTCCTCAGGCATTCCAAAAAATTAATAACAGCATTTTTGGTCACTAAGAATTGGAAACAACATAGATGTCCAAAAATTGAGGAATGGCTAAACAAATTGTAGTATGTGATTGTAATAGACTATCACTGTGCTGTAAGAAATGATGTGTGTGATGGATACAGAGAAACATGGAAAGATCTACATGAGCTGATGCAGATTGAAGGAAGCAGACAAAAAAACTATCTACAGTGACAACATAAATGGAAACAATGACATACCAAAAAATGAAAAGTAAATGTAACAAAATTATAAAGATCCAACAAGACTTGGATAAAGAGAGATGAGAAGGCACCCCCAACACACCCTTTCGAGGAAGTGGGAGCTTCACAGGTAGTATACATTGCATAGGTTTTTTCGGACTTCAATCAGTTGAGCTGACTTTTTTTCCTTCCTGTCCAAAAATACTATTTGTCATATGGGATGGCTCTCCGGGAAGGGAAGGGGAGGGATACTATGGTGATATAAGAAAGAACATCAATAAAAACTTATTTTAAAAAGCACATAAAACAAAAGGAAGTTCAGAAGAAACCAAGTGGACAGTTATATTAGTATTTTGTTAAATCTTATATACTTTCTTATTAAAAATAAACTATAAGTAATAATTCACTGTTTCATATAAGATTTTTGGTTTGATTTTGGATGTTTGAATGTGCTTGTTAGTAAGAACATAGTAAGCTAGAAAGACCAAAGTTAAAAAAATTAAAAGCACTGTACTGGGAGGCAGGAGACCTGGGTTCTAGGCCTGATCCTGCCACTGACTGTGTGACCTTGGGAGAAGTCGTTTCACCCCCTGGCCTCAGTTTCCCCATCAGCTCCCATGGATTCAGTTACCATCTCTATGCTGATGATTCCGCATCTACCTGTCCTGCCCCAACCTCTCTGCTGACCTCCAGTCTCCCATAGTTAGTTACCTGCTTTTCAGACATCTAGAATTAGATGTCCAGTAGATGTCTTAAACTCAGCATGTCCAAAACAGAACTCATTATCTTTCCCCCTAAACGCTCTCCTCTTCGTAATCCATCTATTGCTGTCCAGGGCAGCCCCATTCTCCCAGTCCCTTAGGCTCACACCCTAGGAGCTGTCCTAGATCCTCACTGTCTCTCACACCCCCCATATCCGAGCTGGGGCCAAAGCCTGTCAATTTCACCTCTGGAGCATCCCTCGAACATGCCCCCTTCTCCTGTCTGATGCTGCCACACCCTGGTCCAGGTCACATCACTTCACACCTGGACTATGCAATGGCTGCTGGGAGTCTGCCTGCCTCCAGTCTCTCCCCACTCCAGTCCATCCTCCTTTCAGCCATGAAACTGGTCTTTCTGAAATGTAGGCCTAATCATCTCACTCCCCTGCTCAATAAACTCCAGGGGCTGCCTATTGCTTCTAGGATGGATGATAATACTAACTACTAGCATTTATATATCCCCCTCTATGTGCCAGGCACTATGCTAAGCACTTTACAAATATACCATATTTTGATCCTCACAACTGCCCTGGGAGGTAGATGCTATTATTATCCCCATTTTACAGTTGAGGAAACTGAGTAAACAGAGTGACTTGCTCAAGGTCATACAGCAAAATTTGAACACACGTCTTCCTGATTCCAGACCCAGTGCTCTATCCACCATGCCACCTAGATGCCTCTAGATCGAATAAAAGAACCTTTCGTTTGGCATTCAAAGCCCTTCATAAATGGCCACCCCCTCCTTTCTGGTCTTCTTACACTTTGCTCCCCGCCACCACCTCTATGATCCAGTGATGCTGGTTTCCTTGCTGTTCCTGACCCAAGACACGCCAAGACTTTTTGCTGGCTGTTTCCCATGCCTGGCCCCCTGCTTCCTCATCTCTGCCTCCTGGCTTCCTTCTAGTCCCAGCTGAAGCCCCATCCTCTACAGGAAGCCTTTCCCAATCCCACTTAATTCAAGTGCTTTAATCTCCAATTTATCCCATTTGCAGATATACTTTACATATTATCTCCCCCATTAGCCTGTGAGCCCCTAGAGGGCAGGTACTGTCTTTTGCCTTTCTTTGTATCACCAGCTCTTAGCCCAAGGTCAGCCCAAGGTGCTTCATAAATGTTTATTGATGGATTGACTGGTCATGTGGTCTTATGACTAAATCACCATTCCCAGCTCAGAGATCTGGGTTCCCTACTGTCCTCGCATAAGGATGGAAGGAAAAGGCCAATGGAGGGTGGTACACCAGAACATAATGGAGCTTTCCTTAACCTCCCTGAGAAGCCTCATATACTTTCTTTTGCTTTTTCCCTGATCACCTTCAGAAATAGGCTTAATAGTGCTATTGCTAGGTCCAAGCATATACTCAGTTTTATAACTCTTTGGGCCTAATTCCAGATTGCTCTCCAAATTGTTAGATAAGTTTATAGTTCCACCAACAGAGTATTAGTGTCCCAGTTTTTCCATACCCTCTCCAATATTTGTCTTTTTCCTTTTCTATCATTTTAGCTAATCTGATAGGCATGAGATGGTATCTCAAAGTGTAATGGTAATCAGGGCAGGATGTTTTTGCTGTCCTCTTTAGGGATGCTAAGGCAACCAAGTGACTTTAATGAGTCTGGCCTTTGTTTGAATGGGGCAGGTAAAATGGGGTCTTTTATCTTGGAATGCTTCTCTGCACTGGGATGTTTGGGAGTTGTTGATGTGTATATGATGTGGCACTGGTGATTAGAGAGCTTTCCCACACCCTGGTTTCCCATACCCTAAATGCTAAGTTGGCCCCAGCCCTCAGGGTCCTGAACTAGGTATAGGTACTGGAAGGTTAGTGTTTGACTTTGGGGGTACACTCATTGAAAGGGTGACAAGACTGTGGGCAAGCCAGTGAAATAGCGCCCTCCCAGCTTTGATAACCCCGATAGATGTTGGTGCTTTTCTGGTAACTACATATTGCTGTGGATAGACTGCTTTGTGTTATTTGCTCTGTTTATAATGTACCCTTGTAATTTCTGTTTGTATTTGCCCTCAAGTTCAGGAAGCTGATCTTTTCCCCCAAACTAAGTGAATGATATATGTATGTTTGATTAAAGTGAGATTGCTAACCCCTTAAAGTTGCTTTCCTTAGAAAAGCAGATCAAAGAATATGTGCTAGCAGCCTTCTGTGTGCTCTTATTATTGGTCTTTCACCCCCAAAACAGCTGCTAGCAACATTGTTGCTACATAAAGTTGTTTTAATTTGCAACTCTCTAATCAATAATGATTTGTTTCAGAGCATTTTTCATATGACTATACATAGCTTTGATTTCTTCATTGAAAAAATGCTTGGTTTTATCCTTTACTAATTAGGGAATGACATTTTTAACAGATTTGACAAAGTTCTCCCTATATTTGAGATATGAGACCTTTATCCAAGAAACTATCTACAAAAATTTTCTCCCAATTTTCTTATTTCCTCCTAATCTTGGCTACATTGGTTTTATTTGTACAAACTCTAATTTAATGTAATCAAAATTATCCACTTTACATCTCACAATGCTCTCTCTTGTTTATCCATATATTATTCTCCTATCCATAAATCTAATAGGTAATACGTTCTGTATTCTTCTAATTTGCTTATAATATCTCCCTTTATATCTAGGACATGTATTCATTTTGAATTTATCTTGGCAAATGGTGTAAGATACTGGTCTATATCCAATTTCTTCCAAACTGCTTTCCAATTTTTCCAACAATTTTTACCAAGTAGTGAATTCTTATCCCAAAAGCTTAAATCTTTTCATTTGTCAAACACAAGGTTACTCTAATCATTTACTGCTGTGTATTGTATGTCTACTCCGTTCCACTGATCCAGCCAGTACCAGACAGTTTTGATAATTACTGACTTATAATATAGTTTAAGATCTGGTACTGCTAAACTTACTGCCTTTACATTTTTTTCATTAATTCCTTTAATATTCTTTACCTTTTGTTCTACCAAATGAATTTTGGTTTTTTTTCTTGCTCGATAAAATTGTTTTTTGGTAATTTAATTGGGATGGAATTGAATAAGTAGATTAGTTGGGGTAGAATTGTCATTTTTATCATATTGGTTCTGCCCACCCATGACAATGAATATTTCTCCAATTATTTAAATCTGACTTCATTTGTATAACAAGTGTTTTATAATTATGTTTGTCTAGTTTCTGGGTTTATCTTGGCACATATACTCCCAGGTAGTTTATATTGACTACAGTTATTTTAAGTGGGGTATCTCCTACTCTCTCTTCTTGCAGAGTTTTGTTGGTGATAAATAGAAGTGATGATGATTAATGTGGGTTTATTTTCTATTATCTGTAACTATTGATCATTTCAATTAGCTTTTTAGTTGGATCTCTAGGATTTTCTAAATATATTGCATCATCTGCAAAAAGAGATAGTTTTATTACTTTGTTGCTCATTCTGGTTCCTCCCATTTCTTTTTCTTCTCTTATTGCTATTGCTAGTATTTCTAATACAATATTGAATTAATATTGTTTATAATGGGCATCCTCATTTCACTCTTGATCTTATCAGGAAGCCTTCTAGATTATCCCCATTACAAATAATGCTTGCTGATGGTTTTAGATAAATGCTCTTTGTCATTTTAGGGAAAAAATCATTTAAATCTATGCTTTCAAGAGTGTTTAATAGGAATGAGTGCTGTATTTTGTAAAAAAAAAAAAAGTTTTTCTACATCTATTGATATTATCATGTGATTGTTGTTACTTTTGTAATTGTTGTAATCAATATGTTAATAGTTTTCTTTATGTTAAACCATCCCTACATTTCTGGTATAACTCTCACTTGGTCACAATGTGTAATCTTGATGATATATTATGACAGTCTCCTAGCTAGGATTTTATTTAGAATTTTTTCATCCATGATCCCATTAGTGAAATTGGTCTATATTTTTCTTTCTCTGTTTTTGCTCTTCCTAGTTTAGGTATCAGCACCATATTTGTTTCATAAAAGAAGTTTGGTAGGATTCCTTCTTTGCCCATTAGTCTAAATAATTTATTTAAAATTATTTATTATTTAATAATATATAAATTTATATATATATATTTAATATATATTACATATATAATAAATATAATATTTAATATTAGAATTAGTTGATCTTCAGATGTTTGGTACAATTCATTTGTAAATCCTTCTGGGCCCGACGCTTTTTGGTAGGAAGCTCAATTATGGCCTGCTTAATTGCTTTTTCTAAAATAGGTTTATTTAGACGTTCTACTTCATTTTCTGTTAATCTAGGAGGTTTATATTTTTGTAAGTATTCTTCCATTTCACTTAAATTGTTCAATTTATTGACCTATAATTGGGCAAAACAACTCCTCATAATTGCTTTGACTTCTGCTTGATTGGTGACATATTCACACTTTTCATTTTTTACGCAAGCTGTTTGACTTTCTTCTGCCCCTTTTGAAATCATATTAAACAATGGTTTAGTCTATTTTATTGTTGTTTTCATAAAACCAATTCCAAGTTTTACTTTTTAATGTAATAGCTTTCTTACATTCAACTTTATTAATCTCACCTTTAATTTTTAGGGTTTCCAAATTGGTGTTTAATTGGGGATTTTTAATTTGTTCTTTCTCCAGCTTAAAAGACAATTATACCTAAATTAATTTATTTATTCAGTGCCATACCCATCGAACTACCAAAAAATAATTTTACAGAGCTGGACAAAATAATAACAAAATGCATCTGGAAGAACAAGAGGTTTAGAATATCTAGGGAATTAATGAAAAGAAAAAGAAAAAGAAATGCTAGGGAAGGTGGCCTAGCCATACCAGATATTAAATTGTACTACAAAGCAGCAGTCATCAAAACTACCTGGTACTGGCTAAGAAACAGAGTGGTGGATCAGTGGAACAGGTTAGGAATGCAAGATGCAGTAGTCAACGACTATAGAAATCTACTCTTTGATAAACCCAAAGAATCAAGCTTCTGGGCTAAGAATTCACTATTTCACAAAAACTTCTGGGGAAATTGGAAAATGGAAGGGCAGAAACTGAGCACAGACCAATATTTTATATCACATACCAAAATAAAGTCAAAATGGGTTCATGATTTAGAAATAAAGGCTGATACTATAAGCAATTTGGGAGAGCAAAGAATAGTTTACCTATCAGATTTATGGAAAAGCACATTCATGACACAACAAGAGATAGTGAGCATTACAAATGCAAAGTGGATAATTTTGATTATGTTAAATTGAAAAGTTTCTGTATAAAAAAAGCCAATGCAACAAAGATTAGGAGGGAAGCAGAAAATTGGGAGAAAATCTTTACAACTTGTGTCTTGATAAAGGCCTCTAAATCTCTAAAATATACAGGAAATGGAGCCAAATTTATAGGAATACAAGTCATTCCCTAATTGAGAAATGGTCAAAGGATATGCACAGGCAATTTTCAGAGGAAGAAATTAAAGATATCTATAGGCATATGAAAAAATTCTCTAAATCACTACTGATTAGAGAAATGCAAATCAAAACAATTCTTAGATACCACAGATTGAGGCAAACTGTTTGCTCTCCTATTTTTTTCTTTTGGTTTTTTTTTTCTCTCTCTTTTGTTTTTGTTTTTTTGTTTTTGGGGTTTTTTTTTTGGTTTTGTTTCTTCTTTCTCATGATTCATTCCATTGGTAATAATTCTTCTTTACAACTTGGGAAAAAAGAAGTAAATAGGTTGACCTTACTAAATCCCTTATAATTGGTCTTTTATGTTTACCTTCTTATGTTTCTTCTGATTCTTAAAGGTCAAATTTTCTGTTCAGTCCTGGTCTTTTCCACATGAATACCTGAAAGTACTTTAATTCATTAAATATCCATTTTTTCCATGCAGGATTGCACTCAGCTTTGCTGGGGAAGTTATTCTTTATTGTAAACCCAGCTCCTGTGCTCTTCAGAATATCATGTTCCATGCCGTCCGGTTTTTTAATGTAGAAGCTGCTAGATCTTGTGTTATCCTGACTTGTAGCTCCACAGTATTTAAATTGTTTCTTTCTAATTGCTTGTAGCACTTTCTCCTTAACCTGAGAACCTGGAAACTTAGTTATAATGCTCCTTATGAAGAGGTCGGGGAGCCACATGTTTTAGGGGTGCTCTAGACCCCAAAATACCAACGCACTGGGTCCTGCTCAAATGAATTCAACTCAAGCCTTCTCACAGCCAGAGACAAAGCTTATTATAGGTTTGCCATATTGGGTTGTCTTAAGAAATCTCACCCTTTGTGACACGTTTTCACAAGTGGGCCAGCTTCCATCTGAGGTAGATGGAATCTGAGCACCTTCATGGAGGCAAGATGAAACTTATATACACAAAGATTGTGGGAGGGATCTGTGGTGGTCCTGAGGTGATGGGAGGAGGAGTTTAGGGAGGGTCTAGAGGAGGAGTCTAAGGAGGAGATTTATGGGACTAGGATGAGGTCAGACCCCAGGAACCAAGAGAATGAATTAAGGGTGGGAAGTAGCTGAAGGCTACCTGGAGATAACAAGCAATGTAGGGCTAGGCTAGTTTAATGTTAACAGATTTGGGAATAGACACTTTGACAAGATCAAGGGTGGAAACTAGCCAGACAATGGAGGGCAAGGGTAGGTTAGAATAACCTAGCCTAGAGATTTGGGTCTAGCAATAAGGAAAGGCTTAAGGCCTCAGGCAAATGCCTCACCTAGAGGGAAGATTCAAGGGGGCTCCCACAATCTAAACCTCCTCACTATGACTTTTCATCTTGGGATCACTTTCACGTAGTAATCAGTGGACTTTTTCAATTTCTATTTTGTCCTCTAGTTCTAAAATTTCAGGGTAATTTTCCTTAATAATTTCTTGAAGTATTGTGTCTAGACTCTTTTTTTGGTCATAACTTTCAGATATTCCAACAATTCTTCTGTTTCTCTCCTCAATCTGTTTTCCAGGTCAGTTGTTTATGTAAGGAGATATTTCATGTTCTCTTCTATTTTTTCATTCTTTTGATTTTGTTTTATTATTTCTCAGTGTCTCATAAAGTCATTAGCTTCCTCTTGCCCAATCCTAATTCTTAAGGAGTTCTTTTCTTCTGTAAGTTTTTGGGTCTCTTTTTCAAATTGGTTCACTTTCTTTTCAGAATTTTCTCAATTTTCTTGTGATAATCATTTAATAGCAAATTAGTAACTTCAATAAGGCCCAGCCCCTGAACTAATCAACCAGAAGAAGAGCCTAGACCTAACAGCTTCTTTGTTCTCAGAGCAAACTCAGAAAATACCCCATAACTATGTCAACAAGGCCAGATCAGGCTAATTTAAGAGCATTCTTACCTCCTGTCTGTGCCCATTAAGGATGAGAACTTTAACCCGAGAAACTATCTTGAATAATGTGACTTTTTCTTATCTTTAATATTTTATGGACATATACTATGTTATGGCATGTTAATGGTAAATTAAACACAGAGATCCTAGGTTGTAATTTCAATTGACACTTTGACAACTCTCTTATCTTATTGTATTTACAACTTATTCAATTAAGAAAAGTCCTTTTCTTGTATCATGGTTAAACATACATGGGGATGATAAAGTTGAAATAATGCATGTATGCTGAGTTGGGACTAAAAATGTATTTAAACCTTCTCATTCTTTTGTTCAGACAGTTAGAACTTAAGCTGTGGCTCCTTGTATGTACAAGTAAGCTAGCTCCGCTAGCTTTAAGGGAACAAACATCGTGAATGTACCTTCTTTAACCAAACCTTCAGGTCAACACTTGCTTTGCTCTTTTTTTCCCTAATTTTTCTTCAGCCTCTTTTGCTTTTCAAAGTCACTTTTAAGCTCTTCCAAGAACTCTTTTTGGGCTTGTGACCATTTTACATTTTTCTTTGTCATAGAAGGAGCCATTCTGACTTTATTTTCTTCTGAGTTTGAACCCAGATCTTCTCCATCCCCTTGGGAGCTATTCATGGTCAGGTTCTTTCTCTTTTACTTAAAAGGCAGGGGCGCCTTTTAAAGTAGCTCATATCTTGGCTATTAACTTTAGTCAGAGGTGGGCTCTGCTCCCAGGGTGTGACAGATAATGTCTCAGGCTTCAGGCTTTTTGTGCTCTTGTTTTCTGAGCTATCTCTGGGGGGGCTGACCTCTGGGCCTCTTCTCTGCCCTGAACCCCAACCAGGACCCCCAGCAACACTGTCCCTGCCAAAGTTCTGGCTCCCTGCAGTCCCTCCCACGGGCACAAGCTTCTGCTCACCTCTCACCCCGACTGTGGGAGTGCCCACAGCCAGGGGCCCCCAGGGCTTACAATCAAGCATCAGCCTCACCCTGCCACCAGCTGCCCCTGGGCTTGATGGGGGTGGATTCCCTGGTCTTTGCCTGGAGGAATATTGCTTAATCAGGCCAGACCTCAACCCAGGGGCCCAGGTTGGCCTAATTGCTTTCCCCGCCCCAGCCACCTCAGGCTGGACCCTGCTTCACCTGAATTGGAATTATTTCTGCTGCTCTAGAGTTCACCTGGAGGTGGTATTTTCAATTGTTTGTGGGGGAATTGCACAGAGACAGTTTCTGGCTTTATTTGCCATCTTCCTGAATCCTCTCCTAATCTATGCTCTTAAAGTGAGAGATTTTACACACACAAACACACACATGCACGCACACCATTTCTAAAACCAGATGTCCTTTTTGATTTTATATACGTAGTTTCCAACCTCTGCCATTTTAAAAATACATTCATATTCCAAAAGATCTGTCATGCCCTCCATATCTGTACCCCCAGCCTGGCACAGGTGCTGGCCCTTCCTGGGGGCTCCTGGCCATCAGTGCTTTGTGGAGGGCCCACCCTCATGGGGGGAAGGGTCTTCCTTGAGCTCCCTTGGCATTGCATGGATACATGGGAGAATGAGGATTGTCCCTACTTACGCCTTCCTCCAGCTGCAGAACCCCATCAAGTTATCCGGCCCTAACTCTGTCTCCCTAACC
Organism: Phalanger gymnotis; assembly: GCA_028646595.1. Classification (NCBI taxonomy): domain Eukaryota; kingdom Metazoa; phylum Chordata; class Mammalia; order Diprotodontia; family Phalangeridae; genus Phalanger; species Phalanger gymnotis. The sequence goes on from CM053623.1 coordinate 358,351,935, forward strand.
CTAACCATTCCATGCCCGACCAAACTCTGGATTTCACTCCTTATCCAAGCCTCATCTCCTCTTCCCATCATACAACTCTTTAATACCACCCTTCCCTGGCAACACAGTCCAGCCCACTTGTGCCCACCAAGGCCTGTCTCCTACTCTCCCTCCCCTTATACCAAAAGTGTGCTGTGGCTGGCCCTGCTTGGCACATCCCTGGTGGCTGGGTAATTAAGTAGTGAGGTGATGTAGTGGTCCAGGCAGCGGACCTGGAATCAGGATGCGCTGAGGACAAATCTGGTTACTGCTCCTGGAACAGTGACTTAAATTCTGCCTCTGCTTCCCCAGCTATGAAGTAAGGATAATATCGGCACCTGTCTCCCAGGGGTGTTCTAAGGATCAAATGAGATAATACGTGTACATTGCTGAGTGCAGTTCCTGGTACACAGCAGGTCTTTAATACATGCTTATTCCCCAAACCTCCTCTTCCTGTACATGTTCTTATGATTTTTCTGTTGTTTCAGACATGTCTGACTCTCTCTGACCCTATTTGGGGTTTTCTTGGCAAAGATACTGGAGTGGTTTGCTATTTCCTTCTCCAGCTCATTTTACAGATGAGGAAACTGAGGCAGTTTTCAGTGACTGAGGCAGGGTTCAGTGACTTGGACAGGGTCACACAGCTAAGGAGTGTCTGAGGCTGGATTTGAACTCACAAAGACTCACCCTCCTCCGGGCCTGGCTCTCTATCCACTGTACTGCCTAGCTGCTCTTTTCTTCACGAGGAGAACAGATACTCTTTCAGAAGAAGCCTGGGCTACATATGTCAAGGCAGGAATGGTCAGACACCAACGAGCCTGTTGCCCTTGAGACATGACCAAGAGCGTCCAACTCTGCGTTGGCTAATCCGTGTGGCCTGTGTATGTATTGGAAACAGTCAACACACCAGTGTCTTCACTGCTGAAAACTGGGGAAACCCTGGATATCTTTGCTGTTGGCAAATGCTCCTGTATGTCCATTTCTAATTTTTTTCTAGCCCAACAATGTGGAGCCTTTGGTATATTCATCCTGCCATGAATAGAGCGTAGTGCATAATATATACAGTAGTATATAGGGAATAGAGTTTAGTGCTGGGCCTAAAGTCAGGAAGATCTGGATTCAAATTCTACCTCAGGCTAGCTGCATGACATGTAACCTCCTGTGCCTCAGTTTACCAATATGTAAAACAGAGAAGTGGACTCAATGGCACATAGAGTCTCTTCCATCTCTAAATCTATGATCCCAAGGGACTGTGGGCTCTATAAGGTTGTTCTAGGGGAGCAAAATCCCCAATAGGCATTGTCAAGCAAAGCTTCCAACACAGGCCTTGCAAGTGGTGTTCAAGGAAGTCCCCATATCCTGCAGACTCATTCTCCCTCCTCGGACACCTTCTGAAGCTGCCTACCAGAGAAAGAGAGCAGTGCCATTCCAATGTCCTCCCCTCATCGACGCCCCACCTGAACCTGCTCAAGCAGGCACCTCTACCCCTTCTAGACCTGCCAAGACAGCACTCAGACGCTGAACACCAAGGGATGCTGGGACACTCCCTGGGCTTCTTCCTGGGTGGTTATTGAATGCCCGCTCAGTGATTCGGTTCCCACTCTCGAGCTCTCCACTCTGCACTGTCCACTCTCTTATTTCTACCCCCTCCACATCTCGCTCCCAAGCTGCCCTCCCTCCCCATGCCCCAATCACTGTCACAAGCCCCACGTGCAATCAGTCACTGCTCTGCTTCTGCCTCCCTCTCTTCCTCTCACAGGACTCCAGCCTGGTTCAGGCCCCACCACCTCTGCTACTCTCTGATCCTCATCTGCAGAGCCTCCAAAATCTTCTTCCTAAGGCTCTGAAACCTTTGGGGGCTCCCTATGGCCTCCAGGATAGCACGAGAGCCTTGGGGGCCTCTATAATCTGACTCCCTCATCCCTTTCCAGGCTTCTCTCACTTTCCTTCTCACATGGTAGACAGTCCATCCAAACTGGACTGCAGGCTTTCCTCCAGGCTCAGTGTTCTACCTCCCATCTCTAAGCATTTAAAAAGGCCATTCACTAGAACCAGAAGGAACCCCTTCCTCACCTCTTCGCGGCATAATCTCCCTCTGCCTTCATGACTCAGCTACCCCGACTTTAGGCAGCCAGGTGACTCAGTGGATAGACCCCTGGGCCTGGAGGCAAGAAAACCTGAGTTCAAATCCAGACTGTGTAACTCTGGCCAAGTCATTTAACCATTGCCCACCTCAGCTTCCTCATCTATAAAATGGGGGTGATAACAATATTAACCTCCCAAGGTTGTATGAGGATCAAATGGGATATATTTATAAAGTGCTTAGCACAGTGCCTGGCACACAGTAGGTACTCAATAAATGCTTATGTCTTCTCTTCCTTTATCACCTGCCAATCTCCCTGCCTGCCTCCACTAATTCTTTCCCTGCCTCAGATTCCTGTACATGCATCTATCTCCCTAGTAAACTGAATGGTCCTTGAAGGCAGAGATGTTCACTATGCTCTGCTTATCCCCTTGCCGGAGAGGCAGCCTCGGAGTCAGGAAAGCCTTTCCCACACAGTGTCTCACAAAAGACTCAAAGCCCCAAACAAGCTCCAGGCCTGCAAAGGGGAGAGCGTTTCCACACCAGGAGGTCCCTACCCAACAAAAGCCCCAGGGACTCATGTGACATTTTGCCCAGTTTTTCCAAGGAGGCTGCGAGGGGGTGGTGGGCAGAGGATGGATTTGAAGTCAAGGATACCTGGCTTCAAATCCCACCTCACAGACTTGCTAGCTGTGTCTCAGTTTCCTCATCTGCAAAATGGAGCCAATTGCAATTACCGCCCGGGATACACGGAATGATCAATTAAGAAAACATGCACAAAGCGTGTCCCCAAACTTAAAGTGCTCTGTAAAAGTCCACTAGGATTATTCTAGGTGGCGCATATTAATTTGCCCAAGCTGAATCGTTTGTGATTGTTGTCTGGATGTATCGGGCTCATTAAGCACCAGGCACTCCGCCGGCGGGGCTGGCAATGGCCATCTTCTCATTTGCTGCCGAGGATGAAAAGGGACAGACATTAGCGACATCCCAGGGCCAGGGAGTCTTGGGCCAAGCATGATGTAATCTGAGATGAGACGTCCAGGGAGTCTGGGACAGCAGGAGGAGGGGGGAGAGAGGGAGCGGGGAGATGAGGCAGGGTGCAGGGGAGGTGGGAGGCTTCAGAGGGATGGGGGGAAGGGCAAAGGGAGCAGAGGGAGAAGAGACGGAGCAAGGAATGAAAGGAGATGAGTGAGGATGTGGAGAGGGGCTAGCAGACCCGAGGGAGACCCTCCAGGCAGGAGAAAGGCAGACCTCCAGAGCTGAAAGCCCGCCCAGCCCCTCCAACTCCAGATCTGCTGTCACTGCATAATCAATTTCATTTTCTATTTGTCAAATGAATAAGCATTTATTAAGCACTGACTGGGTACCAGGTAACATGCTAAGCATTGGGGATACAAAGAAAGGCAAAAACATAGGCCCCGCCCTCAAAGAGTTCCCGGGCTATTGTGGGAGACCATGCTCAGGGGACTATGGAGACACATGTGGAGATTGTCACAGAGCGAGAGCACAAGCTTTAGGGAGGATTTGAAAAGGCTTCCTGAGAAGGCCAGTTTCAGCCGGGACCAGAAGGAAGCCAGGAAGGGCAGGAGGCGAAGGTGAGGAGAAAGAGAGCACTCCAGGCAGGGGGCACAGCCAGAGCAAATACCTGGAGTCCAGAGATGGAACCAGAGGAAGAGGGCCATCCAGGAAGCCAGTGTCACTGAATCCCAGAGGACATGGAGGGGAGAAAGAGGCAAGAGGGCTGGAAAGGAAAGAAGAGACCAAGCTATGAGGGGCTGGAGAGGCCCAACAGATGAGTTTTACCTCTCCCCATTCTTTGTTTGTCCCCTCCTTTCTCTTTTTCTCTGTGTCTCTCTCCCCTCCCTTCTCTCTCTCTCTCTCTCTCTCTCTCTCTCTCTCTCTCTCTCTCTCTCTCTCTCTCTCTCTCTCTCCCCCCATCTCTCTCTCTCACTCTCTCTCTCTCTTTCTGTCCCTCCCTCCCTCTTGTCTCTCTCACTCTCTCTTTCTCTGTCTCTCTCTCTCTACACAAGGCTTTGTATCTCAGGTCTACTGTGTCTCCCTGAGATTTTCTCCCCTGCCCCAGGCCTGTCCAGGGCATGAGTCATTAGTCACCAGCTGCTTCTTAAGCACTTGTTCAGTCATTTCAGTCCTGCCCGACTCTTTCTGACCTCTTTTTTGGCCAAGATCCTGGACTGATTTGCCATTTCCTTCTCCAGCTTATTTTATAGTCAAGGAAACTGAGGCAAAGTAAAGTAACTTGCCCAGGGTCACACAACTAGTAAGTGTCTGAGACTGGATTTGAACTCAGGTCTTCCTGACTCCAGGGCTGGCGCTCTATGTACTGTAGTGCCACCTTGCTGCCTTATGAGGTGCCAAACTCTGTTTTTAACTGCTAAAAGAGGACACCAGTGATCAAGACCCTTTAAATCTGGGCACCCTGGTTTCTTCACCTTAGTCAAGACTCTCTGGTCAAAAGGCAGATGTCATCATCATCATCATCATTGTCATCACCATTATTTAGTTAGAACTAGGGGGAGCCTCAGCAGCCATCCAGCTCCGAGCTTCATTTTACACTTGGGGAAGCTGAGGCCTGTATGGTGGCCATGACTCTGCTCAAAGTCCCCCAGAGAGGAAGCAGCAGCCGTGGGATGTGAGCCCAGGTGTTCTGGCTCCCAGTCCAAGCTTCTTTCCAATGATGCCAGGCTCATTCCTGGCCACACTTCAAAGGCAGATGTGACAGCAGGGCATAGAGGCAGCATAGTGTATATGGTAGGAAGAGCTCTTGGGGTCCCAACCTCACCTTCCTCTCCTAATGGCCCTGGGCCTTGGGCAACCTCTGGCCCAGACCTCTCTGGTGCCTTCCCATGAGTGCTTTGGGCTCCAATGGCTGCCTGGGGGCAGACTGTAAGCCCCTGAAGGGCAGGGCCTGGTCTTAGCTCCCCTGGGCATCTCCGAACACCTAAGGTACACACCCAGGGGACGTGGCAGCATGGGCTGATGGACTATCATCAGGACCCAGAGAAGTCTCTGAGGGGGAATTCCCGGCTCTGCACCTGGGTCAAGGCCAGACACCATGTAGATCTCCTTCCTTCCCCATTCCTGGGCCCTGGCCGAAGGCTCTAAGTCACAGCTGCTTCACAGGCAACTTGAGTTAAAGTGAAATAATAAAATAAAGCTGCTGTCGTTTTTCTCTACCTTTAATAGATTGTTTGGAAAACATCATAACTTGAAAGCTCAACATAAGGACTCAAGGACCCTGACCACCACAGAGCCAGGGCAGCAGGGTGGCACCATGAATAGGGTGCCAAGCCTAGAGCCAGGAAGACCTGGGTTCAAATCCAGCCTCAGATACTCACTAGCTGTGTGACCCTGGGCAAGTCACTTAACCTCTTTGCCGCAGTTTCCTCATCTGTAAAGCGGTAATAATAAGAGCACCTCCCTCCCAGGCTTGATGTGAGGAAAGCGCTTAGCCTAGCACCAGGCTATTGAAGTGTTGACTGCGGTTCCTATTGAGGGCATGGCCATAGAGGGTCCGAGCCCAGCCTCAGAAGTGCCATCCTCCGGAATATCTGAGAAGGACAAGACTGGAGGTGGAGTTTAGAGAGAAGGGGAAAAGTCACCAAATGTCTCTGCGGCTCCGGGGGCCAGGACGGGCACGACCCATGAGCTCATGACCTGCTAGGCTAGGGCTCAGACCCTCCAAGAGGCCATCAGTCTTTCTTCCTTGGAAAGAAAGGAGAGCAGCAGAGAGTGAAGTCACAGCTCCACTTCTCTTGAAGTCCCATGTCAAGGCCCTCTGTCATCCTCGATGTGGAATCTCTTTGCCAGTATAGGTTGTGACTCTTCTCTAAGCACGATGTTGCTGGGTCAGTTGCTGGGGGCTGGGTGAGGGAAATGATTGGCCCCACAGAGGTGCAGTCAGCAGAGATCCAAGGTCTCCAAGGTTTGAAACCACACCCAGAATTCTAGCCTCTCTGCTGCATCTGTCTGGGTCACTTTAAGAAAATGCCTTAAATTGACTTCTCCACCTGCATCCCTGTTAGTGAAGTGCGTCGGGGTGGCCAGAGCTAAATTATTTAGAAATCTCAAAGCCAAAGGCCCAAGAATCAAATATCTGGAAGGAAGCGTGAGCATAAAGTGCTGAGGCCACGCCTCACCCAGGCCCACTGATTTTCCCCAGGCAGCTGGAGAGGTTTGATCTCAGAAATGATTTTCTGTAATGCTCCACAGCTAAACACCCTGAAAGCTCTCTGTGATCATCAGGACATCCACACCTCGGTGGGGCCCATTGACTTTAGACTCATTAGCACTCAGGAATGGACAGCAGACAGTGCTGCCCTGTCCAGCCAAGCAACTTTAAACCCATCAAGGGCTGCTCTGTGGCCAGTTGGACCCTCTGACACAATGTACTTGGTGGTTGTCACTTAAAAGCACAGTTTTCCCCTGAAGTTCTTAGCAAAATTACTGAATTGACAAATCTCAGAGTTGGAAGGGACCTCAGAGACCACCTTGTTAAACCCACACCTGACTGAGAATGCCTAGTACAGCATCTTTGACAAGGACTCGTTTAGAAGCTACTTGAATGCTTCCAATTATGGAGAACTCACTACCAGTCAAGGCAGATCATTCCACACTATTTCCGCCCCCAGCCTAACTAGTCCTTTCTGCAACCTCCCCCCCTGCTGCTCCTAGTCCTGCTCTGCCACCAAGGAGAGTAAATCTAATCCCTCCACAACAGCCCTTCAATTGGAGGGTCTGGCATATGCCCAGACCCCCTGAGATGGCGCCTCTGCACATGGAGAGTCAAGGCGTCTCCCTCCAGGAGAATTGTAACAAAGGGAAATACCACAGTAATATTGGGCGCAGGTTGACTCAGGTGTCTTGTTCCTTGAGGGGTTGATAGCACAGGCCAGTAACAACCATCAAGGCCCCTGCCATCTTCCTGAGAAAGAGGAATTAGTCTAGCATGGAAACGACCGGTGAGAGACAATGAACTGGACTTTCCCAGAACCCCCAAATATAAGGAGTGAGGTCTTTTGGTTCACTGGTACCTTCTTCCCATGGTCCACCCTGGTTGAAATCTGCATTCTGTGTGCCAGATTACTAGAAAGGGATGCCAAGAATCCTATCAGTTATTAACTATGTGAACTCAGGTAAGGGAAGGAAAAGAAGGAAGGTGGGGGAAGAGGGAGAGAAGAAGGAACATATAATGAAAGTTTGCTATGATCCAGACACTGTACAAAGTTCTGAGGACATGAATACAAAAGTGAGACCCCCTCCTGCCCTCAGGGGGATTCCATTCCACTAGGAGAAGACACCATATTTAGGGGAGGGGGCCAGAGAAAGAAGTGAGTGTCTACGGAGTCTGCGGGGTGGTGAGGTGATCCATACCAACGTCAATTGACCCACTCTTTCAAGAACAATGAAAGTGAGTCATCATAGATTTTATTTCTGAGCCCAGATGGTGAGGTGGAAAAGGGCTGGGGAGTGTGGCCAATGGATGGAAGATGGGGGGGGGGGGGGGACAAGCGGATGACATATGAAGCACAAACCTCTCTGACCCTCACCTTCCTGATCTATAAAGTAAGATTAGATCAGCTGATCCAGCTGGAAATGCTGTTTAAGGCTGACCCCAAATCTTGGCTGCAGAATGCTTTGTTTCATACTGGATGCTCTAATTTCTGCTTCGGTTGGACTCCACACAGACACGAGGCAGGTTTGCCCCTTGACTTGATGTGCTAGGCCCTTACAATCAGAGTAAGGTGCCTTTCTTGGCTTTTCCAATGGCCAAGGGCATCACCAGGAGGGATCAGAAAAAAGCAGGGTTTAGGATCGAAAGCTCTGAGTCCTGCCCCATCCACTTCAGGTGGGAACACACTGGGGGAGAAAGGTGTGGGTTTGGAAAGACAATTAAAAAATAGATCTGGAAGCCCTCCAAGCCCCACTCTCAGGGGGAGTAAACCATTTATGTATTTGAGGCGATAAAAGGAAACAGTCCTTCTATACTTTCAATGGACTGGTGACTTCAGCTCTGCCTGCAAATGGCTCTGGGTAAGAGCCATTGATACTGGCACAAGAAACAGACCCCCCAATCAGCAAGTGCCCAGACTTTGCCCAGCAGGATCCTAATGTCTCTGGTGTAGATGCCCATTCAGGCCCTAGGGCTTCCTTCCCAATCATCCCTGAAGCTCATAATCCCCTTATAGTAACCCCTGCTTTGCTTTCAGAGTATGGGTGGTCTAATGGGGGGGGGGCACACAGGCATAGAGGATTGAGCTTGGAGTCAGGAAGACTCATCTTCCTGAATTCAAATCCAGCCTCAGACACTTACTAATGGTGTGACCCTGGGCAAGTAAGTTACTTAACCCTGTTTGCCTCAGTTGACTCATCTATAAAATGAGCTGGAGAAGAAAATGCAAACCACTCCAGGATCTCTGCAAAAAAAAAAACCAACAAATGGAGTCACAGAGAGTCCAACAGGACCAAACAACTATAATTAATTAAGGTCAATAGGGTAAGGTAATGATTTAGCAAATCTTCATATTCCCCCCCACAAGCTATGTGCATCCTGGGTTAGGAACCCCTGAACTAGACCGCCCAGGAGGCCCCTTCCATCTCTGAATCTCTGCTCCTCTGATAATGAAGGCAGCATGGCAATTATGGACACTACTACCACTGTGTGCTGCAAAAAGGTGCAAGAGATTCTTAAATTCACTTGAATAAAGCACTGGCCAGGGCAATTATTACTGTAAAGTATTTCACAAAAGAAAGGGGTGATATTTTTTTCTAGTAAAATGTACCATCACAACACAAAGTTTGGAAACCACTCCCCTAATGCATCTCCAGGTGCAACTGGATATAAACAAGAAGGTGGGATTTCTCTAGGCCCCATGAAAGGCTGCTGCTGCTGCTACTGGTGGTGCTGCTGTCACTGTCACTGCTGCTGCTGATGCTGTCACTGTTGCTGCTGCTGCTCCTTGTCTTCTGTTTTCAAAGACGACCAATGACAATGACAATGTCTTGACTCCTGTGTAAACTGGAGGTGAGGCAGAGCTGCACAAAGTCAGCGGCCTCGCTCTCTCTTCCAGAGTCATCAAAGTCTGGTGGCAGGACAAAAGTCAGGACTACTGGTGATGGCCCCGGATGCACTGGGTGACCTTGCCTGACCAAGCACCTGCTTCAGCCACCTTCATGGCCATTGGAACAAACTCTTCTCATCCACCCATCCTGCTGGGAGAAGTCTTCACATGCTTGGGCTAGACTTCCCCCCAACTCGACAGTGGGTTTGAGGCCTGTTGGTTACCTAGTTCAGCCTACCTGCCAAGACAGTTTACACACTCCAGCTTCTTGGAGCCACCCGTGAGAGAGAGGTGGGTACCAGGTAGACACCAAAGGTGGATCAGCAGCCTTCCTGGCAGAGGTGCTGGTCTTCCTCAAACACCCCATACACATCTAGTCCTGACCTCACCAAGAGTAATGAGTCTTGGGAATTCACACAGAAGAGATTGTCCCAGGGAGTGGACACCCTGGAGAGAGGATGTTAACAAGGGGTCTTAGCCAGGGACCAATCTGGCTGCCTGGCTGGGAGCACTCCAGTCTCTTTTTTCCATCTCCTCAAGTATCTTAAGTGACTCATCATCTTGATCTCCCAGGTCTAAGTTAGAAGCAGAGAATGCAGAAAGGAAGATTCTCTCCCCATAGAGGCGTTCTCCTCTCCTCACATTTTCCTCGAACCCTTTGGGTGTCTCCTTTGTCCCCATCATACTGTCACCAATAATACATTCCTTGACTATATCCCATATTCCCCTAGGAGTTCTTAACCTTTTTGGGGTCATCAACCCCTTGGGCAGTCAATTTGGTAAAGCTTGTGGGCCCTTCTCAGAATTAGGTTTGTAAATGCGTAAAATAAAATACATAGGATTGCAAGGGAAACCAATTTCATTGAAATAAAAATGTAACTTTTCCCGTTCCAAGTTCACAGCATCCCTGAAATCCATCCACACACCTCAGGTTAACATCCCCTGCCCTAGAAGATTATAAGCCATTTGAGGGCAGTGCTTTGTTCGTCTTGGTTCCCCAACACCCCACACTGGTTTCTTGCACCCAAAAGGGGCCAAATTCATGCTTCTTGAATTGAATCGAATGCTATCTTGGCATGTCCAGGTTGATCAATGTTGTGGATAACTACTGTAATCCCTCGAACCTACATCATTCTCTCTCCCCTCATCTGCCCTCTTTCCTTCCCTTTCTCTTCCACAACTCACTTGGACTTTCAAGTCAATAACCTTGCATTAGATTCCTGCTGTGTGGCAGGCCCAGTGCTCCAGAAGTGCTGATGATTCTCGGTGAGCAATAGCAAATTGACAAAGTCTAAGTGATGGGTAACCAGATTGCACGGTTCTGTTTCCCAGAAAAAGGAGTAGCCAATGCCCAATACTTTTGAAGTGCCCTGAGTAATGACAGCTCAAAGGACCCTCCCACTAAGCTGGCCTTTACGGGGCTTTAGTCATTGACAGAACTGCCCATCGATCTGGGCAGACTGGGGAGAGTTTGACAGGTGACTCCCCCCATCTGTTCACTTCCTCTCTGCAGCACAAAATAACTGGTTTGAACCTAGGGCATATAACAAACAAGAGGAGCATTAAGGAATCCAAGAGATGCCCAAGCCTCCCATTTGGAGTTGCCAGCCAGGTGTCTTCCCTTTCCCAGTATTTTGTCTCTGATCATTACTGGCCCCCATGGCTGCCATCAAGGACCTCGGTGGCTCCATTTATTACCTCCTCTGGTTTCTGATTCTTATCCCAAGAGCCAACCCGAGGCTGTAGGTGTCTGCAACATCTATCAGACATGATTCCCTGGGGTTTAATACAGGATCACTCCTAGGAGCACCCTCAGAGCTCCCCAGAAAGCTCAGCCTGGAGGCACTTTGAGTTTGATTAAACCAGCCACAGGCCACGTTAACCCATTGCCTGTCTTCTGCTTTGAACAGCACCAGAGAGAATGAGTGACCAGAAAGACCTTTTTGTGCATTCAGGAGTACACATATGCAAGAGACACTCATGAATGGGGAACACATATGGAGATTAAATGAAAGAACATGTGTGTAGAAGCACATGGAATCAGGACACCCAGATGAGTGAGGACACATGATGCCTCTGGGCCTGCAGAGCCGCTGGTGACCTTTGCTATCAGTCTCCCTGCTCTCCGCTGGCCTCTGATGGCTTCTGTTTGGGGGCTCCACTGAGGAGCTCTCTGCTTTCTGCTACCCATCACCGATCTTCACTACAGTGTGGCAGGTTCTAGGCTTTCAACCTGGAAAGCCCCACAGATGAGGAGCTCAGTGGATATGGAGCTGGACTTAGAGCCAGAAAGACCTGAGTTCAAATGTGACCTCAGACATTTACTAGCCATGTGACTCTGGGCAAATCACTTTACTTGTGCCTGCCTCAGTTTCCCCATCTGTAAAATTAGGATCATAATCACACCTCCACCCCAGCCTTGTGGGAAGGATCAAAGAGACTATGTTTATAAAACCCTTCACAAACCTTAAAACATTTATAAATGCAGCTATTATTGTCACACACAGACAATTCAGTTCTTTTGACATGCAGAACCTCACCCAACAGAAACAAACCTCATGCACTTAAGTCTTTTTTAAATGGATCCTTTCCCTCTGCTATCAATTAGATATTCAGTCTAAGGCTCATCTGAGCATTGGTCCAAAACTCCATTTAATTTCTGTCATATCCCTGATTCCAACAAACCCTCTCCAGAGGTTTCATTCATCATTTATCACGACCGTCGAAGAGGACGGAAAGGAGAGGTGAGGAAATTCTCTCTCCCATCACATCCCTCTGATTCTCTGCAAAGCACAGGAGCTGGGCTGGGTGGAAAGGACTGGAGAGTTCTGTCCTGCTCCTCCCTTCCCCCAGCCCCCACCACCAGCCCAGCAGAATTATTTCTGCCTTTTTACATAAAAATAGCTCACATTTAGCACTTAAAAAGTGCTTTTTCTGCCAAAAGATACATAGTAGCCAATGTTATAGATAGTGACACAGAGTCTTGGTGTGGTTAAATGGTTTACCAGGGCCGCTGGTGCTAGTGCCAGACCCCAAGCTTCTATCTAGGTCTTCTGTCTCCATGTCTGCTCATACCATTATGTTACACAGCCGTTTCTTGGCAAAGACGCTGGAGTGGTTTGCCATTTCCTTCTCCAGATAATTTTACTGATGAGGAAACTGAGGCAAACAGATGAAGTGACTTGCCCAGGGTCACACTGCTAGGAAGTGCCTGAAGAAAGAGAAGATGAGATAACCACACTGATTAATTTACAAATCTGGACCTCAGTACTTTCCTGACAAATCTTACACATCGATGGATTTTGAGAATTTATTCCTATGGGTCGTCCTTCCATCCCTGTAGATTACAGCCCTCTCCCCTACCCTCCTCTGTACAGGAGAGCCCTGATGGAGAAGATGCCTCACAGGGCAGAGGCCCTTGTCTCATGGCCCATCTTGTGGGCGCCAGTGAAACTCAGGACGACTGGCCCTGGTCACTTCTTCTTTTGAAATCATCAGCTTTCTGGAAGGCATCCCTCCCGCCATTTCTGGCACATAAATCATCCCTGGAAATGCAGTGATACCTCTGGGCACCCCCCCCCATCTCTCTGCATTGCCCCTTGGGCCATTCACAACTTTGATCTTTCAGTAACTGTCCTATTCCAAGATTCACAACCATCAAGAGTCAGTGAAAGAGTTTGGTTTTTTTGGTTTTTTTTTTTTCCCTCTTCCGGTGACGGACCTGACAGAAATTAAAAATGGTTCAGCGCCTGACATATCGCCGTAGGCTGTCCTACAATACAACTTCCAACAAAACTCGGCTGTCACGAACCCCGGGTAACAGAATTGTTTACCTTTATACCGAGAAAGTTGGAAAAGCACCAAGATCAGCCTGTGGTGTATGCCCAGGAAGACTTCGAGGTGTTCGTGCAGTGAGACCTAAAGTTCTTAGGAGGCTAACGAAGACAAAAAAGCATGTCAGCAGGGCTTATGGTGGCTCCATGTGTGCTAAGTGTGTCCGTGACAGGATCAAGCATGCTTTCCTGATTGAGGAGCAGAAAATTGTTGGGAAGGTGTTGAAGGCACAAGCACAGAGTCAAAAAAGTAAATAAAAAGGATATGTTTTTTGAATAATAAAGAAAAGTAAAATTTGAAAAAAAAAATAGCGAAAGATCATTCAACTTCCAGAGTGAGTCCCTGGCTCTTTGAAAGTTCCCTGGAAGCTGCAGCCCTCCATCCAGGGCACTGTCTGCCTCAAGCCTCACACATAGTAGGTGCTTAATAAATGCTCGTTGAATTGAATTCATTGAATCTCTTTCTCTCCAAGCCAACACTTCCCTATGAGAACACGCTCCTCAACATTCTACAGATACTGAAAGATACGGCCCGAGGTTCATCAACATGGCAACAAACATGCAGCTTAAAATAGCTTTCCTCCAAATTAGCCTCCATTTTCGATTGTTATAGGCAGCTATGAGGTGCAGTGGATAGAGCGCTGGACCTGGAGTCAGGGAGACCTCAATCTGAATCCTGCCTCAGACTGGCTGTGTTACCTTGGGTAAGTCATTTAACCTTACCTCGTCTGTGAAATGGGGATAATAGTAGTACCTACGGATTGAAGATCAAACTAGATATGTAAAGCACTTTGTAAGCCATAAAGAGTAAATACTAGCTATATTCACGATGAATGAGAAAGAATTTCTAAGTGTTTACTGTGTGACATGCACGCGATGCTGATGATGATAAATGCCCATAAAGTGTCAGTAATGACTGACGATGGCTGACCAGTACATAGCGCTTAATAGGCATTAGCTCTGTAACATAGGTAGTCAATTACCATTCTCATCACCATTTTACAGATGAAGAAACCGAGTCTTGGCATTTCAATGAAGTTCCTCTTTCCCCTTTAAGCCCTTTGCATTGTCCTTAGCAGAGATGGTCAGCAAAACTTTTCTAAGTCTGGAGCTTCTGCCCTTCAGATTTGTTCAACTGGGAGAAGGGGGAGTCTGTCCAAAGAATGATTTGGGGGTATGTAGACCTTCCAGAGATGTGCCCCACTTATGCTTTCTTTTTTCTTTCCCCAGCACTTAGTATATAGTAAGTGCTTAATAAATGCTTGATCTGTCTACCTAACTAGCCATTGCCTTCACCAAGCATACCCCCTTGCCAAGGTCTGCAGGGAGCTGAGTGTGAGGACAGGACAGGATAGAAACAGAGAGAGACAGAGTGTGGAGGCAGACTCTGGCAGGCCCCATTTCTCGTTTCTCTGTCTAAGCCAGGAAGCACTTAACACAGGCACGTACAAGCACTCTAGAAGGGTCTCTACAAAAAGAATTATTTATTTGCTGCTAAAGTGACCCATTGTGATGAGCTCTGATTAATCAATGAAAATCGATCTGCCTTGGAGTCTACAAAGCCTCCTCTTCCCACCAATGGGGCTCTTTGGAAGGCGAGGGCTGGGGGCAGAGCCATTTGCCTCCAGATAGTGACTCAAGCATAAATCAAATGTTGGGTGACCTTGCCACTGGCAGGTTTCGTGAGGCCTCTAGCTGACACCAAATGCTAGGAAGCTGCCCCAGTTGGGTAGGGAGGCCAAGGAAGGCCCTGTTCTCCCACGGAGGCTATGGGGCCATGAATGAGGGAACACCAGAATCTCAGAAGAGTAAAACCACCAGGTGACTCAAAGATGATGAAGACAGGCATAGTGGGCCTGCAGAGTCTATTGCCGGTCATGAAAGGAACTATCAGAAAACATAGTGCATCATGAGACCCAAGAGCAGAAGACAGCCTTGAGGCTATCAAATGCAACATCCTCATTGTACAGAGGAGGAAGCTGAGACCCAGAGCCGAGAGCCTGTGGGGCCTTGGCCAAATCTCCCAATCATGAGAGAGGCAGAGGCAGGATTGAAACCCAGGCCTTCTGACTCCAAACAAAGCTCTCATTCCATACCCTGATGTTGTCTTCAAGAGGAAGGAAGCAGATTAAGTGGTGAGGATGAGAGGCAATGACAGCCAGCCCCAGGACTATGCTGGTTTCCTCTGGGTACAAAAAGAACGAGGAGGAGGCTTCCAGAATGGCGGTGGCTGGCTTTTCTTCAGAGAGACTGTGGAGAAAGCGGACAAGCCCAGCTGTCCTCCATGGCACTGGCATTCCTGAAGTCTTCATGGTTTGCAGAATGCTCGACGTCCACCTTCTCATCTGAGCCTCTCGATCACCCCACAAGATAGGTAGCCGCCATGATCGCCAACCCCATTTTACAGATGAGGGAGCTGAAGCTCAGAAAGGTTGGCCTTTGGGGGCCAACATGGGGCCAGTGACGCGTAGCTAGTAAGTGTCTGCAGTGAGACTCAAACAGGTTTCTGTTGCCCCCAAGGATCGCACAGGAAGGAAATGGCATGAAGGCCACAGTTTGTGCCAGAAGAGGCAGGAGCTGCACCAAAGAGCTCATGGATTTGAGTAGATGCCTCAGTGTCCTTGAAATGTCAATACCTCCATGGCCTCCTCATTGTGGGCCCTCCCTCTCCTGATGCACAGGGCAGCCTCGCTGTGCCTTCTCATCTTGGCCTATTCTTGCCTCTTCCTGCCCATAAATCCTCCCTAGAGGACAGACCCCAGACACCAGAGATGTCATCAGAGGGTCACCGAGGCAGCTTGGGTGTCTTTCCCCTTGGCATTCCTCCACCTGCCTTCTGATTCCACACTCCCAGAAAAAATCCTTTTCACTACTTCTCATACAAGTCATCCTTGGTTATTGTCACTTGCTGATGTGACCCACCCTACAGGTCTCCATTGATTCCTCAGGGATCCCCCTGTGCCAAAATTAACAAACCACATGGCTTCATGGGGCAAATATTGGCATTTAGGAATATGTTTGGTCAGGAAGCAGCTTGTCATGGGAAGGGCTCTTCAGTGTCCCCAAAACACAGTCACTTAGCCTTCTCCCATTCTCCTATGCAGCTCTGGGCCCAACTCATTATTCAGTAGCAATGTCTGCTCGATGGGATGACGGCCACTCATCCAACCTCATGCTGGGCAAGGCCAACCTTTCTTGCTCTTTCCAGAATGGTTTGACTTCCCTCGGATCTCATCAGGGAGAATCTTTGGTATTCTGGGATCTGACACCATCAGCACACCTGCAAATGACCATCTAGAGGACTCCACCATCTACAGGGAATGTAGACTCTACTACTTGGATTCTAAGGTGGATATAGCATCATGGGGGCTGAGATCTTGAGCTGGAATGGACTTCAGAGGCAATCTAATCCAACCCCCAAATTTTATAGATGAGGGAACTGAGGCTTTGGAGAGGTCAAGTGACTTCCCAAGACCACACAGGTTAGGGTTAGGGTTAGCTTCAGCTGAAATCTCACCTTCTGCAAGAAGCCTTTCTGGATCCCCCATCCCATGCTAGTGCCTTCTCTCTGAGATCATTTCCCACCTTTCCTGCTTGGATCTTGTTTGTACACAGTTGTTCAAATGTTGTCTCCCCATTAGCCTACCAGATCCTTGAAGGCAGAGACTGTTTGCCTTCTGTATCCCCTGCACAGTTCCTGGCATACAGTAGGCACTTAATAAAAGCTCGTTGACTGGACCAGATAATCCTTGTACTTGCTACCTGCTTGTGCTCTTGAGTTCATCCCCTCCCGCCTCTTCCTGGAGCCCCTCCAGTCACGGAACCAGCTTCAGTGTCTCTGTCTCTCTCCCCACAGTCTCTCCTTTTCCACTGGTATCTACCCTGCCACCCACAAACAAGTGCACATCTCCCCCATTACCAAAACACCTTTATTTGACCTTGATGTCCTCTCAGGCTCTCATCTGCCATCTCTTCTCCTTCACCAGCAATCTCTCTGCCCAGACTAGCCTGGAAGAATTTCCAGCCCAGGAGAAGCTTCCAGACTCTGGGCTTGGCTGTCAGAGCCTATGAGAATGAAGGGTCACCTCTGGCCCTGATGAGGCTTGAGAGGAATCTATTTGTAGAACAGAATGCTCCGTATCTATCACTAACAGGAGCTAAATTGGACTGTGCTGTCATTTAATTAAAACACGGGGTAGGGGAGGGCATGGGGACAGTCTCTACCTGCCAAGAATTGAGGACTGTTGGGATCCCACAATCCTGGCACGCGCAAGCTGGAGAGGATGGGAAGGTTAGGCTGGGAAAGAGATATCCAGGACCAGGTGGTACAGATCTTACTGTAGCCACACCTACAAGCTTCCATGGGCCAGAAGGGAGCTCCTTGGGGAAGGACTTTATCCAGGCCCTTCCCAGGGTTTGGGTCCAGAGGGAAGGAGATCTTCCAAAGGCAGGAAGTTTGGGACACCAGAGGGTGGAGAGGGGCAGAGGGGGACTGAGGCTGGAATTAGCTGCTGAAAGCCTGGAATTTAGGGAAATGTGGTTTAATGGGGGGAGAACAACTAGATTCCACCAGGAAGGCCAGCATCACGTCCATAGCAACAGATAGGATGACAGCAGTCAGTTTTGAGGAAGGGTGACACATTTAGGGTTGGATAGAGTGCCAGGCCTGGAGTCAGGAAGGCTCATCTTCCTCAGACACTCACTAGCTAGGTAACCCCGGGCAAGTCACTTCACCCTGTTTGCCTCAGTTTCCTCATCTGTAAAATGAGCTGGAGCAACAGCAAACCACTCCAGTACCTTTGTCAAAAAAAACTCCAAATGGGGTCACGAAGAGTTGGACACAATTGAAATGACTGAATGATAGTAGACTCTCCCCACCTCAGCCATGAAGCCTGGTAGCCAAGAAGTGTCTTCTTCCTCTTTCCCTCTTCTCTCTTGATTTAGATAGGTTGAAGGGAAAACCCCACTAACTGTGGCATATTTTACTATCTGCCTCTGCTGGTGGTAGGCTGTAAACTGGATTCTGTTTTTTAGTGAATTAGCTTGTCCCCACTTTCTGCAGGCACGTCTTACTTGAGGTCAGATTGTGTATGGTAGTACAGCCCCAAGAGGTTTTATATTCCATAGCTATCTATGCTAAGATCCTGCACTTCTATGGTGAATGCTACTGAGTCACAATTTTGTTTAGAAATGATACCAGAACTCTCCCAATCAGAGCCCTAAAACTTGAACTTGGAGCACACATAGATCTCCCTGGAAGCATGACCCCTGGGAGCATGCTGAGCTTGTGATGCAGATGCCAGATCGTAAACCCTCTCCCCATTACCAGAAGGAAGGGTAAATAGAAGAAATCAGAACCTCAAGCTCTGGGGCAATACTTGATGTTGTACCATCTGACTGCCCTCTGTTGTCCATTGTGCCCAAGTCAGCCAATAGATATGACTTTCCACCCAGGACCAAATAACAGCAAAGGCTACCTTGGGAAGCTGACTCCCAAGAGCCGCCCACCCCCATCATGCACCAGGTGGAGGTTTCATCTGGTGTGCCACTCTGGAACCTGGGCTAGCTAGCAACAACAGGGAAAGGCTGCACCCTCACTCAGACTAGTGGCCGCTGCTACCGCCTTCCTGCTCTTCCAATTAATGCCTCTGCCTCCTGACCAGGAGAATAAAGATTTGCCCAACAAATAGAAAGTGGTCCTGGGCAGTTCCCAATGCCCAGGGGGCTAATCTGCTTTGACTGCAGGAAGAGCAGGATGTGGAATGTGTCTTAGATTTCAAGTTTTCCTTTCCTTACAGCATCCCACTCACAGATTCAAAATAGCCACCCATCTGTCTCTTGTGGCCTCTCTGCTTCAAGATAATTATCAGTGTTTTTAGAAGGTGTTAAAGGGAGGAAATAGCCACTGCTGAGTAAATGCTCTCAGTGTACAGAGATGGCCATCTGGAATCATTCCAATTCTGTGGAGCTTTTATCCTGTCACCCCAAACCTGCCAACGGGACATGAGCATTCCAGCGATGAGTGCACTCACATCCACCTGGAGAACACTTCTCACATGAGTCACCTCTCTTCTTGCCCCAATAACCTCCTAAAAGGTCATTCTGTCTCAACATTCCCCCTGCTCCAAGCCATCTCTGTACCGATATCACCATAATCTTGGTCATTGCCCAGAGCCATCTATACATCCAGGTTCTAGTTCTTAGCAAGCAGAGACTGCCTACTTAGTCTTTGGATGCTCCAATTCTAGAATCTTAGAGGGACTTTAGACCCTCTCATCCAATTCCTTCATTCTAGCTATATTTTACAGAGGCCCAGAGGTGAGAGGATATGTCCAACGTCACATAGAAAATTGTACAGGAAAAAGATTAAAATACATATCCTCTGATTCTAATTCCATTATGTTTCTGCTTGCCCAGTAGTCATCCATCCATCCATCCACCCATCCATCCCTCCATCTATCCACCCATCCACCCATCAATCCATCCAACCATGCACTAATTCAATAAACATTGATTGCATCTGCTGGGTCTTTCCATTACCTTTAAGCATTTCAGATCAGAAGCATCTCTGATCTTGCATTCCTTATCTATAGCTTTGTGTAATTTAAAACCACAAAGCCTTTCTAATCTTTAGAGATGAACAAAAAAGATTGACTACTTTCAAGACTAAAGATGAAGTTAGACCTTTTTGTTTGTATTTCACTCCAAAGGGCTATTTCCTGCAGTTAGTTTTCCAATCCCTGAATCATGTATTAGTCCTGCCCCTGCCCATTAGTAACATTCTCCTATCTGTCCGTGCCAAGAATGTTCAGCAACATCTTCCCCTGGGGGTGCATAGAAAGTGGAAGACGTGCGAGCCTGCAGGGCCACATCTAGGGGAGGCAGCATTCCTGGTAGGGACCAAGGCTGAGAATTTTTAGAGATGTTTATTTTTACTCCGTGGAGGAATGGACACTCACTCTATTTCAAAAGTTTTATTCTACTATGTACAGAATGGGCAGTCCCAAGCCCTTTAGCAATGCTGATGAACACCTCCCCTCTACTGAAAAGACTCAGGCTACAAGCTTGCTCTACATCCAAAGGCTGACAGCCAGCCATTCTTCAAAAACTGCAAGCCTACTAAACACGCAGAGAGTATGACAGGAACCGAAAGTGCTGGTACCCAGCAAGATCTAAGTAATTGGGCTGGGCTGAGCCGAGGGGAGGGGGAAGGTGTTATTGCTATCTATTTTTTAAAAAGGCTAAGAATATATAGGGAAGTGATGCAAAATTAAAAAAATAAGCACCATCCCCCAAATGACAAATAGTCAAAGGACATGAACAGGCAATTTTCAGAGGAAAAAAATCTAAGCTATCTATAGCCATATGAAAAAAAAATGTTCCAAAGAAATACAAATTAAAACAACTCTGAGGTCACACCCATCAAGTTGGCAAAATGGAAAAAGATGAAAATGACCAATTCTGGAGGAGCTGTGGGCAAACAGGTGCATTAATGCCCTGTTGGTGGAGTTGTGATGTGGTCCAGCCATTCTGGCAAGCAAGTCAGAATGGTCCCAAAAAGGCATTAAGGCATGACTCCTTTAACACCGCAGTTAGGTCTATACCTCAAAAGATCAAAGAAAGAGGAAAAGACCCAGAGGCACAAGAATATTTATAGCAGCTCTTTTTGTGGTAGTGAAGAAATGGAAACTGAGGGAATGACCACTGGTTAGGGAAAGGCTAAACACGGAATGATACACAGACTGATGGAATGCTATTTGCTGTAATATACGATGAAGGGAACAGTTTCAGAGAAACCTGGAAAGACTTACATGAACTGAACGCTGTACACAGTTACAGCAAAACTGTACAAGGATTACCTGACTGACCTAGCTCTTCTCAGCAATACAATGATCTAAGATAATTCCAAAGGACTCATGATGAAAAATGCTGCCCACCTCCATAGAAAGAGCTGATGGGGTCTGAATGCAGAGCGAAGCAGACTGGTTTTCACATTTTATATTTTTTCCATGTCTTTTTTTGGGTCTGTGTCTTCTTTCACAACATGATTAATTATGGTAATACATTTTGCATGATTGAACATGTATAATCCATATTAAATTATTTACCACCTCAGCAAGGGAGGAGGTGAGGGACAGAGAGAGGAAATTTAAAACTCCAAATTTTTTAAATGTTAAATATTGTCATTATATGTGATTGGGGAAAAAATAAAATATTATTTTAAAAAAGAAAAGAAAACCAGCTCTGAAAGCATGAACTCTGATAAGCATAATGACCAACCAGGATTTCAGGGAATTCATGTTGTAAAATGTTATCCAATTCCTGATAGAAAGCTGATATACTCAGGGCAGATAGGGATGGGAATTTGTTTTTCTTGACTATACATGTTTGTCACAGGGGTGCTGTTTTTCTTTTTCAATGGAGATTGGGAGGATAGTGAAAGGAAGAAAATTCAGATTTTTGTTGATAAAAAAATTGAGGGGGGGACTTATTTTATTAATTTGTTTTAAAATTGTGTTTTATTAAATTAATTTTTAAAAAGAAAAAATAAAAGGCCACAAGAAAGGCTTGAGGCCTCCACCCTACCCCACCCCACCCCCATCCATGTCAAGCAGCAGAGGCCCACGTTCAAATCCTCCCTTTGACATTTACCATTTACGTGACCTGGACCAAGTCACTTTCCTTCATTGGGCCCCAGTTTCCTCTTCTATAAAATGAGGGGATTGGATCAGAAAGCCTTGGAAGTCCTTCCATCCTATGAATGTTTGCTATCACCTGGAGGCGCTGCTTTGCATCCTCTGCCCAGCCTTGGACCAGTCCGGCCCAAATCCCTTCACAGCAAGGCCCTTCTCTGCTGCTCCCTTGAACCCTGGAAGCCCCCTGCCTTTCTTTTTGTCAGTAGGGGAGCCCGATTCCAGACTAAAAGAATTAAGAGGCAATCCTATCTCCCCTGGGACCTATTAAATGCCTACTATGTGCCAGGCACTATACTAAGCACTGGAGGTACAAAGGAAGGCAAAGATGGTCCCTGCTCTCCTGGAGCTCACAGTCTAATTAGAGAGAAAATATACAAACAGCTGTTTGCAAGCAAGATAGAGATCTATAGATAGAATGCACTCTCCATCTCTCTCTGTCTCGCTATCTGTCTGTCTGTCTCTGTCTCTCTGTCTCTCTCTCTCCCCACTCCCATCTCTCTCTGTCTCTGTCTCTCTCTTCTGTGTGTGTGTGTGTTTCTCTGTCTCTCTCCCTCTCTCTCTCTCTCTCTTTCTCTCTCTCTCTCTCTCTCCCTCTTTCTCTTTCTCTCTCTCCCTCTCCCCTCCCCACCCCCATCTCTCTCTGTCTCTCTCTTCTCTGTGTGTGTTTCTCTGTCCCTCTCTCTCTCTCTCTCTCTCTCTCTCTCTCTCTCTCTCTCCTTTCTTTTTTTTTCTCTCTCTCTCCCCCTCCAAATATATGCATATATACACAGATACATACATATGATGAATTGGAGGTGATCACCAGGAGGGCATAGCCCTTTCTCTTTAAGGTTTATGCAGGTCCAGTGCCTCCCATAGCCAGGACTTCTCATTTATCAGCAGAAAGCAATCTTCAACTCCTTGCTAACTCCAAGTGCTAAAGACCATGAAAAGAGTCTCCTTTTTAGCTATGTTGGCCACAAAAAAATGGACAGGACATTGCTCAGGCTAGACGACACGACAATCGATCATTGAAGAAGCCACACTGAATGTTAAACGGAACTCCCCAGCCAGTTAAATTCAGCAAAAACAAATTGCAGGAGGCTTCTCCCATTTGTACCGACAACTCAGATGCCTACTCGATGCCAGGCACTGTGCTAAGCTCTAGGGATACAAAGCGATGGGGAGACACACACATCTGGATGTGACCCGAATACACACAGGAAATAGACAATTTGAGGTCTGCGTTTGGTCTACCCCAGGTGCTTTATATGAAAAGAAACAGAATCAGAATGAAAGAACAGTTTCAAGAGGAAACACGGTCACAGCACTCCGGATTACCGACAAGCCTGTCGGGGTGGGAAAGTTGGAAAGAGAAGAGGTGTTGGCACATCTTCCCCCCCACCCCGCCCATTCTTCCAATGGGGCAGACACTTGCTGGCAAATAGCAGCAGGGTTCCTCATCCCAAAGCAGGAGGCTAAGGCTGAGGCTGCCTGCCACCAGCCTCTCCCCTTAGTCCCAGTCTTCATTACTCTCCTGTCTCCATTCCCATCCCCAGTTCCTTCTCCCTCTCTAGGTTCATTCAAGCTTCCCATGGGGCTACCTAATCCTGTTGTCAAGCCACAGGAAGTTCCATCTCTCCCCAGGATCAACAGAGGAGCAAAAAACCCTCAAGCTTCCGAATTTTCAGCAAACATGTCAACTCTTCCTGAGAGTAGGAATTCATTTCAAAAGTTACAATTCATCCAAAGGTTACAACTGCAAGGAAGCTGATGTCTTGGTTTCCAAAGGAGAGAAGCTCCTGTCTTCAAACTAAAAAGATCAGCATGCACCCGGTGGTAGTACCCGAGGCACCTGTTCTTGGGCTTCTCCAGACATCAGCTCTGTTCTATACCTTTTTGGATTTTTTTGTCCCATTTTAGGTGAAAGAGATTGAAAATCACTATGACCTTGGCTTCAAAAGGTCAAGACAGTGAAGCACCAGAAGCCTAGACAAGAACTGGGATCCCTCCTGGGATTAGCCAGATAGGGAGGATCAAAGAACCAAGGGCCATGCCCAGCACAGTCCAACCACAGCAGAGACAGGGCTTCATCCATCCGTTGGCCATGCTAAATTTGGAAGCCAATTTAATGGGGTGGATGCTAAGTAGAAATCGTGTTAAGTCTGAGCCCACCTTCCTCAGGGACTGAGGTGGTATGGGGACAGTGTGTCCCCACCTCAGGTATTGGGGGAAGGGAGATGTTTGTATTTCTCATCCCTTTATCTTTGTAGTAAATATCCCTTTGCAAAAGCAAGTAGATTTTATTTGGCTAAATAGAATTGGGCTGTTAATTCCTGCCAACTGAAAAAAGGTCCCCTAAACTTACCAGATTGTAGGCCCGAGCCGATAGCATTAGAGAAGAGGTGTCCCAACCATCAGGGTATCCTCAAACCTTGAGGGGAACATGTAGCCAGCCTTGCTCTAGGAGACTGAGTCCAGAGGATCCCAACACTTACTGGCTGTGTGACCTTGGGCAAGTCTTTTGCCCTCCCTGGGCCTCATTTATAAAATGAAGGGATTAGATCAGATGGCCTCCCAGCTCCAAATGCATAACCAGAAGGTTCCCTTCCTCTGCCATTCTTCTGAACATCCCAACAATCGCCCTCTGCTGAGCTCCCACCCACAGCACCACACACATACACACACATACACATATGTACATATACAGAATACACACACACATACATGCACATACACATAATATACACATACACACACATGTACACATATACACACATATACATATACAGGATATACACATATATATACATACACACACGATACACACTCACACCACAGACACATATACACACATACAATACACACACATATACACACATACACACAGACACACACACTCTCTCTCTCTCTCTCTCTCTCTCTCACACACACACACACACACACACACACATTCATGAAGGTCACTAGGGTAAAACTGACAGTCAGCCCCCAGCTTCTTTCTATCTCTCTCAGGAAGAGAAGCCCCTTCTCCTCTCTTCGGCAACCCACACCACTGTCAGACAGCTCAAACTTTTAGCAAGTTCTTACAAACACTGGGCCTAAAATGGTGTCTGGGCAACTTTCTCCAAAACCCCGCAGTCTAGATCTGCCTTCCAGGGCCAGCCTACCAAAGGCAGTCTGTCTTACACATGCCATTCCCCCAAATGTTTGACCACAACTATTCCATCTCCCCATCTCTTCTCTTCTCCAACCTAAATGTGTCTAGTTCCTTCAACTGATTCTTGCATGTCCTTCCATGAATTTTAGGCTCTTCCCCATCTTGCTGTTCTCTTCTGAACATTTCTCACTTTATGAATGTCTTTCTCAAACCACGGCCCCTGGAACTAAGTCCAGTTGTCCCCATGGGAGCCAATGAGGGAAGAGCACAGAAAGATGCTAGTTAATGTGAAGGAACAGATCAAACGAGAGCTTTTTAAGGACATTGGGCACATGGGCATGTTTGTAGGCAGCAGAGGAACAGCCAGTAGATAAGGAGAGAGACTGAAGATAAGTGGGGGGGGGGTGATAGAGAGGGGGCAATTTGCTGGAGAAGATGGGATGGAATTGAGTCAAGACTAGACATAGAAGAGTTTGCCTCAGCAAGGAGAAGGGCCACCTCTTTTAACTGAGGGGCGAATGTGGATGCACAGGGGAACTCACTCACTGAGTTTGATTTTTTTTAAAGAAATATACATCAAATGGAAGCAAGGCCCAGTAATAGACTGTGAGCATGTGTGGCACAGTTCTTTCCAAACAGTATTAGGAATGCTAGAAATCAAAATGAGCAGAGGCTGGCCAGGGTTGCTAAGAACAACTACAAAAGCTTTAGTAGTTATATTGGCATAAAGAGGAGAATCAGAAAAGCAACAGGACCTTTGTCTGGGGCAGGTGTAATGATAATTTACAACAGAGAGAAAGTAGAACCATTATCTTCTTAGCGTGGTCCTATTTTCTCTGCAAAGGAAAGCAGCCTTTACACTGGAAATGACAGAACAAAAATCAGTTGATACTCAAGATAATTGAAGGGGGAAGAGAAGAAAGCAAGTATTTATTAAACACCTACTGTGTGCCAGGTACTCTGCTAAGCACTTCACAAATATTATCTCATTTGATAAATAATAGAGGACTTAGTTACCCTTGAGGGATTCGAGGATCCTACTAGCCCAAGTAAGCTACCTTCTCAGATACTGAAAGAATGGGCAGATGGGATGGCTAAGCCACTGTCGGTAATATCTGAAAGACCATGAAAAAGCTGATAGGTGTCACGAAATTGAAGAAGGGCCGGTGCTATCTGCCAATTATTTAAAAGGAGAAGAGAACAGAATTGTCATCCCTGACAAATTATTCTGATTCTGATTCCTGGGGAAATCTAGAATGGGTCGTGAAAAAGCTGGTTGGCAAGCATCTGGAAAAGGAATGTGATTTCTGAGAGTCAGCCTGGCTGTATCAAGCACAGCTCATGCTAGGTTAATCTCATTTCCTCTTTTGATGAGGCACCAGAATGGCCAATGAGAGAATGCTCACAGCTATAATTTACCTAGATTTTTGCAAAGCTTTTGATAAAGTATCTCATACTATTCCTGTAGAGGTGGTAGAAGGCTAGGGATTAGCCAATAATACAAGCAGCTGCATTCAGAACGTCTCCAGTGGAGCACCCCAGGGATCTGCACTTAGCCCTGGGCTGTTTAACATATTTATTGATGACTTGTAGAAAGGCAGAGATGGTAGGCTCAACAAATCCACAGATGACACAAAAATTAGAGGAGAGCTAACACATTGGATGACACACTTAGGATCCAAAAGGATCTTTAAAGCCTAGAACATTGGAATTGATCTAGTAAGTTGAAATTTAATAGGGGTAAAAGTAAAGTCTTACAGTTGGGCTCAAAAAATCAATTCCACAAGAAATGGAAGGTGTGGCTAGATGCTATTGGAGCTTTAGTGTGCTTCAAGCTCAAGATGAGTCCACAGTGGGATATGGCTGCCAAAAAGCTGGTGCCATATTAAGCTGCATTAAAAGGAACACAACTTACAGGAACAGGAAGGTGATGATCCTACTCTGCCCTCAATTGGAGGATTAGGGTCAGATCTGGGCATTGTGGTTTCAGGACATGGATTAGCTGGAGAGTGTGAGGAAGACACAAAAAGGTTGGTGAAGGATATTGAGTCCATGCCATATGAGGATTGGGTGAAGGAACTTGACATGTTTAGCATGAAGAAGGAAAGACTTGGGGGAGGGACAAGACCGCTGTGTTAAAGTATTTGAAAGGTTGGAGGGTTACCCTCATTCTGCTTGGCCCCAAAAGGCAGAACCAGGAGCAGAAGCAATGGGAGAAGTTGCCAAGAGACCAATTAAAGCTTGATGTCAAGAATAACTCCAAATAAGACTACTCAGGAGAAGACTGGGCTGTTTGAGACACAGGGGTTCCCCCTCCCTTGGAGCTCTTTCAGTAAATGATGGATAGCCACTAGTCAGTCATGTTCTACTGGGGACTCCTTTAGCATATGGGTTGGACTAGATACGTGCTGGAATTCCTTTCAGCTTTTAAATCTTGTGACTGAGATTTTACAGAGGAAATTAGGCTATAAAAGGAGCAGCGACTTCCTCAGGTCCCCAGCAGCTAAGTGGCAGAGGTGAGGTTTGAACCCAGGTCCTCCTGACACCAAATCCAGCGCTCTCCTCCCTGCCTCAGTACATTGCCTTCTCCAGAATACTTCCTAATGAGGGACAACAGGGCACTTTTCATCCACGGACTGCTTCTTTTTCAATTACAACATGGGTTTGTGCTGACTACTATGCCCAGCACTGTATGGTTGGCACATCTGACACTTCACAGTCATCCAAACCAGTACCAAGGTGCCACAAAGCTCTGGATTGTGCCCATTTTGCAAAGCCTGAGTTAGGTCTAAGTGCCCTCCCTCTCATCCTCCCGGCTTGGCTATATTCAGCCTCCTAATAAAGATGATTATACGATGAAATGTGTGGATTTTCAAAGCCCTTTCTGGGTAGCAACGCCAGAAAGGAATCTCAGACTTGCTGCTCTCACTGATCTCTGTTCAGTGGGAAGATTTTGTTCCATGAAGAATGAACAATAATTAAACAGTTCCCATTCCTCTAGTAGGCCAAGCCAGCAAATGCCCATCCCATTGAGAATGGCTCAATAGAAGCCACATGGTGGGCAGCTCAGTAGGGAGAGGGTCAAAGAACAAGAGATCCCATTTACATAGTGCTTGTCCATTTACAAAGCCCTGTCTTCAGAAATTTCCCATAATGGAGGTAGTGCCAAGTATTGTCAGATAGTGTAAACCCATTTAACAGATGAAGAAATGGAGACTTAGAAGTTAAGTTACTCTCAGCTTCTAGGCTTAAATCTAGCAATCTTCAGTGGGGAGGCATACCAGTCATTGCTATTCTTCATTCTAATAAAAGTACTTGCAATGGGAAAGAAAGAAATAAGACAGAGGGAGAGGGAGGGAGAGAGAGATCGAGAGAGAGAGAGAGATCGAGAGAGAGAGAGAGAGAGAAAGCTGAATTAGAAAGTTCCAACTAAACTCCCCAAACTGATGGGAACCCACTCCTGATCTCCCTTAATTGTCTTCCCTCTGCTGATTATCTCTAATTTGCCTGGTCTATCTATGTCTTTTCTGCACATAGTTGTTTGCACATTTTCTCCCCATCAGACTGTGACCTCCTTGAGAGTAGGAGCTGGTTTTGCTTTTCTTTGCATCCCTCATGCTTAGCACAATGCCTGGTACATAGTTGGAGTTCAATAAAGGCTTATTGACTAAGACAAATGTGCTCAGTTTATGATTTTGAATTTATGGTTTATGATTTTTTTTAAGATTTAACTGAAAGAAGAAAAGCAACAGTCGAAAAGCAAAATCAGTCCAAGGTATTGTCATTAGCTGCCTCTCTCCTCGGTGCATGAGGCAGTGTTTGGCAGAGTTAGTTCCTAACCTCAATGAGCTCTACTGAAAGGGATAAAATAGATACGCAGGAGACAGCAGCAAGGGAGAGGACAACCTGCTGTAGGAAATCCGAAGGCATTGTCACCTTCCCCAGGGGTGGCCAGAGGCCAAACTTCAGGAAAGATGAGAAGACATTCAACAGAAGGAGGCGCGAGGTGGGGGAGCTAACTTGCAAGAATAAAAGGACACTTCTAGTCCTTAAAAAGGCCTGAAGGCCAAACAGGGAAGCGTCTCCTACCTGTGACTTAGTAGTCCCTTGTTGTTCATCTTTCCTTTTCCAAGAGGACCAATGGCGTCACAGAGTGACTTGGCTCATGAGTGAATTGGATGTAAGTAAGGCAGAGTTGGACAAAGTCATCAGCCTCACTCTCGCTTGTTAAGTCCAGCAGGACAAAAGTCAAGAGGACTGGCGATGACCTAGGCTGCAGTGGATGACCTTGGCATCTTCCATGTCTGCCCAAGCTCTAAACGCTCCATAGAGCCTGCTTCAGTTGCCTTCACGGCCATTGGAACAAATTGTTTTCATCCTCCCATCTGCTGTGGGAAGTCTTCCAACGCTTGGGGTAGACATCCCCCTAAATCACTGATGGGTTTGAATCTCATTGATTACCCTCAGCCGAGTTCCGCCGGTCTACTGAGACGGTTTTACCAGGGTGTGGCTGCTGTACCTGCTGCAGCTTCTTGGAGCCACAGGTGGAAGCTGGGTGAAGGTGGACACCAAAGGTGAATGGGCAGCCCTCACCCCAGAGGGGCTGGTGTGCCCTGAAAGCCCCATATACCCCGATGGTTCCTATTTGACGATACAAACCACATCCAGGAGATCGAAGTCTCTGCGTTTTAACACTGGCTTCGCTGGAATTTCCTAAATCTTTCTGTGCCTCATCTTCTTTGAATATAAGACTTTTAAAACACTATTGACTTGTTACCATTGCATGTGGTGGGGCAATGGACTAGTTTGTTGCTTTTAAGCACGTGGTAAGCACTTAGTCATCCACCCTCTATCCAGATGCTAAAACAGATGTCATTTCCTCAAGGATAAAAATAAAACTTTCCTTGGCTCAGTCCCCTAAATCTATTTCTCCTCCAAACATGCTATTTCTGTTGACGATACCCTCATCCTTTCAGTAACTGAGGTTGATAGCGGCCGACTCTTTCTTAGTCCGAGAGATAGTTAATAACGAGAAATGACTGAGCACACTCTTCAACCTCAGATTAATAGCCATTCCCCCTTCAGAGTCTCTCATGGGTTCACTCTGGGAAATTCCTGAACAGAAATTCTTGGTCTGGCACTGGGTAGGAGCTATAACTTGGGGGAAGTTAAACATGAAATAGTAGCTAAAAGAAAGCCAAGCAATCAGAATCCTAACAATCCACCTATAAACCTGGCTCACTCTCTTCCACTAATGCACACATCCAGGAGAGTAGCAGATCCTTCTGGAGCAGAATGCTAGGGCTCCACTGCTCGCTTGTCCAGAGCTCTTTCAAGAGCCAAGAATACTGAAGTAGGAGATGGCCAAACACCTGAAATCTAACCTAAGGTCAAAGGCTAAGAAGTCATTCTGTGTACTGGTCACAAAAATTAATCAACATTATATAATTTTATTTTGCACAATATTTATTTTTTAAAACTTTAATATTTTATTTTCTCCTAATTACACATAAAAACAATTTTAATATTTACCTTTTTAAATTTTGAGTTCCAAATTCTTTCCCACCCTCTGCCTCCTTCCCCCCTCACTAAGAAGGCAAACAATTTGATAAAAGTTATACGCGTGTAGTCATGCAAAATGTATTTCCACGTTAGCCATGTTGTTAAAGAAAACATAGGGAAAAAAAACCAAGAAAAATAAAGAAAAATATTCTTCCATCTGCATTCAGACTCCATCAGTTGTTTCTCTGGAGATAGATAATGCTTTTCATCAGCAGTCCTTCAGAATTGTCTTGGATCGTTGTACTGCTGAGAAGAGCCAAGTCATGCAGAGTTAATCATCATCCAATATTGAAATTACTGTGCACAGTGTCTTCCTGGTTCTGCTCACTTCACTTTGCATCAGTTCATATAAGTCCTTCCAGGTTTCTCTGAGACGATCCCCCTCAACATTTCTTACAGCACAATCACATACCACAATTTGTTCAGCTCTTCAGCAATTGATGGACATCCTCTCAATTTCCAATTCTTTGACACCACTAAAGGAGTTTTGCATAATATTTAATTTCATCCTTTACCTTCCTTCCCAGCCTTAAAGCATCTTGGAGGTAGAGGGCGAAGAAGAGATAAAAACTGAAGCTTGGAAACAGACTTTGGGTCCAGGGCTCTAAATATTCAACTCAATGAATATTCATTCAATGAACACTTATTAAGTATCTTGGCAAATGGTTGGCACAGTGGACAGAGTGCCAGGACTGGAGTCAGGAAGACCTGAGTTCAAATCTAGCCTCCTATAATGACTAACTGTTTGACCTTGGGCAAGTCACTTAACCTCTGTCTGCCTTAGTTTCCTTATCTGTAAGATGGGGATAATAATAGCACTGCCCTCTCAGGATTGTTGTGAAGATCCAATGAGATAATATTTGTAAAGCACTTTGCTACCTTTAAGGAGCTATATATGCACTAGCTATCTGAGTACTACTATTATTCCTGTTTACTGACCAACAGTGAAGCGAGATGAGGTGTGGTCGCCGGTCTGCTGGGGGACAAGGGATAAGACACCAGCATAGGGAATGAGGATGCACAACCTTCCATGATCAGTGGGCATAGGACAGCAGTCTGACGCTGAGACATCTCCACACCTGAAGAATGCTGAGGGCCTACTTCCTAGAGGATCACAATGATGTGTCAAGGAAGTGCTTTGGAGAGACTCCAGACTGTGGAGCATGTGGAGAAATTTGGTAAGCAGTTCTGGCTGATCAGCCCCATGTTGAAGAGGAGGCTCGGTGCTTACGAGGGAGCTTGGCAGCCAGGGAAGGGAGCAGAACTGAACTGATCCTGTGAGTTCTGAAGGTCCACCGGGCTCCTCCACATGCCTTCACTCCACAGTCTGGGTTTCCCAACTAGTGAAGCCCTGAAGGCCAAGGGGCCACTTTTGAGGATGATCTTTGGCCCCAACTAGGGGGACCTAAGGTTGCTGCAGATTCATTTGACAGTCATGCTGCATCTGAGCATAAGCTTGGTGGGACCAGTGCTGTGAGGGAACTGTGCTGAGTTTTGAGCTTAATCACCTCCAGAGGCTGGGGTGTTGTAGGACAGATTTTGTCTCCACACATCGAGGGAAACCTTTGTATGTTTCTTCTTGCTCTGCTGTTGTTTGTCCTTCGTCCTCAGAAAAGACCGTGACATCAGGAAGATGATGCCATGACATACGAGTGAATTGGATTTAAGTGAGGGAGAGCTATAGCCCTACAAGAGGGAAGCTTGAGCTCCTGTAGAAAACAGAGATGCCCATTACCTCTCAGGGAACCTTGATGGGGAGATGTGGCTTGTCTGATCCTCAGAAGATGGGGCCACAGCAAATCTGTTACCAGTGCCTTGGAATCATTCACAACAAAATGCTCTGTGAAGCACATGGGAAATGATTTGTTACAGGATCAGGGACGGCTTTATGGAGGAGTTGCATTTGAGGTGGCCTTGGAAGGAGAGGAAAAGATTCAAAATGTAAAGGGGGGAGGGAGGAGCTCCTCAAACCTAGGAAGTGGCGTCAGGAGGGACATTGAGGCCGTCAGGCATAGGGCTAATGTCATGGGGAGCAAGGCCTGCCTGACCATGGAGTTCACCTGGGCTCTGAGAGTGTAAAGGACTCCAGAGGCATCTATCCTGACTCCCTTCATCTACAGATGAGAAAACTAAGCAACAGCCCAAAGAAATGAAGAATCACCAGAGCTGGCATTCATCTGGCACTTTGACAGTTGCCAAGCCCCATAAGGGTGCTTATTTTAAAGTTGAGGAAACCAGAGCTGACAGGGGGAAGTGACTTACTTGGCCATGATCACACAGCTAGTCAGTTTCAGAGGCAGAATTAGAACTCAGCTCTTCCTGGTCCCAAGCCCAGCATTCTCTCCACTACTCTAGGATGCCTCATAATTGAACAGCTCTAACATAACGAAAAAAATATTATGGCCTTTTAAAATGAGAGCCAAAAAAACCACACACACAAGTACAGAGGCAAAAAAATCACAGGCAAACACCTTCAAAAATATCGGAAAATTGGAATTTTCTTAAGCTTCGATACCATGGTAATAGACATGGAAAAAAAAATAAAGGAAGACATTAAATTAGCAAAAGAATGGTGAGATATAAGCAACCAGATGTGACTGAGAAGTCTCAGAACAAAAGGATGATGAATCTTGATGGTTAAGAAAGTTCATGGAAAATATACATAACAAAGAACTCAGTGAAAGAGAGAATGATTTCTCTGGACGGCAGAATGCCAGAAACAGAAAAAGTAGAAAGATATTCCCAGAAATTTACATAACTGGAAAAACATCTGATATTAATGCATGCAAAAGTAACAGATCTGGGGGACAAACCAAGGAAAGAAAATTTAAGGAGTCACACACAACTGGGAAGAAAAGAATCAAAACACCCTATTTCAAGAAGCCATCCAAGAAAATTTCCGTGTTATATTTTTTAAAAGAAAAATTGCAAATCAACAAAATTATCTGTCTACTGGTCTATAGTGACTCCTCCAAAGTAACAGTGGGATCAAGCCAGAGACTGATAGCCAGGCTTCCTGACTCCTTATTAGCACTGGGTAACTGAACTAAGGGACCTACTGGGGATGTTGGCAACTTGTATAAAAGGTTTAGCCACTGCCTGGCACATAGTAAATGTAATATAAAAGTTAAGTATTATTCATTTATTAATCATATTATTTAATAATTAATTATAAATGCTAAATATATTGTGATTATTCATAATAATTTACTCATTTCTGTTCACTCATAATTATTCATTACCTTTAACTTATAAACACCAATGAGGTGAAGGCCACGGACCAATGCAACAAGACAGTGGGAAATAGCTCTTGATCTGGAGACAGGTGAGCTGGGTTCAAATTCCTTATTCCCTCCAGGCTTCTCAGGTCTCTTCCAGCTCCAGATGGATGATCCTATGCCTCTATGAGAGGCACTCTCCAAAACCATCTCTTCAACCGGATCGGATCATCTCCCTCCTATGTGATTCTGGACTGAGGCAAAGGAAGCAGAATCGGGAGGAGATGCTTAAGGAATGATTTCTGATTTATTCAGCTCCAAATACAGGACACTAGGAAAGAACTGTAAGACAGGAGCCTGCCGGTGTTGTGGAGCCCATTCTGGGCCGAGCCCAAACAGAATGATCCTGTACGGATAACAAGGGCCCTTCTGCGGGTGACATCAGGCAGCTGGCGTCGAGCCCCAGGGTGCTATGGAAGCTCCTTGGTGAGACCTGCAGTCTTCAATGTTGGCCTAATGCTCCACCCAACAGGAAAGAGCAAACAGGTGCCGTACAGTAGGACGTGCCTTTGAATGAAGAGTCTGCTGAGTCAGGTCATTGGCACAAATGTCTCCAGTGGGTACCACAGATGGATGGTGAACCAGGCCTAGGACTGAACAAAGGATGGGAGGGGACCGATCTGCACTGGGGAAAAGGCTGAGGGCTTTTGACGGTTCTAAGCTGTGCTTAGACACAAATATCCATCTTCGTCATCTACTTTTGTAAATCATAGGGCAAATGTAATTATTTGTATTAGTAATTTGCATCATTAATACAAATAACTATGTATTAAATGCTTACTGTGTGTCAGGCTTTACGCTGTCCCTAGAATACAGTAAGCACTTAATAAATGCTTATTGCTCGTCATTTCCAGGTCCAGTGCTCTCTGTCTTGTTTACCTAGCTGCTTAATGATGAATGACTACCAAGTCACTGATGTACTGAAAACAGAATTACTCCAAAATTATAGAAATTCCTAAATGGAGGTGGAATACTACACTCCACGTTTGTTCCATGCTTCTACGTGCCATGAAAAGCTAAAGATATTTATCCAGAAGGTGGCTATAGCTTGCTTAGCTGGCCTGTGTACCCCATCAAAAACCTATGGGTTACAAAGAGCTATGGAACTATGCATACCCAGCAACACCACTACCGGCTCTGTATCCCAAAGAGACCAAAGGAAAAAGGAAAGGACCCATATACACAAAAATATTTATCGCGGCTCTTTTGTGGTGGCAAAGAATTGGAAATGGAGGGGATGCCCAACCATTGGGGAATGGCGGAACAAGCTGCGGTATTCGATTGTGATGGAAGACTGCTGTGCTATAACTAATGTTGAGCAGGATGCTTTCAGAAAAACCTGGGAAGACTTACATGAACTGATGCAAAGTGAAGGGAGTAGAACCAAGAGAACATTGGACACAGTAATAGCAATATTATAAGGACGATCAGCTGTGAAAGACTTCACTACTCTTATTAAGATAACGATCCAAGACAATTCCAAAGGACCCATGATGAAAAATGCCATCCACCTCCAGAGAGAGAACTGGTGAACGCTCATGGCATACAGGCAAAAAGGACCCTTTCAGAGTAGCCTAAGAAGATGCATGTGATTGATCCAGGGTGAAATACGAGCTACTTCTGCCACCCTGACCTCAGACACACACAAAGACAGACATTCTCTTGATACCATCTCTCAACCACTCAGGCCTTTCCTAGGCCATCAACTCTGCACTGGCTCTACTCTCCCCACTTCCCTTGGCCTTCTTACTGACATTAGGTGGGGGGAGGGGTTGGAGGATGGGAGGGGGATGTTGTCCATAATGGTGTCAGACCAGGGGGTAGAAGAACCATGACAAAATCAAGAAAACAGGAATGTTTTAGAAAAACCCTTTCATGTTAATTTTTAAATCTAATAATGTTGTGTAATTATTCTGGCCTGCTGGAGAGGGATGTGTGGGCCAGTTAAACTAGGGATTCTTAAAAAAAAGAAAAACATGCAACGTTGTGATGGCTCCATTTCAGTCTAATTGGCTTTCTTTGTAGTGCTTTCTACGTAGTGCTTTCTACCTTATTTTATGGATTTAAAAGTCTGATTCCAAGAAGGGTCCACAGGCTTCACCAGACTCGCTGCCAATAAGGGGTCGGGGACACATAAAAAGGGTAAAGAGGCCCCGAGTCAAACACTGGATTTGACTCAAAGGAGCTCGAAAATCCAGCTTCTAATGCCTAGGAGCGGGGAACCTTGGCCGAGTCCTTTCTCCTCGCTGAGCCTGTTTCCTGCTCTATAAAATCTCAGAGATCACTGCACGTTTGCCCCAGTATCCCCAGCGCTCCCCACACCAGCTCTTTGAGAGCAGGGGCTGCGGTTTATTTTTCTTTATGTCCCCACTGCTCACCACCTGTCTCAAACATAGTAGGTGCTTAATAAATGTTTATTGGCGGATCGATCGACATAGAAGGTACTTAATGTGTGCTGAATCGAATACCGCCAGTGATACGCTGTATTTCCCCCTTTCCTTTTAGGGGTGTGGCCTTTATTAAAAAAGAGAATAGAGAAATTCCACCAATAATAATTATGACTATTGTTGGCATTAGCATTTCTCTGGCACCTAAAGGTTTGCCGAGCACTTTCCCTACGACACCTGCTTGGATCCTCACAACCACCCTGAGAGACTGGGGCTGTCATCCCCATTCTACAGACGAGGAAACTGAGGCAGACAGGTGCAGTGGCTTGCCCAGGTGCCAGGCAGATGAATGTCTACGGCTGCTTTGCACTAAATCCAATGGTTATTGCTCACTGGTATTTTGCTGCTTTGCACGGGGAGCTCAGTAATCAGCACGCCCAGCAGTGATTCCCTGGGCTGCCTACCCAGGACGGGAGGGCTGGGAGCTGATTCCCAGGTAGAGTCTCCCCAGGGAGGTCTGGTCCAGGCTTTGCTCTTCCCTCCGCCTCTCACCAGCTGGAAGCGTGCTCTGATGCTGACCGTGAGCCTGCCGCCCCATCTGGTGGCTAGAGCGGGCATTGCAGCTACGATCTGATTCCCGAATCACAGCGCTGCTCTCAGCAGTTCCATGGTGCCTAATACATCTGGGGGTGAAGCCAGGCTCTGAAAGAACCTCTCTTTAATAGGAGAACCATAAACTGAGAACTAGAAGGGACCTTAGACGTCATATAGTTCAACCTTATTTTACATAGACAGAAACTGAGGCCCACAGAAGGATCCTGGAGTGGGAGAAGGAAGGAGCGTTAGAATCCATCAATAAGCATTTATTAAGCACCTACTGTGCGCCGGGCACTGTGCTAAGTGCCAGGGGTACAAAAAGAGACAAAAGACAGTCTGTGCCCTCAAAATCTAATGAAGGACACAACACACGGACAAATCTGTACAAACAAGCTCTATACAGGATAGGTAGGAAATATGAACAGAAGGAAGGCCCTGGAATTGGGGAAAGCTCCTGTAGGAGGTGGGATTTCGTCTGGGACTTAAAAGGAGCCAGGGAGGCCAGTGGTCGGAGCAGAAGAGGGAGAGAATTCTGGGCTTAGGGGGTGGCCAGAGAGAAGGCCTGGATCAGAGAGATGGAGCGTCTTGTGGGAGGAACAGCCAGGAGGCCAGGGTCACTGTGTCAGGGAGTGAGTTGTAAGGACACTGGGAAGGTGGGAGGGGGCTGGTTAGGAAGGGCTCTGAACACCAAACAGAGCATTTTGTATTTGCTCCTGGAGGTGATAGGGAGCCACTAGAGTTTACTGAGTGGGTGGGGGAGTGACCTGTTCAGACCTGGGGTCTAGGAAGGTCACTGTGGGGGCTGAGTGGAGTATGGGCTGGAGATGGAGAGATCCAAGGCAGGCAGCTCCACCGCCCCTCCCCCGCAGCAGCCATTGCAATGGTCCAGTTGGGAGGTGATGAGGGCCTGGGGCAACGTCAGAGGAGAGAAGGGAGCATAACTGAGAGATGCTGCAGAGGGAAGGTTGACAAGCCTTGGCAACAGCTTAGCTGTGGGGGAGGGAGAGTGAGGACCCAAGAGCCTGAGGGACTGAGAAGAGGGTGTTCCCTCTACAATAAAAGAGCAAATGGGAGGGGTTAGGGATGGGAGAAAGATAATGAGTTCTGTTTTGGACATAGCGAGTTTAAGATGTCACTGGACATCCAACTCAAGATGTCTGAAAGGCAGTTGGAGGCCAGCAGGGTGACTGAGGCAGGAAAGGTAGATTAAGAATCATCAGCAGAGGTCATTAAATCCATGGGAACTGATGAGATCACTGAGTGAAGCAGTGTAAAGGGAGAAGAAGACCCAGGACAGAGCCCTGAAGGACACCTGTGGTGAAAGGGTGTGATCTGGCTGAGTCACAGAGAAGAAACGGTCAGAGAGGTGGGAGGAGAGCCAGGGTGAGGGGTGGCCCGAAAACCTAGAGAGAAGACAGTCAAGGAGGAGAGTGATCCCAGCATCCAAGGCTGCAGGGAGGTTAGAGAGGGAGAAAAAGCTGCTGGGCTGTTACGAAAAGATCACTGGTAACTCTGGACAGGGCAGTTTGGGTGAAATGAGAAAAGGAAGGCAGATTGTAAGAACAAAGCGGGAGGAGAGAAAATGAAGGCACTTCCCTATCCAACCTTTTTGAAGATCTGAGCTATAAAGGGAAGACCAAATAAAGGACAAGAGTTAGGGATGGAAGGGTCGAGCCAGCAGGTTTGAGGATGGGGGAGACCTGGGTGTGTTTGTGGGCAGCAGGGAAGTAGCCAGTGGAGCCTGAAAATGAGAGAGTGGGGATGATAGAAGGGGCAACCTGTGAGAGGATACAGGATGGGGCAGTCAACAAAAGAGAACTGTTTTGTTTACATTCCTACATGGAAAGATGATGTGTGTAATTCATGTGACCTCAGTATTAGGGCAGCTGAAGGGAATATACATATATATGTGTGTGTGCATATATATATATATATGTGTGTGTGTGTGTGTATGTATACACACACACATATATGTATGTGTATATATATATATAAACAGAGGGCACAGGGTGAGTTGAATACGAAGGGATGATATCTAAAAAAATAAACTCAAATTAAGGGATGAGAGAGGAATATATTAAAAGAAGGAGAAAGGGAGAGATAGAATGGGGTAAATTATCTCACATAAAAGTGGCAAGAAAAAGCAGTTCATTGGAAGGGAAGACGGGGCAGGTGAGGGGGAATGAGTGAAACTTGCTCTCAGGAATAACATACACACTCAATTGGGTATCTTACCCCACAGGAAGAAGGAGGAAGTAGATAAAAAAGGGGAGACAATAGAAGGGAGGGCAGATGGGGGAGGAGGTAATCAAAAGCAAACACTTTTGAAAAGGGACAGGGTCAAGGGAGAAAACTGAATAAA
>CM053623.1:358391468-358442614 GCA_028646595.1 Phalanger gymnotis
GGGGAGGGTAGAAATGGGGAGAAAATTTATAATTCAAAATCTTGTGGAAATCAATGCTGAAAACTAAAAATATTAAATAAATAATAGAAATGTATATTAAGTGTATATTAAAAAAATAGAGAGAATGTGATCTCTGGGGCAAGAGAAAGTCCAAAGAGGGACGATATCAAGGGACTGAAAGAAGCTAAGGGCACAGAGTTTTAGGGAGAAGTTAAAGAATCAGGAACAGTTAAGGTGGATGTGCAGCATGAAAACCCAAAGAACTAAATCTAACCTCCCCTCTCCCAAATCAAATTAAGTCAACAAGTATTTATCAGCCCTACTCTGTGCCAGACTCAGTGTGTTAAGTGTTAGGGATTCAAAGAAAGGGAAAAGATCATCCCTGTCCTCAAGCTCACAATCTAATGACCTCATGAATAAGCTGATCTTTTGCAGGAGGGAATTATAGAGCAAGAAGTCCTTCAAATGTGAGGAGAGGTAAGGACCACTTACTGAAAAACTTACTCTTTGCCTCAGTTTCCTTATCTGTCAAATGAGCTGGACAAGGAAATGGAGAAATACTCCAGCAACTTTGCCAAGAAAAGCCTAAATGAAGTCAGTTACAAAGAGTCAGACACAAATGAAATGAACCACGCCACTGGCGTCTGGGCTCTCCAGGTAGGGGCAAGTGAAGAGAACTTTCTCCGCCCCCAAACGATAAAGACAAATAAATAAACCACTCCCTCCCAGTTCTCAATCTCTGCTGCCTATTCTTCAATGCATCCCCTCAATCACAGTCCCTCCAATGTTTCACTTAAAATCTGCCCACCCTGAGCCCTCTGGAATTCCTGAACCATAATTAATAAACTTCCCGTCATCACAGAGACCCAGATCTCCTGTGTCACTGAGTCTTGTGCCACTCTCTCCAGGACTGCTTGTATCTTCTGCCATGACCTCTAGCTCCCTCTTCCTGCCAGCAGAGCTGGCACGATCCTTGCCACTTCTAGACTCTCCCCCAACACAACCCCTCAGCAACGCCAATTCAAATGTATCACCCAATTCACTAAGAAGAGGCAGGCATCCACCAGCCTCAGATCATTCTCCAGCCTTTCTCAAGTTCAGTACGGGACTCCATGCCAGCCCCTGCCTTATATTGTTGTTGTTCAGTCCTGTCTGACTCTTTACAACCCCCCAGACCACATCGTTCATGGGGTTTTCTTGGCAAAGACACTAGTGCTTGTCATTTCTTTTTCCAACGGATTAAGGCAAACATAGGCTAAGTGACTTGCCCAGGGTCACACAGCTGGTGTCTGAAGCTGGATTTGAACTAGCTGCCTAGCAGCCGCCAACCATCTCTGTGACTCAGAGCAGATCACTTAAGTTCCCTAAGCCAGTTTTCCCCACCGTAAAATGTGAGTGGGCCTGTTGGAAGATGAATTGAGAGAACATCTGCAAAATGCTTTGTGACCCTGGAAGCGCTATTTCAGGCACCATGATTCTCTCTCATTACCCACAGTGGTTGCATCCCTTCTCTTCTCAAGGCTCCCACAACACCCTCCCTGTGCTCTCAGCTGAAGATCTCACTTCCTACTTCACTGCGAAGAGCAGAGGTCGGTCACTGCAAGCTCCCTCTTCTCTCCTCTGCATCTCAGCCCCTTGACATCATCCCAGACTCTCTCCTGCTTTCCTCCTTGGCTCTTCTTCTGGCTAAAGCCAATCCCTCTCCAAGTGTGCCTGCTCACCTCTCCCCTAGTCTCAGACACTGCAATCCTGGGCAAATCACTTCACCTGTCTGCCTCAGTTCCCTCAGCTGTAAAGTGGGATTAACAACAGCGCCCACCTTCCAGCGTTGTTGTGAGGTCAAATGAGACAGTATTTGTAAGCACTTACAACAGTGCCTGACACATAGTAGGCACGACATAAATGTTTATTCTCTTCCCCTTCCCTCCCAGTGAGCTCTTCAAGAGCAGAGGTGATCTCAACAGTACCTGGCACTTGGTAGGCACTTAATTAGTTGACTAACCTTTGCCAGGAAGTCTGCCCTGATCCCTAAAGTCAGTAATTATTCCCTTAGGGAATAGTTATTAGGGAAGTCCCCTAGAACTTAGCACAGCACCTGGCACATAGTAGGTGTTTAATAAATGCTTGACTTGACTTCCTCACCTTTCTAAAGTCCATACCATGGATTATTTTGTGACCACCCCTTAACAGACCATCAATTCCATTAGTCAATCCTTCTCTCATAAAATGACAGTGCGGGGCATTAGAGACAGATTAAAAGAAAAAAAGAGATAACATCTGTGCCCTCAAGGGTCATACATTTTACCACAGGGCAAGGTCTTGTCTAATCTGTGGGTGCCTAGAGGACCTGGCAATGTGCATTGTAGATGCTTAATAGATGGACTTGGCCAGAAGAGACCTGACCCTAGACAAGAGGCAGGAGAGATATGGAACCAGCTATGTCCCAATAT
The DNA here is from genome assembly GCA_028646595.1 of Phalanger gymnotis. Classification (NCBI taxonomy): domain Eukaryota; kingdom Metazoa; phylum Chordata; class Mammalia; order Diprotodontia; family Phalangeridae; genus Phalanger; species Phalanger gymnotis. Next base: position 358,393,919 of record CM053623.1, read on the forward strand.
CAAAGTCCACAGCCCCAATATCACTGCCCTTCAGGTACCCAATCACATAACATTCCCAAGGTATAATAATGTTGTCAACATAGTGGGCCTGTAGGTTAGTGAAGCATTTGAAAAAGAATTTCAATTGAGAATCATGAAGTGTACTAAGAATAAGAGAAATGTTCTCTATTGAGAAACAGTCAAAGAATATCAACAGGAAGTTTTCAGGTGAAGAAATTAAAGCGATCTATAGACACATAAAAATGATCTAAATCATTATTGATTAGCGTAAAACACCTCTGAGGTACCACCTCACACCTAACAGATTGGTTAATATGACAGAAAAGGAAAATAATAAATGTTGGAAAGGATGTGAGAGAACTAAGACACTAATGCATTGTTGGTGGAGTTGTGACTTGATCCAACCATTCTGGAGATCAATTTGAAACTATGCCCAAAGGGCAACCCAAGTGTGCATACCCTTTGATCCAGCAATACCACTACTAGATTTGTATCCCAAAGAGGTCAAAAAAAAAGGAAAAGGATTTATGTGTAAAAAAATATTTATCGCAGCTCTTTGTGTGGTGGCCAAGAATTGGACATTGAGGGGATGCCCATTAATTGAGGAATGGCTGAACCAGTTGTGGCACTTGATTGTGATGGAATAGTATCATGCTATAAGAAATGACAAGCGCTTTTGGGCTAAGAATTCACTATTTCACAAAAACTGCTGGGAAAATTGGAAAATGGTAAAGCAGAAACTGGGTATAGACCCATATCTTACACTATATACCAAGATAAAGTCAAAATGGGTTCATGATTTAGGAATAAAGGCTGATACTATAAGCAATTTGGGAAAGCAAGGAATAGATTACCTGTCAGATTTATGGAAAAGAAAAGAGTTCATGACACAACAAGACATAGAGAGCATTACAAAATGCAAAATGGATAATTTTGATTATGTTAAATTGAAATGTTTTTGTGTAAAAAAGCTAATGCAACAAAGATTAGGAGGGAAGCAGAAAATTGGGAGAAAATCTTTACAACCAGTGTCTCTGATAAAGGCCTCATCTCTAAAATATTCAGGGAACTGAGCCAAATTTATAGGAATACAAGTCATTCCCTAATTGAGAAATGGTCAAAGGATATGAACAGGCAGTTTTCAGAGGAAGAAATTAAAGATATCTATAGGCATATGAAAAAAATACTATAAATCACTATTGATTAGAGAAATGCAAATCAAAACAACTCTTAGGTACCGCATCTCTCCTGTCAGATTGGCTAAAATGACAAAACAGGAAAATGATAAATGCTGGCGAGGATGTGGGAAAATTGGGACATTCTTACATTGCTAGTAGAGTTGTGAATTGATCTAGCCATTCTGGAGAGCAATTTGGCACTATGCCCAAAGGGCTATAAAAATGTTCAGACCCTTTGACCCAGCAATACCACTTCTAGGGCTGTATCCCAAAGAGATCACACAAGTGGGAAAGGGACCCATATGTACAAAAATATTTATAGCGGCTCTTTTTGTAGTAGCAAACAATTGAAAATCAAGGGGATGCCCATCAACTGGGGAATGGGTGAGCAAGTCGTGGTATATGAAAGTAATGGAATACTACCGTGCTATAAGAAATGATATGATACAGACTTCATTACGACCTGGAAAAACCTACACAACACAATGCTGAGTGAGCGGAGCAGAACCAGGAGAACATTATACACAACCACAGATATATGGATTCTGTGATGACTAATCCTGACAGACTTCGCTCTTCTGAGCAACACAAGGCGCAAAGACAACTCCAAAGGACTCATGATGGAGAGAGCTATGTATGTCCAGAGAAAGAACTATGGAGTCTGAATGCAGATTGAGGCATACTTCATGCTCACCTTTTTTTTTCTTTTTTTTTTCTCTTTTGTTTTTGTTTTTTGGTTTTGTTTCTTCTTTCTCCTGATGCATTCCATTGGTCACAATTCTTCTTTACAACTTGACTATTTTCTACATAAGTTCAATGCGTAGTCATATGTTGAAGATATATCAGATTCCATGCTGTCTTGGGGTGGGGGGCGGGGAAGAAAATCTGGAACTCAAAATCATGCAGACCTGAATGTTATAAACTAAAAATAAAAAAATCTTAATTAAAAAAAAAAGTTAAAAAAAAAAGGAAGCCAGGGAGATCAATGGTCAGAGGAGATGAGGGAGAGCATTCCAGGCACTAGGACAGCCAGAGGAAATGCCTGGAGTTAAGAGCTCAAAAGTCTTGTTCATTGAACAATGAGGAAATTGGCATTCCATCAGATGCCCTGCCCTAGTCAGGCTCCATCTGGGATATTGTGTTTTGTGATGGGTTTTGCTATTTAAGGAAGTGTCTAGAGGAAAAGAACATGCCTTAAGGCTCAAATGAGTCAACAGTGATCCATCCAGAGGAGACTGAGGAGGGACTGGATGACCATCTCCAAGATGAATGAGGAGTGTTCTCTCTGGCCCCAGAGGACAGAACCAAGAGCAAGGTCAGAGGACAGTTGCCAAAGGGCAATTTAGGCTTAATCTAGGTTAAAAACAAAAACAATCCTAACAGTGAGAGTGGTGCTGATGTGGACCACGCCACCTTGGCAGGTGGTAGATATCCCTTTGGGTGCTCCCTCTCACCAAGGGTCTTTAGGCAGCGGTTGCAGATCCTCTTGTCCAGGTATAGATGGGGGCAGCTGGCATCAAAGAGCCTTCCTTCCGCCTCAGAGTCCATGCTGCATAAAGAGCCTTAGTCCTACAGAAAGGTCAGCTCTTATGATTCAGTATCTGAACGAGGTGAGCTGATGGAGCTATTAGGACTGGAGATATAATTGTCAGTGGAGTGTCCTAATAGACACAGGTAGACAAGCCTTCCTGAAGCTCCCTCCAGAAAGCTGAGGTGATCTCCACTTATCCTGTCTGTACTGAGCTCTTGGCGTGCTGTCATTGAGTTGGGGGTGGGGAGGGGCTACCTTTCACAGTATCCCCAGTGCTTAGCACAGGGCCTGGCACACAGTAGGCACTTAAGGAATGCTTGCTGACTTTACTGTGCAGTCACTTTGAGGACCAGGGCACAAGAGCCGTTTATTTCACATTCCTTCCATGTCTGGCTGGCACTTCTCTTGCACCATTTATATAATTCATTATTACCAGGCTTTCTCCATCAAATTATGCTCTGCCTTTTGCCATGCTGGTCTCCCTACTGCTCCTCCCACCATGGCCCCAATTTCGTGCCCTTTGCACAGGCTCTCCACCCACCCTTAGCCTAGGCTTGGGCGGCCTCCCTCTTCCTATCCATCTCATGGAGTCCTTCTTTTCCTACAAGACTCGGCTCATGCACCACCCTCCTAAGGCTTCCGCTGGGGTCCACAAGGGGAACACTGGCCTAAAATTACCTTTATCTCCTTCATGTAGAATGTCAACTCTGAGAAGGCAGGGACTGTTGTTTCCTATTGAACAAATGAATTGAACTATAACAAAGCCAGGGATCAACATAGCGTGGAAGCAGCATTAGGCTTGCAGTTGGAAGATCCAGATTCAAACCCCGCTATAGCTGCCTGTGGGAGCTTGGGTTAGTCACCTGGGCTCAGCTCCCTCATCTATAAAAGGAGGGAGCTGCTGCAGAGTAGGGCTTCCCCTTCTCCTGCCCTAGACCTCTCTGGGGGCGCCCCAGAGGGCCTCCCTCAGAGAATGTTTGTAAAGGGAGGGATTGCCTAGGAAACCAACTCTATGGGAATGCAGTGATCCACACACCTTCAAAGATAATTTAGGGACCCCAGGTCAAGAACCCCCAGGTAGACAAGCTCTGAGGTCTCTTAGAGGCACATCCTATGATCCTGGGAACCAAGAAAAGAGAAGGGGAAAAAAATGACCCAAGAGCTGCCAAAATACTTCACAAAGTTCACAGAACTTAGAACCTATTCATTCTTTTAACTTTCTTCTTAAAATTTTTTTTAACTTATGGAACAAAGCAAACATTTCCGTAACATAGTATAATAAATCATTGCACATGAAGTTGCAAATCTACTATGCACGATGTGTCATTCCTTTCAGATATACAATAAGGTTATTCTTTTCCTTTTTCTTCCCTTCCCAAAGCTTCTAACAAGTTCCGTTATCTGGTTTCCCAGAGTACAGTAGGTATGCTTTAGTGCTGGCACAACAGCCTTCCCCACATCATGGTGCTGCTTCAGAAGGGGTCCCTAGATCACAGAATCACAGGAATTGACACCTTTAGAGACCATCGCATCCAACGGCCTCATTTTGCAGATGAGGAAATGAAGGAAGCACCAAGTGGGGGACACAGCGATGTAGTGGCTGAGTTGGGACTGGAACTCAGGGCTCCTCGCTCCTAGAGCAGAGTTCTTCCAAGTAGCACTGGTATGCTCTTGCATCATCAGGAAAAAGATGAGAATTCTGCTAAATCTATTCTTTTAAGAAGTCCAGGAAGTATGTACTTTAGGTACGTTTTGGGAATATTTTCATCAAAGTGATGACATTTTTTAAAAAGCTGTGGTACTTGAAATGGGACCAACTTGGGACGAGCAGAAGAACATGGCTGCAGGCACGAGTGGACCCTATGCTGGACCCCAAGCTGCGTGTTCTTAAAGAGGTCCTTCCACTTCACCCAGGGCCTCAGAATGAGGGCTATGGGCTCTTTGGGCCAGAAGAGGCCTTCAAGGCCCATCCAGGGCACCCCACACCTGAAGAGGAATCCCTTCTACCACATACCTCTCTGCCCAACAACCTGACACAGACCTCCAGTGATGCTGGAAGACACATGTTCCTCCCCTCAAGCTGAAAATCTGCCTCTCCAACACACACACACAAATGAATGCTGATGCTCTCAGTTATCTGTCCCCATGGGAGGCTATTTACTCAAAGCATGTTTTCTGGAACTTCACTTTAGGCTCACAGGACCACTGAGTTGGCTGGACTGGAGGTGTCAGAGGCTTAGAGTGGGTCAGTGAGCAGTCCAAGGTTACACAGGCACCAAGCGGAAGAGCCTGGTTCATCTAAACTTGGTTCTTCTGACTCCAAATCTAGTATGCTCTCCAGGCTACCACACTGATTCCCTGACCCCAGAGGGATAAGGTGGCTGGCCCCATGGACACATAACCAGAGGGGGGCTGCAGACCACCACCAAAGCTACCTGTTTCCCTGACATCAAGCAGACTCCCTTCTGAGACTGGCTCCAGAGGGGTTGTCTTTGGGCTATTCTTAATGGCTGCAAAGCCTTGTCTTTTAAGACAGAATTGATTTCTCAAGAACAGAGTAGCTAATTAAGGAGACAAAACTGGAGAGTAAGGTGTAGGCAGCATTGAGGGAAGGATGGACGGCCATGGAGTCAGGCCCTTAACAGAGAGAGCCAAGGGAGAATGGGCAGGACAGAGTCCCCTGAAACTCGGGCCCTGCCCTCAGAACCATCAGAACCTCAGCAAGGAGCAGGAGAGGGACCAGCCACATGGCACTGGTATGAGGAAATTCTCTCCACCTTGTGGTAGAAAAGAGATAACAGAGAGCAACAGTAACAGAACCCAGCATTTAGCAGATCAGGAGGGAAAGTCTATCCAGTGTTATCTCACTGAATGTGCAAAAAGAATTTCTTTCTCTCCTTCCCCCCAGGCTGCTGGGAGATCTTCTCCCAGGGACTCTGCAGCTGTTCCACAGAGAATGTGTTTATTATAACAGAGTTAGTGAAAAGTCTCTCTCCTCAGCCTGCAGGCCTGAGCTACAGCAGAATCACGACATCAGCCCCATTCTACAGACAGGGAAACTGAGGCCCAGAGAAGTGGCTGAATCCAAATGGACTTCCTCAAACTTCTCCAGTCCAGAGGACTGTGACCCAGCAGATAGGTGAGGGGGGTGTGGCCGAGGTGGACTGGGCCAGGAGGCTGCGGCTGCAGCTGCAGAAAGGGTCTGGGAGGTCAGTACAGAAGCTGCCCAAGCCCCCTGAGCCCGGACGACCAGGCCGGGTCTGGCTCAGTATAAAACAATAGAACATTCCAGAACAAGCAGGCATTTATTTTACTAAAAATTCCCAAATGGCCCAAGTACAAGGTGCCCCACTATGGATGAGACTGGATGGCCACAATGGGCAAGTCCTTGAAGCACCTAACAGCTAATAGCAGGTAAGGGGACAATCCCTGTCGTCCCTCTGCACTGGCAGCAGCACCCAGGAGGGCAGCCTCGCAGAAAAGGAGGAAATCACAATGGCAGACCCAAGGGGCCCCACAGCAAAAGTCCTTTTATTTAAAAATGAAAAACCCTTGGTCCCTGCAGCTTCCCCAGCAGCTGCAAAGGAAAGCGCCTGTGTTGTGCCCACCCTGTGGCTAGACGGCAGCTTACAGACTCACATTAACAGGCCTGCTAGTGGGGCAGGCTTTCTGGCCCCACTGACAAGGGAAACAAGAGTCCCCCTGCCACATCTCAGAGGGTTAGGTTGGAGGCCACTGCATAAAGAAAAGTCTTGGGAAATCCCCCTAAAAACCTCTTCTTAAGGCTATCTGAGAGGGAAGTGGGACAACCTCGACACCCTAGGAAACATTCCATGTTTCTGATAACAATCCTCCCCCCATCACAGAACGACAGCAAAAGTCCAAGTAAGATGGGGGTGGGGGGGAGCGGTGAATGGCTCCTGAGATCACCGGGTCTCAAGTGAAGAGCCCCTTCCTGGCTCCGGCCTTCACTTTCTTGGAGCTGCCTGCTAGAGGCGCACTCTCCTGGGCTGAAGAAAACCAGCCTGGGAACTTCCTCTTGGAGGTCTCTGACACGGGCTGTGGGGGAGAAGAAAGGGAGGGGCAGACAGGTGGAGAGCGGTGCTGGGCACACAGGGCTTCAGGGTGTGCACAGGTACACCACCCCACACCACACACCGCATACATGCACACATATCTCACACACACACACACCCCCCTCATGCCACACACTGCATGAACAAACACCACAAACGACACAAAAACACACCATCACGTTGCTACACACCCACACACATATGCACATGCACAAATGCACACAGGTGCCAGGGGTCAGTCAGGGCATTTGCAGAGGTCTGATACACAGAGCTAAGGGTCCCAAGAGGCACTCCAGCAATGTGGACAAAGAACCCCCTGAGGGTCTGCATAGTGCTTTCCCCCTGTGGCCTCACCCAGTCCTCAAGACCCGCTGGTGGTGATGAGGCTCCCAGGGCTCCTGCTCGCTCCAGCCCTGTCATTCTCCACTTTCCAGAGAAATCCCAGGACGAAGGCAGCAGCTCCCAGTGACAAGTAGCCCATACAACCAGGAGAAGAGGAGACACCAGCACTCAGGCCCCAGTGCCAGAGCTTGCTGGGCCTGTAAACCCCACTAGGGGCACCTGGGAGACACCCTCAGTGCCAGCTCTGTCACTCTCTACCAAAACAGTTAAGGACAAGGCTCATCCTTCCCTCCTTGTATGGGGAAGGCAGGCCCAGGACACCTAGGCACCTAGGAAGAGAGGAGACAGGGCACCAAGGAAGCAAGCTCCTGTAGCCAGCCCCACCGCCTCGCTGACCTGCACAATGCAGGCAAATGTTGCTTCTTTGGGTTAAACGAGAGGAGGGGCCTCTCATTGGCAGGCAGAGCTAATCTGATTGGGCTCTTAGACCCAACAGGCTTCACAGTTCAGGCTCTTCAGCTTCTGGAGCTGCAGACCGCTTGGGCAGCAGTCATTCTGGTGAAGCCTCTAGTGAAGCCAGAATCACATTTTTAAATGCATAAAACACACAGAATTACAAAAGGAGCCAAGTGGCCTGAAACCATTATCAAAGCGTTTTTTTCAAAAGCTCAGGGATCCCCCATTGAGAAGCCCTACCCAGGCAGACTGCCTGAAAGCCTTCTCTCATTGCCCCACAGCACACAGAGCCTTGAAGGCAAATGGAAACAAGGCCCCTCATCGTCCTGCTGCTGGCTGTCCCTCAGATGACCTTAGAATGCAACCCCAGTGCCTTGGCTCTCCACAACCAGAGGAACCCCCCACAGAGAAGCTCACGTGGGCCAGCTGAGGTGTGCAGATTTTAGAGATTTCTTAAAAGTCCCGCAGGGGGCCAGAGCCAAGGTGGACATAGCTTCTCTGCATCTCAGCACAGTCCCCACCTTTCCAGGAGAGGAGGGCAGAGGGCACATTTAAACTCCAGTTCCTTGAGAGAAGCCAATCACACACCAGGACATCCGAATCTGAGACCTTAACAAGATGCTTTGTTTGGCTGTAAAATTTCCTCCTGTCAGCAGAGGATGCCTAGGGTGCCAATAAGTCACTTTCTATCAGAATTCACAGATGCTCAGGGTTCAAATTCACCCACACTCATTATCAAACTTTAGCACTGAATGTGACCATGGAAATGGCCCTGCCCCGTGCAGAGAATCCCATTACCACAAACCGTTTAGGTGGGAGGGGGCTGCAGCCTGGCTGCCTACCTTGTTGGCACCCAAGCAGGGCTCCGAAGTGCTAGGCACAGCAGTCTCCACCTTGGACTCCTCTGAGGATGGGTCAGGGAGTGTGGCTTCCAGCGACCTCTCCTTTTCCACCAGTGCCACCACTATCTGGATGAGGTAGGTCTCCACTTTTGAAGGAACCAACGTCCTGATGTCCTTCATTTTGGAAATATCTAAAAACAGATGTTGCCAAGTGACAGTGGAAGAAAACATCCAAGTTTTGAATCACGTAACAGAGCCCTAGACAAGGGCATCCCCCAATGGGACGGTCACTTTGCTTTGGAGAGCCCGGGAGGCACAGGACAGAGGAATGAACAGCAGCATCTTAAGAAGAGAGAAGCCATGAAGTGCCTGGCGTCTCCCTGGGACCCACTACCACCCCTCATTTACAGGTGGTGGAAAAATATGCCTCAATATTTCCTTATTGTAAAGTGCAAAGAAAAGGCAAGGAGTCCCCTGGCTCCTGAGCAGCCCTCCTTGACCTCTGCTGCCCTACTTCTCATGCCCAACAAATCACAGGGGAAACATTTGGAAGAGCCCAAGTGGTAAAACACTTGCCAACGTTTGCAGGACTGATTGTGAACTTTGTCTCCAAGTTCAGCCATCTTATCTTCCCCTTACACCAAGTTTCCTTCTTCACTAGCCACCGAGTCGTCCACCCAGACCATCCTACCCTCTGCCCCACATCTCCCTACCTGGACCACCACCATCCATTCCCAGAGTCCCTGGGGAAGTGAATCCACTGATCCTTGAAGCATCCCCCAGGACCCTGCCCACTTGGTGGGTGACTATGTGTGCCAATAAGACTTCTGAGCCAATCTATCTCCTGGCTGGCCCTGACCAGACCAAGGGAGACAAGTTTCCCTTCACAATCTATTCGCCTTCTTCCCAGGTCACTTCCCTTCCCTGGGCACAATAATCAAATCGACAGTACCCCACTTCCGGAAAGGACATATCACTAGGAATATTACTCCCCTTTCTGACCACCACTTCCCTCCACACGGTGTCTCTGCCATGAAACAGGAGGCCCTGAAAGGGATCATTTCCCTTTGTACAGAGTGCAGGTTTGGCACACTGTAAAGTGTTTAATAAATGCATTGTCCTTCATCCCGTATTGGCCTGGTGAATTCTGAGCAGCTGTTTGATAGTGCTAACGTGCTTCCAAGCACTCTTGGCCCAATGCTGGGGGCATTCTTGGTCTGCAGGGTCTACACTGGACGCCTCTAAACTCCCTCCCAATTTAGAATCTATGATTCTCTGAAGTCTCAGCCTGAATGGCCTGAGGTTAATGGAAGTGGCCATGACTAGGGGGCTGGGGACCAGCACTTGGCAGAGATTGGAACAGTGAAGTCACTTCAGAAATGCTTGGTGACTTGACAAGCAAACAAGGTTGGAACAGTTGGTGTGGGAAATAAATGTAGATGGCAAGAAAGTCAGGGGCATCAGAAAAGATCTGTATTTCAATCCCAACTGAAACCCTCTCCTTTGGCCAAACACAACTGGAGTTCTGTGCGCGGCGTTTTAGCTAGACTACAGAGTAAGGGAGGAGGCTGGACATCCTGTACATCTAGTAACTCAGCTGGCAAAGGGAAGGGGCCAGATGGGGAAGGCCTTTCAAAGCCAAACGAGGAGGAGTCAAAGGAAGCTCTGGAGTTCATTGATAGGGAGAGGAATGTGGTCAGGCCCAGCCTCTGTTGGCAGTGGTTTTTGATTGTACTTTCGCTCCCACTCCAAGGGATCCGGATCACCTCTAGGAGCAAACACACCTTCCTCACTGGGTGAGTGAATCGTTTCCCAACCTGGCTCCACTTTCATTTCCAACTTTCCGACACTCACTACAAGCAACCTGGCTCACTTCTCCTTAGTCAGAACCTGGTCTGAAATGCCCCGCCCCTTCCCTGTGCTTCAGGGTTAACTGTTGGGGTGGTAGACAGAGCGCTGGGCCTGGAGTCAGAGAGACCTGAGTTCAAATCCAGCCTCAGACACTGACGAGCTGGGTGGCTTTGGGCAAGTCACTTAACCGCCCTTTGTCTCAGTTTCTTCATGTATAAAATGGTTAATGACATACCTATCTCCAATGCTGTTGTGAAGACAGAGGTATTTGCAAAGCGTTTGGCAAACCTTAAAGCCTAGATACATGCTACCTAGCAATACTATTTCCCACTCCCTTCGAAGCTCTGCTCACTCTGCCTATGTGAGGTCTGTCCAACCCCCTCAGCTGCTGGCACTTCCCCTGCCAAATGGCCACAAGAGAGTGAGCTCTCTGAGGACACAGACTGACTCTCTGGTCTTTGCACATTGCTTGAAAACAGTTACCATGTTCTCTCTCTACCTAAGCATCCTAAGCTCTCCGAGCCATCCCCATGCAGTCTGGTGGTGTGTCTGGCCACTTCTCAGTGGAGTGTCACCTGCCAAGGGGCTCAGCACACCAGCTCTGCTTCTAGCTGAGCCTCTCTCCCTAGGGCGCTGCAAGGCAGTCAGAGCCTCCGAGCTCACGGCCCATGTCCCTGTCTGTCCTGTGTTTCTCTCAAGCACACACCAGAACCTTTGTCCAAAGCTCTGCATAAAACTGTTACTAAATGCCCCTCAGGCCTCTGGCAGCATCCCCTCAGAGGCCCCTGATCCCAAAGGGCTGATGAGCAGACCATTAAAAGAGCAGTGGAGCCATGTGGCCTGCTTTGGGGCTAAACCGGACTCTCAGACCTGGCTACAAGGCTTAAACAACACAGACAATTGTAACACTGCCTAAGGAACCCAGCAAATGGAATAGAGGCTGCTTTGAGGGACCTGACCCTCAGCTCTCTAATCTCTTCTAGGCCATGCCAACCTGGTGCCTCTGTCAAGAGGCTACCAGAAAAATGCCTGCCCCAAACTGAGCACTTCTTTGAAGATGCAAACAGACTATGACCCAGAAGATTAAACTAGATGAGTTGAACTGTCTTCAATGGAACCTGTACAAAGGAGCCTCCAGAGGGCTCAATCTCAGGAAGACAACATAATATTGAATTACTGTTTGTTGACTCTAAAAACCCATTTGACTTGACAGGGGAATCCACTGCCCATGAGGCTCTCCCCCCGAGGAGTCTCTTGTGCACACCTGAAGCTCACCAGAGGCCCTGAAGGAGGGAACAAGGTGATCTTGGAGGTTAACATTAAGTAAGGCAGAAGACAAGCACAAAGGGACCTACTCCCGTCAGAGAGGGTGCCCGAGGCCGAGCATCAAGCACTCAAAGGAGGAGGGAATCTCCACAGAGTGAGGGGGGAGTGCTCCTCTGTGGATTAACCACGGGACCACTTGACACAAGCCCAAAATCTCTGCTGAGACCCAAACACACCTAACTATTCAGTGAGGGAAAAGCACATGCAGCAGGTCAGGAAGCCTCTCTCTCAAAGGCTGGGCCCTTGGGAAACTGAGCCCCACTGCTGTGAAACAAAAACCCACTGCTATGACTTCAGCCTTCTGGCGATGTCAATGGCTGAGATACGCAGAATCACCATTACAACAGATAGCATGCCCTCTAATGATTTAAGGTTTCAGAGAAATTTACATCCATGATCTTATCTGCTCCTCACAATCACCCTACGAAGTGCCCATTTTATAGATGCAAAAACAAAGACTAAGCCAAACTCTGGGCTCCCCAACTCAAGGACACGTGATGCAAGTTGGCAGAGGAGGCCCCCCCGCCCACTGGCAGATCCTGGGATGGCCTCAGATGAGAAGGGGTGGGGGAGCTAGGAGAGGGAACCCCTGGGAGGGACGGAAGGGACACGCTGGATTTAGAGCAGTGACCACACCTCTATGACAGGGCAGCCATTGGCTACCAACAACTGAATACTTGCCCTGATTCATCTCATTCTGTCTACCACCTGCTACAGCATTCTGGGACCCGTGTGCGCTTAGGTTGTCACTGACTTTAAAGAACGTAAAATCTTATGGAAAACCATCCAATTAAAAAATATCGATTTGGAAACTTATTTTTTGCCAGTTGCTTTTATCATCTGGATCACAGAGTTATCCTAAAACAGCGCTACGCTGAGATGAACCGGGGTGGGGAGGGCGGGGGGTGAGGTTCCCACCCATGAAAACGAGAGCAAGGGGACCATAACTAGGTTTGTAGACAGAGCTGAGGATACCAAGGTAGGCCTGGACTGCTCTCTTGGTGGCCGGTCCCCTGGTGACCACCCCTCCAGCTCTACGCATGAAAGGAAAAGCAGAGCCACCAGCCCTCCCGCTGCTGCCTGGGCACCTCAGGAGAGCTCATAGCCGCTCTGCACTATGCCCAGAACCTCCTCATCTTAGAAGGATGGACCAAAGACACTAAAGAAGGCCCAAAACTGGAACAGGGTCTAAGAAGCCTGTGTGTCTCTCTCCCAAGCAAAGCAACGCTAGAAACATGAACAAACAGTAACACCTCACTCTTCCAAGGCGTGTGGCCACCATTAAAGTCAAGATAATGAGGTATGCTCAGGAGAAGGCCATGCCCAAGCCGTGGTGTTCATCAACACCCTGAAGTCTCAGATGAAAGAACCCACGGGCCCACTTTCGCAGGGTCTCCCAAACCTTCAGCGGCTCCCTCCCACCTCCCCCTTGTCCCTGATGCTCCACCCCCCACAAGATGAGGCTCCCTGAGTGTGGTCTGCACCTCGCTCATGCTGCTTCCCAGGCCTGAGTTCAATCGACAAGCTTTTGTGGAACACCAGCTGCCCTGCAAAGCACCAGGCCCTGACCACAGGGGGCTTAGACTCAACCTGTGCAAAGAGGAGCACTTCCCAAATATACACCAAGGCTCCCCTCCATGAAGCCTCTGGCAGCCCCCATGCCCAGGAATAAGCCCCCCTTGCCCATTGCAGACTTCACAGGGCACTCTGCTCTGCACCTCTACTTTGGTAATGTGTGTTTCTAGTTAACAGGGCCCGTCTCTGCCCCCTTCTGCAGGCAGGCCCATGAAGCCCACTGAGCCTTCCTGCCCACCCCAGGTTCCACAGTAGGGCTCTGCAAACAGCAAGCCCAAGTGTCTCCACTCCAGGTGCCCACCGCCATTGAGCAAAGGCTTCACAAGCAGGGGGTGTTACTACTCCCGGGGATGGCTTTCCCATGTCCTGCCGACAGGGAGCTGAGCTCAGGAAATGGAATGATAGTCACCGCTGAGGATCAATATTCCCAGAAAGGGGATGAGCTAAGCCCATTTCAAGAATAAAACAGAGGAGCAGCCCAATCGCTTCGGGACAAGGAGGCAGCCCTGGACACTGAGCAGGCCACGAAGAAAAGCTTGAGAGAGAATGTGACCCAAAGAAGTGGAAGGCTTGGATCTGCTTCACTCCAATGACAGTCAGGACCAGGCTGGTACAGGCCTCAGCAGCCATGATTTTGCAGGGGGTGGGGGGAGAGCCAACGTCGGCATTAAGGAAACTGATACGACTGAGATCACCAGACAAAGAAATGCACCCGAGTTGTGAGCTGGCTCTCAATATGGCCAGGCTGTGCACTTTAAGGACATGGGCAAATCCCAGACGGTGAGGGCAGGCCCAGGTTCTGGAAGTACACGTGGTATCTCACTCAATCCTGCCTGCAGCCTTCGAGTGCGAGCCTGCCCTCTCCCAGAGGCCCGTGGCTCCCTGAACAAGTCACCTACGTAATCAAATAAGCCGAGGGCTTATGTCACTCAGACACTGAATTAGCTCAATTCAGTTTCAATGCTGTAACGTCACCAGTGTAGTCAGCTATCAGCTGTTCTGTCCCCTGCAGTCTCCGAGGGCAGCCCAGGACCCAGATCTCTTCCTGAACCTTCCTCTGAGGCTCATCCCCCCACCGCACCATGCGGCTGTCACCATGTGTGCCCACCACACGTACGTCATTCGTTAGAAGTCAGGACAAATGGAAGCCATGAGGGAAAGAGCCCTGCACTAGAGTCAGAAGGAACAGGGTTCAGATCCTGGCTTTCTCCTGCCCTACGTGGATGCCCTCAGACCCAGCACTGCCCTGAGCCAAGCTGATTAAAGGTGAAAACAAGGACCAAGAGTACATGCCATCTCCGTGCTCTAAATTCTACACTTCAGCTGGTGAACTGGGGTGGGGAGGGGCGGGGACCCTGAGGAGAAGCAGGAAGCATTCAGAGCACGGTCCAGAGAAGGGGTGCAGAGAAGGGAAGCGAGGGAGCCTTCCTCCCAGCTGCAGGGAGCTGCTGCCACCTTTCCCCAAAGACTCATGCTGCCCACGGAGGCCGAGGCTGGCCCAGCCGGTTCCCTCTGGTCTCAAAGGCAAAAGGCAGGCCAAGGCAGGAGGCTCACCTGAGTTGATGGGAGGGCTCTGGATCACGTCGGTGATTATCTTCCGGATGTGTGGAGTCAGGCCTGCACGTTCGAGGTCCAGAGGATAGCCTGCCTTCACCACCTGGGATAAGTGACTGCCGACCACAGGGAGAGGCATCATCCTGTCCTTGGCAATGCTTCCCTGGGAAGATAAGAATAAAGATAGCCACGGGTCAGGCACAACAGTGTGGAGAAAAGGTCAGAGGCAGGGGGCACAGTGGCCCCAAGACTCATCCTCTGGGCAATCTTAGCCTTGCCATTCAAAATAAGAATGATTGTAGGCCACGGCTGAGGTCCATGCCCTCCTCTCCGTGCGGCCTCGCCCTTGGCTCGCCACACCAAGGGTGGGCCAGCTTCTATCTACAAGTGATCCTGGGGACTTGGGGCACATGGGATTCCATCATTACAGATTCTGAAGTCTCTTGCCATCTATCATACCAGAGACTCTGCAGGAAACTGAAAACTAGCTCCCTTCTGGAAGCCAGTGATAATAAGTGCCCCCGTCAGAAAGCACGTCACCCCTTTCCGCTGCCACACTACAAATGCATCATGTTGTTTCATGCTGGCCTCCTTGGTGGTCCTTGGTTAGGTGCAGTATGGAACTCAATGCACCCCCCTGGGCAATCACTTAGGGGAACATTCCTTAGACAAGCTCACTCGGGGATAGCTTCTCTCCTGGGGTGTTCTTTCACTCCCTCCTGACCTGCTGACCTCCCAAGGCTGTGGACGGTCCTGCAGTGGGCCTGCTGCTCATGGGAAAGCCACTACGCTTCCAAAAGAGGCGAGGGAGGTTTTAAGTTACTTCCATAAACTTTTCACCCTTTCCTGCTAGACAGGGCACCATGTGTGTGAGTAATAATACCAGGGTTATTTGATACAGGGCATCAAGTTACCTCACACTAATTGCACCCCTGCTCCTGAGTAATCAGTCCTTGGACATTTTTAATTTTGTGGTTAACTGACAAGTCCCCCTATGTCAGCCCCTTGGGAAGTGAAGCCAATTACACAACCAAATACACCAAAAATAGTAACAAAGGGCACCTACAGTGGCAGCCACACCCAGCGAGCACAGAGAAGGGGGCTGGGCACTGGCCTCTGGACAGCTGCAGGACCCGTGTGCCCAGTGACCACGCAGGTGTATGAGAGCAAAATGCTTTGGAACCCTTTAAGCCGCTGTGGTGCGGCCAAAACCGTTAGCATAACGTGATCCAACATATTGACGTGCACACCACCCGTGGGCCACACAACTGGTCAGGGGCACAGAGATCTGATTTTTCAGGGTTGAGTTTTGGCTCCTATTTCTAACAAACGTGACCCCTTTTGATTGGCTCCAGGGACACGCAAGCTGAAGGACTGGGCCTGAAGGAAGACCTAAATTCAATCCCCACCTCAGATACTTCCCAGCCGTGCAACTCTGAGCAAGTCATATACCCTGTCTGCCTCAGCTCCTCATCTGTGCAATCAGTAAAACGAGAGCATGTCCCTTCCATCATGCTCTGTACCCTTAAAGGGCTCAGTAACGGCCAGCTATTCATAACCAGGCCGAAGGATGACTGGGCTCAATCTGGACAAGTTTGGGGGCCTGTTCAGCCCCATCTACACTGGCCCTTACCAGCACACAGAGGCTGGAGGAGCCCAGAAAGAAGACAGACTGTAAGGGCAGGGTCAGCGAGAAAGTCGCTCCAAGGGGATGACCCCCTTTCAGACCAAGCCTCCTTTCCAAAGAAACTCAGAAAAGTACATCGTTCTTTTGGGGGGAGACACACACCCACGAAAGCCTCCTCAGGCCAAACTGAGGAGCCAGTGAGAAGCGACCCAAGTCTTTGGAAGGTGAAGGATTCTGAAATTGCACCTAATTCTCTAATCTAGGAGTTTCCCTAAATCTCTGCTTAGAACAAAGATCCTGACAATACAGTCCTCTGGGCAGCCTTCACGCCCCCACCACACAATACTCACCCATATCCAGTAGTTGGTGAGGCCTTGGACACTAACAGAAGCAAAGGTCAGGGACCCAGGACAGGACGAGAATGGCCAAGAGAGCAGCCGCCCAGACAACAGCCCTGAGCCTTCAATGTTATCACGACATAAACGGTCATGAGGCAGGGCCCCAATCCCTGGGACTCAAAGGCTACACTCACCAAAGACATGTTCTTCTCCTGGAACAAAGAGTAAGTGATGGAGACTGACTTGGGAAGTGGTCTGTGCTCCTGTCTCTTTGCTAAGCTGTCCTCCTCTGCTCCAGGTGAAGTTCTGGGAAACACGTCTGTCTACAAGGGAAGAAAAGAGAGCATGAGCATTGTCAGAAGCAACCCAAGAGCTCCCCAAGTTCCATCTGCCCAGAGACAAGATAATGTCTGGAAGGCAGCAGGATTCTGGAACGCAGAGCGAGGCTAGAGGGGACAGACTTGGGCCAAGCCACGTCCACTCGCTTATGGCCTTGTTCACGAGCTGCAGGGTCACAAAGGGAGCGCTGAGCATCTAGCCCAGTGCCACGTGAAGAGGGCACAGGCCTCCAAGAGGGGGAGTGGCTGGCCCGAGGTCACCAAGGACAGATGGGACAGAAGCAGGATTTGAACTCGGCTCTGATACTCCAAAGCTAACATCCTCAGTAGGCTACACTGCCTCCCTAGAAAGCCTGAGCCTTCCCTCTGGTCAGAAGATGGCATGACAAAGGATTTCTGGCTCTCGCCCTTGCTTTTAGTCTAAACGCTAAAAAGCAATACAATCTTAGGAGGTCACAAAATCCGCAAACCTCCACTGCTCCTAAACAGGAGAGACGAAGGGCAGCGCCCCGTCACTCCTGTCTACGCGCTGGCCTCGCCCATGGCACCCACATTGCCCTCGGATCATCTCTTCACGTGTCATTACTGTTATTCTTTTCCCCTCCAAAGAATCACGAGTCTACGAGCAGGAAGGCCCTTGGAAGTCATCAAGGACATTTTACAGATGGGGAAACTGAGAACCATAGAGGGGAAGGCACCTGCCCCAGGTCCCAGACTGCGTAGTGAATGCAAAGGCAGGATTCAAACTCGAGTCCTCTCTGCCGTCTGGGGGGCCCAATGGTTAGAGCCCAGAAGACCTACCCTCAAATCAGGCCTCAGTGTCAATGCCTGGGAAGCCGCTTCGGCTCTCCCCGACTCAGCGATCCCCATCTCTATGATGGGTCCATAGTGGCATCTATCACTCAGGCCAGCTGTGAGGACCGAAGGAGATTAAGATTCGTGATGTGCTTAGCAGAGCGCCGGGCGCCGACCACAGGCTTGCTCCCTGCCCTTCCTTCCTTCCTTGGCCGGCACTACATCCTAACATTTCTTCCTTGGCCTAATCATAATCCTTCACCTTCATGTCCCGGTGGGTGCAGCCAGTCCCTGGAAGCCTCCAGAAACGTGGAGGGGCAGCGCTGGGATGGTAGCAAGCCCTCACAAAGTGCCTGAAGGTCTGCAAAGCACTTCACAAACATTATCTCCTTTGATCTCCATGGGAACTGCTGTGGGAGGGAGGTGCTATAATGATGCCCATTGTAGAGATGGGGATCACTGAGGCAGGCAGAAGGGAAGGATTTGAATTCAAGTCTTCCTGACTCCAAGCCCATGGCCACCCACTGCACCACGTAGGCCCAAAGATGCATGAGGCTCCCGATCTCAGTCCACCTCAAGTCAGGGAAGATGTCCTCATCCATGGAAAGACAAAAAGGATGACCCCACGTGGGATGATCCTAGCCTGTCACAGGAAGCATCGATCCAGAGCTCATGAAGCTACCTTGGGGAGAGCTCAGGCTTCTCTGGCAGGGCCTGAGAAGGAGGTGGAGTGAGAGAAACACAGATCAGTAAAGACCTTAGAACACAAGCAACACAGAAAGTGTGGAAGCCATGGCCCTCGTTGGCTGGAAGGAAAGGTCTCAAAGGAGCAGGGAAGGAGTAGTGTCCCACACCTCTCCCTCCAACCTCACCTCTCGAGCCTTCTTGGTCTGCTTCTACAGAAACCCTCAGGATCACGTCTAGTGCTCCTACCAGCCAAGCGTCCCTGGGAATCCAAGCTGCTGTGTAGACATTTTGCATATTAGCAGGGAAAAGGCCAAGTCCCTATCTGGTGTGTCCGAGGCACACCCAGGCTCTCTGAGAATCTGACCCTGCCCCAAAGTGAGAATAACCTCATTTTTCAGGAAAGCCCAGAACCGTGATCTTCACCTAGGGTCCTCAGGTCTGAAGGCATCCTGGGGCTAGAAAGCAGAGCCTAATGCATGATGAGTAAGGGATCCAGAGTCCAGGCCCCTGGGCACCTGACCAAGCCTTGACCCAAATCACCTCTAGGGAGCTCTCCAAGGTTCTGACAAGAGAAGGCAGCCTCGGGTCCTCTGGCATGCAGGTCAGGTCAACTCCAGACCCTATATCCCACAGAAATGACTTCCTGGAGTTAATCTGACAAGGCTTGGGGAAGAAATTCAATCTTCAAAAAAAGTCTCAAGGTATCTATGGAATTTTATGAGTCAAACAATGGAGTTAACCCTTCTATTTAAGGAGGAACAGGAGAATAATGTCATCCTGACAATCGTATGAGTTAAAAATAACTCTCCTCAGGTTCTTCGTGGTACTGGTCCTTTCCCAATACACTCAATAACGTTGTCAGGCTTCATTCTATTTGCGCATCTGCATTTGAATGAGCATCATACAATGAAAAGTGCCATTCCTGCCTCACAGGAAGCTCTCGGAGGCCCCAAAAGGATGGAATCTGCCTCCAGAGCTAGAGAGCACTTAAAAAGATTCTTAACATTCACATTCACGAAATTCAGTCAAACGATTTCTCCCGATTCCTCACTAAGACTTTGTAACAGGGCTTATGTTCCCATCCTCGGCTACAGAATTCCGATTAGAAGCACTGGCACAAACACGGTCATGAGGTTTCTATACTTCACAGACTCTGTCCTTCCTTTTTCCTACTTCCATAAAAGAAATTGGACAAATGATGAAATCTCACTTACAATGACTTTAAAAATGTCTCCTATTTTCAAAAAAAAAAGCATCGAAATCTTGAAGATATTGAAGAAAGGTGTCAGTCATAAGATACCAACGAATTACCCCCAAACTATACAGAAAATCCCACCTTGAATTAGCTGCCCATGAACCTTTCCAGGGTTAGGAAATAAAGGCTCCCAGAAGCACCTTGGAATAAGCAGGGTGTTTCTCCTAGCATTGTTCATAACTACAAGCTTCTGAAATGAAATTTAAAAACTAGCAAGCTGAGGGGTCGAGGGAAGAGGGAGCATGCCTTTCTTTAAAGGAAAAAAAAACAGTGAAAATACAACTCGGACGCTGCTATCCATCCTCAAATTCAATCAATCAGTCGCAGTTAGTAGGTGCCTCGAATGTGCCAAGCACTGGGTCTACAAAGAAAAAAGTCAATCAGTCCCTGCCCCGAAAAGAGACGACACCAACAGTGGCCACACTAACTAGGACATTGAGAAGAGCTCCCCAATAAAGATGAGAGTGATAGGGAAGGAAGGTGCTCCCAGCTGACAGACACGAGCAGGCCTCCTACAGGAGCTGGCCCTCGAGCCAAGCTTTGAGGGACCTTGTATTCCAAGAGGGGCTGAGGCACAGAGACAGAGGCAAGAGTATCCTGTATGGGGAATGGCCACAACGGCTCAGACAACAGTGTGTGGTAAGGGTAATAATAAGAACTCAGGAAAGGTAGGATGAAGAAAAGCTCAATCGGGGCATCTAAAGCTGATCTCAGAAGCAATAGGGAGCCTCAGAAGTTTACTGAGTAAGGAAGGTCATCATACCTGAGCTAACTTAAGAAAATGCATTTGGTGACTGTGCAGAGGTTAGTTTGGAAAGGAATCTGGAGGCAGGAAGTCCAGAAAAAGGGGGACAGGATCCTGAAGCAGGAGAGATGTCAGGGGGGAAGCACCTCCAAGACCGAGCAGCTGATGGGATGGAGAGAGGGAGGGGAAGGAGTCGGGAAGACTGGAAGGACAGTGGTGCCTCAGACAGGCAGAGGGAGGCTCAGAGGGGAGGGTCTGAGAGCAAAGACCCTGAGCTCTGCTGAGAGGACAGCCAGTCCTAAATGCCCACCAGGCAGTGGTGGTGATCCAAGACTGGAGGTCAGTAGAGGTGACCACAGACACTCATGGGGCTGATGAGGTCATAATGCAGGGCAGGGCTTTTCACTGGCTGGAGCAGCAGACCCATGAAGCCCATGGACCCCTGCCCAGAAGAAGGCTTTTGAATGAAAAAAAGTAAAATGAAGAAGGTTCCAAAGCAAAGCAATTATCTTGAAATACAGTTATCAAAATATTTAAAAAGCAAGTTTGTGGATCCCAGGTGAAGAACCCCTGGAGTGGAGAGAGAAGACGATCTAGATGATTCCTGAGGAACACTCAGTAAATAAGCATTTATTAAGCACCTACTATGTGCCAGGCACTGGGCTAAGCAGATACACAAAGAGACAAAAGCTGGTCCCTGCCCTCAAGGAGCTTATAATCTAATGGGGGAGCAGCAAGCAAACCAATGCATACAAACAAGCTAATAATTAGAGGGAGGGCCTTGGAATTGAGAGGGGTTTGGGAAAGCTTCCTGTGGAAGCTGGAATTTCAGTTGGGACTTAATGGAAGCCAGGGAGATCAGCAGGGTGGGAAGCATTCCAGAGAAATGCCTAGAACTGAGAGGCAGAGGCCGAGGTCACTGAATGGGAGAGGACATCTCTGGGAGGGAGGTCGGGAAGGGCTCTGGACGCCACAGAGACCATTTTGCATTTGACCCTGGAAGTGACCAGAAGCCACTGAAGCTGAGTAGGGAGGGCGACACAATCAGACCTAGGCTTTAGGAAAATCACCCTGATGGAGGATGGACTGGAGGGAGAGAGACTCCCCAGCAGCTATTAACAGCGTCAGAGGAGAGCAAGGGGTGTTATTTAAGAGATGATGCAGAGGTGAGATGGACAGGATGGAGAGTGTGCAGTCCATGACTTGGACTCACAGAGGAAATACACCCACCACAGAGAGCTTGAAGCATGAGAAGCCCAGTGCCCCCTACCCAAGTGCCAAAAGCTCTTTCTGTTCCAAGATCGTCTGACTTAGCCTCAGTGCACTTGTTAACCGGCAGAGAGAGGCGGGGCCAGAGGGCAGGCATCAGGTGGGAGGCCCTGCCCAGACAAGGTGGGCAGCTCTGCGCATCTTACCGGAAGAGCGTTTGTCTGACTGAAGGCTCGGATGACCTCCAGGAGAGGGACCAGCATCATGCACTTGGCCTCAGAAACGCCTTCAATGTTTTTCAGACTTTCCAAAGTACTTGGCCTGTTGAAAAATATGAGATGAACATGAAAAAAGCACTCCCACCTCTAAGTGGGAGCTGAGTGGTCCTCAACAAATTAAAGAAAAAACACATTCCCAACTGCCAAGGCCCCTTGTCCCCAGAGGCCACAGGTTAAATCTGGGTTCTACTGTCACTCTAACAACACTTCTGGGCTGTGTGGGGGCCCGAGGGCAGTGCTGGGACCAGAGGCAGGCAGACCTGACTCCCTGACAAGCTATGGGACCAGGGAAAGCCACTTCACTGCCATCAGCCTGTGTGCCCCTCTGTAAAATGTGGATAATAATGACCCACCTCCCAGGGCAGCTGTGGGGATCAGAGGAGTGCCATCCATAAAGTACCTGGCAAACCTTCAAGTGCTGTATAAATGCCAGCTATTACCATTATTATCACTAAGTAAACTCCACGGAGAGCACACAGCAATTTCATTGGAAATACATCCAACAAATTAACAGCCAAGCAGTACAGGTCAGCAGTCTGAGAAGAGTGTCTTTTCCAGGAATCCTGATTTGAAAAGGAGTACCACTGAGGGCTACTAGTTGGCCAAATGCTGTGCTGACACAATCCTTGGGCCTGAGGGGACACAGGGACAGAAGCAAGGAGCTGGGAAAGCAGGGAGGGAGACTTCCATGCAACGACGAGATGAGCAAAGGGGCCCGGGCACAGGCACCCACCCCAAACAAAGCAGCAAAGGAAGTTCTCTGACGTGCCCACATCATCAGGGGATAAATTTGGAGCTGGAGGGGTCCCAAGCAGCTCTTCCTCTCAACACCTCATTTTAGAACTCCTCCCGGGTCTGGGGACCCAGCCACACTCACCGACGCCCTGACTGTGGCACCTATCTTGGGGGATTGGGGGTGGGGGGCCAACCCAGAGAATACGGTGGGAAGCGAGACAGATTTCAGCGTGGTCTTGTCAGGCAGACACGCTCAAAACATGGAAAAATGGCAGACAGAGCTGGGTGCAGGGTGAAGGTCAAGGTTTTGCAATGAGTGGCCACGGGGCAGGCAAGAGGAGACATCCTGCTGGGGTCTGCAGCCTCGAAACTGGGAAGCTGGTAGTCAGAAGAGTGAGCGGTAGGCAGCAGGATCTTGGACAGGCAACCATGGGGTACTCACAGGATCTCAGGTAGGCAGGTGGGACCAGATCAGGGAAGCCAGAGACAAGG
This sequence comes from Phalanger gymnotis, assembly GCA_028646595.1. Lineage (NCBI taxonomy): Eukaryota > Metazoa > Chordata > Mammalia > Diprotodontia > Phalangeridae > Phalanger > Phalanger gymnotis. The sequence continues at coordinate 358,417,149 of CM053623.1, forward strand.
GTGAAGCGCACCATGTACTGTGGCCTGGAAAGGAAAGGAGCCAGCACGTCTGGGCCCCTCTACCCCCAATATGGTGGCATTCACACTCACCTCATCTTGGCCATATCCACCAGCACCTTGTTGGTGGCCAATAAAGCTGGAGGGATGTCCTTTTCGCTGGCCTGCTTCTGCCTCACTTCCACCAATTTGGAATACAGAGCAGTCTGGGGGAAAAAAAATCACAAGCCCTCCAAGTCTCAAAAAAGCACACTCTAAAAAACCACCCCCAAACCACCAGTCCATCCATGGCCTTGGGGCCTCAGGCAGCACGAGATTCTAGCATACGCATGGATCAAGCCAGACTCTCAAAGGGCACGTGGAGGCCAGTCCATGCAGAGCAAGAATCCTCCTCCAGCACATCTGAAAAGGAGCCCAACTCCATCACGCACTGATGTGGCCGGGCTGCAGAAACACAGACGTCCACGTGTGCATAATCACAGGCACGTTTTAGTGGACACTGACAGGATAATTTCCAAACTGACCGTGGGCCAAGCCCCTAACCTCTGGGGCTGGCTGCTGGGGCAGGGCTGAGTCTCTGATGATCCTTCAGACAATGACAGCAAACATCATCCAGCCTTTTTACAGACTATTTAACAGGCTCAGAGGATGATGGGTGACTGTCCAGTGTCACCCTGCCAGATGTTTCCTTGCTCACTCTGACTTACCTGAAACTCCTGCTCTTTGGCTGACACAGATGCTGAGGAGTTAAGGGATCCAGGGAGAGGAAGAGGAAGAGGCTTCACTGGTGACGTTGGCCAAACACTACACGATTCAAAGGAAAAGAGATTGAGGTGAGAGAGGGAGGGGAGGCCTCCACTCCCTTCTCCAAAGCCAGGCATCAATTCCCATCAATTCCATTCACTGAGGCTCCTTGCTTAGACACCACTGTGTCTTTGTGACCGTGGAAATCCAGTAGGCAGGCATGCGGCCGACATTCAAAACCATCTGTCACCAAAAAGCCGGCTTCTACATTAACGGATGACAAGCATCTCATTGTCAACTCCCCCACAGAGCAAAGAAAATGGTGTCTTAGCAAAATCTGAGAGAGGAGCAGAGAAACACAAACCTAAAGCCCTTGGAAACAGATGAGGGAGAGGCTCGACACGGTGTTTAAGGGAGGTTCACATACTCGAATTATCCTCTGACGTTTATCAGGCAACTGACCAAGCACTCAAGTCCTGTGATTCACTTGCGCTTTCAAAAAGCCCTGGGAGGTGGCCTCTAGAGGAAGGACGGTCTCCATTTTATAGAGAAGTGACTTGTACTGGTGTGGAGTCAATTTGCATTTTATAGAGAAGTGACTTATGTTGGTATGGAGTCAATCTATGAGCCACAATTCTGATTCCAAGTAGAGCAAAGCCAAAATACGCAGTCCGTGAACTTTCAATTTATGGAGCCTTATGGCCTTGAATTTGAGGAAAGAATAATGCAATTTAAGGAATTCTGGGGTGAAGAGGAAAACAAAAGTATTGTGGCACTATCACGGTCTACTTAGAAACCTACAGAGTCAACTAAAAAGGTACTGAAACAGCAATTTTGGATAGTTGGAGATTTGGTTCTGGTTGGTTCTCATCTCTCCCCCCCGCCCCCCCACCTCCCAACCCCCTCAAGATCCTGGCCTTTTCATCCCTCCAGATGAACGTTAGCACTCCTTCTAGCTCTGCGTAGCCTGCTTGGCATGGCATGACTATGGCCCAATGGCCACTAGCGTACTGGCACACAGAGATTGGCCTCCTGCTCCAGTGATTCTGCTCCATCATTACATACAGGGGAGCTGTACTCATGGCTCTTGACCTCAGCATGCAGACTCAGTCCTTGGGCCTCAGGCACACTGCTCACTCCCAACTCTCTTCCTTCTTTTATCACCTGTGGCCTAAATGTGGCTGAGGCCCAAGAGCCAGCCTCTGGGCTCCTTGTCTAACCTCTCCACGCCGCCTTGGTAATCTTGTTCACTCTGATCACTTCAACGATCCCCTCTCTTAATGACTCTCAGGCTCTCTACCTCCACCTTCCCCTGATCGTCCATCTCACAGTGTCAGCTGCAGGGTGGACTAGACCCCTCTAACTGGACTGCTCAGCCCCGCCTCAAACCATGTGGTCCACACTGAGCTCATCATTTTCGCAACTGAGCCTCTCTCCTCCCATCTTCCTTACTGATACCAATGGCACTGACATTTTCCCAGGTACCGTGGCTTAAGTGGGGAGGAGGGAAGCAGGGAGTGCTGTGGCATCTCTGATTCCTCCCTTCCTCAATCAGCTGCCACGGCACAACCTCAGGCTCCATCTCCTCTTACCTGGATGACTACAATAGTCTGAGTGGTGGTCCTGGCTCTTATCTCTCCTATCTACAATCCATCCTCTCTGCTGATGCCTCACCTAAGCCTTCCAAATTTGGAGGGAAGCAGCATGAAGAAAAGGACCGCTCCATCTCCCACCTCCTGGCATTTCCACAGCCATCTCAGGTGGCCACAGTCTGACAGGATCCCCATCAGATGAGACACTGCTCACAGCTTGAAGGCCACTCAGAGGTGCTCTAGTCTAGCCCCCTAATTTTACAGATGAGAAGACTGAGACACTGAACGTCAGACCACACAGGTAAGAAAGAGTGGAAAGGCTAGACTTGAAACCCTGTCCTCAGTTCCCACCTCAATGCTGGTCCAACTGCACCACTCCATGAAGGAAATAAGACCAGAGAGAATCCTCGTTCCCCATCTCAGCATCTAATGGACTCGCAGGAGAGGGAGAGAAGAAACAGATACACGAGGAAGAAAAGATTACATAGAATTTGGTGCTAAATAATTGAAAGTTGCAGCCAAGCAAAGAGCAATCTGGGATATTGTCAATCCTTTACGTGAAGTCCAGCATTTAATAAGCACCTACTCTCTGCTCTCGAGGCCCTGGACTAAGTACTGGACATACAAGAGGGGCAGAAGTGCCCTCAAGGAGCTCACGCTCTAATGAAGAGACAACGCAGGAACAGCCACGGACAAACAAACCACAGACAAGATAAACAGAGGAACAGCATCAGAATGAAGGGGATCAGGAGAGACTTCCTGGAGAAGGTGGGATTTTAGCTGGGACCTGAAGGAAGCCATGGAACAGAGATGAGGAAGGAGAGCAGCGCAGAGACAAAGGACAACCAGAGGAAATGCCAGGAGTCAGGAGATGGAGGGTCCAGTGAGATGAACAAGGTCAGTGTCACTGAATCACAGAGTAGTGCAGGGGGCTTGAGGGGTGGGGAATAAGAAAACTGGAAAGGAGAGTCGGGGCTTAAATTCCAATGGTCTATGGAGCTAAGTGAGTTTGCCGAATGGGGAGTAGAAGTAGAAGTTCATGATGCGGTCAGACCCTTGCTTTAGGAAGATGAATTTACCAGAGGGGACGATGGACCGAAGTGGAGAGAGGCCTGAGGCAGGCAGACCCCCCAGCAGCTAGAACAGTAACCCAAGTAGGAGGTACTGAGGGCCTGCACAGCGTCTGCACAGGAGGGTCAGCAGCGTCAGAGGAGAGAAGGGGGCATGCTTGAGAAATGCTGCAGCAGTGAACTTGGCAAGCCTCAGCCACAGCCTGGATATGGATGAGGGATGAGAGAATGAGGACGCAGGATGAGCCCTAGGTGGGAGCCCAAAGGACTGGGAGGAGAGTGGTTCTCTGTATAGTAATGGCTAAATTATGAAGCCAGGAGGGTTTGAGGGAGAGATGATGAGTCCAACTTTAGACATGTTGAGTTTAAGCTGTCTACTGGACATCTGGCTGGAGATGTCCAGGTCCACAGACCTGGACAAACTCATTTATAAGCAACACCAGCAGAGAGAGAACCAGACCCATACGAGCCAATGACGTCATAGGGACAGAACCCTGAGGGCCACCTATGGTCACAGGGTGTGACTGGATGAGGATCCAGCAAAGGAGCAGTCGGGGAGGTGGGAGGAGACCCAGGGGAGAGTGACGCTCTAAGACCCAGCAAGAGGAGAGAAGGATCAAGCGTCAGAGGCCGCAAGGAGGTCAAGGGCAATGAGAACCGAAAAAGCTGCTAAGATGCTCAGTGCTGCCTGACTCTCCGGGACCCCACTGGGGGTTTTCTTGGCAAATATACCAGAGTGTTTTGCCATTTCCTTCTCCAACTCACTTTACAGATGAGGAGCTGAGGCAAACAGGGTGAAGTGACTTGCCCAGGGTCACAAAGCTAGTGAGTGTCTGAGGCCAGATTTGAACTCACGAAGTTGTCTTCCTGACTTTAGGCCCAGCACTCTATGCGCTATGGAGCGATCTAGCTGCCCTCTATTTAATTTTGTATTTCTCTAATAATTCGTGATCTAGGCCACTTTTTCATATGACTATTAATAGCTTGGATTTCTTTCTCTAAAAAAACTGCCTGTTCATATTCTTTGACCATTTATCAACCAAGGAATATATAAATTTGGCTCAGTTCTCTACATATTTGATAAATGAGACCTTCATCTGAGAAAATTTACTAAAATAAAACTCCTTTGGATTTGGCCAATAGGACATTATTGGTAACTTTGGAGAGAAATGCTTCAGTGGCATGATAAGCCTGGAAGCCAGACAGCAGAGAGTTAAGAGAATTATAACAAAGTTAGTAGATGTTTAAATTGTTTAAAAATAAAACAAATTATTCAAGAGGAAACCTCACCTATATTCACCAAAATATACAAAACAGAATTATAGGTATTAGAACTGCAAAGTTATCGAAGATCACCTACGTTAAAGTCTCATTTTACAGGAGAAACTGATGCTCAAAGAGTTTATGAGACGGACCCCGGACTGAACAGCTTTCCAAGGTCCAGCATTAGTCACACTGACAATTGAAAAGATTCTATTGTCTCCACACTTGAGCAGCCAGAATCTACCAAGGACCAGAATCTATCAAAGAGCCAGAAATCCCTTCTCTGCTCTAGCTCTCCCCCCTTCTCCAAATACTTCTGCCATAGCCACTGGGCCCAGATCCACCAGCCTAGCATCACTAGCCCAGGACCACTCACAGCCACATTTAGTCCTTCTCTGACTAACAGGTCACCTCCTCAGTCAGCCTCATCCTCCACCGGGCTGGGATGAGGTGATGGACCAAGAACCAAAGGAGGGCTCCGTCTTGGCCTGAGGCTCTTCTTTTCATCACGACAAGAGGTGCCAACTCCCTATCACTTCCAATCTCACATGCTGCTGAAGGAAGAGCCTGCCCCAGATGCCAAAGCTAATGCTACCAGAGTGTTGTCACAGGACCCACAGCTAGTCAAATTATACCTGGTGGTCCCTCTATCTTTAAGTTTCAGAGTCGCTGTGCAGTAAGGCCAAAATGGAGGCCAAGACCCCTGAGGTAACAAGGCTTGGAGTCTTGTCCTCCCAGGGATGAAGCTGTCTCTGGTGGTCTCTGCTCTGCAGACAGCCCTCTGCCCCCTGGGGCACTTAATTGGGATGGATGACGGAACCTCAGTTACTCCAAGGATCCTGGTCGCACCAGGGAACCAAGAGGAAATGGCCTGAACAGAGTGGCCTCCTGGCTGCTGAATCTGCATCCTTCCATTCACCAAGTGCCCAGACCAGAGGGATGCGACTGACATCACCCTAAACAAGGTGGAACCTCCATCGAAGGATTTCTGAGGGAAGTGTAGCCTGTCTTCTGGCTTGCCAAGCAGTCCCCTATCTTATGAACTCTACCAAGCACCATTTTCATCAACACCACGAAGGCCCAGCACAAGGCATTCTCCTGTTTCCCAAGTACCCTGACCTCTTTACCAACCCTTGAATTGGGGGCTTATACTTCTCTCTTGCACAATTTATATCTGCCATAGTAAACCCCTCATTTTTTCTTAAAAAAGGGGGGGAGGGGGCCCATTCTACAACACAAACCCCAAAAAGTAAAAACTGTTAAAGACTATATATCTTATTACAAACCTTATCAGTGGTTTTATAAGAATACATCTTCTGCAAGTTCTCCTGGTTTAAATATATATAAATCCCGTTAAAAATATAAACTATGAAGTTTGAAAAAACTAACAAATTTTTAAACTTTTTTAAAGTGTGTTCAGGGGCAGCTAAGTGGTGCAATGGGATAGAGCACCGGCCCTGGAGTCAGGAGGACCTGAGTTCAAATCCGGCCTCAGACACTTGATACTACCTATATGACTTCGGGCAAGTCACTTAACCCTGACTGCCTCATGGAAAAAAAACCCCAAACCCGAGAAAAATGCCTGCAGAAACACACCCACACACCGGTTAGTCACGAAGAAGGGCGATAGCCCCTAGTACTCCAGCCATTTAAACTGAGAATCAATGAGATCATTTTTCCACTCCCCAAGACAAGCTTTCCTCACTTCAACTTGTAAGGAGTGAGCAGCAGGATCAGCACTCAGTTCAGGACAGCTCCCATCAACCTGACCTGGCCTTGAAACCTGACACTGCCACTGCCGCTGCCGCTAAAGCTGCTGGCCGCAGGATCAGACTCAATCCAAGCACACAAGCTCAACTCATCAAAGTCTCTGGAAAGAATTCCAAACAGGACAGGAAAAAAAATAGAAGTTCTGGTGAAGAATAAATTATGCAGAAAATTCAACAGATCACAAGAATTCACTGGTCCCACATTCAAGTTAATCAAGGGCAAGGCTATAATTAACTTACACTCTATAATTAAATATAGACTATATTTATAAATTTGTAAGTATTACTAAAATAAAGGTCTAAAAATTACAATAAAAACACTGAATGCTGAGAGGCAAAATGAGTCTATGGCCTTTCTCAGAAAAATCTAAAAATCTAATTTGTATAACTTTAATTGTAAACCTGATATCACCTGCCTATAGCTTTTTAGCATATGGGTTGAAGCTTTAAAGCAATTTCTGTTCTCATTAACTGAGACACTTCTGAACTTTTATTCAACCCTGAAATCTCTGATATTAGAATTTGGAGCTGGAAGGAACTTTAAACATCATCTCATCCCAAATGTCCAGATTTTATCTATGGAAGCAAAGAGCAGAGCAGGAGGGGGAACTGCAGAAGACTGGACAGGGAGCAAGCACCAGAGCCAGGACCTGAATTCAAGTCCTGTTTCTCCAAACCCGGGCTTTCTCTCCTTCCACAACAGTCTTCCTCCTCTTGCATTCTTTAACCATAACCCCTCAGGAGATACTGCGCCATCAAAATCCCCCAAGACACCAAGGGAAGGAGAAGCTGCAACCCTGGCGCACCCACCCCAGATCACTACCATCCCCTCTCTGCAACCTTGGAGAAGATGCTAGGCCACACTTCGAGCTTAGCTATTTCATGGCACTTTCCTCCAGTCCAGATAAGTTCCACAGCTAATCTTCTCAATGGATGCACAGAAAGAGCCAAACTGGGAAAGACCAACCCCTCTCCACCCTGCCCAAACCCTCCAAACAAACCTTCAAGAAAGTTGGCCCTCTATCAGAGAAGCCCTGGTTTACAGAGGCAAATCTTGTTGTAAGACCAGTCACATAAAACACATTAGGTCAAGTGTTAAAATAATTCCCTGGTTTCAGACACTCAGCCTTGAGCTCTTCACAAATTCCATACAGCCCAAACCTCCATGTTGGCTCCACAGGTGGCAGCTTATACTTTCTGCTTAAGGATAAGATGTTGCCCTTTTTTTTCTAAAGCCTATTCGGCCAAATCTCTGAGGAGCTCAAGAAGGAATTTAACAAATTATTTTACAACCAGTAGAAATGCCAAAAGGTGGCACCAAATGGATGTCTTTTCACCCTGTGAAACAAAAGGAGGAGAGTCACGGCTTCCCCACCATCTGGACCAATGTCAGCCATTTGTCGTGTTCTCCAGCATCTACTTCATCCACTGCCTCTGCCCACCCACATCCTGCTCCCCATGGCCTGCAGTCTAACAGGTATACGCTTTACAGACACTTCCTGGGTACCCTGCTGTGAAATGATAATTTCCAAATGACTTACTAACCAGAAAACCAATGGAATTTTTGAAAAAACAAACCTTAGTTTTACTGATTCCCTCGGACTTAAGTCTCCATTGGTCTGAAGGAGGAGTGTTCGGGCTGATTCATCACTGGCTTTATCCAGCCAGGTTTTACCCTATTTAAAAAAAAAAACCTTAAGTCAGACAATAAGCATTGATTATGTGCCTATTCTATGCAAAGTTTAGACAATAAGCATTTATTATGCCTACTGTATGCAAGGGCCCTGTTTAAGTACTAGTGAAAACAAAGGTAAAAACAGTCTCTGCCTTCAAGGAGCTCACATTCTTATACAAGAGGCCAATTTAATACATTCTGTGTGCAAATATAATAGGAATACAGGGTGTTCCTAAAGTCTGGACATAGAGGCAAAAATACATATTTTCAAGAAATGAAATGAATGAAATTTTCAACCACATTTTATTTAATTGGAATTTATTTAATTGGAATATTAACAAATAACATCTTCAATGTGATTTCCATCATTTGTGCTGCACAGGTTGATATGCTTTGCAAGATTCACATGAACTCGATGCAATGATTCCACACCACCATCAATTTTCCTATGTGTCCAGACTTTAGGGACACCCTGCATAACAGAAAGGTCAACTTCTACACTTCTTACCGTCTTTGTAAGAACACAGAGTTTGGCAAACTTCTTGGATCCTGACTTTAACTCCAAAAAACCCTCTAAAATAAGCTGTTGAGCCAAAGCCTTCCACCAGCTCTCCAAATGGTCTCTGCCACCACCAAAGAGATAATGCTGGCGGAATTTATCAGGAAGACGTTGAGAATTCTGAAATCAGGAGGAAAAACCATTATCTCCAAATTTTTCCTTGCTTATAGTAGACAAAGTACTCATCTCATCAAGGAGACAACAGAAACAGGCTAAAATTCTCTTGGGGTAGGAGCCTCGCCTTGAGTGGCTTGTGTTCCTAAACACTTATGATGTGGGCAGATGGCAGATTCCATCACCAGGAGCATACCCCCGCCACTACCGCACCTCACCTCCAGACAGCTTTTCTGACACGTAAAGGAACAATGATCCAAACCCACCATCTGGCCAAGGCCAAGAAGTCTTGCTCACTCCCACATTTCATTTGTTTTTCTTGCCTTCAGGGGTTAAACAGTTAAACTGACCAAGGCTCAGGATCAGTGAGGCATTTAGAAGCCTCTGACTCCAGCCTCCCTTTCCCCATTCACGTTACTCCTCTTCATACGCTGAGCATGTCAGTCAACCTACTTCACTAGTTTTCTGAACCACGGCAATCCATCCCATTTCCACACCTTGTACACAGAGGAGGGGCACTGCTCCCATCCCCCTACCGCCACTGTGCTTGCAATACCTTCTCCCTTCAGCTTTCAGCTCTAGCTCCTACCCACAAGCCTTTGCTAATGCTCCCAGCTCATGCCAGTGCTTGGGTGGGCTTACTCACCCATTGGCCGCATCCCTCAAGGACAAGGCCGCTCTAGCTCTGGGGTGTGCCCTCTCTGTACAAAGATCCTCCTCCAGGGCACAGCTCCCATCATGGCCAGGAGACTGTGGCTGACAGACTGTCTGAAGGAAGGCTCTGTGGATTCCTAGATCTGCCCAGTCTTCCATTATCTCTGTTTCTTAATGCTTGCCCCAGCTCAATCCCCCTGGCAGGAGACCCCTCCATTCTCCTCTGGCAGTTGCTACTTCTTCCTCTCCTATCAGTATCACCTTGATCCACTGAGTGAATCTCCTACTAGGCACCCAAGCAGACTGCTGGGGAGGCCGTGTCTCTTTGAAGGCCCCCCTTCACCTTTACCTCTTATGCTCTCCACCATGGTGCACAGACATCAGGGGTCACCAGCATCATGAGCATCCACCAGGGGAAACGCAATGGACTCCAACCAGAAGATCTGCTGCACTGGAGTCCCGACCCAGAAGCTAACCAGCTGTGTGGTCATTCATACATTCCTAAACCTTTCTGGCCAAGTTTAATCATCTGCCAAGTGAGGCTACTGATGTACCTCAAACTCTCCCGTTACCTGCTGACTTCCATGGCTACCTCTCATGTAGGCATGAGAACCAGCAAAACCTAATCGAAGTCCCCCACCAGAAGCATTGACCCTAGAGTCAGGAGGAGGACCTGAATTCAAATCCAGACACTTAACTAGCTGTGTGACCCGGGGCAAGTCACTTAACCCTGTTTACCTCAGTTTCCTCACTGGTAACATAAGCTGGAGAAGGAAATGGCAAACCACCATAAAATCTTTGCCAAGAAAACCCCAAATGGGGTCACGAAGAGTCGGCCTAGACAGGGATCACCACCACCAGGCTTTCCAGAGTAATGTTCAGTGAAAGGTTACAACTTCACCATCCTCCATCGAATGAAAGAGGTCGAGAACAGCAGCGCCCTCCCTGCTAATTATTTGTGGATCATGAAAAAGCCTATGATTCTATGGCAGGAAAGCCTTCCGAAGGTAGAAATGGAACCAGATCCCTCCTGATGAACATCTTTAGAATCAGTTCATTCTTCGCACCTCCTGATTCTGTCATCCAGCATATTGGTGACTCTTCCATCAGTTTGATCAACAGGCCAACTGAGCATCCACCCACATCCCTGAGAAGAAGACTGAACGAAGCAGGACCAAGCATGGAGGCCTGCAGCAATCCACAGGGAATTTTGTTTTGTTTGTTAAACAGCATTTTAATTATTACTGGTTTCCTTTACAAGTCTATGTATTTGACTTATGCATTTAAAAACGATTTGGAGAAATTTCACCAGACAATGGCAAAAGGGCCCAAGAGATATAGGTTAAGAGCCTTGCTGCAAAAAAAAAAAAAAAAAAGCTTCCTACAAATGTCTAGGGCCACATTTGATTCAGTTTGATTGTACTAATAGAGAGTTCCTAGACAAGCCAAAAAACAACATAATCCTGAAAGAACATCAGAAAGAAAAGGAATTCATGCAGTTGGCAATTACTTAAATTCTAGGAGAAAAGGCCAACAGAAAACATCTTTGTGTAAGCTAAGGAGGTGGAATGTTCACTACTGGAATCACAGTGGACACATGGCATCGTTGCTAGGCTATTAATAAACATAAAAGGCTTGACAATTAACCTGTGTTCTCCCCTTAATAAGCCACAAAGACAGATGTGGTCTTCTCTATCAAAATAATACATATATACGCTCAGATTTATTCTAATTAGGGAGACGATTTAGTGAATTCCCAAAGAGTTAAAAGTTATGATTAAAAAAACAAATCCTAGCTATTATGACAATCGTTTCTACAGAAAGCAAGCTTGCCTTGGTTCTGCAGCAGGCAGTGGGTTGTTGGCATGACATTTCCCCTAGTTATTAAGTGGCTTTTTTTTTTCAAAAAGTTCTAAATCTTTGTCTAGCAAGGGTGGTATAAAATTTCACGAAGGATAACTTTTTAAATTGAGGACTCCCACAAGGACTTGTCTGACTCCGTTTTCAAATAACAGGTGAAATCTGATCTCTCCTGGGAGCCCCTTCAGCTCTGTCTAGGAGCCCACTTACATTCATCAAGGACATGACCAGATTATACCAAATTAAAACCAAGATAATTTAATATGTCATGCTCCAACTGGGCTATGTGGGCATTAGGGCTAACAGCGCCACATGAGCCATTTAATAGGGTTTTTGAAAGACATTCAAAGTCTTTCTTCTTGCATCTTAATGGTATTTTAGGGGGAAATGAGTTTCACATAAATCAGATAAAACGAAAACCGAAAGCTACAAATCTTCGCCACTCCCACCCTGCCATCACCCATATAGCTCCCTGGACCACCACCCAAACAGAGGTGGGCTGAGCCAGCCCATCAAGCTCCCCATTACTATGGGCTCTAAACAGAGTAAACGTGGAAGTCAAGGCAGTTACAAATTAACAGAAATTCTTGTACAAATCCTTAAGAAGAAGACGGCGCATCCAAAGCAAGTGCTTTTGAATGTACTTTTTAAAAAACGCATTTCCTCTACATGTTGCCTTGCACTATCTCATCTCGGTTCTTTCTCTCACTTTCTGTGGGAAGAGAAGGAGAAGGGAACATGCATGTAGTAAGCTCCTACTGTGGGTCAGGCACTGGGCTAAGTGCTTTACAATCATATTTTCACAAAAACCTGGGAGGATCATTATGTGCTGAGAAAACTGAGGCCAAGAGCAGTTAAGTGACTTGTCCAGGGTCACATGGCTGGTGAGTGTGTGAGGCTGGATTCAAACCTGGTCTTCCTGACTCTAGGCCTGGAAGTCTACCCACTGTGCTGCCCAGCTGCCTGGCACTGAAACAATCTAGTTAATAAGTACTACACAGGGCTTACTCAGTAAAAATGAAGACCACACAGGCTCTTCTCCTGAAGGTCTGGCCCCTTCAGAGGAGAGGCCACCAAGTCCTCGAACCTGGGCTGAGCCAGGAGTAACATGCCAGGAGAACAGACAGCCTAAGAATTGCCAGACAGTGAGAAACCATGTGACAGAACCGAATCTTTGCTAAGAAGTGCCTGGCACATAGTAGGTACTTCGCTTACAGATTACCAACTAACAAGAGCCCATTAGTTAGGACTCTGCAGCAGAACACACGCAGCGGTTCTTAATTGAACAGCACAAACTGGCCCGGTCCTGGACGTCCTGAAAGTGAACTTTTCTGAATGGTCCCTAGGGGCCCGGGCCTGGAGATTCTTCCATCAGCCACGGATCAAGGTGGCAGAAAAGGCCCCAGGCGGGGCCGGAGCCAGAGGAGACCACGTGCCAGGGACCAGCAGGGGCCTGGCCAGAAAGAGAGGCCTCCCTGGACCAGAACAGGCTGAGGGACAATATCCCAAGTGCCTCCAGGAGAGGGCAGCACACTCACCGAGCCTCGAAGAAACAAAACGGGGACTCCGATTCCAAACTTCTCTCCTAAGCAACACACTGCAGACAACAGCTTGTAAGCCTGCGGTCCCAGGTCCCGTAAATGTTCCTCAGAGTCAACACTGGAGTGAGGGTCCTTCAGTCTGAAGACACAGACACTCTCGGTGAGTTCACACACCCGACCCAGCACCCACCCAGGAGCAACACGAGACTCACGCAAAATCAACGCCTGCGGGGGAACGTGGCAGCAGCACGCATCATAGACAAGAGAATGCCCACAGCAATGAGGAGGAGGAGGAGGACGGTAACTGGAAGCCTGCGGACCACCGCCACCCCGCTTTCAGGCCTTGGGATGGTGGGTGACTGGCCCCCAACCAAACGGTGAGTGCCCGGCAGTAACAGCTAAAGCTGAGGGGCACTCTAAGGCATGTCAGGCAGCCAAAGGACATCACCTCATTTGATTCTCACAAAATCTAGGGAAACAGCTGAGAGCCTTCCCATTCTACAGAGAAGAAAACTGGATAAAAGAGGCTAAGTGATGGCGTATCTAGAGTCACACACGAGCTCACAAGGGTGTAAGCTGGGACACCCCCACAGGCTTGTCTCCAAGTGTGCACTCCTAGTGTACCCTGAGCCCCCATCATCAGGAAGGTAACTCCTGTATGGCCTCCAACCCAGCACCAGAGAGGCTCTCGTGGCAGGACCAAGAGCTCAAATCATCTCATTTGGAGAAAAGTGTCCAAGCTAGGCCACGCTTCCATGGCATCCTTGGTTTCTAAAAAGCCCTCGCCGGTGCCTCACTGGATCCAACCACAGCATCTGAACCCAGCCAGGAAGAAACAGGCTCCCAGGAGAAAATATGCCACCTGGCCTATGGGCAGGCGAGGGATAATGGGAGCCTCACTGGTTTTACTGAACCACCTCCTCCTCGTCTCCCTTTGGTACAAGGGGCAGTGCTCTAAGGGGCAAGAGGAATATGTTTGGAAATGAAGGAGGAAACCAAAGAAAGTTAAAGTTATAAAGAAAACATCCTCTTTCAACAGTTTCCGTTCCTGTGGGTCCCTGCTCCAGAGAGGGTCACCTCTGATCTGCCTCCAGTTCCTTTCCAGCATCATGTGAGCCCTAGCATTGCTTCCCACCCCAGAAGGCAGAGACTTGTAAGTGGAGGACCCAGGCTAGTGGTCAAGTCCCGACATCCACCTCCTCAGTGACACTGCAGAAGTCAGGGTATGTCTTTAGGTTAGTTTTTTCATCTGTTAAATATAACAATCAGCTTCCACGTGCTCTCAGGTCCCTTCCTGTATCCTGCTCAAACGGCACAAAGAACAGCCAGAGTCACAAAATAAAGCAACATAAGGTTTCCTGGAAAAGTTAAAGAGAGATTTTAAATTGCACCAAAGGGCCAACATGTCTGATGGCCAACTCTCTGAGAGACAAAAGGGCAGAGGGAATCATAGCCGTGCAGCACAGCTCTACAAGCAAGCCACACACTGACTTTGTGACAGGCTGTTTTTAAAGCAGGCTGTTTCAGGTTCAACCCCCCCTCCTTCTGGTCTGCCATGTATATGGAAAACATTCTCAAAACAGCTGCTGTTTGTGAATCTCCAGCGTTTCTTCCAAAGTGAAAGAGCTTAGGAAGGAAATCTGGGTTTTCAAATAACCAACATTCATACACACACCCTTCTAAGGTTTGCAAAGCAGACACCGTCACTGCATCTGCGCTTTCAAATGCTATATTTGCTTATTTTGAATTTGAGGAGGGTAGATGCTTTTAAGGAAATGAAAACGAACACTTTGCTAAAGAATTCCAGCATGCCAAGCAGCCATCCCAACGCCTCATTTCTCACTGGGTGGGCAATACCGGCATGGGGCCGCTTAGAGGCGCTCACCTGGCCTGACAGTTGTCACAGCACTGCTCGGTTCCTATGATGCCCAAGGAGGCCTTTCGGAGCTGTCTGTCTTCAAAATGAGACAAGATGATTCTACCCAAGAGGAAACAGAAAATTCAGTGAATGAACCGAAACTGACACGCCAAATTCCCGACTAAAATTAATGAGGTGAAATCAGCACGGACTGACTCACAGGGGACATCTTATTGGGGCTGACGACCTCTGACATAGACACAGAGGCTGACCATGATCCCCCTGACTTGGGGCAGCGCACAGGGACCTCCCACAGAAGCCCACCCCCACCCACTCACTTCCGCCGGCATCTGCTGGATTGAAGATATTTCTCCAACTGTCTCATCATCTTCAGCTTGTACCGTCGAAAGTCAGCATTCTGGATGTCACTAACGAGGCACCTGGCAGTCAGAAGGAATGGGTGAGAACAAGAGTACGAACCTCAACCGTGAATTTCTAGTGAGTGGCAGGTTCTATTTGGAGGGAAGAAGGCCGTTTCTTTCAAAGTGCCCAGCAAGCAGTAATCACCGTGTCTGCCTGGCCAACTATATCCAGTTGTAGCAACAATCTTGTTAGCAGTTGCTGTGGGTGTAAGACCCAACAAGCCCAGCAGCAAGAGCTGCCAGAACAGGTTCTTGATCTGCTTTACTAAGGGAAGCAACATTAAGCAGTTAACAGTCTTACTTTAATCCAACGTGCAAATATGACTCATGTGGCTCAGCAGGAAAACCCAGCACCCTGAACTTCAGAGCAAATACAAACTACAAGCATACACAATATAAACAGACCAGATCACAATTCATAGTTACCAAAAAGCATCAACACCTGGGTTGATGAGCCAGAGATCTCTTAACAAAGGCTGGCCCAGAGTCACGTGCCACTCCTCCTGTGGCTCAGAGCCCCAAGGGAGAACGCCAACCTCTGGGTTTATCTATCTTGTTCAGAGTCAAAGGTGAATCACACATGTGACTCACCCACATGACCTAAAAGCAGCACAAAAAATGCGACTTAACACCACGTGGTCTAAAAGCTTTCCATGTCACACATGTCACTCAAACCCATGTAAACTAGGCTTTCCCTTGAGGCAAGGTGGTCATCAAGGACTCCTAATTTAATCAAGGAAACAAAGGCCAAACTCTTCATAAGTGCTAAGAGCTCATGTTAATTACCAATACACCAGTTAGGAAATACAGTCTTCATTTTATTTTTATCATTAATTGTGCCATCACCTGAAAAGTTTCCTTTTAGTTTTGTTTTTGGGAGGGGAGGCAATTGGGATTAAGTGACTTGCCCAAGATCACACAGCTAGTAAACGGCTAAGGCCATATTTGAACTCAAGTCTATCTGACTCCATCCACAGCGCCACCCAGCTGTCCTACGGGTTTCCTGTTATAAGCCATCTATCTGTGCTCCTTCAGGAAAATACGCAGCATGAAATCCATCAAACACACACACACACACACGTGTCCTACCCTTTACCTGTTGACACTCATGTCCGCAGGGGCCCAAAGCACATGGCAAGCACTGGGCAGGCCATCGCGGCCAGCCCTGCCTATCTCCTGGTAGTAAGACTCTATTTCCTTGGGAGCGCCATAGTGGATGACTTTGCGGATATCAGCTTTGTTAATCCCCATGCCAAAGGCGACTGTTGCTACAACACACTGAGAAACAAGAGTAACATGGTGATTAGTTTAATGCTGCTTACATCATGTGGGGAGGCTTCTCATGTTTGTAAGCTGAGATGGAAGGGTTAATATTAAACCTAAAATCACCCATGGAAACTCCCTGCCTTGGCATCTAGGCAGTTTCCATTCAATTGATGGCTCCAAGGCCAAAGTGGAAGCTGTCCTCCCCAGCTCTCAGCCCGCATTGGGTGGGTGGGTACAAGACTCCCCATGGACACAGACGAGCACTGCCCTGGGCATGCCACCCACTCACCAGCCTGAATCAACCATGGCTCTGGGGATGAATCTGTGCCTACTGGGAGCTGGAATTAAGCTTATAATGAGGCAGGATGCCCTGAACTGTTCCTAGGACAGCCCTACTAGGGAATGAGATGAAGCAGGAGAAAGAGAAGAAAAAAAAAAACTATCCAAGGGAAAAGATGACTGAACAAGGTAGGCCCAAACTATGCACCTGGAGATGGGGAAAGGATCTAGAAAAGGTGCCTCAAGCCACGTGTGATCTCTCTGGGCAGAGGCACATGTGGACTCACACAATGCTTCCTGCAGGCTGCCATACAAAGCATGTGCTAGATGACTGCGAGATAAATGCCAGGGAGCACCATAAGCAGATGGACAAACGGCTTTTGTGTGATTCTCTCTTTTCTTTTTCTTAAACCAAAAGCATTTTGCGTTAACATCTAAGTGGTAAGTCCTCAGGATGACGTCCTCAGCAAAGAATGCAATTCCCATCAAACACACCCAGCTGGCACTGCCCACCCACGGACCACCGGGCCTCCTCTCTATCTGACTTCCTGAAGGGGCATTTCCTCCCATCAGAAGGTGAGCTCCCTGAGAGCAGAGGCCATCTTGCAGCACTTGGCATGCAAGGTCCAATGAAGGCTTTTTAATTCATCCTCAGGCACTGTTACACCTCTCACTTTGATCAATACAACCAGAAGCAAAATGTGGGGCCCTGATAACTGTCCCATTTCAGGTGTAGGTAACAAACATGCACACAAAATGCAGAAGTGCTAATAGCAGCAAGGACAGAAGAAATCATTTTAAACAAAGAGCCACAGATCAAAGTGCTGATGAAGACAACCGAGTCAAGTTACATTAATAAAAGATGAGTTAATAGCATATTTGTAAAGTAGACTTGGAACACCTCAGCCTCTTCTCTGGGTTTGTTAGAGCAATAGAGCCTAAATGCCAAAGAAAATGCCAACAGCTCTGAGGGGTGAGCTAGAGGCAACAAGAACCAAAGTCATTATGACCCAAAAGCACTTCATTCAGAGCTCTGCAAGCTCCAGACGAGCAAGCAGCCACCTAGCTCCACGGACAGGGTAGAAGAATCCTCTGGCCAAACTAAGAGGGACCCACAGGACTCAACAGTCTTCCTCTGTCCCCAGGAGCCAATTCTGCATTCATTTGTTTCTAAGACCTGGAAGAGGTTCACCCAGAGATCCAGGGAAGGCTGGACACCTGCTGTCCAAGCACCCACCTCACTAACTCAGCCCACAGGGTTTGTCTCTAGGGGAGCTGCCCATCACAGCAGCTCTCCAAATCCCTTCTCTATTTCAGATAGGTTGCAATGTGCAATGGAGGAGGAAGAAGAGTAACACTCCTTCTGAAGTGACAAATCCTTGAAGCAAGAAACCATCAGGGAATCCAGCACCTCCCAAAAAGTCCAACCCTAACCCCTGGAGGAAATAATGGAAGCCACAAGACCCCCCAAACTAGAAAGTCATCATGGAGGCAGGAATTATCTGTAGGCCCATTCAGAGAAGAAATGAACTAGCGTGTTGAGCCCAAATACCAGAATCTCAGTGATAGCCTCAACTCCATATCCCATGACATCTTTTAGTGCCAAGAGCCAAGAGGCACTTGAGACAGCAGATACCTTTTCACCCAAGAAAGAAACTGAGGGCCAGAGACACCAAACATTCTACCCAAGGTCATTCAGCAGCCAGTGTGTGGCAGCCACCTATCCCGGAGCCCATGAGGGGCAGAGCAAGCTGGGCCAAGAGGTCTGAACTCCTCATCAAAGCAGCCTTCAGTGAAATCAGGATGGAGAACAGGATACCAAGAGGAAGGAGGACACACAGTGTACAGCTATCAGAATAAATAGAGGAAGAAGACAAAGAGGAGGATCGTCAGCCAGTGCTGCCATGGATCATGCAAACCATCAGCCAATCCCAAAGGCTCTTGCTTCCGGTTCTCACGTACATCACTCAGGCTTGGTGAGATTGCTTTCATCCGGCAGGTCTCTGTCGGAGGCAGGATCACTAAGTGAAACTAGAGTCAGGTTTTAAAGACACTTCCTGGGGAAGCTCAGAGGGAACAGAACATGGGCACTCACATGCTGACAAGAGGGTTGGGGGTTCTCCTCCAGTCTCTCTAAACCCCTTCTGAAGAGGAGAGGTGAGTGAGAGCTGGACATCAAGGCCAGGAGCTGCTCCGTGGGCCCAGCGTGGCCATAGAGAAACAAAAGCAAGGCTGATCGCCCTGACCACCCCTGGTTAAAAGGCCACACCCTCTCCAGGAGGGACATTGGTCTGATAGGTTATACCAAGCAGTTGGCAAGAAGATGGCCACAGGCAAAGAACTGGAAAGTGCAGGGATGCCCATCAATTGGGGGATGGCTGAACAAGTTGTGGTATACGATTGTGATGGAATACTACTGTGCTATAAGGAATGATGAGCAGGTGGATTTCAGAAAAGCCTGCAAAGAAGTAAGTCTCGAACTGATGCTGAGTGAAGTGAACAGAAACAGGAGAACACTGTACACAGTAACAGCCACAGTGTGTGATGATCAACTTTGATAGACTCAGCTCTTCCCAGCAACGCAAGGATCCAAGACAATTCCGAAGGATTCATGATAGAAAATGCTGGCCACATCCAAAGAGAAAACGGACGGAGCCTGAATACAGATCAAAGAATACTAGTTTCGTTTTCTTTATTTTGTAGGTTTTCCTTTTGTTCCGTTTCTTCTTATAGAACATGCCTAATATGGAAATATGTTTTACATGACTGCACATATAGAACATATCAAACTGCTTACTGTCTTAGGAAAGGGAGAAATAAATGGGGAAAATTTGGAACTCAAAATCTTATTTAAAAAATGATGTTAAATTGTCTTTGTACATAACTGGCAAAAATAAAATGCTATTTAAAACAAAAAATAAGATGTCCCCTGAAATTCCGGGTCCCAGGAGGGGCTTGCCAATTAGACTGGGGGTCCCAAGGCAGGAGCTCCAGGACTGAAAAAAGGGTAACATCGACCAAAGACCAAACCAGAGCCCGAGTTCAGAACTTAAGACCAAGAAACTTATATTCAGCTAAGTCCCAACTGAAAGGCTCAAGGCCAGAACCTGAAACTGGGAGATGAGATGAAGTGCAAGAATGGAATCGAGATTTTTTTAAATCTAAGTTAAGAGTAAGAGGGAAAAGTCAAACAAGAAAAGGCAAGAGCTAACAAACAACCCAGGCAAGCTGATGCCCTTTCTGCCAGACTCAGCCACCCCGAGAGAAGAGCCGGTCAAGGGCAGGATGGAGAGCAGCCAGGACAAAGCCTTGGAGTCCCCCACGGCTACAGAGCCAAAAGCTCCTCTAAACTGCCCAACGCTAAGAGACAGTGCAGGTGCTCCCTGCAGATGGTCACAAATCCCAAGGCCTGAGAACGGCTGCCTCCGGGGCTGCTGGGCTTCCTGTTCCCTGGGCCATCCACCGTCCCAACGCTTTTTATAGTTCTTTTCTTTTTAAATAAAAGGACCTAAGCAAAGAACCTCAGAAGGAAAGCCCAACAGCCAAGCCATCACATTCTAAAAAACCTTGGCCCAAGAGATCCTTCTCAGAATGGTTTAGGCCCGTTAGGCCTGCAACAGAGAGGCGTGTCAGATAGGAGCCAATGGATGGAGGGGCCGGCCACAGAGGGCAAGCCTCCTCAGACTAGGGCATGATGCTGCACAAAGGCCCTTCCTCTCACTCCTCCTTCTAAATGCTCCAGACAGAAAGGCAGCAGCGATGAGCAGACTGACCAGAGCCCACAGGCCAGTCCAAGAAAGGGCCAAGTCAATTCCCAGGCTCCTCACCGAGTACTCCTTCCTAGCGAAACCACATTGGAATTAGTAAAAAACCTCATTCACATTTTCACTGGAGATGATGGGAAAGGAGCGACCAAACAACCAGCATGTTATGTGCTTCCCAGAGGAGCGGGATCTGGCCCACGCACCTGGATTTCATCATGCATGAATTGGTGGTGGATCTCTCGCCGAGCCTTAATCCCCATGCCTGCATGGTAAGTCCCACAGGTCAAGTTCAGCTTCTGGAGCACTGCAGTCACTTGTTCAGAGATCTTTCTAGTAGGGCAATAGATGATAGTGGGGCCTTCAAATTCCCAGGATGATCTGAAATAAAGGGAGGAAAAAATACATAAACAGGGAACAGACAGACACACAGATGGACATGAAGACACAGACACATACTCACACACACACACACACACACACGAAGACACCTGGACTAATATTTAAAAAGAAGACAGCAGACAAATACAGTGAAGTCACTCCTTGGCAATGGAGACCAAAGAACTATTCACATCATTTTAGCCAAGGAAATGAAATGACAGCCTCCATTCTTGCTCAACCAAGAAGCAAAGCTAACCCAAGTCAGAGAAGTGCCTGCTCTGGGTTTCCCACTCGCACCGCTAAGGCCGATGAGTGAGGAAGGTGCAAAGGGCAGGCAGCCAGAGGAGCAGAAGAGCCCAGAGGACACACAGGACCATGGAAGGGAGAAGCGCCAGCTGTGAAGGCCCATGCCCCAGGCCTGCAGCCCGCCGCTGTAGGATCAAGGACTGCTCATTCCTTTCTGACCTCTAAATGAAGTGTAGATTCTTCTCCAAGGTCCCTGCGGCCCTAACTCTAGGCACCACTAAGAATGCTTTGTTGAATGAGTTAGTCAGAGGGCCCCTAGCCTCCAAGCGTTGTTCCATGGCAAGCTCAGACCCTTTTTCCTTAGTGGGGAAGAGCCCTTAGCCCAAGGCCGACTCGAGCCCAGCTTGAGCATGAAGTGACACTTTCCCCAGAGCTTCCCTAGAAGCCAGAGGAGCAAAAGGCCCATAGAGTATCAGAAATCAGGCAACTTAGAGGACACTGGCAAGTCAGTAGTTTGCTGTTGGTGTTTGTCCTTCGTTGCCAAGAGAAACAGGACATCAAGAGGTGGTGCCATGACATGCAAGTGAATTCGATTTAAGTGAGGCCAGGCTGTGCAAGATCTCCAGACTCACTTTCTCCCCTAGAGCCATCTGGGTCCAGTAACCTGACATAGATCAGACCACTGGAGATGGTCCAGGGTGCGGTGGGAGCTAAGGTCTTTAACAGGTCTCAGTTTGACTGAAGCAGTGCCCATTCAGTGATTAAGGCTAGGTAAGAAATGAGGCAGAGAATGGCCTCTTTTGTCTAGTCAAAAAAAAAAAAACCAACCTGAGAGGGGAAGGACCAAGTAGAAGAGCTGGGAGACAGCCCCTTCTTGTCAGGGCGTGACTAGGCATGTGGCTCCACAGCACCCCAAAGGAACCGCTGATGAGTGGCTTCATGCCCCATCCCCCTTACCAGGGATAGCTCTGTGGAGGGACTGGGCAGGATTAACTCATAAGGTACCAAAAGCTTGTCTACCAGCATGGTTGCATAACCCAACAAGCCAACGGCTACTCACCCTGTCTTTTTCACAAAAAACCTGTCCAGGTCCTGAACGATATTGCCCGTCTTACGCCCAACATCCAAGTAAAGGTTGGGCCGGTCAAAGCTGGTGCAGGTGACCTGAGGGCTCTGCAGGTTGAGGCAGCGCACAATGTCTGCTCGGATGGAGGAGGTCGCTGTCGCCGTCAGTGCCAGCACAGGCACCTGAGGGGAAACACAGATGGGACCCAGATCCAGCCATCTGCCCACCTGGCGACGAGGCCAGGAGGAAGGCCAGGACTAGTAATGTGAAGCGGGGGCCACCAACAAAGAAAATGAAAAAGAGAAAAGAGGAGGGGAGGAGCCAGGACAGAGCTTTGGGGTCCCCCACAGGTGTACCCAGAATGACAGCAGACAGTCAGGAGCAAAAGAGAAGTGTCATGAACCCAGGGGAGAGCGAGTGGAGGTGAGGGGTCAATGATGCCAAATGCAGCAGAGAGGTCAAGAAGAGTGAGGTCATGGCATCCAACACTTATCTGCTCAGGATACACCTCAAGATCCATTTCCTACTTGCCTTTCATGAGAATGGAGGCCAGCATTCCCCCCACAATTTGCTTGCCTTGTGAGTGGCAGCTGATGGTGGGCCAATAACTGGCTTCCACCCTTGTGATTAAGTTAAAATCCACAGTATGCCTGCCTGTTCAGCCAGCATCCAGCTCAAAGGCTGAACTCCCCAGTGACCAAAGACAACAACTCCTGAGAAAGGATTAAGGGCCAGAGGGAAGCTAATCCCCTCCCTGCCTCCTGCCCCCCACCAGGCCCATCCTTCCACAGACATACCCTCCCTTCCATCCCAGAGGCTGAGAGTGGCTTACCATGGGCAGAGCGGTCTTCAAGGAACCCAAGCTTCGGAAGGAATTTCTGAAGTCATGCCCCCACTCTGACACACAGTGGGCCTCATCCACAGCAATCAAGGTGATCCCTAGGGAGAGGGAGAAACTCCCCGGTGAGGGAACCTCGGCATGCAGCAGGCCAGCCCTCAACACTCACTCTGTGTCTCAGTGACCCAGTGCTACAGTTGGAATAAAGAAAATAAAGGAATAAAGTTCAAGCCCAAGTCATTTCAGATGAAGCTAAGTCACTACTGCAGAAGAGAGGAAAACCAAAGGAGACACCAAAGTGAAAGACTGGACGGCCCCCTTTCCTCCCTCCAGGATGCAGCTTTCATCCCTTCAGGCTCTGGAAGTCCCCAGTCTCCCACTCTGCACACACCATCCTGGCCTTAAATTCCAGCCGGATGGCAATGATGCGGGCAGCTAGACTGGCTATCACAAGGCAGGTGCCCCTCCCCATGTACCACCACATGGCCCAGTGAGATCTGCCTCCAGAGGCACCAGGTGGGTCTGAGAAACTGTCCCCGGTGGGACACAGAGCCAGGAGCTGGAGAGCACCTGCCGGGCAGGCAAGAAGAAGCCGCTACCAGACTGCCATCCAATACAGACTCCAGATAATTCGGAACAGAGGCCTCATGGTGCTTGTCCATGAAACTGCCCAAATGACCCTGGTAATGAGAAGAGGGCTGGATCTGGAGTTGGAACACCTGCATTCAAATCTCACCTCTGACTGATCCTCTTCAGGCCTGTTTCATCACCTGTAAATTCAGAGGCTGCTTGGGCCTCTCCCTGATCTATATCAAAGATCCTGTAAAATCATTTTCTTACCAGAAGTGGGGATAATTGTAACTTTACACTTCAGTGAGTTAACACACAGCCAAACATGGCAGCCGTGCTCTTTCCCCAAACATGCACCACCCATCATATCCCCACAGCTGAATGCCCAGAGATGGACAGACAGCCTACTATCCTGACAGCCAGGAAGGAGCCCGGGGTCCTCCTGAACAGGGCAGGCACTGCAGGCAGAGGCCCAGAGACGACCTACCCCTCTCCCCAGGAGCACCTTCCCACGGTTCACGATTTCCTACTTATCCTGCACATAGCTAGCTTCTACACATGGGTTTGCAGGTTGCCTCCCTTGCTAGCCTGGAAGTTCCTTGAGGGCAGAGCCTGTCTTTTGTCCCTTTCTGTATCCTTCGTGCTGAGCACAGTAGGAGCTATTTAATTAACAGTTCCTGTCTGACGGACGGCATCTCTTACACCTCGGGTCTTTCCTAACAGCCTCAACAGTGCCCTCTGAAAGGTGAACTCTCAACCTGAGGAAGCTCAGAGGCTGCCAGGACCCAGGCAAGAACAGCCTCAACAAGTGGTCACCCAGCCACTGCCAGAGGAGGCCACAAACCCGCTCAAAGCCCTCTAGCCCAGGCCCTTTCCAGCCCGAGCTTTCACCCTCCCGTTCTGCCTTTGCCCATGAGGACGTAACCTCCTGAGAGGCACAGATGGCTTGTACGTTAGCGCTTAGCACATCATGGGCCCTTACAAAATGCTTCATCTTATCTTTAAGTATCATAAATGCTCATCTACTCAAACCTTAACACATTTCTGCAGACTTTTTTTTTTTTTGCTATTTCTGCTATAAACAGTTGGGGGAACTTCAACAACTGAATATACTATTAAAATTATAAATTAGTGAAATGTCGGAGCACGTCCCATGGAACATCACGAATGCTTCCAAAATCACTTCCCTAGGCTCCACTCTTGCATAACATCAAGCACTCACCGAAAGCATTTTACGAACTTCCTCAATGCACAAATCCCAGGGTCTCCCATTAGTCACATGCATAAAGAGATGACTTAAACAAGAACACAGAAGATGAAATCACAGATCTTGAGAGACTCTGAACCACTGAAGTGGGGAGATAAGTTACAGCCAGAAAACCATCACTGAGCCAGGAGCAGCCAGTGGGGTGACGGGGCCCTGGCAGAAGTGGGGCAGCCAAGGTCCTGCAGTCTCCATGTTCTCCTCTATAAAATGGGAATGAGAAGAACCTTTGCCCAATGGGCCTCCTGCAGACCCCATGAGCCCACCAGCACCCCAGAATCACATGCCCTGCTGGGCAGACCTTTCTGTCAGCATCTAGAATTCCTCTGGCAAGCCACAACAGGAGAACAAGCATGGAGAGATCTGCAATCCTGGAAATACAGGACCACACTATGTCTCTGCTGCTGTGGCCAGTGTGACCCTGGGCTAACTGTTCAGCCGCTTTCAGTGAGCAAGCTGGACTAGCCAACAGCTGAGGATCCTGGTCTAAGACCAAATGATCACAGAAAAAACTCAACAGACAGAAATTTTATAAAGTCTGGAAAATACAGCGTTTGGTTGCCCGCCATTCATCAGCCTCCTTAAGTATGGAAACTAACAAGAGGGAGACTTGACCAAGAAGGTCTTCTGGAAACTTGACCCGAAATAACCCAAAAATGGGGGGAAAAAGGAAAAAA
>CM053623.1:358443114-358458540 GCA_028646595.1 Phalanger gymnotis
AGGAGTCTCTATTTGATCCTAGAGGAACAGGGAACCAGTGGAATATTAGATTGGGGAACTAACGGAGCCAATCCTTTTGGCCACTGTCAGGGGCAGACTGGAACGTGGAGGAAGTCCAGACAGGAACGAGTAAAGCAGTGGCTATGGCTCAGATGAGGCCAGAGAGGTTAAGAGGGTCCACGCCAGTGCCACGACTCCATGGGCAGAAAGAGAGGGATCTACCCGAGATGACCCAGACCATCAAAGGAAGGTCTGGCAGCTGCTTGGCTATATAAGGCGAGCAAAGTCAAGGACAACACCAGGGCTGCAAAATGGGCAACCAGAGGAATGGCAGGGTCCCCAGGCAGGCAATGAACACTCACTAAGTGCTTCTCTGTCAGGAACTCGACTTAGTGCTGGGGATACAGAGAAAGGCATGACAGTTGCTGCCCTCAAGCAGCTCGAAATTCAGTGGGGAAGAGATCACAGAAAAAGAAGCTAAAATCCAGGGGGAGGGGTAGCCAGTATCAGGACATGAGGAGGTCCAGAAGGGTGCCACAGATAGGTGGCAAAGAAAAGAAGGCCGCACTGGTGAGGGAAGGGCAGGCCCAGGAGCAGGAAGGAGATACCGGGTGGGGATGAGGAGATCCAGGAGTGCAGCCTGATGCCAAATGATGAGATGGCTGGTTCTCAACAGAAATGGGCATCGGGACAATGGGGGAGTTTGAGAAGAGGAGGAAGAGCTCGTTTTGGAACACGGTGAATCTGCAATGTAGGTGCTTTACAGAGACCACATTTCTGAGCAGTAACACTGAGCGTTTCCACAGCACATTAAGGTTTGCAGAGTGGAAAGGTTCTGCGTGGCTGCACATATACAATCTATAGCAAACTGCTTGCCTTCTCAAAGAGGGGGACGGGAGGAAGAAGAGAGGGAATATGGAACTCAAAATTTTTTTAGATGTTTTAAAAAATTGTGTTTACATGGAATTGAGAAAAAATAAAATAAAAAAAATGTATTTTCTCTTTTAAAAAAAGAGTCTGCAAAGAGCTTTACAAATAAATATCTCACTTTGCCCTCACAGCAACCTAAGAGCAGTGCTATTATAATGGCCATTTTACAAATGAGGAGACTGAGGCAGACAAAAGTGAGGGGACTTGTCCAGGGTCGCACGATTAGTATGTGTATGAGACTGGATTTGAAGCCAGGTTTTCCTGGTCCAGGGCCAGCGCCAGCCAGCTGGCAGTACCAGATGGTAAGAGGCCACTTTTTCTAGGCCAGAAGCCATGCCAGTTCGATATGCTTTCTTAGCATCCCCAAAGGCATGTCCCTAAAAACCGCTGCCAGTTTCTCTGACACAGCAGCATGAGCTTCTCCCCGCTCTCTGACAAGGAGATACCCGTCTCTCATTTCCTCGCCCCTCAGAGCTTGGTAAGCGCGCTCTCCTGCAGCCCATCCCGTCCTTCCAAACACACTGTAAAGAGAGCATCTCCCCATGTCCACAGCACACCCGCCCAGCACAAAGAGGACAAGACAGATGGTAAGAAAGGACATGCCTCTGTGGCTCGCCGCAGACTCTCCAAGGATGGGAAAGGCGCTGGGTCAGATCTATCATCTCTTCAGAGAGTGACAGCAACTGCATCTTCACCTCCTCAGGAAATCGATCCACCTCTGGAAAAATCAGGGTTACGTTCATCAGCCACAAACGCTTCCCAGCACCGGGCTCTCTGAGCTGATCCAAGCCAAGCGTGTGCCCTGTGCCCCATCCCGTCCAACAGCAGGAACTGTACAGCTGGCAGACCAAAATGAGCACAGTGCATATGAGACAGGGGCAGGAGAGAAGAAAGGTTCGCTTTAGCAGCCAAGTCCGCACACTCTCTCTTTATCGAGTTCTCACATGGTGTCAGGATGCACCTCTCACTTCCTATAACTTCATTTGCTCTTAAAACACACCTTAGATGATCTGAAGATCTTTTTTAAAGTTGATCTAGATTACCAACTAATCTAGAAAAATGCTAGGACCAGGGCAGTTTGAGAGGGGCCTAGCTGTGAGGCAATCCCATCCAAGAGGAAGGGATTGTCAACACGCTCAGAGACGTCGCAGCAAACCCAGCTCAAATCCTCCAAGAATCAAAAATGAAGAGCCCAAGGCCCAGGTCCCAGCAGTCACCAGAGCCCCTGACACAATCACCCCAGCAAACCTCTGTGAAGCCCTTACTGCGGCCAGGCTGACGTGGGGAAGGCTGGGGTCTGGGTGGGTGGCTTTTGGACAAGAATTGTGATTTTCTGAGTCTGAAGGAACAACACCACCCACCCCAGGCTGGGCCTTCCAACCATGGTGGCCTGCTGCTGCAATGAGCCCATGCCCCCTCATGCTCTGGGCCACATGGATCAATCTAACCGCTGCTTCTGCACACAGGCTATCATTCCCTATCCCCAAGGCCACCCAGGCCTTCCATGGGTGATGACACCAGCCTATCAGACTACAAGCACCCCGAGGCCAGGGATGCCTGCATTTCTGTGTCGTGCTCCCCAGCACTTCACTCACAGAGAACCTGAGCCTTCCTGACTCGAAGCCAACTTTCTATCAGCCCAGGGATGCAAAGACAAAAGCACACGAAGTCAGGAATCCTCTCCCAATTTATTTCAAATTTCAACTTAAAGAAAGACAAGAGCTTCAGGTCTACGGCTCACTTAGCTTGCTTCCCGTTCATGGCCCACCTTCTGAAGAGGATTTTAGGTTAGAAATTGGCTATAAATACCTTTTCTAAGTTTTCTTCTCTACATCACAACCTTCAAAAGAAAGGGAAAATATCACTAAAACAGGAAGAAAAATTGCAAAAATGACACTCAAACGTAAATCAAAGGAAAGTAACTCGCTTCCCATGCAAAATAGGCATAAAAGGTAAATTCTACTCGACCCTATCAAGATTGAACCTCTGAGCTGCCCGGTCTGGACCAGGCGATGTCCTGGTTCACTGCTTGTACGCACAGAACTAAGGCTGCTGCAGGGGTGCTGAGAGGGCGTGCCTGTGCTGGCAGGCTCCGGCGCTCTTGTCACATGGGCCCGAGGCCTCCCCTCCCTCAGTCCTGTCTCTGGTTTGTTATACCAGACCTCAAAACTGTTGGTCCCAGGATAATGGGGCTTAACTCATCCAAAGGAGATGAAGAAGCAAGTGGTTTGTACAGCCCCGCTGTTCTCACATAGGACAGGACAGAATACAGTGCCTTAAATACAACCCAGAGGTGTTGTTAGCCCTGAGCCACAAGGACCTAGGCACAGCAGGATGCTGTTCTCTGTGGTGCAGCATAGCATGCTAAAGACCCTTGGCTCAGGAAGGCCAGGTAACATCAACTCTGCTGAGCAGCCCTCCCTGACAGACCCGGCAAAGAAAGAACTTGGGTAGATCAGCATTCAAGCCTCCAGCAACTGGCCACAAAGTGATGAATGCTTCCGGCTGATGCGCATCTACTAGGGGAAGGGGATGAGTATTTATTGAGCGCTTACTATGTGCCACACACTGTGCTAAGCGCTTTACCAACATTCTCCTCTGGATACAGTACAAGGACACTGCACACAAAAGCAGTGAGACAGAGGAAACGGGCTGTGGGTCCATCTAAGGCACAGCTCTGGGTAGCAGGAACCTCAAGGTGGCCGCCAGTGCCAACCCTGCTAGCGTGGCAGGAACATCCTCAGTTGGGCGGTCAGTCACACCAAGCGCCTGCTTTAGTGGCCCAAGTGTAGGTAGCCAAACCACTGGGTCTGGTTAACATTTTAGCCAGCAGGATTTAGGGGAAAATTCCATGTGCAACCAATGAACTCTGAGCCTGGCAGACTGAGGGATGGAGCCTAAGCATATAATCCCAAATTGGACAAAGTGAAAACCAAGCAACTCCCTGGAGGCCCTGGAGACCTGCCCTATGACCTTTTTAACCGTGAATGGACTGGCTCCTTCTCCATTGGAACCTACGCTCCTCGGGGCAGGGACTATGCCATTCGAGGCCTCTGTGTCCCAAGGCCTGGGTCAGAGCAGGTGTTCCATAACTACCTGCTGACTGATGGGTGTGACAGCAATGCCCTCTGCTGACCTCTCTGCTGGTGCCTGGTACTGCTGGAATGAGCAGAGACACAAACCCAAGTCGCCATCTCCTGCCAGCAATGCATCATGTGGACTGCCAGAGGACCCTCACCAGGGACACATCGGTGTCAAGTTACAGAATATCTCCCATTTTGTCCCACGAGGGTCATAAAACAACTCACCAGTTTTTGTCGGCAGCATCTGTTTAGGTCCACTCAAGGTGTCCAATTTTTGGTAAACTATGAGACTAGCCTAAAAAGATAAAGAAAAAAATTAGAGAAGTCTTCAAAAACAGATCTTTTTTATGTCTGGCTGTCCAGTCTGGGGCAATTCTGCCCGGCATCAGCAGCACCATGGCCCACATCCTTGTTGGATCTCTCTCAGCGGCCATGCTGAACCCCCGGCTCCACAGACTCTGAACTCACACCACAAGCCTACTTCCCTCCCATTTCACCAAGTACTTCTCTCCAAGCACCACCACAAAGGCCTGCGATTTCCCAAAAAGCACACACGGGAAAAAGAGCAAATCATTTCCCTGCTCAAGATGAAGCATTCCCCAGGTGCCCACCAGAGGGGACTCCACTCCTGAGATAGATGCCCACTAGGTAAACAAAGTAAATTTAACATAAAGAAATAAATAAACCTTCAAAAACAAAAACAAAGCCCCAATTCTATGATCCCAACACAGGCCCATATATCTCCCTGGCTGTGGACACAGAGAAAGGGACTGAAGCTGTCATCACACTGGTTTGGGGAACTCCTGGGTGAGGAAGACCCATCTGCCAATGCAGGCTGCCCTGATAAGTGAAGGGGCTGGCCAAGGGTTACCCAGGCGGGACCACAGGTGGGATGCAGCAAGGTCCTCTTGGCTTCAAAGCCGGCTCTCTTCCCCACTGCTCTACCACACCAGACTCCTAGCCTGACACATCACTCAGCATTCTTGGAGGTCATGCCAGTGCAGGGGCTCTACCCAAAGCCTGCCAAACTCAGCATCCAGACCAGCCACCAAGACAAGACCTGAGGGCCTGTGGAGGGGTGAGCCACCCACTTATGTGGCTACACAGACAGGGTCTTCCCTTGCATGTCTTCCAGAGCGTGTGCAGCAGGCAGCAAGAGTCTAGCTGCCAAGGAAAGGGGGCCCACAGAGAGTTATGGCAGCCCAAGGGAGAAGCGTGATGACACTGAGGGAAAGAGAGCCCTGCGGCAATGTGAGTGAGAAGCCACTAGTGTCCTTTCTGCTATGTGTGCCCACCTTCCCGCCAATACCACCATTCATGCTAGGCTGGTTTGGTACAAATCTCTGCTTTGGAGCTGCTGGGGTCAAGGGGCTGACCACGACCGGGGAGGCAGAGGGCCAGCCTGGGAGGGAGGACAGACATGCTCTCAGAGAAGACCAAGTGACAGCAGCCACATACCACCCCTCTAACTGGGCCTTCCTCTGACTCCAAGACAACAATCACTGGAGTTTAGTCATCTGTGAATGGACACCACTTGGTTAATCGACGGAAAAAAGGCAGCAATAAGTGCCGTTTGCAGCCCTTTCCTCGCTAAGCTAGGTTGAACCTGGGACCCGTGTGGAAGGCCGAACCAAGGCCACCAAGCCCATCCCTGCAGTACGTACATATGCATCAATGGTGGCATACTGCTTCTGGTCCTCACTGAGTGGGAAGTTGTCCCAGCAACTGCAGCGGATGGAATGCTCCTTCAGAAGCCGCTTACCAAAGAGATGCTTCACCAAGCCATCCAAGCTCCAAGTCTCCTTACACCTGAGCTAAGAGCCATAAGAGAGGACCATTGAAAAGCACTTACAGACGTTGTCCAGGTGAGGACTAGACCCGCCTGTGGCCCGAGCCTGGAACCATCCGTGCAACCCCTCGTAAGAGTCCATGTGGAGACCCAGACACTGCCCAAGCGAGCCTCGGCACAGGAGCCAAGGGGCACCAGCTCCCAGCTTGGCCTTTCACAGAGTGGAAATGGAGGTCCAGAGAGATGGGAGGGACCTGCCCAAGGTCATGGGGAAGTAAAAGGAGATTCGAGCAGGGACTCAGAACAAGGACTCCAAATGCAGGGCCAGCTCACTAGTCAGTCACCAGTTCCAATTCTGGACTTTGCCCAAGGCACTAAACACTGGTTTTCATGACAAAGAGGTAGAAATGTTCCTTAGCATTTCATTTTCCCCAATAAACTATCTGGTGGAGTACGAGGGAGGGGGAGGGCAGCCCTGCAGGCCCTCATCCTCATACCTAATACTTACAGAGTGTGGCACTTTGGGACACCCAGGAACAGGGATAACAATAAGTGAGCCCTTTCCACGCCCACTCCACCACTCCCCCCCAATCAGTGTAGGTCTCACAAAAGGAAAGAAGTGAGGAAGGAGGAGGTTCTGGTTGGAATGAGCTGCCATGGCAGCAGGTGATGAAGAGAGGCTTCCACAAGTCCTGGCCCCTTCTCTAGTTCCCACCAAGGAGAAGTCCCAAAGCCAGGCGTGTCTCTACCTTCTCATTGGCAACACTGGCCAGCTCCACAAAGCCCTTCAGGTGGATGTCAAAGTCTCGGAGGAGTTTCCACTGGTCTGCCATTCCCATCCCAGCCTTTTTAACAGCTTCATTCTCCAGTAACATCTTTAATCCCTGGGGGAAAACTGAAATGGACCTTGCGGTTGGTTCCCAGGCCCTCTGGGCCCCCCAAGAGCTGTCCGTACACCTCGTCCCCACCCAGCATCTCCCTTGGGCCAGTCACCTCGAGGGACAGCAACTCTTACTGTGACGTCCAGATCACTGGTGACCATTTATTTAAGAAGCATTTACTAAGCACATGCTACCAGACAGGCACCGTGCTAGGCACTGGGTAAAAATGAAGTAGTCCTTGCCCTCAAGAAGCTTCTATTCAATGGGGCAAAAAACACATATCCATGAGGAGATCCAAAACACACTCCAAGGGAATTCAAGGTCTTTTAGCAAGGGGACAGGAGGAAAGGCCTCCTGTAGGCAATGACACCAGATGAGCCCTGAAGGGCATTGATGATTCTCAGAGGCAAGAGGCTGACAGCCCTAGAGGCTCCTGGGCCTACATATGGGCCTGTCAGATGGAACATGCAGGGTGAGGGTGGGGGTGGAGGTGCGGAAGGACACAACGCTACATTCCTCAAGTGTGCAAAGGACACCAGAAGAGCAGCACCAACCTGACATAGAAGCCACGTGAAATAAATAGCATTTGCTCTCAGATACACATAACTGAATGAGGGCGACCCTGTCTGATCTGCCCTTCCAGAAGGGTGGAGGCCATTCGATGTCAAACCCTACCACAGCGCCATCAGGTGAGCTCATTCTGAAGGAAAAAAAAAAGCCACATTCTTAGCCCGACATTTTCAATTCTGTAGCGCCTTGGAAAGAAGAATTTTTCGAGTCAACACTCTCGGGTTAGAGTAGTGATGATGCACACGTTACCTCTTAGGATGCCCAAACTGGGGCTAGAATTTGTGTGACATGGAACCCATCAGGAACATCTGCAGGTCCTGCTGTCCCGTCAAGGCCAGGCCTCCTGACAAACTGGCCGGGCCATACACTGACAAATTATACCCACTCCACAAAGGCCTCCAAGCAAGTAAAGGTAGAGCCTTAGAACGAAGCCTCCATCTCCCCTCAGCACACACTGGACCTCTCCTGCCGACACAGCCCTACAGCGTTCCGTGTTCTGGAGCGAGGTACCAGGTCCCGTGCGGCATGGGAGGGGAGAGGAGGCTTCTTCAGAATGAGGAAGACCAGGGTGCAAATCTGGCCTCAGAGGCTTCCTAGCTATGTGATCCCAGGGAAGGTACGTCACCAATCACTGCTCTGGGTCTCAGGTTCCTCACCTAGAAAATGACTCCCAGGTCCCTTCCAACTCTGTCTATGGCCAATCCTATGAGCTTGCGAGGGAGCAAAAACGGCAAGACTCACTTACTAACTCAACACAAAACCCAGGTGTTGTGGGTACTCAGAGGCCCGCCTCCGGCACAGACTAGGGGACTGGGGGACCACAGGCGAGCCAGCCAGCCTCTTGGGGTTCAGACAACGCTCTGAGTCCAGAAGCGGCACAGGAGTCATTCCCTGCATCGATCAACTCAAAGGACCAGACCAAACAGGCACAGACACCCAGGGCCTGTTACCTGATTAGGGCATCTCTTCTCAGACTCAGCTGCTGCTGCCAGAGGTCTGGAGCCAGAGGGGAGCTGCCCAGGGTTTCACTGACGCCCCTGGTGCACTCTCGCCACCAGCCTTAAAAGGACTCCTGAATCCTGCCTGTGATCACCTCAGACCCTCGCGCGTGAATTCTCGGTAAACAACCTGTTACGACTGAGTCTGGGGACTGAATTTATTGAATTTAGTATTATTGGTTTCTAATTAAAATGCATCTAACCAAGCTTTCCATAGCAACTGAATTCTCAATAGCTCTCTGTGCTCAAAGGGCTGGTTTGGGTCCAGCCCGGCAATTTCCTTAGAGGGAGACTGAGCCTTCCTCAGTTCAGATCTGGCCTTCCAGCCACCACTCGCACCTCCCTTTCAACCGGAGCATACCAACAATTCTTCCTAAATGTGATTCATTGGAAATAGGTTGATAAATAGTTGTAAATAAAAGGTTAGCCCTAAATACAAAACAATGGCCCAACATGAAACGATAACCTCTGAAGGAAAGGTTTCAAATTCATTCTCTGATTTTGGCTATGTGAGAGCTATAGTATAAATTTTTAATTCTTAAAAGTATAATAAAATCTGAAAAAGTGGTTCTTCTTACACTGAAGAAGAGGGAGGAGAAGCAGTGGAGCCGATGGAGAGAGGGCCAGCCTTGGGGCTAGGAAGCCCTGGATTCCAGTCCTCCTCTGCTCCCAAGTGACAAGAAGGGGCCGCCTTGCCTGGACATACCGGTCCTGAGGCAGCTGTGACCCTCACCTGATATCTTCAGCCAGGAAGGAACAATCGCTCGCTTCGTAGCTGTAGATGATGGAGCCAGGGAATTCCAGTAGGGGAAGACCATCTTCCAGAACGCTCCTCTGAAGAGAAAACCCGTGGGAAATCAAAATCAGAAAAGGTGTTCAAATGATTAGCTTGCCTTTTCTCCACTGTCTTTCTCTAGTGAGCTCTAATTATACAAATTCAATTCAACCAACAGGTCCTGAGCACCTCCCAGTGTGCTGGGCTACAAAGGCAAAAAACAGAAAAGGTCCTGCTCTCAAGTGAGAAAAGGCAAAGGGAGAAAGGGGAGGAGGGGGAAGGGGGGAGGGGAGGGAAGAAGGAAGGAAGCGGGAGAAAAACAAGGTAGAGAGAAAAGGAGAAGGGGGGCGGGGAGGAGGGGAGAGAGAGAGAACTAGTACTGAAGGAGGGGGAAGAGCACCTGGCCCGCATTCTGAACAAGCCAGGGCTTCTAGGAGGCCAAGGTCATCACAGAGGGCAGCCTTCCCCTGCCTTCATTCACCCTCTGAACAGGTACGAGCCGGGCAATCTCCCTCCATGGCCTTCCTTCTCTTTCCAGATCTGTGGACCCCACACTGCCCCCCCTTCTCGGGTACCCCCTCAACCAGCCTCTCCTCCAGGCCAAGGGGGTCCCATGCTCTCCCCCTGCATCGGTCACTCCGCCCGTCCCTGTCTGCTGGCTCTCTCTGGGTAGCCTACACCCATGCTTACATCAACCCCAGCCCCAAAATCACCCCTGAGCTCTCTCCCCATGCCCCCTCCCCAGCTCTACTGTGGACTCCCAACAGAGCCCAGTAGAAGGGGTCTGCCTTTCTCTGCCCACCTCTCAGTCCCCTGCATTCTGCACTCTGGCCTCATCGCTGAACTCAAACCACTCCAAGGTCCTCCAAGCTCTGCTGAGAGTTTCCCATCGTCCAGGCAGGCCCTCGCTGCCTCACCTGGCTGGCCTCGGGCCTCTGCTCCCCTCCTGGGTCTCAGCCTCCTGGCTCTCCCTGCAGCTGGCCCCAGACTCCCCATCCGAGGTCCTCCAGGCTCTGCTGAGAGCTCCCCATCGTTCAGGCAGACCCTGGCTTCCTTGGCCCTTTACTCTCCTCATCCTTGGCCTTGGCCTCCTGGTTCTCCCCCCAGCTGGCCCCAGCCTCCCTGCCCAAGATCCTCTACTCTTCTCCCTATACACACAACTCTCAGAGAACTCCCTCAATTGTCATCTCTCTACAGATGACACTCAACTTCATACATCAAGGCCTCACTTCTCACCCTTAATTAACTGCCTGCTGGACACTTCTGCTCTAAGTCTCGCAGGCCTCTCACACACAACAAACAGAACTCAGTATGATCGTATCCCCTCCCAGGGCTCTCCTCCAAACCTCCTCCCTGTTTCTGCTGAGAACCCCGCCATCCCTCCAGTCACCAAGGGTTCCACCTCACCGTCGTCCTGGACACCTTCCATCTCCCAATCCTACATTTCCATGGTCTCTCAGGCCCTTCCTCTTCTAGTCATGTGCCCACCACGTAGCCCAGACCTTCCTATCCTCTCCCCTCAACTCCCCAAGCAACCTCCTACTAGGATCATCCAGTCTCCCTTCCACCCCACCCATCCCTCCCCTAACTACCAAGATAATCTTTGCAAAGTACATGTCTTCCCATGTCCTGCTCAAAGGACTCCAGGAGACTAAGTTAATACATGCTGATTGACCACCTGGATCCTGGCTGTCTATAGGACACAGGGTGAGCGTGAAGCTCCCCACAAGATGGTTCTTATCTGTCTTTACAGACTTTTTTAGAGCACTCTTCCATATACGTTGAGTTCCACCCAAACACACTATCAGCCGTTCCCCAAACCTGATACTCTATCTCCCATCTCCAGGCATTTGTACAGGGGGTTCCCCAGGCCTAAAACAGGTTTCTTCATTTCTACAGCTCAGAAACATTGGCTTCCTTCAACACACGGCTCGTGCCACTTTCCCTGACTACCTACTCATCAGTAAGGTTCCTCCTCGACTTTCCTTAAACTACATTTATCAATCTAGTGTATCTCCTCAGGGGAATGTCAGCTCTCATTTGAATTATCCCTACCATTTCTGAAAGCAATCAGGAATTATGCTAAGAGAATGATGTACCCACTGACCAAGGGAGCCCGATGCACGGCACCGACCCAAAGAGCTCCAAGATCAAAGTAAAAAGATCTTAGACAAACCCAATGAGCAGAGCAGCCTTTTTGTAGCCACAAAGAACTAGAAACGAAGTAAGTGCCCATCAATTTGGGAGCAGAATTCACTGTAAATAGCGATGAAGATGGGGAATTCTGAGAAGTAAAGGAAGATTTATATAAACTGGCACCAAAAAACCAGGAAAACAACATAATCAAAGACCACAATGTGGTAAAAAAATTGGGGGAAAAAACTCCACTAAACCCTGTGTAATTATCATGACCCTACCTGGTCCCAAAAAAGACAGGAGAAAATGAACCTCCCCCTCCTTGGCAGGGTAAGGACCCCTGGGCATGGAAGGCACTGGTCTACACCGCCAGGCTCCACTGACAGACTGGGGAGTTCTGTGGGAGGGCGGCAGGTTTTTTTCTTCTTTTTTTATTCTTTGTTACGAGGGACGGCTCAGGGTGGGAGGAAGTGGAGGACAGGGAAGTTAAAGCTGAGACAGGAAGATCATACGTAAAGAAAAGATGACAAGAAAAGTGAAAAACGAAACAAAGCTTTTTATCTGAGGCCCTTGAA
This sequence comes from Phalanger gymnotis, assembly GCA_028646595.1. Lineage (NCBI taxonomy): Eukaryota > Metazoa > Chordata > Mammalia > Diprotodontia > Phalangeridae > Phalanger > Phalanger gymnotis. The sequence continues at coordinate 358,454,852 of CM053623.1, forward strand.
GGCCAGGACTGTCTCACCGTCTTCAGCCCCCCAGGGCTGGCACGGTGAGCCCCAACAGTAGGCACAGAATCAATCTAAGTGACTCATGGTCACTTTCACTATGAAGTGAAGGATAATTATCCAGAGTCATGAGAGGGCAGAAGGGAGAAATCTTTATAAACTACTACCTGACAGTTTTATTTCTCAGGCATGGCACAAATGATCCCACGATTACAAGTGAACGATGCCTAATGAGAGATAGATGCTCTGACAGAGGATCAAACTTAAATATCTCATGCACCCGGTTTGCACAGGAGCATCAGGTAGTTTAGGTTATCAGCAACAAAGCTGAAAGCCAATCACAGACTGGTAAACTGAGGACAAAGCTGTCCATGCTGAATGCAGCACATCCCTAACAGAAAATACCGACAGAAAAAAAAATCTCTTGACAAGCTCATATAAAAACCATTCTCCACAAGTAACCAACCTTTCTTTTATCTGTATCGCATCCCTCATGCAGCACTGACATCCATTCAGGAAGCTCCCGTGCTTGGAGAGTCCTCGGCACTGTATTTTCATTCATCCTGAGAAATCTCTGGTTCTTAAAAGGAGGAAAAGCAAAAAACAAAGGTTTAGCCAAGATGGGGAAGGCCCTCCAGAGAAAGCCACAGGAAGTTTGGCGGGAGGAAGTAGGTACCCTTAGTCTGCTAGGAGCAGGCGCCCAGGCAGGGCATGTCAGTGAAAGGCAGTTACACTGACCAGAAAGAACTGTCCATATGTTGGAACCCTGAGGTTGAACCAAGAGCAAGAGGGGTAAATTCCACCAGAGAAGACCTGGGCTCTGTGGAATAGAAGCCACCCCTAACAAGCGGTGCTGACAGTGAAATAGACCACCTCAGAGGGCTGCCAGTGAAGGCAGGCCCTCAGAGGTCCCTCCCTGCTCAAAGAGCCGAGATTCAGTGATTCATAGAAAGAACTCACAACATGAGGCTAGAAGGAGAGGTGTCACATACGCCCAGCATGAAGGGAGATACATCCAGCCATGCATTTATCTAGCTCTGGAAGGCAAATGCCTGCTGTTCCACACCATTAATATGAGGAGGGGTCTGCAAAGCAGCAGCAAGAGGAAAACATCAAACCTCAAAAACATAACTTTAAAAATATCCACCTAGACAACAGATTAGATGAGCCCTAACACCACTTTCAGGTCTAAAAGTCTGTAATTTGGGGTGGGTTTGCCTTTAAAGAGTACTATTCAACCCAACGACGAGAAAGTTCGGCTGGGTAAAGGAATTCTCTGATGAAGGCACACACGTAACTTTCAAGTTCTCTAGGAATTAAACATGCCCTGGCCATTCATTACTTGGCTCCATTAACCTGTTCTCAGAAAAGCTCAGCAAACCTATCTGTCATCATCCTTCTACAAAGCCATCAGGAGAACAGACACGGGACAGTGTGCTACAGGTCAGTCACTCCACAGTACCCCGCACCCCCCACCCCAGAACTGCCGTGTAATTCTTCTGCATGTGCTTAGAGGTAAACATGCTTCTCCACATTAAATGTCAGCTCTTCAGGGGGCACCTCTGAAGGGCCTGGAACATCAGTAGGCACTCAATGCTTGCTGGGTACCCAACTGCTTGGATTCTTTTGTCTACAGCTTCCAGGCACTCAGCCTAGAATCCAAGTAGTTCATGAGGTCCACAATATCCAAGCCACTGTTTCAATTTATTGGTACAGACAAAGCCTCCATGTTTCAAATTAGACAGGCCAGAGTAAAACCACTGTGCATAAAAATAGTGCTTTTTAAATGTAGCTACAATAATGCATTCAGGAGATATTCTAGGCAGCTCTGAGACCCTCAGAATTCTAATCAGCCGGCCTCCACCTGAAGCCATCCAGTAAAAAGAAACCTACCTGGACCGAAGGCACCCCTCCCACACCTGGACAACTCCAACTAAGAAGCTCTTCCTTACATTGAGCTGAACCATCTGTGCCTTTCTGCGATGTCTAGCCAGAGCCTGAACTCAAGTGGTGCCCTGATGAGTGGAGAGAAAGGGTTGAATGTTGAGATGTGGTGTAGCTAGAGTCAGCAAGACTTGGTGAGAAAAGGGATGTGGGGGAGGGATGGGAATGGAGAAGTCTTAGGATGATAACTCCACAGCAGCCAACCTGGGTAACTAGAAGACAGAGGTGGATGCCCTTGACAGAAAGTCAGAAGATGAATAGGTTATTGGAGAGGGATGGGGATAATGAGTTCCATCACTGTGTTTGAGATTCCTACTGAAAATATAGTTGGAAATATCCAAAGAGGAGGGAAGAGAGGTCAGCATGGGATCCACGGATCTGCAAGTCAACTGGGTCAGAGCCATGATAGCTGATGAGGTCACTACACAAATGATGAGGAAGGGCAGAAAAGGGCCCCAGACAGAGCCTTGGCAAGGGACAGCCACTGGCAGAAGAAAAGACAAGAAGATGAAGGACACGGCAATCAGCTTCAAATCAACCTATTTTTAGTCATCAATAGTGGAACGTGGAAAAAGGCAAAGATGTGGACGCTGCTTATCCAGATTCCTTGAAGAGCTTCCCTGATGTTTGTCACGCCAAAAGACCCCAGGAGGTGCCAAACCAGCCAACACAGCCTCCCTGCCACACAGGCAGCAAATGACATGGCCAACAGATCGGGCACTGCTAGGACCTGTGGCTTCTCCAATTGTTTTTCAAGATTTCCCTTGAGTTTCCTGACCTCCATGTTAATTTCATTTTTTTTCTAGTTCTTTACAGTAAGCATTAGTTAATTCGATTGATTGGGCATTGAATAAATAAATAAATTTAGGTAGTTTAGTCATCTTTATTATATTGACTCATCCTACCCATGAGCAATTAATAATTCTCCAAATATTTAGGTCTACTTCTACAAACAGTGATTTACAATTCTATTTATTTAGTTTGTGTACCTTGGTAGACAGACTCCCAAATATATTCCATAGTTATTTCAAATAGAATTTCTCTTTCTATCTCTTCCTGAGGGTTAATGAATTCAGTTGCGGAATTAGGCAATTTTTGGACACGGCCAATAAGGGAACTTATTTTGTTTGACTATGCATATTGGTTACAAGGAATATATTTTTCTTTTCCTTTTTTTCCAATGGGGGGAATAGGTGAGAGATAAACTAGCTTTCTATTAATTAAAAAATATATGTATTTATGAAAGGGTAACTGGTAAACTTTGCCCGAAATTAGACTTCCTGAAAACTAAAATAGATCAAACAAAAATCAAATGACTCCATAAGATTTCAAGAAACATTAGAAGAAGAAGGGGCGGAGCCAAGATGGCGGCTGGGAAGCAGTGACTGGCGTGAGCTCCCTACCAAGTTCCTCCAAAAACCTATAAAACAATGGCTCTGAACCAATTCTAGAGCTGCAGAACCCACAAAGTGGCAGAAGGAAGCAGTGCCCCACCCCAGGACAGCCTGGATGGTCTCTGGGTAAGGTCGGTCCCACACGGACCTCCCAGCCCCCAGCCGAGGGGAGCGGAGCTGAGACCAGCACGGCACGAACAGACCAGACGCGGACCTACCAGACCAGGAGACAAGCGGAGAGTGCCCTGGCATCCCGAAATACTGAGTTGTGGCATGTACCAGACCTCTCAACCCACAAAGAGCAAAGACAGCAGAGAAGGTTAGTGGGAAAAGCTGTGTGACTGAGTTTGC
>CM053623.1:358459040-358481512 GCA_028646595.1 Phalanger gymnotis
ATGAGAAAATTAATCCAAGATTAATAGTGATATTCAAAGGAGGACGGAGCTGTATAAAAATAATTGTTTATCGATTGTTTTTGATTTAACTACATACAATAGCTACCTTAAATCATTAGTACAAATGGATGCTTTAGATTTTTCTTTTTCCGGGGTGTGTGGTGTTTCTTAATAATATTTGAGTCTATGGAAGAGGAACAACTGAACTTATTTGACATTAAAAAAATAATATTTTAAAAACAAATAAATAAACAAACAAACAAATAAATAAATAAATAAATAAATGGCAAAAAAAAAGAAACATTAGAAGAAGATGAAGAAGTTGACTCACTATAAGAAAATATAATCGCTTGATTAAAAAAAATGACCTGAAAAACACATCACAGAAAGAATTTAAAAATCCTTGGAATCTCTGAAGAACTATGACTTTTAAAACCAGAGAACAAAATGCAGAAAAAAGAAGCCACCAATCACCTCCTGAAGAGACTCGAAAGGCAACGTCCCAGGAATGTCACAGCCAAAGTCCAGAGCTTTCACAGTGGGAAAAAAATACTGCAAGCACCCAGAGAGGATACTACCTGCCAAGGACTGACATTCAAGTTCACACAGTATCTGGAAGCTCTTTCTAAAAATGAGAGGAGACAGTGGAATAATTTCATATGACAATTTCCTTTTCGTGACCTTTTATGCATAAGAAAACGTTCAATTTTTTTGATGTTGAAGTTCAGAATTGAAAAATAAGTTTTGTTTTTTTAAAAAGTAAAAATAGATCATACGACAATCCTTAATACAACCACGGAGATCACGGTGTCCAACAACTATGATGCCCAAGCAAGGCACAAGGCTAGAAAACAACCAGATACTAAACCAAGATGTCTACTACCACGGAGAACGTCCAGATGGCAAGAGGAAGGGCTCCTTAGAGCCGATGAGATCCTCCAGGTGCTGTGCTCCCAATGACCCCAGGTCCCAGAACTCCCTCAGCCTCATTCATAATAACCCAAAAGGGACAAATCCAATAATCACAAATGAAAAATGAAATGCAACTCATATGGAACAGCATCCCAGCATGCAATCAGCTCACTAATCCCTTGACTTACCAGGCAACCGACAAGGATGGACCCTGCAGATGGACATGAACACAAGCCCAGAAAGGAAAAGGGAAAAGAGAACTGGCTGGACTGGCCCTATGGCAACCAGCTTAAAGAGTCCATAAGATCAAGGTTTCACCAACTGTCAGAACCTGACAAACACATCCTCCCAGACTCCTTTTAAGAGACAAATAGGTTCTAATACCTAAACTGGGGGAGGGGGGGGGAGAGAAGCAAAGAAAGAACTAATGCCATCAATTAACGTTAATGCCAACATTTGAAAGAAAATTCTAGTAAAAAGACTTGGATAGCATATCCAAAAAATTATAGCCAATCTAAAACAACAGATTCAGAAAATGCCTTTTAAAAAGCCCCTAGACTGGTAGACAGAGACTAATTTTAATACAATAATATCTATCTGTAAAATCCAAAGCTACTCCTATTTATAATTGGGAAGCGCTAGAATCGCGCTAAGCATGGAAATAAAGGCTATCCCCTCCCCCCCACCAAATTGTGAGTTCTGAAAAATGCCCATGAGAGCAATGACGAGAAACAGGAAAAAGAGATCAAATGAATCCTCTCTATTGGTGACATAATGACGCCCTTAATAAAAACCCAAACCAAAACACACCCTCAGAGAAAGCAGTCTCTGAAAGTACAGAGAGCACTGGGAGAAAGAAGCCAGGTGTGCACTGCTGTCACAGGCGTCCCAAGGGTGTTGCTGCCTGGCAGTTCAATTCCATATGACTACAGGGATCCAGAGCGCCCCCGTTCTGACGACCGCTCCACCTTGTCCACACACCTCACCTATATACTCTCTCCTTAGTGCTTTCAATACAAGTAACACAAAACAGACCATGCCATGGCATCCTGTTGTGCAACCTATTCTGATCAGCAGCTTTGCCTCCCTCATCCTCCCCAACAACGAAACTCAGTAAAACGGTTTTTATTGTGTCAGATCAGCTTTCAGCCCCAGCTTTTGCCTTGCCCTTATCAGACATTAGGGGATTTGTTCTGTGAAATTTGGATTGAAAGGGCCATACTCGAGGACCTAGAAAGCCACAAGTAGCCTCACGGCTACAGGTTCCCCACTCCTGCACCCTGTTCCTCACTCCTTGAAACCTATATAAACCTTTTATATTATTTATTCAGAGTCTTTGCCTTGTTTCAGATGAGTCTCCCCAACAGAGTGAACCAAATAAACCCTAAGTAGTCAAAAAGTAAAAAACACCAAGCATCAGCGCTCAAACCCTTAACAAAAAGGTGCCTCCGAAATGCATTAGTTCCATTGGAGGGTCTATATAACAATGAAACCCAATTAAATAGAAAAGGAAATTCCATTTAAAACAACTATTAAATGGATAAAATGGTGGTCAACCTGTACACTCAAGACATAAATACTGCTACAAAACCCCTTTTAAAGAAATTAAGAATGACTAAATTAATTTGGAATGTAGCATTTATTGTTAGATACAATATATGGGTTTTATCAGATTTTTCTTTTTCTGCTTTCTTTGGCAAGGGAAGGCTCACTGGGTAAGAAGACACTATATAAATCTGACATAAAAACAAGCCACATTTTTGTCAGAATCATGGTAGAAGCGACATCTACTACAGTCCCTGCCAAGGGATACTAATTGGTCTCCGACACTCAGATGGTTCAGACGACTAAGGCATGAAGTCCTTAGCAGCATCCTGGCTCCATGTGCACATTAGGCCTGAGCACAAGGAGCAGGGAATGGAGACCTTGGGCATGACACTCTTCTAGCTGGGTGCATCAACATGGGAGATGAGGAGGCAGGGGAGCAACGTCCGGCTGAATTAAGGCTAAACCACTGATGAGTATCCTTTCTAGGCTACTGTAACAAGAGGCGGCCAGGTGCTGCAGTAGATGTGACTTGAGATCCAATCTAGTCTGACACCTACTACCTATATACCTCTGGGCACGTAATGACCTGCCTACCTCAGATTCCTCCTCCATAATAGTTATAATAATAACATTTACCTCCCAGGGTTTTTGTGAGGATAGAATTAGATATTTATAAAGCTCTTTGTACACCTTAAAATGCTATATAAATTAGCCATTATTATCAAACCTCCTTTTGTTAAATGTTAATATGGTGTGGTAGGAGCACTATGTGCCATTCAGGCTAGGCTGACATTTCCTTAAAAGATACTCAAACTGTTCTCAAGACTCATCTGGCTCAAGACACTCTGTGCCTTTAACATGGTTTCCTGAGGACCAAAGAACAAAACGCCAATGCAGTAAATGTCAGCTTCATCCTCAGATTTCTGACTGGCAGAGCAAGCTAGAGGGAAGGGAGCTAGACCCAAGTAAATCAATGCTCTACCTTTGCTGAGAATCCTTTCCACATCACGGCTAAGGATAATTCCTTTTAGAAACTGCTACAAGAGGACTCCAGGTGCCAAGATGACAGAGTGAGGCAGGAACTCCCTGGATCCCTCCAAACAACTTAAAAGTCACCTCGGAACTGATTCGGGAGCTGGGAAGCAGCTTGCCAACTCTGCAGGTAAGGTCTGTCTCACTGGGGGAGCAGGGAAGTCAGATCCGAGAGCAGTAGCAGTAGCAGCAGCCGGCTTCACAGCAGAAGGCCCTACCCTCCTACGAACCAGCAGCCTCAGAGACAAGCCATTAGTCTGGGAAGCACAGCAAGATCCCACCCCAGCAGTCCAACCTCTCAGCACAGGCCACAAGCTAGGCCACACCTTAGATCTAAACAACTGGAGAACTACTCCTTGCTCATGGGCAAACCAAACCAATACAATACAAATGACAATTGTACCAAAATTAATCTATGTATTCAGTGCCATACCAATCAAATTACCAAAAATTATTTTATAGAGCTAGAATATATAACAAAATTCATCTGAAAGAACAAAAGGTCAAGAATATCAAGGGAATAGATGAAAAAAAAACTATGAAGGAAGGTGATCTACAGTACCAGATCTCAAATTGTATTATAAAGCAGCAATTATCAAAAGAATCTGGTACTGGCTAAGAAATAAGAGGGGTGGATCAATGGAATAGATTAGGTACACAATACACTATAGTAAATGATCATGGTAACATAGTATATGTTAAAACCAAAGATTCAAGCTTTTGGGACAAAAACTCCTTTCACAAAAACTGCTGGGAAAACGGTATTGTTGAGGTCAGAATCAGGAGAGCAGTTCGGGTGTGAAAGAATTCTCTTGGACCTTCTCTGGAGCCATTGGAGATGAGTTCAGGGCTCAAGAATGAGGTGGTGCTACTTGAAATGATGAGGAATAGACATGAGGGTCCTAGCGTCCTACAAGAATTTAGAGTCTCCAAGTTAAAGAAAGGCATTTATCAGGGTGATGCACCCAAGCGGGCCTGCTCCCCATGAGGCAGAGCCCCAGTGGGCTTTACTCCATGTGGGAGGCAGAGCGTAAGCCACAGGCCCTGCTTTCCTAAGGAGACAAAGGTGGTTAGTCAGGTCAAAAGATATGGTTTAAAGACAATTTTATGGAATGGAAGGAAGGAGACAAGAGAATGGGAGGAGCAAGCTGGGTTCCAAAATGCCTGGGATGTCAGGTAGACCAAATGTGCCTTTATCATACAAATAAGTACAGAGAAGATGGGAGAGGAAGACTTGTTCTGGAATTGGGGGTGCTTTGTGAAAGTTCACAGGGAGGGGGCTTCAATGCATCACCTTCTTTGATCACTTTTTTGGTTGGTCACATCCTGCAGCTTATTTCTGATCTCACATTCTGCATCCTGCTTGCTCTATTTGCTTCAAGCACTCCTTTCTACCTCGTCAGTATGGCAGAAACTAGGCATAGACCAACATCTCACACCATGTACCAAGATAATGTCAAGATGTGTACATGATTTAGACATAAAGGGTGATTCCATAAGCAAATTAGGAGAGCAAGGAATAGTGTACCTCAGATCTATAGAAATGGGAAGAGTTAGGACCAAACAAGATACAAAAAGCATTATAAAATGCAAAATGAATCATTTTGTTTATATAAAATTAAAAAGGTTTTGCACAAACAAAACCAATGCAACTAAAATTAAAAAGGAAAGCAGAAAACTGGCAGGAGGGGGGGAATTTTGCAACACATATCTCTGATACAGGCATCATTTCTCAAACTGATAGGGAACTGAGTCAAATTTATAAGAATACAAGTCATTCCCCAAGGATAAATTGCCCAAAGATATGAACAGGCAGTTTTCAGACAAAAAAATCAAAGCTATAGTCATACGAAAAAGTGCTCTAAATCACTAAGGATTAGAGAAATGCAAATTAAAACAACTCTGAGGTACCACCTCAGACCCGTCAGGTGGATTCACATGACAGAAAAGAAAAATGACAAACGTCAGAAGGGATGTGAGAAAACTGGAACACATGCATTGTTGGTGGAGTTGTGAACTAATCCAACCACTCTGCAGAACAATTTGGAACTATGACCCAAGGGCTATAAAACTGGGCATATCCTTTCATCCACTGCTAGGTCTGTACGCCAAAGAGATCAGGAATAAAGAAAAATAAAGAGACTTATCTGCACAAAAATATCTTTTTGTGGTGGCAAAGAATTGGAAATTAAGGGTATGTCCATCGATTAGGAAATGGCTGACCAAGTTGTAGTATATGATTGTGATGGGATTTTATTGTGTTATAACAAGACAAGCAGAGTGATTTCGGAAAAACCTGGAAAGACTTACGTGAACTGATGCAAACCAAAGTGAGAAGAACCAGGGGATCATTTCACAGTAAAAGCAATGAAGAACTGTGAATAACTTAGCTATTCTCAGCAATACAATGATCCTAGACAATTCCAAAGAACTTCCTCCCCAGAGGAAGAACTGCTATTGTCTGAATACAGACTGAAGCACACCATTTTTCACTTTGTTTCTCTCATTCTTGGGTTGGTTGTTTTTTTGTTGTTGTTGTTTGTGTTTTGGTTCGAGTCTTGTACAAAATGACTAATATGGAAATGTTTTAGAAAGGTATTGGATTTGCTTATCATCTCAGTGGAGGTTGCAGAGGAGGGAGGGAGGGAGGAATAGAATTTGTAACTCAAAACCTTAAAAAAAGTATTAGGTTTAAACATGTAACTGGGAAAACATATTTTTAAAAAGAAATTGCTACATGATCTAGGATTTTCTCATTTTGTTCTAATACCGAGCCTAAAGCACCAGACCTGCCTAAATCAGCATACGAAACAGATAATCTGGTCCATCGGTAACTCATTTCTTTCCGAATGCAATACCAAATCTCTCCCCTGATGGCCAGATTCACATCTCCAGCTGCCTCTAATGGACACCTTGAAGCAGCTGCCCCATAGACATCTTAAATTCAACATGTCCAAAATTGAGCTCTATTTGGCATTCAAAAGGCCCCAACTGTTCCCATCTTTCCAATAATTCCATTTCTTATTCTTCCTTCTCCATCCACATACTCTGCAGCAATCTAGTGACAAAGGCCTCCTTGCTGTGCCTCAAGCTAGACACCTCCTGATTGCCAGGATGTTTACTGACCCTGGAGTTCTAACCCTCCTCATCTCCCTATCTCCAGGCTTCCCTGACTTCCAAAGGGAAGTCTCAGCAGAAATCCCACCTTCTAAGGCCTTTTCTGATCTCCTTTAATGCTAGAGCCTTCCCTCTGTCGATTTTCTCTCCTCTGTATAACTTGTTTGTGCATAGCTGTTTGCATGATGTCTCTCTCCTATGTGGCCATGATCTCCTAGAGAGCGGGGGTCACTGAGGGGGGTGGCTTTCTTTGTATCCCAAGGGTGCTCCTCCTCCTCTGGGGCCATACCTTATATGTGGGCTCTCTGTCCAAATGAATATAAATTTTGATTGCTTTATACTTCGAAAGGTATCTTGGGTTTGGGAGCCAGATTTTTTTTCTTCCCTACTTATTTATTGTATCATTCCTCCCACTCCAACCCCAAAAAAATGAAAAAGTAACTCTTTCGTCTAATGTAGTTTTCATTTATGATTTCTCGAAATAAGGCTCTGAAAAACCAGGCTTTGATAAAGCCCACTGGGAATCAAACGGAGCTACTTGACCATTTTTCAGCCCAAGTCACTGTCTCTTACACATTGGCCAATAATATATCCCAGCCTAAGACTAACTAGCTCATTGCATGAAGTTTGAAGAGCCACAGCGAGTATAAATAGCAATGGTTTCCCTTCTGGCACTGAGGGTCTTGCCCTCCCAGATCAATTCTTTTTTGTGAAGGCAAACCAGGCCATCTTTTATCTCAATTTTTACCTAGCCTTTAAATACTGAATGGGTGTGGCCAAGGTCTCCTAAGGTATTCAGGGCCATCTCCAGAGCTCTCTAAGTCACCACTGCCCAGGCTGTGGAAGAGAGGTTGTGGCTCATGACTCGGCACAGCCCTGAACTCCTCAAACCCAAGTCTCTTAAAAGTCAAGCCATCACCCTCCTTTGGTCCTCCTTTCAGAAGGAAAGAAGGGCTTAGCACAGTGCCTGACACATGGCAGGGTATAACTGCCTGATGACTGAGTATCAAAGGGCAGGCAGGCAGGCAGGCAGGCTCACGCTCGCTCGCGCGCTCTCTCTCTGTCGCTCTCTCTCTCCCACAAAACACAGGCGATGCGAAATAAATAAATACAAAGTTACTTGGAGGAATCCAAGTCAAAGAGGCCAGCACCCTTCTAAAGCCTCCGGGGTAAGTGGTCCCGTAGACCCGCGGCGACAGATGGCAGCTTTCTGGGAGTGCTCATACCCTGGGGCACACGCCCCTTGAACCCACCCGAGTCCACCGCTTGGAGACACTCTTGTCTGTGGGCAGGGGGTGGCGCGGTGCCAGGCAGGAAGACTCATCTCCCCGAGCTCAAACCCGGACTCAGGTACTGCCTGCCTGCCTGGGGGACCCTGGGCAGTCGCTTATCCCAGCTGGCCTCAGTTTCCCCATCTGTCAGACCGGCCGGAGAAGAAAAGGAAAAACCGCTCCAGCGTCTCCGCCAAAAAAGCCCGAGAACCCCTGTCCTGGCTCCGGGGCGGGGCGCGCTTTGTCGGTCAGGGGTCGGGTTCCACCCACGGCCCGGCAGCACCCCAAATTGGTGGCCGGGGATCCCCGCCCCCTCCCGGGAGCAGCCTGCTTCCAGCTCAGACCCTGCCCGCGCTGGGATCCTACTCCCCCGGGAGAACGCGACCTGTCCACGGGGAGCCGGGGGAATTCTCAGCCTCCCACGGACGCGGCGCTTCCCCGGATCCGGCGCGGGGAGGAACGTGGGCAGCCCCGCGGGGCGGGGAAGCGCTGCGGCCACGCACCTCGCCCGGCCTCCGCGTGGGGAGATCGCACGAATTCAGACCCACCCAGGCTAGTGGCGGGAATAAGGGCTTCCTGGGAGAGCACAAGGGGGAGGAGCCCGCGCGGGAAAAGGGAGGAGGAGGGGCCCGAGCGGGGATGCCAGCGTCGCATACGGATGACGTCACAAGGCCCCAGGAACCAGACACTCTGGTCAGTTGGCCGCGCGCGCTGATGGCAGCCCCGGCCCCCGGCCACGGAGCGCCCTGTCCTCACCGAGCTCCAGCAGCTGCCCGATCTTATGATTCATCCTCCTCCAGCGATCCCCGAACACAGAACTACTCACGTCACCCCGGGATTTCCCCCTTAGCACCGCCCCCTGACTCTATAGGTACTCGCCCGCTGGTCCGCACGCACCTCCCCCCTCTCCCCCCAGCCCGCTTCCCCCGAAGCAGCTACCTTACGTCATGAACATGCGCGAGCCGCACGAGCTCCGTCGCCCACAGGGGCTCAACGTCACGCGCAGACGTAACGTAAACCGCCATGCGCACTCCCCCGCCTACGCCCTCGGCCAGGTTCTCGCGGAACCTCCCGCCGCCCGCCCCCACACGCAGGCGTGCGCGCTCTAGCGCCAGGCTCCGTGCGCGCTCCCGCCCGCCCTCCCTCCCTCCGGGGCTGAGGCGGTTCCGGGGCCCGCCCGACATCCCTGCATCCCAGACAGCGAAGGAAGAACGGCAGCCAGGGATGCTGGCGCCCGGAGGAGGAGCGGCGGCGGCCAAGGGCATCCGCACAGAACAGAGCATGGCGGCAGCGCGGACGTGAGTGACCGGCATGGAGGGGGGAGGGGAAGCAGAGAGCAGGCAGGGAAGGGGCGGGGCCGAGGGACTGTGAGGGGAGTGGGAGGGCCTTGTGAGAGGGGCGGGGCCTTGTCAGTGGGTGTGTCCATGTGGGGCGGGGCTGTGATGGGAGGACCAATGAGGGGGAGGGAGGGGCTAAGCTGGGGTGTGGCCAGTGAGGGGAAGACCTAAAGGGAAGAACTGGACCAGGCTGAGTGGGTGTGGCCAATGGGGGAAGGGCCAGTGAGGGAAAGGGGTGGGAACAGGTCGGAGGGGTATAGCCAATAAGGATGAGGGGCGGGGCCGTTGTGGGGCAGATGACCAATAAGGGGAAAGGGTGGGGCCGTGATGAAAGTGGGTGGGGCATGGTGGGGGCAGGGCCAACGATGAGAATAGTCTGGATGGAGGTAGCCAATGAGAGACAAGGGCGGGGCTTTGGCGGGAGGGGCGAGCCCATAGGAGAGGTTCCAGCCAGGGCTCATTCATTAGGTTGTTCTTTAGAAGCGGTGAGGGCTGTTGTTACGTCGCTTGTACAGATGGGGAAACTGAGGCAGAGGGAGCCGTGCGATTACTGAATAAAGAGGCCGGTTTTGAACTCAAGCCTTCCCGATGCCAGGCTAGAGCTCCACCCATTGGGACCCAGGGTGTGGGATCACTGCACCGTGTGGGATCACTGCACCAGAGATACAAAGACCAGTCTCCAGTCCCGCAGCCCCTGCCTCAGGGAGCTCCGGTCTGCAGAGGCGACGATGTGCCCACAGGAGACCCAGGGACGGGCAGGAAGCCCCTGAGAAGGTGGCGTAGATGCCAGACCAGCAAGCATGGCCTCCCAAGTTTGAGGGGTCCTGCTGACAAGCTTGGTAGGGTGGAGATGCAGGCAGGAGGGCTGTGTCCCTTGGGCCGGAGCATTTGTGGGGGACCACAGTGTAAGGGGGCTGAGTGACGAGGGTTCTTGAACGCCACCCCGAGCGCTTGCTGTTTGCTCCCGGAGGCCGGAGGCACCCACGGGAAGGGGTGACTTTATCAGACCCACACCTAAAGGCAGTCACTGGGGTCTGGAGGGACAGAAGTGGAGACTCTGGAGGTCCCACCCCAGCAGCTACTGTGCTGGGTCCAGGGGAGGTGAGGAGGCTTTGCCCAGGGTGGGAACAGTGCAAGGGGAGGCCAGGCCTGGAGAGCCAGGAAGCACTGAGGAGGAGGAGGTGGAGAGAAGGGCTTTCTCATTCCGAGTCTTTGCCTTCTTCTCCCTTCTCTGTCTCTTATAGCTAAAGATGGAAAGATCTGGGAGAGGAGCTGGAGGAGGAGGCAGGAATGCAGGAGGGGGCTCCGGAGTCAGCAGAAGCGGCCTTTATACCCAGGCCCAGCAGTCCCCATGTCCGCACTACCCCCCAGCAGCAGGCACTGCTGTCTGCCAAGCCGGGGCCGCCGTGGAGATCCAGGAGCTGGCCTCAAAGCGGGTGGACATCCAGAAGAAGAGGTTCTACCTCGATGTCAAGCAGAGTCCCCGCGGCAGGTTCCTGAAGATCGCGGAAGTCTGGATAGGCAGGGGCCGGCAGGACAATGTCCGCAAGAGCAAACTGACCCTGTCGCTGTCGGTGGCAGCGGAGCTGAAGGAGTGCCTGGGAGACTTCATCGAGCACTACGCCCACCTGGGCCTGAAAGCCCGCCGGCTGGAGCACAGCCATGACAGAGACCACGATGCCCGCAGGCGGCCACAGTCCTCTGCCCCATCCCCTCCGGCCTCTGTGGCTTCGGAGGAGCCCCCTCACAGCGTGCTCAAGACTGACTACATCGAAAGAGACAACAGAAAGTACTATCTGGACCTGAAGGAGAACCAGCGGGGCCGCTTCCTCAGGATTCGGCAGACCCTAACCCGCGGCCCCGGAGGCATGGGTTACTTTGGGCACACTTTGGGCCAAGAACAAACGATCGTCCTTCCAGCACAGGGAATGATCGAGTTCAGGGATGCCTTGGTCCAGCTCATCGAAGACTACGGTGACGGTGACCTTGAGGAAGTGCAGAGGGGCGGGGAAGAAGAGCCCCTTGAGCTCCCGGAGGGCACGTCCTTCAGGGTGGACAACAAGAGGTTCTACTTTGACGTAGGCTCCAACCGCTATGGCGTTTTCCTGAAGGTAAGTGAGGTGAGGCCCCCTTACCGTAACACCGTTACTGTGCCATACAAAGCGTGGACACGGTTTGGGGAGAATTTTATCAAATACGAAGAGGAGATGAGGAGAATTTGCAGCAGCCATAAAGAGCAGAGAATGGATGTCAGAAGGGACAGTGGCGAAGAGCAAGAAGGTCTCGACTAGAGGACCGGCAAACTGCCCGTCTGTCCTCCATCTGTCGTGATTTGGAGAAGCATTCCTTCCTCTGGGGGTCCCTCCTTGCCCATTCCACCTGCAGTCCCTCCACTGTCAGCAGTCTGGTTATCCTAGTCACACTCTGTAGAACCCAGTAGAAGCCTCCCGGGGAGGTCCAGGGGAATTCCAGCCTTCCCAGAGCTGCGACCTTGGCAGCTGAGCACTCGACTCTTGACCCAGGCAGGTCAGCGCAGTGGTGACATTCTGACCTTTAGATTAGCAGCAAGGCTTACATTGGTTGCACTATTACCCAATACCAAGAAGACCCTTGAGCCTGCTGTGGAAGGCTCGGCTTTCTGCCTGACAGGTTTCCTGAAAGGAGAATTTAGGAAAAAGCTGCTAGGATAAATTGTAGGGAATTTGCTACCAGAACAAAACCAGACTCTCCATAGTCTGCATTGCTGTTTGTGAGCAAAAGTAGAAATCTCAAAATGTCTGAAATGTTCATGCTACACAAGGGTAGAAATCTTGGGAACCAGCCACCTCTTTAGGAGGCTTGTTGGCATACCATAATTGGATGAATTAGAATGCCAGAGTGGTTCTGTGATCACATCATTTTGGGTTCACCCTGCCCTAGACACACACCACCACAAAGCGACGCTGCTAGGTGCCCTTCGGGGACCGTGGAAGATGAGAGGGATATTTTTAATGGTTTTCCAAACTCTAGAACTATTTTTATATCCCTTTGGAGGGTGGGGGAGGCTCCACCTTATGGTTTTGTGGTGGGCATGTAGGCATGGAGCATTTTCTGCTGATCCCTGGGGGGGTTATGGCTCCTCAGATGTTAGCTAGCTGGTGGTTTCCGGGTGGCCAGTGAAAGTAGCATTTTTAGGCTTCTCCTTGGAGAGAGTAGTTAAGGATTGGGCAAACCGCTTAGATACACAGATCTGTCCGTGACTGCGGACTCCAATCGCACCTTTGTGATTCAGCTGATGAGGCTGGCTCAACATTTCCAATAGAAACGTGTTACACACAGGCTGGCTACGTCCAGAGAAAGGATTTCCCCGGACTGTGTGCCACAGTGGGAGAAGGTTATTTAAAGCTTGGTTGTAGGCACTTTTCAAAGCAAAAAAAAATAAGGTGCTTTTTCTAACCCTTTAAAAAAGTTTTCTTTACAGAAGATCTACCCTTTTATCTATTTTTAATATTAATTTCAAAAAAGGCCCAGCAATTTTTCATCACCTAATTATTTTTTTCCAACAAGTGAGCACACAGCACACGTGTGCTTTAGCCAGCTTTCTGTTAATTGAATGAAATTTCATCTCTCCAGCTGCATTTTCTTGTGAATGAAATGATTGCCCTTCATCTTGGCTTTATTCTGCTCCCACATCATCTATCTAAAAGCCAAACACTGATTTCAGTCCCCAGAGTCAGCTCTCCCTGATCTCTGTGAGAAGTGGTGGCTGGGATTGAAAACAGGGCATGGCGTTTAGCATACATGGTTTTTAAAACTCTAAAATACTTTTAACAAAAAAAAGTTTTGCACTAAAGTTGCCCCAGAACGCACTTCAGTAAGTGTGATCCGAAAACATCACGGTTCTGACGAAAGCAGGAGAATCCAGAAAGCAACAGCTCCTTTCCGCGACCCGGCCGAGCTTTAGGGCACTGGGGCTCGGGGACAGATACGGTCTGTTGCAAAGGGACCTTCGCAAGCTCAGTGTGTGTCACTGGACCGTCAGGATCTCTTTGAAGCTGCTGACTATGAGAAGGTAACGCCTTGAGCTCCGGGTGCACGTGGTGGCGGCCAAGGCACCGAAAGGAGCGAGGCTGTTTTCAAGAAGCCGCAAATGTGAGTAGAAAGATTCTGTGGCTTTGCCTAAAGCCCAGTGCTGTACACTTGGAGCCCTGGCTACGCAAGGCCCCAGGCCGCCAGCGTGACCGCCTTGTCAGATTCCAGCCCCCACCAGCGGGAGGCTCGGGTCGGCCCAGCCTGGTGGGCAGTCCGATGCCTAACGTCGTCTCTTTCGTTGTTCCGGTCTAAAGCGTGTGGTGTCGGGCGTCGGTTGATAGTGCTTCCTTTCTTTTCGTTAGTCTCAGACAGAGGAAGTATCTGTGTACCAATGCAAATGCCCATATTCAGTGTTCATGCTGGCATCATTTTGCACCAGGTTTTTCTTTAGGATAATTATATAATGGATTAGTTGAGCAAATAACATTCCAACACGGATACATCCTATACAAGGAAAAAAGTCATCTGAGAGCTTTCCATCGGACTGATGAGTTTCAACTGCCGTGATCTAGTTATAGCCAACCTATCAAACAGTCTGTAAACTAAATAACATGTGTAACTATTTAATCCCTTAATTTCTTTTTCCCGTTATTTATATTTCTTTGAAAAATGGAGGGAAATGGTGTTTTTCTAAGAAAGATACCCAGGAAGTCACTGGCCGTAGGCTGATAAAATCCAGCCCCGAATTTTGATGCCAAGGCACCTAGCTATTGCCAGGTATCTCCTAAAATGAGCTATCACATTGGCATGTGCAATACACATTTTATTTGTTGTTGTTTATCATTTGACATGGAGTTGTACAAAAGAAGGGGAAGCCCTGCCTTGAAGACACTGAGTTCTAAAGGTGCCTGGCTTTCCGAGGGCACAAAAGCGCATTTCTGTTTGGAATCTGCTGCAGTTACTCTTTTTCAAAACCAAAACCACTCGTTTTCTGTGCAGTCTGAAAGCACTTGATATTTGCACATTGGAATCCAAGGAGAAAAAGTCCAAATGTAAGAGCATGAGCTTATAGGGCTAGATTTGAAAACGGTTCCTCCCCACCTGTGGCCTGGCGACGTCAGCAGCAGCAAGAGCATCGCCGTATCGGGGACCTCGACTTGAGCTGTGTTTGCAAATCGTTTTCATTTGTTTGAACCCCAATAATGTCCATGCACCTTAAACTTGAGTAAAACACAAGCCTATTTGCACTAAAGAACACGGCCAAAAACGAAATCCAAGCTAGGACAGGGTGGACATGAGTAGGCAGAACCTCTTGAAATAATTGGTTCTTTGGGAGAACTTCACATTCCAGTCCCACTCCTATTTTAGACCTGTGCGGTCCAGGCAGAAACATCTGCCCATTCACTGATTTAGCGATTTAATAATGATGATGCACTTTACCTTTTGTATATAACATGTACATTGCTGCTGCCTGATGGACAGAATGTGCTTTGGTAGAGCTATCTAGTTGGTATCTGTGTCGAGTGTTCTTCTGCACGTGGATGTTTTCTTAGCACCGTTGTAATCCCTCGAGCCCAGTGAATTGATGTCCTGGAGAAGGGCAGGAAAAAAAAAACGAAAATGACATACAAATCTCCAAAATATTTATAATGAATATTCAAGTAGGCAGAATATCTGTATTCATAAAGGCTCAGAACCAATAAAAACCAGATTCTTATTGGTTTGGTATCATAACCATGCTCATTAAAGATTCCCCCAAATTAGTTTTGGTGGATTTCTCTAAGCCGCCCTAGTGTTGATGGTCATCCCAAGCCAGGCTGTCCTTTCCCTTTCTGGTGAAAAGGCAAAGTCTCTGACGGCATTCTTGTTGATTGTAACCGGAGGGGATTGCTTGCCAGAGAGGTTGGCTACACTGTATTGGAATCTTAAGGTTTGTCAGTGCAGCCAGAAAACAGAGGCCCAGTCCGCTGAAGAGCTGAGGGGCGACACTCAGGAAGTGAAAAGCATAGCTGAGAATGTTTCCAGATTGGCCCAAGTTGGACCTTGCTTCAAGTCCAGTGCTGGGGAAGACCCCTAGGCCCCCTTCCACTCTGATTTCTGTGTGAGATGTACGGCTGAAAATTGGACTGAGTGGTACTCCCAAGCTGTGTGCGCTTCCAGGAAAGAAACTGCCTTTCTTTCTGGCTTTTGATCAAAGGGGCACTACATGCCTACATTTGTTATATGTGTGTGTATAGAAGTACATATTTATGAATAGGCGTACTATTTTAAACTATATTTCTATGTGTTTATATTGTAGTTTTGCAAATTTTTCAGTGAAACAATCAATTTAGCTGAGCTGCACAATTTAAAGGTGAGGGAAGAAAACCTCTTAGAGATACTTAGTTTTCAAAAACAGCTTTATATCACTAAAGGTCATGCATATATATTATTTGCCATCTCTTTAAAATTCTTTGGTAGTTAATTTGTAATTTGGGGGAGGGATAGGACTCCTTTTGGAATTTGGAAAAGGAACTTGGTGGTTTTCTAAAAACAGTTTTTAGTGAGTTTTTTTAAATAATCTCTACATATCTTTCATAGGAAATACAGTTTTAAAACCCTTTTCTTAGCTTTATAAATGAGGGTTCGCTGTAGCTCCCCATACTGTTCCAAGTCTGTCTTTATATGCCAAAAAAACTGTGAGTATTTGGCAGGATAAAATCATTTCAAGATCCAAAATAAACCAGAGAGTTTTCGCCCGGGCATCATATCTGTATAATTCAACAAAACTCAGAAAATTCTGCTACCCTTTTGTCACTGCCAGAACAAAATAATTGCACCCTTTTTTGAAGTGTATTTATTCATTACTTGAATATGCAAGGGAGAAAACAAGGCCTGAAGGAGCACAGAACAGCAGCGCAGTATCTGGACTTGGGAGGGAGGGAGGATCAGCATGTGTGGCCAGGACGCTGACTGGGTGCTGGTCTGGTCCTTTGGTACTGGAGCCCTTATTATATTGGGGGGCGGGGGCAGAGCTCGGATACAGGGCCGGTCCCCAGCGTCTACCCTCTGGCCTGATTCCTGTCTTTGACTCAGACTCCAAGGTACAGAATTCTTCCTTCTCCGTTGGTGGGACTCTGTTGCCATCTAACTCGTTTTGGTCATATCCGTTCTAGATGCACTATCTTTAGTAACATTTCCAGTTTTTTGTTTTTTTTTTATCAATAGTATAGTTGAAACGTAGCTAAGATGCTGACCCCATTTACGCTGCACTTTTGCACATAAGTGACGTTGACTCTACAGATTTCCTAAGAAGTTTTCAAAAGAGAAACACGTATATAAAAGTACATAGGAAAAGGACCTGTGTAGATAAATACTGGGGACCTGTGAGCTTCTCCATTAAAAGTGCTCTAGGAGTCTCGTCAGTTCCCCCGGAATTACCCACTTGCCATGTTTTATTGTCACTCCTGAACAGGGTCACTCAGAAAATGGCTGAATCCTGGAGAACTTAGCCCAGACCTGCTTCAGGTCTCTTTATGTAATTAGGCTTAACATCATAGAAGAGGCTCACCATTTTTATCACTGAAACTGCTAAATCGTAGTTGTATTTCGTTTTTAGCAGAAGGCCCCGCCACATTTAGCTGCAAATGTGAGCTGTTACTGTCCGTGAAAGCAAAGTGGAATGACAGCCGGAAGCTTTGGATTGATCAGCATGAAGCCTCTTTGTTGTTCAGGCATTTCAGTCGTGTCTGACTCTCCATGACCCTTGAGGGGTTTCCCATTTCCTTCAGCTATTTTACAGAGCAGGAAACTGAGGCAGATGGGGTGAAGTGACTTGCCCAGGGTCGCACAGCTAGTAAGATTTGAGCTTCTGAAGATGAGTCTTCCTGCCTCCAGTCCCAGCATTCTAAGGAAGCCTTGAGGCGTTGCTATTTTTTTCAATCATTTCTTTAATACTGACTCATTTGCATAGACTTTAAGGTGTACAAAGCACTTTGCTCACAAAAACCCTATGATATGTGTCCTGCTGGAAGTATTACTCCATTTTACAGTTGAGGAAACAGGCCCTAGGGAGGTAAGGGACCAGCCAGCAGGTCAGCCAGGAGGTAAGAGTCAGAGACAGAACCTAAACCCAGATCTCCTCCTAACTCCAAACTTAGCCTGCTCCCCACTAGACCATGCTCACTTCCAGAGGTCAACAGGTACAAAGAGTCAGTGGTCTCCACTTGGGCCTAGCACATATATAGCCCAACATCTCATTCAGAACAGCTGCATATCGACAGAGGGCCTAGAATTTGTTTTGTTGTCTTTTCTTTAAATGGCTTTCTAATGTGTAGTCTCGGGCCTCTCAGGTGCTAGGCACCAGAAGGCATCGCTCTAACTTGGAAGGGAATGATGTGTGAGGTCATCCAGCTCTCAACAGCATCTCTGCAACTTCCAAAGAGCCCAGCCACTTGTAACTGTGCATAGAGAAAGTAGACCCAAGGCTTGAGGCAGGTCTGGAGCTCTTGAGAGAGATCTTGGCCGGAGTGCCCATGGGGAAAGGATAGCACCTGATTCGGAAGGAATGAGATGGCATCCCAATTGCACAAAAATCAACCAGTTCTTTGTCATTTAGAGGAAGGAAATAAACGCACTTTTTTTAGATGTTAAAATAACGTGCTTCTGTAGTCAGGAGCAAGATTTCCTCTTTTGTGAAATGCGCGACTGTCAGAAGGCAAGCTGCTTTAAGAAAGGCAGCCGGGGGATAGTCATCGGTACGCTGGTTTGGGAGATTTAGGCCATGAATAAGATCCTGGCTCTCCCAACTTAGTATCCATATGACCTTAAGCAAGTCACTGTGCCTTGGAAAATGGCCTTGTGAAGACTGAGTTTCCTTATCTGTAAAACTCGCGGGTTGGAGTAGGCAATATGAAGGTACCTCTTGGCTCTCGATGCTGTGGGCTTTCTGACTCAATAGCCCCATGCCTCTCTGAGGTTGTCATTCTTGATAGAAGCATAGGAAGTGGGACAGTCCCAAGTGACTTGAGCCGTGTGTTTGGAAATAAAGTAGATGAGTCAAGATCCAAAAGGATCCTGACAGAAAAGACCATTGGACTGAATGTAGTAAAATAGAATTCGTCAGAGATGAATGGCAAGTCTTCTGCTTGGTCACACAAATCAGTTCCATATGTGAAACTGGGGGCCTTGTCCTGAAAAGGCTCTGGGGGTCTGGAGGAACTGCTGGTTCAGAATCAGTCAGCAGTGGTGGGATGTGCCCGGGCAACCGTGTGACTTTGGCCTACCTGAGGAGGAGCAGAGGCGACAGGCCTTCTGTCCTGTGCCCTGGTCAGGCTTCACCTGAACCATTCACTTCTGGGCACTGCAGTTTAAGAAAAACATTGGAAAGCTGGGGAGCATCCAGAGGAAGGTAGCAAGGGCCTGAGTCCACGTCAAGTGAAGATGAGCTTAAGAAACAGGGTGTGTTTAGCCTGGAAAAGAAGACATGGGGAGGTTGTGAATGCTGTAATCAGGTGTCTGTAGTGTTGTGCGTACAAGGGCTGAGCAGAACCAGGAGCAGCGAGGGGAAGTCGAGGCTGAATATCAGCCCAGATCTAACCCTGAAAGCTGTCCGAAAGGGGAAGGGGTTGTCTCAGGAGGTAGTGAGCTCTTCATCCTCAGAGTTCTTTAAGCAGAGGCTGGACAGCCGCTTGTCAGTACATTACAGTGGTGATTCCTTTTGTGTACGGCTTGGTCTAGGTGGCTACCATTTCTATATACGTGCTTCTCCATTATTGATGATGTTTCAAAGAAAAAAAAAATTCACTTTTAGGGGAAAAAAGTTGCTTCAGTCTGGGCCAACGTAAACTTTCCGGGAGTGCTTTCTTTCCCAATTTGGAAAGGTCCCTAATAGTGACATCTCTGGGAGACATTTATTTTCTCTTCTTCCTAGTGGTAGCTGTTTCCTTAGAAAGAGTCGTTCCTATTGGCTGGGGATGAGCATTGGTCTCTGCAGTTGTCGGTCAGTGGTGTTTCTACTCAATAGCCAAAGCTCAAATCTGCCATGCCTGAGAGCTGGCAAAGGCAAGGCCAGGCTTCATCAGGAGTTCCTCTTGGTCAGTCTTTTGTTTCTTCAGTGCTAATCAAGCTGTGCTCCGGTTTTTCATCTTTCCCTAGAATGACACCGATGTGGAGGTCATGCTGCAAAATAAGTTTGTATGGTATTTAGGCCTAGAATTTATCAAAGGGATAGGACTGGGAGGAAGTGACCTTTGTTGGTTTTTTATTGGAGTAATAGCATAAATCGGAACATTTTTTGCTTGGTGTTTCTCGGTTGTGGCTGCCACAAATGATGGAGGTGTTGGGCATCACTAAGAGAGGCAGGGCTTCCAGGATTAGGAGAGTAACCGTCAGACTATCCTCTGACCTGGTCACACCACATCTGGGGGCAGTAATTTGTACAGAGTATTAATTGGGAGAGGGTCCTGAGGAGGGCAGGCAACCAGGATGGTCGAGTGCTTTTATATTTCTTTTTTTTTTTAATTATTTTCTTTTGGAGGGGGGAAGGCAGGGCAATTGGGGTTAAGTGACTTGCCCAAGGTCACACAGCTAGTAAGTGTGTCAGGTGTCTGAAGCTGGATTTGAACTCTGGTCCTACTGACTCCAGGGCTGGTGCTCTACTCACTGAGCCACCTAGCTGCCTTGAGCACTTTTAGATTTCATTGTATTTCTCCCCACTCTCTCCATGTGTCACCCAGTTATTTGGGAGTCAATCTCTCCTGTTGAACTGATGCCCTCACTTCTCAGTTTCATCGTCCATCCAGCTCCCTCCCCTTCCCCTTATTCTTAGAGGCCAGGCTGACCATCTTTAGCAGACAAAACAGGCTTGGTTTGTAACATTGGCAGAAATTTCCCCTGGGGTATGGGATCTCTTCTTCGTTTGACTCAGGCTAGGGGAGCAGCAACCCCAGCAGACATTGCCGCATCTTGATGAAAGAAAACCCCTCTCTTCCAGAGGCCCGCCTAGGTCAGAGCCACCCCTGCCAGCCATGGCCGTCTCAGAGACATTTCCAGAGTGCTTTCTTCCTTTTAGCCATGAAACTATTTTCCTCCCTTTGGTCCCTTCACTCTCTCAGAGCTGAACATTCTCTTCCAGCCTTTCTTTTAGAAACAGATCCAGAGGAATGGTTTTAAAGCTAGCAGGCAAAGCTTCCCTTTCAAGCTGTTGGGAATCGCTTCAGATTTGTAACGCTCAAGCAAAGTCTTTTTAATTTTGTGCCCACGTTCCTACTCTGCCTCTTGTGAGCTTACCAAGCCGCCTACCCCTTTCTTGGGTAAGGATTTTTCCCCTTGCCATCCGTAGGCCACCCCTAGCTGTAAGATGGTCTGTCTCTTCTCCCCCTGCATTTTTTTCCTTTTATACTCCAGTCTAAGTCTTAGTCACAGAAAGCGTTTTAATAACTTTTCTATTCAGAGAATACAAAGTTGGAATGAATGAGGCTCCAATGAGATAGATAGAAAGCGCTTTGCCAACTTTAGAGGAATCCATGTGGCTGTAATCATTCTCATGGTGGAGACATGGAGACCTTAGAAAATGAGGCTTCATGTAATACTCCGAGTCTTGGTATCTCAAGAGGTTCCAAGGTCACCACTCGAGAAAGGGCCAGTCAGGGTTTAAAAACCTCAGTCAGTCTCATGCCTAAGAGCCCCACATGAGAGAGTAAGAAGCATTCTTTGTGTTCTACGTACGCAAAGGCTGGGTTCCATTGAAATTTTGCTGTCTTACGGAAATCTGTGTTTCTTTTCTTAACACTTTTATTTCAGAAACTTAGTGTCAGCATGTTCTTTGGATCTAGCTATTAGAAATTATGTTCCCACATTTCAGTGCTCCTTGCTGGCACTCTCTAATTGTGGGTTTGTATATTGCTGATGTGTCAGAGCTGACCAAATGAATAAATCCACCTATCCGTCAAAATGTGACAGTGGAGTATGTTCATGAGCTCTCCCAGGCCTAGGATGACCACTTAGTATTGACGTCACCCTCCCCACTCCAAGGCACCAAGTGACGTCTTTGGGTTTTATAGAGACTCAGACATAAGCTCAGGGAGCAGCCATTCCCTCCCTAAAGGATCTGCCCGTCACTGTGGAGACTTGGTATTGAGGCCCAGGAAGCGTCTACCATTTTCGCAGCCCGTCGTGAGTGTTGGTGTTTATGGGTGGCTTTAGCTGTTTCTTTGCAAACAGAACCCCGTAATTCATTAGGACTTGCTTTTTTTAACTATGGAGTTTGATTCACTGAATTGTGTGCAGAAACGTGCACCTGTTTAATGGTGGCTATTCATTCGTCTAAAGGTTGGACTTTGTCATGGTAAAATGAAAGACCATCTGGCTGATTTATTGACTGATTGGCATCAAAAAAGGAAGAAACAAGATGGAAACCTTTTGCCTCCATGGAGACATGATAGAGCTGTCTTGTTGGGAGAAATGAGAGGGTCTTCCAGAGCTGAGCCTCATCTTCACGCCACTGAAGGATATCATTCAGTGCCCCTTATCAGACTTCTGGCCTGGTGGAGCCTTAGGAGGGCATCTCAGAAGCCCCTTCTAACTCTGCGCTTCTGTGATTCTTCTAAAGAGCTTGTCTCCTTGGCAGAAAGCATGGTCTACTTGGAGCTAGCCCTTGAGTTGGACTAAGAGGACCTGGGTTCCATTCCTGGCTCAGCAGCTTCCTCACTGCCTGTGTGACCTTGGGTAAGTCATTTAGCCCTTCTGAGACACAATTTCCTTAGTGGTACCATTAAGGGCCAGGCCTCAATGGGCCTTTAGGTCCCTTCCAGCTCTCAGTGGGCAATTCTTTTCTTTCTCTCTTCTTTTTTCCAGTGTTAGTAACATGCCTACAAAGTAGAAATGTCTAATTTAAGCATAGCAATTCAGATGAAAACCGTGGAAGTCTTCTGTTTACAAGGACCTAAGTGTTGGACCTTGTTGGCTTGGGGAACCAAATTGTAAAACGAAGTAGGTGCCCCAGCAGGATAGAACCAGCGTGTGTAGAAAGGAGGCCCAGGGCCATTTCTGCTCAGCACTGGCTTGGCTTGCCACTCTTCCTTCATCTCTACTGGAACTTGATTTAAAAAAAAAAAAAGGAAGCCATTTGGTTCCTTAAGCCCATCTTCAGTGTTTGGTCCTTCAAAGGCCTGCTGCTGTGCTGATCGTATGTCCTCTGCCGACTTAAGTAGGCCATGTGTCCCCAGAGGCCACTAGGGCTGCTGACATCCTCAGGCTACAGGGG
>CM053623.1:358482012-358510600 GCA_028646595.1 Phalanger gymnotis
GGCCTGCTTGTACAAGCCTTACAATTGTCCTAATTGAGCTCCAGGCCTCAGTGTGAGCCCCCATCCCCTTGTTCTTCCTCCTCATAGCCTCTTCTCACGTCATACAGAACTCCCGTTAGCAGATGGGCACCTTTTGCTCAGAGCCCTGTGAAGAGCCTAAGCATATTACACCAGTTCAGCAAGGTCTTCTTAAATCTGGCACCCTGCTCTACCTCTCAGAGAAGCCCAGGGAGCCAGGAGGACTAGGCTTGGGACTCCCTCAGACAGAAGGCTTTGATCTTGTGGGGCAAAGGAGGTTTTTCTTTTGAAACCCAAACACTTAAGAATAGAATTGGGCCTCTCTGTTTTATACTTTTCCTCTTGGTGAGTTTGGCAGACGCACTATGTAACCTTGACTGACTGTTTAGAATGCAGCGATCTGGCTGGGGCAGGGACAGTGCTTTACACATAATAGGTTCTTAATAAATACTTTTTCATTTCTTCATTCATATACATTATGTCCACATTAGTACATACACATTGAAACTTGGCTAGGCAAAGGATCCCACTTGCCCAGGGTTAGCACACAGTTCCAGTTCTTTGCTCCAGTTTTTGTCACATGGTTCACTAATATTCTTAGAGGTTTCTTTATCTTTTCTGCCGGAGTATTCAGTAGTCTTCAGATATCATTTAGCCCACAAGTTTAAGTAGTAGTCATCAGGCACCTCATGCTTGGCACACTGCCTGGCACATTAGGCGCTTAGACCAACTGTCTCCCGGACACTGGTTACTCCCAACCAGCATCTCCAGAATTCTCTTCTCCTGCAGACCCAGAATCTCAGAGCAAGTCCCTGAGTGTCTTCTCTTTCGGTGACTTCATGCCCACCCCCAGTTGTTTTATTGATTTTCAATCTCCTTTTTCTTAGAATGTTTCATAGAATTTCTTAGAATTTCATCTTTCCCAGCCCCATCAGTCATAGCTTCTCTCTGTTTATATTTCCTGCCATCAAGTCTAAAAGATTCTGATCCATTCATGCTCTACAGATATATTTCTCCACCTAAATGTGAATTTATGGCTACAGAGCTATAGCATTTCCATAAATAAAATTCACGTACAGCGGAAGGAGGTGTGATTCTGACGCAGATGTCTTCAGGACAGAGGCTCAGGGCTGCTGGAGATCCCAGATTCCCTTGGGGCCTTGTCTCTGGGCACCCCACTTCTCTGCCTTGTACTTGGGTACTTAGGGGGATCTGGGATTTCATCTGTAGAGGCACTCCTTCAGCCTGGGTGCTGTCCACACGACACAAAATGGGCCCTGCTGTGAGATGTGTGTTATCTAGAGGGCACTGGCAGATTCTCTAGGATTTAATAGTCCCGTATTGGCTAAACTCTTCCACAATTCTTTCTTGAATCAGACTGGACTTTAGCCAACTCTGTTGAAGGTATACTGCTCAAGCCTTGTGTAGAAAAGGCTTATTAAATCACAAAAGAAAAATGCATTTTCCAAGTGTCACCAAACAAAGTGCCCCCAATCTAAGGCAAAATCTTCACGACTTTCCCCCTAGTGTTTCAAATTAGGAAGGGCTCGGCCACGCTGTGGAAGCTGGGGACCTGAGCACATTCACCTTACTCAACCTTGGCACCAAATTCTCAACAGAAGCAGCAAAGTGGAGCCGAGTTATGAAATACACTCCCCATGGCTTTGACCTTGGAATGAGCTGCCTTTGCTCAGCCCAGAGGCTGCCTACGGGACTCCATCTTGTTGAGGCATTAACATCCTCCTCCTTCCAGCTTTTTGAGTGTGTCAGAGTATTAGTGAAGATTCCTCTTTAGACATTGTGAAGCATTGAATACAGAGGGCCGTATTCCACGAATCCTTTTGGGAAAATGTTACTGAATGTCCTTAAAACAGTCTCGGTAATGAGAGGCAGCAATGTGGTGTATCAGACAGGTAGCTGGCCTCAGAGGCGGCGTGACCCTGGGCAAGTCGCATGTCTCTCCTCGGTGCCTGAGCTGCTGTTCTCCAAGGGCAGAAGCATTTCCTCACTAGGACCCCCTGAAATGTGGGGAACCACAGGTCTACTCCAAAGTCTTCAAATTCTTGAAGAGTCTTCCTGGTTCTTCAAAGATATTGCACATCTTCTTTTTCTTGTCTGAAGAGGCAGATGTTCTGGCATCTTTCCCTTTGATGGTCTTCCTTGATTGATTTGCTTTTCAGAATCATTTTACTTTGGTCGCAAAAGAAAATGGTAAATTCAAAGCTCTTAGCTGGAGGAGATCTTTAGAAGTTGTCCAATCTTTTACTTTACAGAGAGGGAAACTGAGGCCCAGAGCAATGCCTTGAGTGGACAGTAAGTGGCAGAGGCAGTATCAAGACCAGGGCCTCTCCCTCCCAGTTTAGTCAGCTTCCCTGAGCTCCATGTCCCCATCTCCAGGCCACCTGGCTGTCCCTGTCCTCATCTCTAGGCCACCCAGCCGTGCGGATTAGGCCATGGCACCAACAGTCATACAGAAATGGGGAATTTTCTCACATCAACAGATACTTACCTTTCTGCAGTACTTCAACACAGGTACCCCTTTGTTATTAAATAAGGAATTTGGCAAAGTTACTATGACAAAAATTCTCACAAAGGGAATACCACCTCTCCATTAACTTTCATTATAAAAATCAGAAGAAATTCTCCCACTAAGGCCTGGGAAAGGATTAAGGTTAGTGCCCATCCCAGAGTCTGTGGGGCACTGAGCTTCAGCAGTGTACAGCACCTGCTCTGAAGGGGAGGACCTCCCTCCCCAATGTCAAATGTCTCCTGTGGGCTCACTGTCCCCACCCCAGGGCGATCAGAATTTCTTCCATGCCCTGGGCTTCCTCCATCCTAATTACAGCAGAAATAACTATGGTTTCCCATCTGAAATGTCTCCCCCAGCGCCCCTACCCACCCTTTGATGCAGATGCAAATATGAGTCCCCCAAAGCCCCGCTCTGTTCTCTGTTTGTACATGGGGCCTTTCTGGCCAAAAGAGACCACATGGGAGAGGGGGAATAACCCTGTTTATGTGATGCTTGTGAACCCTGTAGAAGGTCAGAACAAATAAGTCCTTTATACCCATTTTACAGGCTCATTAGGGTCAAGTGTTTGTTCAAGGTCATGTTTGCTGTTGAACAGAAATGTCCCACAGCACGAGGAAGCGTGTGAAAGCCTGACAGATATCTTTCCCGTCCTTGAGTTCTGGCTCACTGGCTGGGAAGGAGCTGTAGCAGATGAGACAATCTTTGGCTTCCTGTTAATAGTAACTCCCCAAAAAGCGATGCCTGGGCCTCTCATGCTTCCCCTCCTACACATGGGCTGTTCCTTTGTCAGATCACGGCCTCCAGATTCCCCTCTACTAAGTTATGTTTGCCCCTGCCTTTGTGCAAGAAACTACGCCACCCTAAGACCCCTCAAAAGAGCACTTCTCTTAGTTATTGTCCAGTCACATCCATCAGTAGAATAGAACTTTTAACCAAAAAAACCCTTTCTTTTCTCTGGCTTTTTAAGGGATATAGAGATAAGAGATCAGTGACCAGGCGTGGGCCACATTTCAAACTATAATCGCATATATAGCATGCTTTGTAAGGCCCAGGTAAAGTAGTCAGTCCAGAAGTCATTGACTTTCTGTGGTATTCCATTTTCAAAGTAATCTTTTTAAAAAAAAAATCAAGTGAGACAACATACGGAAAACTCTTAAAGTAGTATGTCAGAGCTAGCTATTACTATCAATTCTTAATTAGTGTGCGCTATCCTATCATGTAAGTGCCTGGTAAACATTTGTTGATAGATGAGGCCTATGGGTAGTGTGGTGACCCTGCTCTTTACTCCATTAGAATTAGTTTGGAATTTTTTGATTTGGAAAAAACCACCAGTTATAGATGAGAGTGGAGGGCTTGACCAGACAGCACTTTAATGAAAGAGATGTGGCGGGTTGGATGGAGTCCACATGGAGCCCAATGGCCACACCGACTAACGTGAGGCTACATTCAGAGAATCCAGAAAGAGGGAGGTGGCAGTCCCAGTGTGCTCCAGACCCCACTGGAGAATTGGGTGTCATTCTCAGCACCAGATTTTAGGAAGGATGTTGGCTAATGGGAATGTGTCCAGAAGCATATTACCAGGATGATGAGGGACCTGGAGACAAAGCCACACGAAGGTCACTAGGAGGAAGTGGGAACGTTGGATGCAGAGAAGAGGAGGCCTGAAGGGGTCATGTCAGCCGGCTGTCAAGTGAAAGAGAGATCAAGCCCCCCCTTCTTGGCCCTGGGGAGGAGTGGGGGCTTCCCACTGCCTCAGGAAGTAGTGGGCCCCACTCCCCTTGAGAGTGGTCTTGAGCCTAGGCCAGAAAGCCAGTGTTTACAATTTTATCACTGAGATGCCATCCTGGTTTGCCCAGAGTGCTCTCTGTATGCTCCTGTGGGATCACACACGAGATAGGTAAACAGTCATATTTTTCACAGTCTAAAAACTGAGCAAATGATGATCCCTTTTGCTACAAATGACATATTTAGTACGCAGTCTTTAAATCTTGTTTTCACCGCCAAGCACACGCCACTGCCACCTAGTCCAGAGCTGAGTTTGCAAAGCCACTTGTCCTGTGGAAACTTTCATATGTTTTACCCAGTGAAATAGATGGGCACCATCAGGCCCCGGAAGAAAGCTTTTGTTTGAATTTCCTGTGAATAAAGAACAGGATGAATGGTGGACCTCCCTTAATGCTGGATGAAACACGTTTCCATCGGTGCAGACATAGAGAAACATGGCCGTGCTGTTTTCAAACTTTAATTACAAAGACGATTAAATAATTGAATACATGAAGGATTGCATTGCTTTCAATAAATTGTCCACAGCTAATTATTAATTCAGCAGTATGGTTTCTGATGCTTTCAAACAGATCCCTCCTGTGGCGTGGTGTAGAGACTGCAGCCTCAGAGGCCAGAAGACCTGGGTTCGAGTTCTGCCCCTGAGACATACCAGTGCCATGACCCTAGACAAGCAATTTCACTTGTTTCTGTTCTAGGAATCTTTTTTTTTTTGTTTTGTTTTGTTTTTTCCTTAATTACATGTAAACAAAAATTTTAACACTTTTTTTAAAATTTTGAGTTCCAAATTCTTTCTCTCCCTCCCTCCTCTCTCCTCCCCCATCCTCATGAAGTGTAACCGTTTGATATAGATCATATAGGTGCGGTCAGGCAGAATGTTTCCTCCTTAGCCATGTGGACAGCTCCCTTAAAGCAGGGGTTCTTAACCATTTTGGATTGTGTCCCCTCTAACAAGGCAACAAGATTCGTTTAGTAAGTAACTTCTGTATGCCTGTACTAAGGACTCTGAAATCTCTGAGCCCACCTCTCAAAGCAGTATTTTTAAATGCAGAAAACCCATAGGCTAACAAAGGAAACCAATGATACTAAAATACAGTTGTTATCAAAAGATTTAATAACCTGGTTCTCAGACACCAAGTTAAGTGCCTCTGCAACTGAGCAGCAGAAAAGGTAGCAGCTTGTGCTAGCAGAGGAGGAGTCTTCACTGGGAGTTCCCTATGTGGGAGTATACTACAGTTGTCAATCAACGACACATAAACCTGAATGTGGAATTAAAAATAACAGTTTACATACGTTTTCATTGTTTTTCAGAGCTTTTTCACCTATTTTATTTCTATGGTATAGTGAGCGGCTTTGGAATCCGAGGACTTGAGTTCAAATCCTGGCTCCAAAACCACCTTTCTGGTAAGCGAAGCCAAAGGCAAACCTCAGGATCGTTGAGAAAGGTAAAGAAACGTCCCTTTGCAAACTAACAAAAACCATTGCCTTCCCCACAAAGCACTAACAGCATCTGACTGAACTGGGTGGAGTGTGTGTTAGCGCTTCTCTCTCTTCCGCTGTGGTTTGTTCCTGGAAGCTGATTCCAAGTTCTAAATTCTCTCCAACTTGTCTTCTCTCCATCCATCAGGTAGCTGTCTGAACAGCCTGGAGCTTCTCAGACTAGGGGGAAGGGGCTTCCCTGCTGTCTGCCTGGGATGCCATTGTAATAGGGACCCCCCTAAGTTTAGGGTCAGTACCGCCCAGCAGTCAGCCGTGAGCTCAGGCTGATCCAGGCTCTTTGGGCTTACGTAGGAGGTTCCATTGGTTCACTCTTTTCACATCTGCCTTTCTGCCCACTCATAGCTTCCAACCCTTGAGTGCCCCTATGTTGGGGATTCAGTCCATGCGTGACTCCAGAATCTCCCATGTGATTTCTGATCCCTTCTGATCCCTGGACAGGTCTTGGGCACAATCCCTCAACTTCCTTGATCCTTCTTGGGCTAGACCAGCAGCTTCTCCCATTGTCCCTACCCAGGCTTCCAGGCCTCTGATCCCCATCCCTCGTCCCTTCTTGCCTGTTGTTGCCCTCACTTTGCCCCTCCCTAGGCCTTGTCTAGAGCATCATGGAGCTGGCTTCCAGGTTAGGCCAAATTCACTTCAAGGCCACAGGGGTTTTATAAAGCATATCTTTTTTACATTAACCTTGTGCTAAAAAAATACTGGGGAACACAAAGGTACGTGATTGACTATCCTGGGGAAATTTAGACTCAAGCACAGTCTAACTCCTTCCCATCCCTAATTCATCAGGATTAGATGAGGTCAAATGAGTGTTATATAACAAGAAAAGATAATAAAAAGGTCATTTTAAATAGGCTAATAATGTATATATTAACATATGAAATCATGTGATAATTAAAATGTCATTGAAAAATTAATAGATTAGTTCTTGTTTCTTATGGAAGACAAGAAGGAACCTTGGGTCTTTTCCAACTCTCAGCCCATGACATCATGGTATTCTAACCCCTCCCCATTTTGCCAATGAGGAAACAAAGGGCTGAGGACGTTAAGTGACTGGTTGTTTGCTTACTGGTAGGAGAAAGACTGGAATCGACTTCACTCAAGGCAGCACCAATTTTCAAATGTGTTTGAGGCTTTAGGCTCTTCATGTCCACAGCCACCAAAACTGATCCATACCAGAAAGGCTTTTCCTATCCAAGGGTGGGTGGTACAAGGTCAGTGATGCACAGCCCTCGGGCCTGGCACCATCCAGGGATGTATAGTCAGTCTCCATAGGTAGGATATTCCGTCGTACTGAGGGCTAAGAAAACAGACAGCCGCAAATCAGCTCCTGACCTCAGGAGTTCCCACCTGCAGGAGAGAGCACATCTACACACACTAGTAGGTAGAGAAAAAGAAGAAAGGCCACCCAAGACCCTTGCAAACCTAGCAATTGTTTTGACCTGTCTACAGTGTTGTTCTAACCACACTCCACAATGGCATCAATTTATGCTTGCCTTTTTCCCAACATTAAGAAAATGTATAAGGGACTCAGGCAAAATGGTGGGCATACTTTTAAATGTCTAATAGAATAATGGAAAGAAGTATCCCTGTTTGTATTCAAGCCTGTTTATTAGAATCAGATGAGAGATAAAACAGGGATGCCTGCTCCCTAATGGTGTTCCACAGTGTCATCAAGGACTTCCAGCACAGTAGAGATGAAAGAGCCACTTCCAGTTTATTATGACGTCTTCTCATCTTGAGGCCAGAAACGCAACAGAGCCTCCCGAGTGAGACTGGGACTCCTTCACTAGAGTCTGAGCGAATTATGCACATCAGAAAAACTAAGTGATTGAAAAATGCTCCCAAGTAGGGAATGCTGCAGATGGACAGTGAGAAGGCCTAGGATCAAAAAGGAAGGGAAAGCAGATAGGACTGCTTTTGGTAGTTTGCTGTACTCTTTTAAAGACCCCAAGATTTCCCTGAAACAACAGCCCATCTTGTGAACACGAGTGTTTTTCCAGGGACATTGGATAAGTCACGGAATCCTTCACTTTCCAAAAAACGGAAATCATTCAGAGGGCCACGGAGAGCTGTGTCTGCAAGCTGCAACATATTACAAGCCAGGTATGGTGCAAAAAAGTGGCATAGAGTCTGTTATCAGAGAGATAAATCACCAGAAGAAGAGATGGATATGCCACATCCAGAGCCAGGGGCTACCATGGACATCCACGTGGCCTCTGCATCTCCATGCGACATCACAAGAACCCAGGGAGTGACACCAGCATGTTACGTGGACCCCTGCTGCAGATTCATGGGAAGGGGTGGACAAGGGTTGCCCAGGATGGCTAGAGGGAGCACCCACATGGGTAGGATCTCAAATCTACTGCAGAGGAAGGGAGCTGGAGAAGTGGGATAGGCTGATCTACATTTCCAGTTTTTTAAAGCCTTCCTCTGCCAAGTTTTCGTTGTCCGTAATTTTCATTTGCTTCCCCACCCATTTTGTGCATCCTATATCAGCTGGTTCATTTACACTGTCAACAGCCCCAGAGACACCCATCCATTACACACTGCATGGACATTAACAACCATCTGCATGTTTGTCCGCCGCAGTCTCTTTGTGCCTCCTTGCCCACTTACATCTCCAACCAAAAGCAGAAGTAGCCTGGATAGGCTGATTCAGAAAGGTTGACTGCAGCCTTTCTCTTCCTCAGTCTTTCCTGCCCCAAGCAGGATCTCCAGAGTGGCCAAGAGCCATAGGGGTCCCATCCACTGTAGCAAGCCCTGGCATGCTTCTGTGGCCGGGAAGGAGGCATAGCCCTGAATCCTGGCAAGGCCCTGCTTGGAGAACATGGACTGGGGGAGCACTCTCTAGTCCTAAGAGTTCAGCATCACCAGGATTCCTATTTTTAGACAAACAGCTTAGAGCCATTGTACTAGGGGTTTTCAGAGGTGCATCACTTCCCATAACAGTTGGGGTTTTTCATTTTTTTCCCCAATTACATGTAAAAACTATTTTTAACATTTTTTTTTAATTTTGAGTTCCAAACTCTTTCCCTCCCTCACTCCCTTCCCCACTAATTGAGAAGGCAGGCAGTTTGATATAGATTATACATGTTGCAGTCATGCAAAACATCTTTCCATTTTAGTCATGTTGCCATCACTGTATTTTTAAAGGTCACTGGACAGTCCTCGTGGTGTTGGGGCCAACCAGGCCAGCAGCTAAAGAGATACTGCATTACAGCTGTGCTGCTGGTCTCCAGTTTGTTAGGGCGTAACTTGAAATGACTGAGCAACTGCCAGGTGATAATATATGAATTTGAAAGCTGAAAATGGGTGAGTGGCAGTGTGTGTGTATCTAGATGTGGCTGTATAGGCCATATATTAAGCACCTCCTATGTGCCAAGCGCTGTGCTGAACGCTGGACTTCATGGGCTCAGAAATCCAAACTAGCCACTTAAATTCCAGGAAATAGCCCATGAAACAAAAGATGCCATGTCAGTTGTGTGAAAGTTTACAAAAAATTGCCCACTCAAGTTCGTGCCAGAACTCCCAACAGTGCTTATTTCCTAACCCCGCTGTACTCCAAAGGGCTTGGGAGTCAGTGTTCTGTTGGTTACTTCACAGAGCACTCTCTGCAACTTGGGACGTATTGATAGTGACCCTCTACCCATTTTTCCTGTCAGTAGTTTAGGCTTGAATTTGGCTTGAACAAAAACTTAGTCTCTGTGGATAGACTTAAAGGGGTTTGTGAACTTGGGTGAGGAAAAGATACATTGTAATTGCAATTAACCTTTAGTAAACTTAAATATTTTAGTTTATAAATTTAAAAACGTGATTCCAAGAAGAGGTCTGTAGGTTTCATCAAACTGACTACCAGAGGGGTCAAACACATAAAAAGGGTGAGGGAATGCTGTTTGCAATCCTCACAGGGCTCCCCCCTCCTCAGGGTAAGGCCAAGAGGACATCTTGTGCTGGCCTTTGAGAATGGGCCTTGTGATCCAGCTGCCTGCAGTATCAAAGCAGTTCACAGGAAATCAATGCAGATGCGCGATGGAGGCACGCAATGTGTCTTCCACGAGTCACCAGCAAGTACACCTTTACAAGGAAGAACTAATGCTCTGATGCCATCTTTTCTTGAACTCTTGCAGGGAAGATGGAGTTTCAAGGGACTAAAGAAATACTCTAGTCTGCCATAAGCAGTTGACATTACCATCAATATGAAGAGGAGAGCACCATGCGCACAAGCATCGAGGACTTTTTCACATCTAACCAGAAATGAGCAGCCCGTGAGCTAGTTTCTCCACTGAGTGGGTATACACATTCATCATCTAAAAATTGTACCTTAAGAAATAGGATCAGGGGTAAGAGGGAGAAGAAATAAATGTCTGTTCATTTTTTTAATTATTTTTTTTTTAAAGAAATATCCCTAGTTCTCAACCCGAAGAGTACCAGCACTTAAGCAAGATAACCATTGGTAAAATTTTCTCCAACCTTTGCAAGCTAGAGTGTTCTCTCTCCCTGCTTTTAACCAAAATCCCAACATGCCCTTCATAACTGTCAGAATCCCTGATGAAATCTACTAATAAAGACCAAAATTAATTCCGAATGTTATATTCCTCTTCACCAGAAATATGAGTATCACCTGTCCTTCCTTATGCCACTGGAGAACAGATTTTATTGGCTAAGCAAGTTTCCTAGCCTCATTTTTGCCTTCAGAGATAGGGAATGGATGCTGTTTCTCATGAGTGTTACAGGGTTAAAGCCGGGCTCTGCAGTGGTCATCGTCTGAAGCAGAAGACAGCTCACCCCTGAGCATGTCAAGCACCTCTCCCAGCTGAGCACCACCAATGCCCTCCCCACACTACCAAGGCTGCCCTTTCTCTGCTTTAGAAGACTGTTCCAGAAGCTTTGGTTCTGTTGGGGGTGGGCAGTACCTCCACCAGCCTTGCTGTGCATTGATCCACAGGTGGGTTGGGGGCACATAAGAGCACTGTCAAGGGGTACAGGAAATACTTGGTAAATTACTGTCATTCATATGTTGAAATTAATTCACGTTCTTTCTTCTGCATAGGCCCAAGTTACCGCTTGTCCACCAGCTAGGGATTTTCTCCTCATCCTCAGTAATATCCTCTGAAATGTCACTAGGATTCAGTAGTGTGAAACTCTCTTCTCTCCTTAACTGACACTTGTGTTTGTGTTTTGTTTCCGTAAGTTTCTGATGCAGTCGCTCAGGCCTGCTCTGGTCTGACTGGATTTCCTTTGCAAAGGCCGCTCACTGAGGAACAAGGCTGTGAAGCATGACTTTTATTGTTCTAAATTATATCCTACAATCGCACTTCATAAAATAAAACAGAGAGGGTGACTTCCCAATGGCATTGGGCCCATTCTTTAGTTTTCTTAATGCCTTTTATGTAGTCATCCCTCATGACCTCTTGCCTTGACTGTGATAACAGCCTTCATACTGGTCTGTTCTGGTCTCTTCTCCAGTCCACCCTTGATAGAGCCATCAAAACCATCTTTCCATTACACATCTCTAGTCACATCCCTCCCCCATGGACAAGAATATACAATATAGATTCCTCTGTCAAGCCTTTAAGGCCCTCTGCGCCATAGCTGTGACTGATTTTTCCAGCTTTATTTCTCTCTAAACCCAGTCATTCATCCTGGGCTGTAGCCAACCAGACTCCAAGCTGGTCTCTGATCATTTCCTGACTCAGTGCAAAGCATCCTCCATGCCTGGAGGGCACTGTCCCCTCATCTCCATCTGTTAACGTGGGCAGTCTTCTGATCCCTCAAGGACTAGCTTAGGTTCTGTCTTCTCTATGAAGCCTGCCCTTCTTCCTTCCTTCCTTCCTTCCCTCCCCCAACTCACCCCTTGAAGATAAGCTCTGCCTGCTTTGACCCTGTCATACCACTTTGTCTCATCCTTTGTGGTGTCAGCCTTGCCACAGGGTCAGATTGAGTCCAAGAACTAGACAGTTCATCTTTGTAATCCAGAGCGCCTAGAAAGAAGGAGAAAGGCCCTTGGTAGCCACCAAGCACTCAGGAGTCCCTCACTATGTTCTAGAAAAGGGTCTTGCTGGATCCTAGGCACATCACAGTCTCGTCCTCTCCAGCCCTGTAAGAATCATTAAGCCAGTGCTCTGAAACTTCCAGACCTCCACCTTCCCCTCTCCCCTTTCAGAAGTCCACAACTAAGCCTGTGTACCTTCTGTTTGCAGAATATTTACGAATGCCAATAATAATTCTGCGAGAAGGGACCTTTCGTGGTTGGCCTCTTCCCCAGTTTCGAAGATTCATTCATATGGAGAGTTCCTGCGCAATGACATTTATTATTTTTTGTTCTTACTGTTAAGGCTTGGTTCACTAGTGTCCCATGATATTCACTGCCCTTCTGTACCTTTCCACCATCC
The DNA here is from genome assembly GCA_028646595.1 of Phalanger gymnotis. Taxonomy (NCBI): domain Eukaryota; kingdom Metazoa; phylum Chordata; class Mammalia; order Diprotodontia; family Phalangeridae; genus Phalanger; species Phalanger gymnotis. Next base: position 358,494,235 of record CM053623.1, read on the forward strand.
ATGTAAATGCCTCATTCATAAAGACTAATAACCAGTGTTTTCAAAAACATACTGGCTTGACTTCCCTTTTTAGGAATGAGCTGTCAGAGTGAAGGGACATTAGTCTGACCCTGCATCGTACAGCCTTATTTTATTTATCGTGTCTAATGTGCTGAAGAAAAGAAAAAGGGGAGGGGGTGCAAACACAAGCTTAATGTATAATCAGAATGCTAAAAGTTGGCTAGCTGTAAGCCTTGTGAAAAAGGAGGTCTTGCATGAGACCAGGATCTCTATGTCAAAATATTCAAGAAGCTTGCCAAAACCACTCTTAATGATGGTTTTCAGGCCTTACAGGAATGCAGGAACTAAATTAAGAATTGAATAATCACAGAACCGAAGAGCTTTAAATGTTATGAAAAACTGTGTTATTTTTTGAAAGTTGTAATTATTTTCTGGAAATTATGCTAGACTTGTGAAATTGTAATTCAGTGACGTTAAAAAAAAAGAATGTGTAAATCACCTGTTTGTAGACAGATTTGTTATTGCACAACTAAGAAATGTAGCACGAACACTGTGGCACCTTGGCGATGGACCGTGGAATTGTCATGTTCGCTCCCGTCCTGTCTCCTCTGTCTCCTCTCCTCCCCTCCAGCCGAGCTGCCCAAACAGCCATTCAGGGGTAGCCCTTGTGGGGGGTATGTATGAGACACTGCACATCCCTTTGCTGTTAGCACCTGGATGTCCTTCCCTCTTTATAGGTCTGCCCTCATCCCAGCCGTTCAGCATTTGACTCGGGGAATATATAAAATCCATTCACTGACCATGAGAAAAGCTCTTGGAATGAATGGTCTCTTGCTGGTGTCTGACTTGAAGTGTTGCTGGGAAGAGGACACCCAAACATGCATTTTCTTAGCTTCCTTTTATTGTAACTGGGTGATTGGTTACCAGTCAGCCTCAGTTTATTCTAAACTCTGGGGCCACCAAGACAACCAAGCCCACAGGCATGGTCCAGAAGGAAAACCCAGTCAACACCAAAGAAATGTAGGAACCCTGGTAGGAGTTGGAGCAATCTGTGGTTATGGCTAACAGGCCCTGTTTCTTACAGAGTAGGAAAGGACTAAGCTAGATTGTTAAAATGGGGAGATGGATGCAGTCTCGTTGGGGGGGAGGGGCATAGCTTTATTGTCACATCATGGTTGATGGTGCTGAAAACTGTTATCAGTATGAGTACGCGAGGTTGCCATTGAGATTACGCACAGACTGTCGCAATAAAAAGCATTCATCGTGCCTGCAATTTGACGTTTAATGTTGTTTTACTCGGGGCTTTCTCATCTAAGACGACACATTCATTTCAAATGATAAAACATTCCTACAGATTTTTGGAACGAATGGGATGATGGGCCAGGTGGCAATAGCAGTCAACATTTGTACTTTGTAGCGAGTAAAAGGTTGTTCAGCAAATAGCTTTTACGTGGGAGTGTGTGTGTGTGTGTGTGTGTGTGTGTGTGTGTGTGTGTGTGTGTGTGTGTGTGTGTGTGTGTGTGTGTGTGTGTGTGTGTGTGTGTAGAAACCAGCCCACCTTTCCCTCATCCCTCTAGAAAATACTTGGAGAATTACAATCCTCTCGGTGTTTTTACATGACTTTAATGTGGACCAAAAGTTCAAATCAAATAAGGTCCTCCAAAACTATGCTAGTTAGTATGTGCCCTGGGGATTGCTAACCCTGATCTTTTGGTTTCTTATCAAGCCATAAAATGCTCTTTGGGTTAAAAAAATTATTTACTGGGAAGAAAAGGCACTTTCTCTTGGCCTAGAACCTGTCTAGATTCAATTGAGGTATTCTTTGATAGCTTTACCATAGTCTTTCAATTTTTCTAAAATCACTTATAGAAGCATATGGCCAGCTAAGACTTCTAGACATAAATCAAAATGATTGTGCTATAGATCTCCGTGGGCAGCTAACAGGAGTGCGTGTGTGAAATGGAAAGAAGAGAGCTGAAGGAAACACATCAACAACGAGAGAGGAAAACGGTGAAGTCAATGGCATTTCATTACCTTAACCCTTTTTAGAATTGTTTGCTAAGAAAAAATAAATTCGGTAATTGAAAAATGATGCTCTCCTGTCTTGAACTGCTGACCAAATACTAGGGCTGTCAAACCAGTCCAGCCTAATGATACCTTCATTTCTGTTGATGCTTTCGATGTAAGCCTAAAGCGGTAACCACTCAACCATATTTTCCACCCAGCCCAAATCAGCCTCGCATTCTGAATTGCCGACTCCCAGCTAGCAGTGCGGAGCCCCAGCAAAAACAAGGGGGCAGCAGCTTCTTGCAAGGTCATGCTAAGGAAATTAGGCGGGTGCCCACAAGATGAATTTGTCTGAGCTTGGCTTCATTCATGGAGAAGATGAAGGCATTTATTTGCTCCCCCTTTCAATTAAGCCTTCTCTTCTTACCTGAAGGAACAGTTAACTTTTAACCAAGAATTTTCTTGCCAGAAGAATGTTTCAAAAGGAACATAATTTGGTTGTTCTCACTTGGTTCCCTTCTGGGAGTGTTCCTTTTAAAAGTTATCTTATTTAATGGCCCAGAATTGTGCTGTAGCTTTAGGACCGTCATTGTCTGCAACTCTCCCCTTGGCAGGTGGGCATTGTTCTCCCCTCTTCTTCATTCCTCTATTAAAAGTGAAAACAGGCTTCAGTGAATCACCCTGAAATAGGTCAAGTTTATCACACAGGGGGCTGCCTATCATCCATGAGGCAAATTCATTGAGTTTGGGCTCAGTGTGGTTTGCTAGCAGTGATCTTGGGGAATGCTTTCAGTTCTGTTTGTTTTTTGCTTGGTTTTTTTGTTTTTCAGTTTTTGTTTTTTTTTTGGCAGGCCATGTTAAGCCAAAGGTGGTAAGCCATAGCATGATCCATCTTTATTATAAATCCTATGGACTATTTTGTGATGCTGAGAGACTCCTCAAACATCTGAAATGGCTCCCATTACTGCTTATCGTTGTGAAGGTTTGGGTCTAAGCAGAACTTAAATAATGGTGAGAACCAAACTGTTAACAACAGAAAAATGATAAAGAACCGTTGTTAACTTGTGCCTGAAATCAATTCGGTTTTCACATGATGTGTTTCACTATGTAATTAGGACATAAGTATGAAGCTGTCCTCTGACTTAGCACTTTTTCCCAATAAGCCCTGGTCTTTTCCAAACTTACGGTATGAATGCAGAGTTCATATACACATACTTGCCTAAGGAACTGTCTCTTGTGCAAGTGTGTTCCCTTTGGCATTTTTCTTTGAGATTGGAGTACACCCAAGTGTATTCAGAGAAACAGCATGCTATGGTGGGGAGAAAAGCCCAGAATTTGGAGTCAGAGGACCTGAGTTTGAATCCTGACTCTGCCAGTTACTGCCTGTGACCTCAGGCAAGGCGCTGAACCTCCCAAAGCCCTAGTTTCCTCATCTGCAAAGTAAGGGGGCTGGTCCGTGTGCACTTGGTGTTCCCTTCCAGCTCTAACTCTGTTGTTTTCTGTCAGTCCTAATCATCCATTTCTCATGCTGTATCTTACAGTATGTTGAAAATGGACAGAGGTACTTAAATCAAGGCTTTGTACATCGTTTCTTGATAGAAATTGTTTCCATAAAATTAGTATAAGTTCTCAGAGTCCACTGTGGCTATGGTTTGTATTACTCTCTTTAAAATACCATACCCTCCTTTAGACCACTGTTTGTACCTAAGCAAAATAAAATGAGCACATCCTTTTTGGAAGAGAAAGAGAGGTCCTGTGACCTGGTTCTGGTCTCTTTCAGTTCAGTTGTAAAGGCCATCAATGAGAAGATGGAACAAAGTTGATCATACCCCCATCACATCTTTGCTTATCATCTTCCCCAAGAAAAGGCAAATTGATCGGGCCTGTTGACGTTGGGTTTGGCCATGGTCACCAATCACAGTCCTCATCTGCCATGTTGAAGTAGCCTGGGATAGAGGGAATAGTTTTATTCTATTTTTTGTTTTCCCATTAAATATTTCAGCTTTCAAATGGACATCTAGCAGCACAAAGATGGAGGGGGAAAGAGATTTGAAAACACTTTCTGAAGAGAGCCTGTAAATATATGACCTTGCATTTCAAAGAGGAATGAGATGCTGTCAGTCATCCCCTCTAAAGGAGGGGCATCTGGACTCTGGGGTTCTCCTAGAGTGACCAGGTGGCCAGGTCTCAACTGTCACACACTGCACCTTCCAGGTCCTCATTGGTCAGCAACTGATGCGGTGAATGGAAAATGCATGTTGCCACGTCCCGTTTTACGAGGCTCTGGCCCTTGTTCTTCACCCATTTCCCTCTTCCGTGTGTTTCAGTGATACCTGTGACCAGTTAGATCCTCAAACTCTGTGGTGCTATTTACTCCTTCCGTAACCAGTGGTGCTTTTATGGATGCTAACTGTGTACTTGTGGAACAGAGCTTAAAATTTAAAACCCTTTCGTTATCTGTTTGTATGACCTAAAACAAAATGTCACACTTGAATTTGTTTTGGCGTGTCATTGACAATCGAATAGTGTGTCTGTGTGTGTGTGTGTGTGTGTGTGTGTGTGTGTGTGTGTGTGTGTACACGCATGTGTGATCTGGGGGGTTTGGATTGCTTTTTCAGAAAGCAGCTCAGCTCCAAAACAAGGCTGGGGCCTGTATCTCAGCTAGAAGATGGTCTGGGTGTGTGTCACTTCTTCCTCCTGAGCACCCTCTGGAACATGCCTTTTGCAAAGACTTTGAATCTGGTTGGCCTTAGGTGCAGTTCACTGGAAGAGCAAACACTCCTCCTTCAGGCTGGAAAGCAAGTTTGGGAAGAAAAGGCAAGACTAGGACCTTTGGAGCTCCAAAGGCCTCCTCTGTTAGCACGGCGGGCAGTGGCAGGTGGCGGCCTCCTTTTGACATGAGGGACATGCTCAGTTGCCCTAAGTCTCAAATATGGCGAGGAAAATAACCAAGAGAAACCCATGAAGGCCCAGTGTAGAAGGGCCCAGCAAGATCAGAGCACCTACACACACACTCCAGGCTTGGAGCCACCTCAGCAGGGCAGGACACCTAGTGGAATGGTCAGTGTGCCCACTTGTAGTGATTCACCCAATCTCAGGATGACCTTCAGGACAAATGAGGTCTGGTGCTCCAGTGGTGCACCCGGAAGGGCCGTGATGTGCCCAGATGCAGAGAATGGTCAGGGAGAGCCGTGGAAAGCGCAGTCCCAAGGTGGTATGGTTCTTTCCTTACATTTATTTAAAAGAACTGCAGATTACTTCAAGGAACCAGTATTTAAAAGACTCTTGTGGCCCTACCCTCTTGCATCTGAAAAGAAAAGGTCAAGAGGAGAAATGGGCCTATTTTTCTGATTCAGTCTTTTAAAAACGAAAAATCCAGAGTGTCTAATCTCCACCCCTCCTACAGGCATTTTATTTCCACCATTTTGCACACGTGCACACGCATACGTGCACACGCACACACACACACAGTGCTAGAAGGTCAAAGGGCTGCTAAAGAATTGTCTCTTTTCTATGGAAGACACCTCCACTAGCAAGGTGGAGAGCAGAGACTGGCGGGAGCCTTGGGCAGTTACCCTTCAGGCAAAATCAGAGGGGGTATTGGAGAACACATGAGCTGCTTTTTGGGAAAAAAATATACATATATATATACACACACACACACACACACACACACCTAGATTTGTCTCTTATTGAAGTGGAATCAGTTATCCCTGCTGTCAGCCAAATTTGCATATTCTTGTTCTTCACAATATTTGTCCTGTCTTACAATAAATTTGCTTACCTGTGTAGTCAAACAATGTGGGTTGTTTATTTTTTATATTTTTATAAAAGTGGAAATTATTTGGAAGGCTGCATCCCAGTCCTATTATTATTGATGGCATTTCTGACCTCAGGCACTAAGTGTAGTCATTCTCCTTCTCCCGTCCTGCCCCACCTAATCCTGCTGGATTCAGTCATACCAAGTTCTCAAGGAATGTCTCAGTGTCTTGTGCCCCAGTCCAGTCTTTCCCTTGGGGAACAGAATTTCCTCTTGTGTAGGTCTCACCAAATAAAAGAAAAAGGAAAAGGGTCCTCAGCTCCCATGAAAACTCTGAAACAGAACATCAAATGTTAGGAACAGAACCCCAGGATACTACAAAGGACTCATTCCTGAGTCCATAAATTGGCAAGAAAACACCTGTTCTGTAGGCAGTTCCACGTTCCCTGAGGCCTAGACCATCTACATGAGTCAGGACCAACAAAAGAATAGGTCCAGTTTGCTTCTTTAGGTTTCAACTTCTCTCTTGGGAGAAGCAGGGGTGAGGAGAAGGAATAGAGGGATAGAACTTGGCAGGAAATCCAGTTCTTCATGACTTGGTGGTGGGACCGTGAGCTAGCACTCTGAAGGGGGGGTGGCTGGGTGTGCCCCCCTTCTTACTCTGATGAAGATCCCCTGTCTCCAGGACCAGCCTAAGAGTTAGCACAAGGGTATGAATGCCATCATCCCACAGTGCCAACTCAGTGGCCAGGTAGCTGCTGTGCAGAGGCTCACCAAGGCCGGCACAGAGGGCCATGTGTCCTGGGGACAAGGCCAGGCCATGCTTTGTCAGAGCTGACCTGGTCCAGAGACTTGGATGACTTGTTCTGGAAGAAGGAGGGGGTCCCAGCAGCGTTGACCTCATCAGCCACACTTCTCATTCTGCGATGACACAATTTTGGAGACTGGAACCTTGCTGGGACTTTGCTTTCTCTGTATCTCTTAGAGGGCTGAAGCCTGAGGTAAGTGGGAGGAGCCTCTTTTCAGGTCTATTCAGTGGATGCTAAGATTTCAGCATCTGCACTCTGCTGTAGAGATGGATTTCTGTCCCAAGGATTCCAGGTGGCCACTGCTGAGCTTAGACGTGACCGAGTGGCTGGAGCTCAGCTACCACTGTGCCCAGGGATGCCCTGGGCTTTTGTGAAGCTGTTGTCTGTCCTGTTTCTCCTCCTGCCTTGTATTTCAAAGCCTCCTTTACAGATTCTGCCCCCTCTGCCCTATACATGGACCCCAGAGCACTGCCCTGAGTCCCCACAAGCTTCAGCTGTTCTCCCCTCCCTCCTCCGTATTCAGTCTGTTGTCAGGTTTTGTCCAACTTACCTCCTAAACATTCTCACCTTTGCCTCCTTTCTGCCCCCTTAGCCTCCCCTTCATCGCCAGCCACAAGAACTATTACAGTGGCCTCCTAATAGGTGGTCTCCAAACAGCAAAACTCCAATCCATCCACCACAGAGGGGATGAATTAATGTGCATTTATTTTGTGCTTAGTATAGGCTGAGCACTGAGGATACACATACTAAAGTAAGGCCTTCCCTGCCCTCCAGGAACTTCCATTCTAATGGAAGCCCAGCTTCAGAGGGAAAGGTGACCAGGGCATCCGGAGGGAAGCCACAGGGCCATCTACAGAGAGGCTCTTTACCAGAGCCAAGGGGAATATTGACTTGATGACTGTTCCCAGCAAGGTGATGGAAGAGCCTGGTGGTGGGATGGCAGAAAAGTGAGCTTCCCCCATCCTCATGGCCCCAGGGCCGGGGAGGAGGCTGGGTCACCGAGCCATGGTGGCTGGAGACCCAGGCCACCTAGAGGCATTCTTGCTGCTGGCATTTTTTACTTTTCCTTAATGCATTTTGGGTTTTAGTCATTTCTCAGTAAGCTTGCTCACAACCCCTCCCAAACCCTAATGATGCTGCGACCCTAACTGCGGGGCATGCAGTATCCATCAGCCTGACAGTAAGCGTTAGGGAAGGGACCTGCCAGAAAGTACAGGGCTGAGGGAGGCTCGTCCATTAGGGCTGCAATGAACTGACTTAATGGGCAACCACACCGTGGAGGGAAAGAAATGAGCACCGATTAAGGGCCCACTGTGTGCCAGGCCCTGTGCCTGGCAAGCACTCTCCAGATATCTCCTTTGGTCTTCACAACAACTCTGGAAGGTAGGTGCTGTTCTTATCCCCATTTTACAGATGGGGATACCGAGGCAAGTGGCCATGAAGTGACTTGCCCAGGGTCATGCAGCTGGTAAGTGTCTGAGGCTGGATTTCCATCTGAGTTATTGGGTCCAGGCCCAGTGGTCTGCGAGCTGGGCACCATGGGCTGGGGGGCACTCTGATCAGAGATGGGATTCTATGTCTGAGATGTGAGATGAGGGGAGCCCCCCCACCTTAGGCGAGAAGCCCCAGCCCTGCCGATGGGTAACTCTCTGGCCATGCCCACTGCACTACTCACTGTTCGGACGGTGGAACGGTGGGTAGAGTGCCAGCCGTAGAGCCAGGAAACCCTCATGTCCCACCTTGTGGAGAAAGCCTTTCCTATTCCCCCTCAATGCTGGCGCCTTCCCTCCAAGCTTACCCCCCAGAGTGTGTCCAGAGCTCCTCCAGCCGTAGCTGCTCCCAAGTTATCTTTATCCCTGCTTCTCCAGGGCCGTAGCTGCACAAAGCCTGGGCCGGCACAGGGTCTGGCGCACAGTAGGTGCTTTACAAATGCTATTGGTGTTTGATGTTTTTGAAATTAAGGTGTCTTAGTATTGCTATGAAAAGAGTCCTGAGCTCTTGGACTCTCTGGACCTCACTTCCAAACCCCTGCCCTTCACTGTGACTTCAGGCCTCTTGCTTCCCTAGGCTTTGTGCTCCTCAGTTTCTCCATCTGTAAAGTGGGATTAACAAAGCTTATAGCAGCTGCTTTCCTCAGGCTGATCTGAGGAGGAGATGTGGAAGTCAGAGTGTGTCTTAGGGTTCTTGCCAGCTGCGGCATCCCCCATCCTTCCAACATGGAGGAATCATTTGTGGTCCTGCCCTATTGAGCCCCACTAAGGGAAGAGGCCAAGATGGAAGAGGATGGCAGTATGGGAAGCCAGCGAGGGGCTTCTACCTAGAAGTCTCTCCTCTGTAGATCAGATTCGGGACTTTTTTTTACACAGAGGCCTGCTTGTTCAATATTTGTAGCTTCCCATTCCTCCAGGCTCCATCGCTGTAATGGGGTGGGGGTGGGGATGGGAGGTGGTCTCTGAAATGCAGCCATTTCTTCCCTCTTGAGATGGATGGCAAGTCAACCAGCATTCATTGAGCGCCTACTGTGTGCTAGGCACTGTACTCAGTGCTTGGAATCACTCCTTGTCCTCAGGGACCTCCCAGTCTTGGGGACGGGGGGGGGGGCAGGGGAGGAGGGGAGACAACTGCAGAAAACTCCATCCAAACGATGTAAATACGGCATCAGTGGGTCATCTCCCAGGGAAGGTACTAAGGCGAAGGGAAGAGGAGGGAGACCAAGGAAATGAGACTTAAGGCAGGCTGGGGGAGAGATGTGAGGAAGGAGAGCATTCTAGGCAGTCAAGGAAGACAAAGGCATGGAGTCAGTAGATGACATGGAGATGGATGCTCTTTGGGGGCCAGAGCTTTCCTGCTCATCTGTCCCAGCACACAGGCAGCCTAAGAGGAGTCCAGACCAAGGGAGGAGGCGGGTCTTCCTGCACACCTTGAGAAGGGCCCCTGCTCCTCCCCCTTCCTTCCAGCCAAGAGGACGGAGCAGCAGGCTGGCTGCCAGGAGTGACCCAACATTGTGAGAACTGGACAGGAACCTCTGGGCATCCTGCAACTTGCAAGACTTCTCTGTCTTCTGGCTTCCATCCGGGTCCTGCCTGATGGGCTGAAGAGCACAGCACACGCTGACTAGTAGAGAGAGAACAGCGCATGTGACATCAGGAAGATCTGGGTTCAAATCCTGCATCAGACATTCTTGCTCAGGGGCTGGGGCGGGGATTGACATAACCTCGCTGAGCTCCTGTTTCCTGTTAAATGGGTTAATAACTCCCACCTCTCACAGTATTTGCTGTGAGAATCAGATCACTGGACCAGGGTTCTTAACCTGGAGTCTCTGATGTGTATGTATGTGTATGTACATATACATACATATATACCCACATGCACATATACACATATGTATATATAATACATAAAAATATTGCTCTTAACTGTAATTCAGTATAATCAGTTCCTTGGGAATCTCACATTTTCTTCATTTAAAAACCTTCCGAGAAGGGGCTCATGGATTTTCCCAGACTTCCACCCTAAGGGTCATTGGCAGAGAAGATGCCAAGCCCCTGTTCTAGGTAAAGGGTGGCTGTTCTGATTATTAATTAGGACTGTATGAGAGGAAAAGTAGATGGTAGTAAACAAAAGACACTGGCTGAAAACATAGGGCATTGCAGATGCTGAAAGTCATGGAAACATTAAAATGAAAATAGACATACAGCCAAGGTAATCCATTGTTTCAGTATTACTACCAAGTTCATAATAAATCTTCTTAAGCACCTTCTCAAAGTGACTCTTGTAGGGCAGAGGGCAGAATAGACACTATCAGACTTAGCTACTGTGTCGTTGTTTTCTTCTCCTTAACCTCAGGAAAAATCCACGTGACTTGCCCGTTCTCACCCAAAGGACTCAAGACGAGCATGAGCAGAGAAAGGTATTTTGTTATGCTCCCGTAGGTGTTGTGCTCACTGGAAAACTCACACTGATACAGCTGCAGGAGCAGGGGTAACCATTCCCTCCACTCCTGCTACAGTTATGGTTAGTTTACAATCTTCATTTTTTTACATAGTTTTCCTAGTTTATATAGGTAGGATAATAAGGATACAGAAGCAAAAGTGAAGTTAATTAGATTTTCCTTGTCTGAGTTTAGGATTAATCTACATTCTTTACTCCCCTACAGTCCTTTAACATATGCAAATTATGCAAATCAGTAGGCCTGGACTCTGGACCAAGACCAGAACCTAGATAAGCTTGAACTGGTTCAACCTGGTTTGGCCTCTCTAATTCCCCTGTCTTCTCAAAAAGCATGCCCATGCATACAGGCCTCTGACCTCACACCTGACCGACCTTGAGGCCTGATTTCTACTAAAGCTGGGGTAGGGGAGGTAGGGGGAAGTACACCTTTAGTTCTGTGGAAACAAAACTCCTCCTCCCATTTGTTACAGAAGGGAAGTAGGAAACGAGAGAGAAATCATTTACAGCAAGTTGCTCTGATTAAGGATTCATTTTGCAAATATATAGAGAATTGAATCAAACAGTCAAAGGATATGAACAGGTGGTTTTCAGAAAAAGAAATCAGAGCCATCTGTAGTTGTATAAAAGTGCTCTAAATCACTGTTGATGAGAGAAATGCAATTAAAACAATTCTGACGTACCACCTCATTGTATGATTGACTAAAATGACAGAAAAGGAAAATGACAAATGTTGGAGATGTGGAAAAATTGGGACATTGATACATTGTTGGTGGATTTGTGAACTGATCAATCCATTCTAGGGAGCAATTCAAAACTATGCTCAAAGGACTATAAAACTGTGCATGCCCTTTGACCCAGCAATACCACTTCTAAGTCTGCATCCCAAAGAGATCACTGGAAAAGGAAAAGGACCCACATATACAAAAATATTTATAGCAGTTTTTTTTTTGTAGTGGCAAAGAATTGGAAATTGAGGGGATGCCCGTCAGTGGGGGAATGGATGAACAAGTTGTGGTACATGTTGGAATAGTATGATGCTATAAGAAATGACGAGCAGGATGCCTTCAGAAAAATCTGGGAAAACTAATATGAGCTGATTCAAAGTGAAATGGGCAGAAAGAACCAGAACATTGTACATAGGAACAGCAGGGATGTACGATGAGCAGCTGTAAGTGACTCGCCTATTCTGATCAAGACAGTGAATCCAGACAGTTCTGAAGGACTTAGGATGAAAAATGCTATCGGTGGAAGAAAGAACTAATGGAGTCTGAGTGCAGATTGAAGCATGTTTTTTTCACCTTCTTTACTTTCCTTGCTTTTTTTTGCAACATGGCTAATATGGAAATATGTTTTGCCTGATTTTAGATGTATAATTGATATCACATTTCTTGCCTTTTCGATGTTGTGGGGAAGTGAGTGAGAGGGAGGGAGAGAATTCAGAACTCGAATTTAAAAAAAAATGTTACAAATAAATAATAAATTTAAAGAAAAAATTCTCCTCAAATTTCTTCTCTTTGGCTGGGCATTGTACTGAGGCCCCTCAATGTGTGTCCCAGTTTCCTCTTTAGATTGTAAGGTCCTTGAGAGCAGAGTCAGCTCAGAGCTGACTTTGTGCTCCCAGGGCGGGGCCAAGGGCCCAGTACTCTGGTAAGTGGATGGGAGGAAGAGGCTCAGTCAGTGAATCTTCCCCACAGAAAGGAAAGGATGAGATCTTAGGTAAGAACAACCTCAGTTGTTGGCTAGATGTGAACAAGGCTTCCTGGATAATTGAATAAAACCATCCAACAGAAAAGAGGAAGAACTTCTATTTGTCTGATGTCCCCTCCCCCACCCCCAGAAAGGTGGGTCAGGTCAGGAACAAAAGGCCTTTCCCAAGGACACAGGTTACAAACTGAGCTGTCACAAGATACTGGCCTTCCTATCCTCACAAAGAATCACCTTTTTATTCCTTGAGGGGATTGGGCAAAGAAGGAATTAAGTAATCACCACTGCAGGGCAGTAGCTGGCTCAGTGAATAGAGCACCTGAGCCTGGAGTCAAAAAGACCTGGCTTCAAATCCTGCCTCAGACACTTCCTAGCTATGTGACCCTGGGCAAGTCACTTAATTCTGCCTTGGTTTCCTTGTAACATGAGCTGGAGAAGGAAATGGCAAACCACTCCAGTATCGTTGCCAAGCAAACCCCAAGTGGTGAGTTCAGTCCAACAGGATTGAAACAACCCAGCAATGACATGTATTTAATAAATATTTAATGAAGGAATGACCTCAGACATCCCTCCCAGCCCAGAGACTGTGAGTCTAAGCCTGTTTCTCTGTTACTGAAATCTCCTCTCCGGCAGTTTCTGAACAACATAGGCAGAAACAAGAGGGGGTGGCCTCCTCAGCATCTAGGAAGGCAATGGCTTTTCTCAGCAGCAATGCAGATGCTGGCGAATAATGCTGTCCCCGAAGAGAAAGGGAGGGGAGCAAGGGAGGGAGAGCAGGGGTGCAGCTAGGGCCTTCTCTTGTTCCTCTGGGCCTGGAGAGCCCCCTATTTGTGCAGAGATCCAGCCCAGTCAGGCAGCCAGTCAACAAGCCCATTCCTACGCCCCAGGCAGGCACAGTGCTTATGCTGAGGACACTGAGAAAGGCACAAACTGGGTGGCTGTCCTCATATTCTAATGGAGAGACAACGTGTGAAAGTTGTTGCTCTGGGAATGACCGTCACCTTTGGGAGCTGAAGAGATCACCAGGCCTGATCTTTGGCAACGTGGGCAGCCTCTAGACCCTTTCCATTAGGAAACCCCTTTGGATTCTTTATTAATGTTTTTCCCCAATTACTTGTAAAACAATTTTAACACTTTTTCCAAATTTTCATTTCCAATTCTTTGCCTCCTAGCCCCTTCACTGAGACCGCGAGCAGTTTGACATGTGCTTGCTGTACAGAGAGCCCTTTAAAAGTCCTGATGGAAGGGATTCTGGGCTTTAGTTAGACCTTAGTAACAAAAAGGCTTCTCCTCCCCATCTGAGGTCGTGGGGTCCTTGAAATCTAGTCACAAGATAAGGATTCCCGGATTAGAGAAAGCACAAGGCCCAGGACAGAGCGGCGAGGACACCACCAGCTGGGGAAGGGGACCCAGATTAAGAAGGAATCAGAGGAGGCTTGGTCAGAGAGGTGGGAGGAGAAGCGGGAGAGCCCAGAGAGTCCAGAGAAGACAGTGTAGAAGGCTGCAGAAAGCTTGAGGAGGACCACTGAGAAAAGGCCGTTGAGTTTGACGATGCAGAGAGGCTTGGTCACTTTGGAGGGAGTCCTTTGGGTGGGAGGCTGAGGTTGGGAGTTTAGAAGAGAGAGAGAGAAGAGGACCAGGAGGACAGCGTAGGGCCAGGAGGGCAGGCATGGCAAAGACTGTTTCCTGCCAAAGTCATGTTCATTAAGCCCAGATTTTTGGGTGACTCCCCCACCCACTAAATGTCAATAGCTCCCATAACATACAGACTGTGTTTAGCTTTTAAAGCCCTTGCCACCTGGGCCTACTAGCTTTCCAGCCTCAGTGGACCTTACTCCTCGCTGCCACTCTGAGATCCAGGCAAAATGGCTTGCTTTCCATTCCCCATTTGTGACACCGTGTCCCAAAACGCACTCTTCCTCTGCCTCAGAGAATCCCCCTCTTTCTCAGAAAAGAAAGAAGAAAAAGGCCCCTCGGGTTCCAGCTTCTCCCTGAAGCCTTTCCTGACTCTTCTCTGCTGGGGTCCTCTGTCTCCAACTGCCTGGTATGGATTACTTTGCATGTACCCGTGTGTGATAACTTTAGGGTTATTCTGGTACATATTTACATTATGTGGGTCCTGGGCTCCCTCATTAAAGCTCATACAGGCAGGCAGGCAGGCAGGCAGGCAGGCAGGCAGCAGGCATTTATTAAGCATTTACTCTCTCCCTGACATTGTGCAAAGAGCTAGAGACACAAAGAAAGGCAAAGCCTCACGCTTTAAAGAGCCAAGTACCTCCAAGATAATAGACTGTGTGAATGCAGGGTAACCTCCAAGGGCAGCCCCAGCATTAAGGAAAGGCTTCCTGCAGAAGGTGGGATTTGGGCTGAGACCTGAAGGAAGCCAGGTGGTGGAGGAGAGGAGGGAGGGCATTTCAGGCAGGGGGCACAGCCAGGGCAACGGCAAGGAGATGGGAGATGAGCCTCATATGAACAAACACGGAGGAGACCAGAGTCATAGAGTACGTGTAGGACTGGCAAGTGGCGCCAGGTTGTAAAGGGCCTTGAATATCAAGCAGGGGAGTTTATAATTGATACTGGAGGTACTAGGGAGCACTGAAGTTTAATGAGTGGGGGGGTGACATGGTCAGATTTAGCCTGAGTAAAGTCAAGTTGGCATCACCAGCCCTCCCTAGCACAGTGAGGGGCACATATGGGGGACAGAAGAAAGAAGTGCTGATGGATAGACGGAGTGAGATCAGTCCCCAGTTCTAGCCTCTCCCAGCCTGTTGACTATTTTTTGCATTTCTCCCCATATTCCTCATAATTGTGGAGACTTTGGGCCTCAGTTGTCTTTTCTGAAAACTGGCAACAGGAGGATGTTATCTATTCCCCAAGGTTGTGTGCAAAGAATTTTGCCAACTTACAAGTGTTATCAAAATGGAGTCACGTCCAAAAGTGAATATATGTCAGGGTCTGGTCTTCACAGAACCATATTGGACTCTAGGATATAGGGTGGACTTGGGCCTCCCAGCTCCCTTAAGAGCAAGAAACACAGATTAAGGGATTCACAGGCAATAATGGGAGCTTCATTATTGCCATGCCACGCGTGGTAACAATCTCAGTGAGAGTACATAGGTCTGAGCAGGGAAGGTCTACACTCTAAAAATGGGCTTGGGAGAGAAAGATAGCAGGCACCCTGGGGGGGCAAGGGGGACATTCCTAATGAGATGCAAATGTGGGGGGTCCAGGGAGTTTCCTTATCAAGACCAGCCAGTAACTGGGTGAAGGCTTGCATTGACTATCAGAGATGGAAGAGCTGAGGCTCACAGTCACCACAGCTGGACATGAGTCTCAGCCAACTGGGAGCTTTGATTGATGCAATTGCCTAACGGCTGCTTCAGGAGGAGGTGGGAAATGCCCAAGCTGTTGGTCATTGCTTTTATGCTGTATGGGCACGGTACCACGGAGGCTGAGGCAGGCCACACTGGCTTCCTCTCATTTATATCTCCAGTGTCAAGCAATCTATCCCTTTTTTATTCAAATAGAACTTTTTTTCCAATTATATGTAAAGATGGTTTCCCTCATTCATTTTTATAAGATTTTAAGTTTTGATTTTTTTCTCTCTCCCTCCCCTGCCCCTTCCCCAAGACAGCGAGCAACCTGATACAGGTTATACATGAGTATCTCTGTATCAAAGGGTGTGTGACCATCGAACTCTGCCTACTCCTGTCTGCTCCTTGTTTCCTTGAGGCTGTCGGCTGGGCCTCCCAGGACTCCACATCTCCTACCTCCTCTTCTGACTTCATCCTGTCAAGAAACAACCCGCCAAAGACTCAATCTAGCACGTCTGGTACTCGTTTCACAGGAATCCTGAGCCCCCTCCACATCGATTCATGGAACACACCCATTCTACAGATGAGGCTGACTGAGGTTAAGTGACTTGCCCAGCTAGGTAGTGCTGATGTCAGGGCTTGAATTCAGGTCTTCCTGATTCCCTTTCTAGGGTTCTATCTACTGGGCCACCTCCCTGCCTGGGCCCCTCTTCCTTCTTGACTCTAAAAACTGCAGGTGTGAGAACAATGCCCTAACACTCACAGATCAAAGACCTAATGAGCCGGTGCCTGAATGAAGAGGCTGTAAGTGCTCAGTCTGG
>CM053623.1:358511100-358527573 GCA_028646595.1 Phalanger gymnotis
CCCCCGGACCAGCTTCCTAGGGAGGCCTGGCTGGGCTGGGCCAGCGCAGGGCAGGGCGAAGGAGGGGCGGGACGAGGAAGGGAGCCCAGGCTGCCCGGGACGCCGGCGGAGGCGCACCTCGGAGTGCAGCCTTCTCCCAGGCGGCACGCGCCGGCGCCTTCGCTCTGCGGAGGGCATTGAACGCCGAGGGCGGCCCTCCGGTGCCCGGAGCGCGAACCCTGGGCGCCCTCCCCCCGGGCGCGACGCACGCGCCTCCCCGCTCCGGGGCCCCCAAGCCGCAGTCGGCAGTCAGGCGGGCAGGGAGCTGGAGCGTCCGCCCCGACGGGAGCACAGAGCCGTGCCAGGTAGGGAGGCGCGCCCCGACAGCGGGGACGTGGAGGCGGCGAGCCCGGTGGGCGCCCCCCAGACATGGGGTCCCCTTCGCAGCGGAGGGGCGCACTCCGAGGGCGGGGGCCTCTACCAGACTGGGCGCCACCGCGGCACCCCGAGTGGCTGATGGAGCCGGAGAGAGCTGCGCGTGTCGGGGGAGCCCCGTGGGAGGACCCTGGAGCGGGGCCTCAGTTTCCCCCCTCTCCCCGGCTCGTGGGGTCGGGTGGACCTGGGCAGGACCCCGTGACCCGCGCTCTTTGGAGGGGTGCCCGTCGGGCCGTGCCCCTGGGCACGCCGGGGTCCTGCGAGGGAAAAAAGCAAAGGCGGCCACCCCACCCACCGCCGGGTGCCCGGCCCTCTGTGGGGGCTCCGACGGCACGGGTGCGGGGCCCCCGGGGCCTCGTCCTTGGGGCCCGAGGCCTCGGGCGGGGCCCCGGGGTGGGGGTGGGAAGGTTCTAGGTCTCCCAGCCGCGCGGCTCCTGAACTGGATACATTGTGACCTTGTTGCGCGTTGTGGGGATGGTGGGGGCAGGGATAGACTCCAGGCACTGCCTGGGAGCCGGGTGGGGAAGGCAGGCCCCCCCCATCCACGTGTCCCCCGGGCTAGGCCCGGGGCTGCGGGACCTAGCTGGAGGCTGCAAGGAGGGGCCGGGGAGAGCGAGGGGGGCCGTCTGGGCTGCGGAGCCTTGGAAAGGGCAGGTGTCCATTAGAAAAGACCCGGTGTCCTGGGGCGCCCCACCGTGGGTGTGCAGTGCCTGTGCAGCCTGGCGGCCGGACCCGGGAGGCAGCCCTAGAGGCGGCTGGATTCAACATTGGGACCCAGACCTCTCCCTGATTTCTCCAGCCCATTCGTTTTGGGCACGTGCCCCAGCCCTCCTTGCGAGGCCGTTGACCTCCTTTACCAAGTCTGTGCACTACTGTTAACCCCTGAGGTTCAGGGCCCGTCCTTGGCCCCAGACACTGTCTCAGGGACTTAGCATGGCTCCAGGAGGGGCGAGGGGCGGGGAAGACATGCTTGTTCGTGATGAGCCCGCCCGGCAAGACGGCAAAGCGAGGTTTGGGGGGGGGGGGAATGCTGGGGAGGACACCACCCGCGGAGCCCAGGTTGATAACTTGGGCTGGGTAAAGCCTCAATTTTCTCATCCATAAAGTGGACTCGAAAGGGTTTGGAGGGGGCCTCAGAGGCGGCTAGTCTGATCCCCCTCTTTTTATATGGTGGGAAACTGAGGTTCGGGAACTCCCCTATCCACCTAGAAGAGGAAGGGATCTCTGAGGCTTTCTGTGCCTGCCTCTCATCTGACAGGTGGGGAAACTGAGGCCCAGAGGAAGGAAATGACACCATCAGGCAGCATTTGAACCCAGGGCCAGGACTTTTTTCTGGACCAAGATTCCCCTTCTTTCCCAGTTGTGACAAGCACAGCTGCTTTGGCCTCACTTCATCTCTCTGATATCCTGTCTGGGTGTCAGTTTACCTGTTGCCCCCCCACCCCAGGTCTGCCTGAGTACCTGTTCAGGCGGAGAGGGTGGGGTGTGCAGCAGTCTCAGCTCTCCTTCAGGGCCTGCTCTAGGGGGCCAAAACAGTCCTTCAGAGGCATCTGTTCAGTTTTACATAGGAGGATACTGAAGTACAGATGGGCTAGGGAACTTGCCCAGGATCACCCGGCCAGAGAGCCAATGAGGCAGGATTTGAACACAGGGTTCCCTGGCCCCTCTTTGTCTTTTCTTGGCTCAAGGAGCTCATTGACATCAAAGAAGTGGGGGTGTGAGGAGAAGGGGCAGCCTCCGGGGGTTCCTGAACTTGTGAGACTGCCAGGCCCAGAGCTCTGTCCCCGGGGGCCCCCCGCCAGGCTGCCTCTTAAGGGAGCCATCACTCTGGTCCTGGGGGCCTTGGCCAATTAGACCAGCTGAGGCCAGGCTTCCCTGGAGCCCACTCCCTTCCATGAGGGCCCGGAGAGAGCATCCTGTCCAGCTGGCCTGCCAGGGCAAAGGGCAAGGGGCCACCCCAGACCCCAAAAGGGCATCCTGCCCAGCTGGCCTGCCAGAGGCACCCCAGACATTGCCACTTGGGGTCAGGCTCAGGCAGCCCAGACCAGGCCAGTGGCCGTGTTGTGGCCCAGCTTTTGGGGGCCCCATCTTGATGTGGGGGTCCCCTGGTCCCGTAGCATCGGCTTTCAGATCCCTTCACTGACTGGTTAGTTCTTAAGCCTCCCCCCACCCACCCACCCAGGCCCTTTGTGTGGGGGGATAGGCAGTGCCTCGGGCCCCTTCCAGAGCCCAGCGCCTTCCTTGTGTCCACTGTAGTGGCCTCTCGCCTGGCTTTATGCCCAGGCCCATGGTCAGAGGCGGGCCAGTCTGGCCTTGACCAGACAAATGAATGGCAGCCACTGTTGTGCTCTGGGCTTTTTTTTTATCGATTTCCTTTAGTTTTCCCATCTTTTACGTTTTCTCCTGTCTTCCCTGCTCCCTCCCAGAGCCCCCTGAAGAGCAGACTTGTTGTATTAAAAACAAAGATGGAGCATAGGTAGTAATAAGTAGCATTTCTTTGGCGCCTTCCGGTTTCCAGAACGCTTTCTGTGTGTTATCTTACATGCTGGTCCTCACAGCCCCTGGTGCTGTGTTTGTCCCCACTTTGCAGATGAGGACATCGAGGTAGACAGAGGGGAAGGTTGCTGCCGGGGTCACACAGCTGGTGTGTGTCTGGACTTGAACTCAAGTCTTTGTGGCTCCAGATGCAGCCGTCTATCCATTGTTCCATCTACCCGCCAGCCTGTGCCAGGGCCCCCCACCCAGCTGTCTACTGGCATCTCCTCTCTGAGGACGAGCCTCTGTATTTGGGCCCTGTTTAGTTGGGGTTGGGGCTTTGTTACTGTCAGGGAGCTCACCGCCCAATGGGGTACGAGATGCTGGAGGTCATTGCCGAGGAGGCCCAGGAAGGGCTCCTCATGGAGGGCAGGAGTTGACCTGAGAACAGAAGGAAGGAAGGATGGTACTCCAGGCATGAAGGACAGCCCGGAGGCCAGTGTGGCAGGGTCCCAGAGCACAGAGAAGGGAGGCCGTGGCAGGGTCCCAGAGCACAGAGAAGGGAGGCTGGCCTCAGCAGCCTGGAAGGGCTCGTGAAGGGCCTGTTGTGGCCCTAGGACATTGAGGACAGCTCGGACCTTGGAGGCCCAAACTGCTGCATTCTTGGGGTGACCGGGAGCCTCCTGCTCGTGTTGTGGACGCTGGCCACATCCTTAGAAAGAGCTAGGGAGTCCAAATGCAGACCAAGCAAGTACCTCTCTCTCTTCTTTTTTGTTCTGATTCTCTCACAACATGGCTGATGCGGAAGTATGTTTAATGTGCTTGTGTGTGTATAGCCTGTAGGTTACACGCTGTCTTAGGGAGGGGAAGTGGAGGCAGGAAAAGTTTAGAACTCAGCATGTTAGGACAGTGACTTTGAGAGCTAAAAATGAATTCATTGTTTGGTTATAAGAATTTTAAAAACACCTTTCCCCAAAGTGAGATATAAGGGGTGAGATCAGGCCTGGTGACCTTGCGACCAGGCCCCCTTGAGGAAGGCCACACCTTACAGACTAGGCGTAGGGAGCCTAAAAGGCATCGCAATGGTATTTTCCCAATATACTTTTCCTTATTTTGTTAAATATTTCCTGATCGCGTGTAAAAAAGTTTTGACATTCTTTTCTATAGATTTTGACTCCCAGATTCTCTCCCTCCCCCCTTGAGAAGGCATGCAGTTTGATAAATGACATTTTTGAAAGGTGAGGGGGGTTAGTTTAGTTTTTGCCCTGCGGCTGTGCACCCCCAAGGCCCTTGTGCCCCAACTTCTGATGGGCGGAGTGGTACCTGAGCCCCACGGGCACCCAGGGCAACCTTTCTGGCTGAGTGGACCCGTGTCTCTGCCTCTCATGGCAGCACCGCCCTCAAGGGAGTTAGAGTCTGTTGTGGGGGGTGTCTGAGTTGTATGCAGGGTCTCCTCCTCCCCTCACCTCCTTGGCTTGCCAATAAAGCATGGCATCACACCCATCCCCTTTGTCTGACAAGTTGTTCCCAGCGTCTGACTCATTAATGGACAGCTTGGTATGGCTTTGCCCTGATGGTGCTGGCTGGCTTCCAGGGACCCAGAAGACCAGGATTTTCCTGGGGAGGAAGGTCCTGGGTTCGAGGCTTACAGCGGGGACCAAGTCCTGTCCCTCAGAGGACTAATGGCCAGCATATGCATAAAGCCAGAAGGTTTGAGAAGCACTTCCCAACATGAACACATTTCATCCCCTCAGCACTCCTGAGGGGAGTCCTCTGAGGATCACCCTCATTTTACAGATGAGAAAACTGAGTGAGGAGGGGCCTTAGCACCTCCCTCCAGGGGGTCTTAACCTAGTGTCTGTAAATGTATTTGGAAGAAGTGTTCCAGTAACCCTGTTTCCCTTTATGTATTTTATTTTATGCACCTCAAACACCACTCTGTGAAGGGGCTCCCAGCCTCCCCCCAGACTGACTGTGGAGGGGGTCTACGGCACCAGACGCAGACGCCATACTAAGAACACTGGTCTAATTGCTTTCCCTTTCCCAGTTAAATTCTTTCAATATGCTTTATTAATTCTCTTTTTCTTTATATCTGTTACTTCTCAATATGTCCCTTCCGCATACTTCAAAAAGGGAAACTGAGTCCCAGATGTGAGAAACACAATTTTGGGGATCACCGGACTTCCTGGGCAGAGCCAAAGCCCTGAGGAAGACCCATGTGACGATCCCTAAGGAAGGCTGTGCAGACCACAGGACTCCCAGAGGAAGAACAGTGGTAGCCCCCCTTTATCTGTGGGGATCACAGGGCTTCCTAGGGGTTAGACCCTAAGGGAGATCCCAGTGATGGCCCCTTAGAAGGGCGGTAAGATCACAAGGCTCCTGAGACAGGGCCAGAAGATCCAAGTGATGGCCCCTTAAGAAGGCTATACAGACCACAGGGTTCCCCAGGGAAATCCCAAGTGGTAGCCAAATGGGTAAATTTTAACCCAACTATCTGGATAGCTTCTGCGGGAGCAAAACCAGATACCATACTATCTTTTCTTACACAGAGGAGGGAAGGGACCTGCCCAAGGTCACACAGCCAGCTTGGAAGGGACAAGGTCAAGCCTTGGGACTCCCAGTGCAGCCGGTGGGGTCCTTGGGTGGCCTTTCCCCCTTTGGCATCCCTGCCCAGCATCACACACAAGTGTGTCCTGGTGTCTGGACCTTCTTTCCTAGGTTTCCCAACATGGTACTTCGAATAATTTCGGGCATAAGGGGGCTGCCCCAGGAGGTGTATGAAGGGGCCTCCTCAACCCTCCTTGGTTCACTCTCCCTGGCTCCTCACTGCTTTTAATTGACAGAGACCTTGAGACCCTTTAGGGGTGAGTGTGATCCTCCGGGTCCCCAGACATTGGGCCGCACCTGGCTGAGCTTGGGGAAAGCCCCCCCCCGGGTGTATCTGGGGCCCTAGGGCCATCCAGGGCATCAAGGAGACTGCAGAGGCCTCCGGGCCTTGGCCGACCCCCCCAGAAGCCTCTGCCCATCAGAGAGGGAGAGCTCAAAGGTAGATGGATGGGGTGAGCTCTGGAAGGAGAGAGTTTCGCTGTTTGGGGAGCCCCCCAGGAACTAGAGGGCAATTAGGGGGAATAATTAGGGTAGAAGTTTCTGTGCAGCCAGGACTGCGCTTCTGGCTGTGTTCCCCATCCCCTCGTTGGGACACCAAGTGAGGGCCCTGGTGGCTGCTAATCAGCCCTTCTTTCTTGGTTTTCCCTGATGGCTCGGGAAGGTCCCAGAGCCCTAATAGATTCGCTGGGCCTCTTGTTGATCTGCAGGTGCCTCTGTTGGGTCTGCCAGCGTGGGTCCCTGGATGCCGCCGATGGCCTCTCCTTCGGCATCTTGGAGGGGGCCTCATCGGCCCCTCTGAGCAGTGACCCCCTCGCCTTGCAGCTTTCGCCAGGGGACCTCCGGGGAGGGAAGGGAGTCCTGTGTGTGCAGAGGCTGCCTGCTCCCTTTGGAGACAGGTCTCCTGGGTGTGGGGAGCTCCTTGCATCTTTTACCAGCCCTTCCCTCTCAGTCTTGCCCTCAGTGACTACACAGCTCCATGCCATGCCCCTGCTCAGTGAAATGCACTGTCTCCCTATTACCTCCAGGACCAAATTGAAAACCCGTTCACTGCACGCTCTTCATAGCCCAGCCCTGTGCAGCCGTCCAGCCTTTGTACTTTCTGCTGTCCGGTGTGCACCCTAGGAGGTCTCTGCTGCGCTGACCTATTTTCATCTCCCACCTCCACCCCTTTGCGCCTGCTGTCTCTCACACCTGAAATGCCCTCCCCCCCACTTTCCTGTCTTCTGCAGGAGACCTTTCCTGCTGTCCCCAACTCCTAAACCCTCCCCTCTGACATTACTTTCATCCACTATTCTGTACATATCTTGCACAGACATAGTTACTTATCTGTTGTTTTTCCCTGCCTCACATTACACTGTGACCCACTGATTGTTTAAGTTTGTTTTTTGCCTCTTTTTTGTATCCCAAGGGCTTTGCAGAGTGCCTAGCATACAATAGGTGCTTAATCAATGTTTGCTGACTGACTGCTCTCAGGCGTGTCCCTCTTAATGCTGTCAGCCCATCAGTTCTTGGAAGGCCCCTCTCTTGTGATCCCACCACCACCCCCTTCTAGATTCTCCCCAGCATTTCAGGGTCCCTGGGAGGGAATGTCAATGTCCTCCCACTGGGGGACAGTGGCGACCACTCCTGGTCCTCACAATTCATCTGAACTTTGCATTGCTTTTCTGGGTCAACAATGCAGTTGATTCCTGAGCTTTTCATTCACTAAAACCCCCAGAACTTTCTCATACAAACAGTGGCCTCCCCACACCTCCCCCATCTTGGACTTTTGAAGGTGGTTTTCAGTCATTTTTTCTAGCCCTATATTGCCGTGGTACTGAATGAATTAATTTAGGTAGTATTGTCATTTCTAATGATATTGGCACAGCCTATCCATGGGCAGTTAATATTCCGCCAGTTATTTACATCCATCTTTACTTCTGTAAAGAGTATTCTGAAATTCTGTTCGTATAGTTTTTGTGTGTGTCTTAGCAGGTAGACACCTAGGTATTTCACACTGTCAGTAGTTATTTTAAATAGAATTTCTCTTTCTATCTTGGACTATTTTCTAACTTCAAGGGAAAGACTTTATGTTTATTCCTCTTAAATTTTGTCTTTCTCAGCCTGCCAGTCCAGCCTCTCATGACCTTGTTAGGGCCTGTGTCCTCTGAGGTGATAGTCACCCCTCCAGCTGAGTGTCTCTCTCTCTCTCTCTCTCTCTCTCTCTCTCTCTCTCTCTCTCTCTCACACACACACACACACACACACACACACACGCTTCGTACGCTTTGGAGCATCATAGAATATTAGGTATTAGCATTTTTTTGTCTCCTGTCTGACTTTTGAGAAGATCCCAGCCCAGGGCCTCTAGAGACCACCGCCCCCTCCTGGGAGGTCTCTTGTGAGGTTCAGTCTCCAGCTTGGCAGGCACAGGACCTCGAGATCGACCAAGACTAAGGGGGCAAGGCCACCAGCTGTTGGCCTCAGTCTCTTCATCTGTGGAACAGGAATCATAAAACCACTTCCTTCCCAGGATTGGTGTGAGTATCAAATGTATTGATTGACTGAGCTGGGTTTTTTCCTCTCTTTTGTCTTTAAAAACTCTTTGTTATATGGGTTGGCTCCTCTGTAAGTGATGATGAGGAGAGGGATGCTGGGGGAAACCGTGAGGATGTAAAAAATGAAAGACAGGAAGGAAAATTTAGCCTTAAAAAGCTGAACTTGGACAACTCGAGCCTTAACCATAAGACACTCCCAACCCCCCACGGCCTCAGACGGAACATCTGGCTTTAGGGAAGGTAGCGCCAGGCAGAGCCCGAGCCCACCAGCCAATCCTTGGTCTGTTGTGGGCACTGGGCCTGGTGGCAGCTCCCTTCATTTGAACAAAAGCCCCAGGCCTCAGGCATGGCACCAAGCCTGATGGGGTCCCTGACCCGGGTCTCAAGAGTCTCCAGAACTGCAGCGGGAGGGAAGGAGAGGCTCTCTGATGGAGGCCTGCCTTCAAGTGCATGATCTCATCCATCTGTGGGTTTCCAAGCTTTCCTTGTGGTCTGGGCTTCCCTCTGGCCTTCCTAGAATAACACAAGGAAGAGGAGGAGGAGGGTGGTGGTAGTGATGGGAATGATGGTGGTGGTCATTGTGATGGCCATTGTGATGATGGTGATGATGCGTCACCAGGCAGTCATTAAAGGGTCGCTCAGTCTCAGGCACAGTGCTAAGGGCCAGGGGAATGCCTTCAAGGAGCACCCAGTCCAGGGGGCATACGACATGCAAAGAACCAGACCCATGCAAGACAGGTATGGAGTGATGGGGATTCATTTAAGGGCACACCAGGAAGGGCCTGTTGCAGAGAGGAGTGCTCTGGGTATGAGGGCCTGCAGGAGCAAAGACCTGGAGATGGGAGATGGGGCGTACTCAGGAGGAGCCGCAGGCTCTGGGTTGTGGTGGGAGATGTAGAGCGCCTGGAGGGCAGTGCATGTCGGGAGGCCCTAAGGTGGGAAGGGCTTCCAGCACAGCGGGTGTGTGGGGCACATCCAGGTGTGGGCCAGCCCTTCTGCCTAGTGCTGTCTCCAGACTCCATCGAAGGCAGGTCTCATTGGCAGCAGGAGAAAGCAGAGCCCCTCCCCCGCACATCTTGGCAGGGCCAGGCGGTGGTATTGGGAAGGCTCAGCCTGCGGGCCAGGGCCAGGGCCGAGGCCTCCCTGGGGGGCTCAAAGCTGACCCTGCTGCGCCTGGGGCTGCAGCCCCGGCTTTGGATAACTAGGTGGGGAGAGTGGGGGTGGGGGCAGGCATGGGGCGGAGGGAGTACAGCTCAGGTCTGGGTGCGTTCTCAGCTCCTGTCCCCAGTAAGCCCCGGCGCTGCCCGGGGTGGGCCGGACACGAGGAACCTTGTGCCACCAGGCGCTGTCAGGCCACTAGGGACCCCCTACTGGGGGCGGCACTGGGCCTAGAGCCACAGAGACCCGAGTTCAAATGTCACCTCACACATATATGAGCCGTGTGAGCCTGAGCAAGGTCATTTGACCTCTGCCTCAGTTTTCCCAATTGTAAAAGGGGCTGAGTGACAGAGCCAGCCTCGTGGGGCCATGAGGACCAGACGCAGCGCTCCCCTGCCCAGCCCAGGTCCAGGACTGACCCGGCCCCCGAGGCGGGCGGGGGCACGCACGGGAGGGGCTGCGTGTGCGGGGTCCAGACAGCTCCTCCCCTCGCCCCGACCGCAGCTGGACCTCTGACCCTCGGGCGCCGCCCGGGCCATTGTTTGTCAGTTCATCAGTGTGCCGCGACTCCAGTGATTAGGAGGAGTGACCAGAAGGCCAGGTCCGAGGGCTGCGGCAGGCGGGGAATCGTGGCCCCTGGGGCGGGGCCAGTCCTATTCCCTGGTACCCTGCTTCCTCCCAGTGTGCGGAGGGTCTTGGGCTGCCCCCTTACTGGGGCACGTTTGCACTGCACGGACTGCCGCGGGTGCGCTTCTCCCGCAGGCACCGCCTAGTCTCATAGGCTCCGCCCCTCATTCTGGCTCCTCCCGCCGCCCCCGCCTCCTCGCGCAGTCTCCCACCCCCGCTGCTTTAGATGAGGCTTCCTTGTGCCTTTAAAATTGTGGCCTCCTGGTAATTGAGGGACCCGCCCATAGGCCTTCTCCCCACCGTGAGCTGAGAGGGGGAGGAGACAGCATTGGCAGGGCATTTCCTCAGCTCCGCCCTGGGGGCAGTGTGACCTTGGCACAGTCCCTGCCCCCCAGCCTGAGTCCCTGCCTGCAGGGTTCTTCGGCCCCATCTAAATGAATGCGAAGTCCCTAGATGAGTCCCCAGGAGCACTGGGCCTGGAGACGGGAGGCCCGCCTTGGGACACAGTAGCTGTGTGACCACGGACAAGCACTGGGCCTCTGCCTCAGTTTCCCCGTTTGTCCCTTGGCGACCTCCCAGGGCAGACCTCGAGTGCCCCCAGCCCCGCCCTGACTCAAACCTCTGAGCCACGTCTGGCCCACACCCTTTTCAGAAAAGGAAACTGAGGCAGCCAGGGACCGTAGGGTGGGTGGAGCTTGTACCCGAGGCTGCCCCTAACCCCTTCGTGGCCAGGCCAGGAGCCCTCCAGGCCGTGCTGGGGGGTCCAGAGATGACCGTGGTGTGCTGGACATGGCTGCAGGGGGTCCAGAGGTGGCAGTGGGGTGCTAGACATGGCCGCAGGGGGTCCAGAGGTGTCCCCATCGGCTGCCCTGATTATAGAGCCCACCAGAGGCGCCTGGTGATGCGGCAGAGAGGGTTAGGCCCCTGATTCAAATCCTGCCTCAGACTTGCTGGTAGCTGGACCACTTGCTTACTCAGTTTCCCTGTGTGTAAGACCGAGATAATTCTGGTGCTGCCCTCCCAAAACTCTTGTGAGGATCAGAGATGTTTGAAAGGGGCTTAGGGCGATGCAGCACACAGGAGGTGCTCAATAAGTGCTTGTGTCTTTCTTCATCGACAATCTTTATTGCCTGTCGTCTGACTCCCTGGCATGTGTGTCGGCTCCTGTTAGGGCTGAGAACCAAGGAGGTGAGCACGAAGCCTGGGGGGGGGCCTTCCTGCAGCTGCCCCGTTTACTGATCTGTGTGGATGTTGGGGGGCCATTAGGGGCTCCTGCAGGTTCTCAGCCCAGACTCCCGAGAACCAGGCCCAGGAAGGAGCCTTCCCTCTCAAAGGCTCGGCCACAAGGACTCACCAGTGGGCCACGTCACGGCGGCCATCCTGAATCCCCAAACCAAGATCTGCAGGACTAGGGGAGACCTCAAGCAGGCACAGGAAATCCGAGCCGGGGACATACTAAGGATGGCCCAAGAGGCAAGACGTGGAGAGCCAGGATGGAGCAGGGAGGTAGTCTGTGTGCCTCAAAGGTGATGCTGCCATTCCCTCCAGGGACACAGGTAGCCACACCTCCGTACCTGCCCGTGCTGTGGTCCACCTACCCACCGGATCTTCTCACCCTCATGATGTCACAGGGGGCTTTATGATGGTCATCTCTAGCTCTGTGACTGACTGTCTCATTTCTGTACAACGTGGTCCTTTTTTTTTTAGTTTGGGTGTTCATTATATTGCCAAATTTTAACGTTCATGTTTTGAAATTTTAAGTTCTAAATTTTCTCCCTCCCGCCTGTGCCTGCCCCTCCCCCCTTGAGAAGACAAGCCGTTTGATTTCAGTTCTGCGTGGGAAGTCACACGAAACACATTTCCATGTTGGCCACGTTGCAGTAGAAAACACAAAAAAACCCAGAAAGATAAAGCTTAAACAGCCTGCTTGGGTCTGCCACAGAGGCCGGCGTTTTCTCTGTCTGGAGGAGAGTGGCGCCTTCCCCATGGTCCTCGCCCTGTGCTGGACGCCTCCCACAGTCTCCGGTCCATTTAAGTCTTGGTCTCTCCCTTTTCCTAATTCTTCACTCCTCATTTCAGACCAGCCATACTCCCAAGAGCCTCCATCGTCATCCTTTGGGGATCCTGGATCCCCCTTCTTTGGAGACGTGTGTGACACACATGTGACATGTACATGACACACGGGTCTGCGTCAAAGCTCTCATCCCCCTCGTGCCCCTCTCCCCCTGCCTCTGCAGGCCGCTCTCCATCTACACCATCTCCTCATCTGCGCTTCAGCTCATCAAGGTGCTCTTGGCTCGGGGGCCAGGCCTGTTCAGATCCTTCTCTGTGTCCCCTGTGTCTAGCGTAGGGCTTGCCTCCCAATAGCTGGTGCTTAGTATGTGCTGATTGAATGAATTGGGTGGCTAGGTGGTACAGCGGGCAGTGCACCGGCCCTAGAGTTAAGGCAGACTCTTCCTGAGTTCAAATCTGGCCTCAGACACTTACCAGCTGTGTGACCCTGGGAAAGTCACTTTATCCTGCTCGCCTCAGTTTCCTCATCTGTAGGGTGAGCTGGAGAAGGAAAGGGCAAACCACTCCAGTATCTCTGCCGAGAAAACCCTTTTTGGGGTCACAAAGAGTGGGACATGGCTGAACAAGCACATTGAATGAATCTGTAACATGAGGAGCCGCATCTGGCCGAGGCACTTTTAGCTGAGAGTGACTGTTTTGAGATTGTGAACTTAGAAACCAGCCGACACGGCGTTCAACAGACGAAGGCGATCGACATGAAGTGGTAAATCTCCTGGCAATGGACATACAGCGTGGGGCTCTTTAGGTGTGGGCTCATTCCAGCCCTGCGTGGCCATCTTCACTTTGATGGCTCAGAGACGCCCTTCTCTTTCTCTTTCTGTCTGTTTCAGGTCTCCTTGTTCTGCCCCCATTCCCAAAGCCCTTCCCTCTGGACACTAAGCCTAGCAGTTGTGTGGTGGGGGGAGGGGGACAGGGTTCTTTGGCCACGCCCACCTAGCCCCTCACTCTATTGTTGAGTCAGGTTCCTGATGGAGCTTTGGGGTATAAAACAAGGCAGAATCTCCTGCTGTGCCTCTCTTTCGGGGGTGGGGAGAGGGGAATTAAGTAAAACCACAACAAACTCACAAATATTTGGTGTAGTTATAGGACATCGTGAGAGACGATGCTACAATTAATTTTTGCAGTTTATCAGCTAAGGGCGTTTGCGAGGGTAGTTCATTTTGTGTTTTATTTACTTTATGTCTATTTTCTGGAGAGTGATAGAGGAAGTTTGATGTCGGTGGTCATCTGCCCCCTCCCCCCCACCCTTGGCTCCTTTGAGAGGCCTCCGTTAGTGACTCTGGCTGCCTTACCTCCCAGTTGCCTAAACATTGTTTTAAATAAGAGAATGTTAAGATTCTTACTTTAACACCAAATGAGGTATTTTCATAGGCAGAGCAAAGGAGGAAAAGAGGGCCGAGTGTGAGGCTGGAAATCTCTGTTCTATCTGCTCACTTTTAGAAAGGTCAGTGTTTAACCCTCGGAGCTATCTTGTTGGTCGGGTTCTCTTTCTGGCCTTCCTCCTGGTGTCTTCTGTCCATTTAAAAACACTTAGGTGATTTTTCCTTTCTGACCACCTTCTCCATAGTGTCCCCCTTCCCCCATGGGAAAACCAAAACTCAGGTAACAGATATTCATAGTTGAGCAAAACACATCCCCGCAGGGACTGCGCCTAACAGTGGAGCCTTCCTCTGCCTCTCACTCACCACAGTCACAATCCTCTGGCAGCAGGCAAGGAGCATGTTCCATCCTCTGTCCTCTGGAATCAGGGCGGTCATCAGCTCGTGCAGAGGTCCCAAGCCTTGCACAGGGTTTGTCTTCACAAACTTGTTGCCTTTTGTTGTTGTGGAGGCTGTAAGGGTGAACTGACTTGCCCAGAGGCACACAGCTAGTCAGCGTCTGTGGCCGGATTGGAACACGGGTCCTCCTGACTCTGGAGCCCGTGCCGCCTAGCTGCTCCCCTTCTCCGGGTCTCCTCTCCCCGGCATCAGTGAAATGACGGAACTTTGAACGACTTAGATTTATATATCATTTCGAGGTTTGCAAAGCACTTTTCAACACGATCTCATTTGAGCGGCTCACCGACCTGTGAGGTCGTCCAGTCTTCCCCGCTTCCTTGGAAGCTGTCGCTTTTTACTTACAGAATGATACTCTCTTTTATCTTTTCTTGGTGTGTGGTATGAGGTGCTACTTTACACCTAATTAAACCTGGGTTTGCTAGAGGCTGCTGGGAGTCTGAGCATTTCAGGCTGAACCACAGCAAGCATCCATTCTGGCTCCTTCCCAGAGTGAAAGGTCCCTCAGGGGAGGTGGGCTGCCAGGACAGGTGGGCAGCCTCTCCCCACTGGAGGTCTTCAGACAGAGGCTCTGTGGCAGACATGCTGTTGGACACACGCCGGTGGGAGCTCCTTTCGGGAGGAGAGCCGTGAGTGTCGATCGTGGCCAGGGCACTAACTTCCTCGCCCCTAGACCTTATTTCTGCACAAACTGGTGTCTGTCTGTGTCTTCCCATGGTGAGATCCCCCTATGATGATGAAGGCTCGGACTTGGGTCCTCATTCACCCACATCTCACACCATCCATCGACTTAGAATCTGTGGGGTGATGGGCATTTCATACATTCCCATCTTCTTAAAAAATGCTGAAGACAATATATACAGAATGAAAATTTAAAAAAAAAATGGCAAAGACAGGAGGGAAAGAGAAGGCGGAGGGGAATGAAAGGGAGGTAGACAAGGGGAGGGGCCAGTCCTCAGAAGAGCAGATTCCAAGAACTTAAAAATTCTTTAGAGCAGCTTTTTTGGAAGTGGCCCAGGATAGAATCAGAGGAGGTGCCTGTCGATGGGGGGGGGGGCACTGAACAAACTGTACATGAAGGTGTGAGCGGCTTTGGGGCCATTAGGCGTGACGGAGAGGGTGTCAGAGAAATTCGAGAGGGTGCGCATGAATGGATGCAAAGGGAAACCAGCAGACCAGGAGACAGCAGCATGATGGAGGCACTTTTGAAATGTGCAGGGGCTGTGACCTCCACAATAACTGGCCACGATCCTCGAGCACTAAGGCCCGAACGGGCTGCCCACCACAGAGAGGGAGGCTGAGACGCAGACGCCGGCCATGGCAGTGTGGGCGCTTTTTTTGTTTGACAAGACCCCATTTTGTTTTCCTCTTATTAGTTCTAGGTTGGACCTGAGGTTGGGGTGGGAGGAGAAACTGCCAGTGAAGTCAATAAACAATCATTTAAAATGATGCTGAAGCGGTTTGTTTGCCTTCCCCAGTTTCCACAGGAATAGCTGAGGACTGTCATCAGTCACCGGGTTCCCTGGAGGGAATTTCCATTGTTGAGTTCTAGTTCTGACTTCCGCTCTCATGGGAACAGCCCCTGGACTCGCACCAGTGAGTGCTTCAAAATCCTGTTTCTTGTTAAACGTCCTCTTGCCATCAAATGGAGAACTTTGGATGGGGTTGAGGAAAGTGACCCGAGGGGTTGGCGTGGTGTTCGGTAGAAGCAGGCCAAGAAGAGAGAGGGATGCTGGGAGTTGGTGGGCATGAAAGCTGGCATAGGATGCCCTCAGGATGGGCACTGCCCAGCAATGGTTTGGGAATGAGTGAAGATGACCTGGGAGGAGAGAGACAGTGGTGACAGGAGCGATTTGCTCCTGTCCGGGGGTAGATGAGGCAGTATCCTCTGTCTGATCTTTGTCTGGTCACTGTGTGACCTTCTTTTCCCATACGAGCAGGCACGAAGATAATGTCGGCACACAGGTGCCACGTTGTATGCCAGCCTCCAGGGGCTGCTTCTGTGCAGCTCAGGTGGGACAAATCCCCTCTTGAAGTGTCTAGCAAAAAAGTCAAAGCACTCTGGATCTGCCTGGACTGGCAGCCCAAAACTCGCTCCTTTCCCCAAGTTTACAGTCTCAGGGTTGGAGGACCCACATCAGGAGGCCTCTGGTCCAGCCTGAACAGGAATCCTCTGCCAAGGTCCCTGGATACTCCAGTGAGCTCTCCTGAGGCCTCTTCGATACTCCTTCCCTCCTCCTGTCTTCCCACTGAGCCGTCAGCCTCTACTCCTCACTCTGCTTACCCCCGACGTGGTCAATCTGGTACCAAAGGTACCTTCCCTGTGAGCCACCTCCCTGCCAAAGGCCCTCATCACTTCACACGTGCACTTTTTAAAAATGATTAATCAACTGTTAGTTTTCAGTCAAGGAAAATCTGCCTTCTGCCTCCCTCATCTCTCCCCTGCCCAAGTCCATTAAGAAAGAATTGAGTAAAACTCCTGTTAGAACATAGTGAAGTAAAATAGATTCTCATATTGGCCATGTCCATATATCCCTCTGTCTGTCTGTCTCTCTGTCTCTGTCTTCTGTTTCTCTGTCTCTCTCCTGTTTCTCTCTGTCTCTCTATCTCTCTCTCTCTCTCTCTCCTGTTTCTCTCTCTCTCTCCTGTTTCTCTCTCTCTCTCTCTCCTTCTGTTTCTCTCTCCTTCTGTGTGTGTCTCTCCCCTTCTGTTTCTTTCTCTCTCTCTCTGTCTCTCTCTCTCTGTCTCTCTCTCTGTCTCTCTCTCTCTCTCTCTCCCCCCCTCTCTCCTTCTGTTTCTCTCTTTCT
>CM053623.1:358527673-358575042 GCA_028646595.1 Phalanger gymnotis
CTCTCTCCCCCTCTCCCCCTCCCTCCCCCTCCCTCTCCTTCTCTCCATCCATCCGTCTCTGACTATCCAGCCATCCGTCTCTGACTATCCAGCCATCTCACGTCCCCAGCTTCTCTTGCCCCTCTCCCCACAACACACTTCTGGAGTCCTCTGAGAGCCCTTCCATCTCTCCAGTACCAGGTTTCAGCTGCAGTGACCCTCTGGACCACACGCTCTGAGCATTATGAGGTCATAGAAGGGTGGGCCAGCTGGGCCAGCCACTCCAAAGGGGGCTTTCAAAGCCAGGGTGTGCTTGTGGTCAGTCAGGGTGTCTCCTACAAGCCAATACTGGTCTCCAGCTCAACAGCCAACCAAAGAACAATGTTGCCAACCACCGAGTTGCATTGTGGGGGGTGGAGGAGGGTCCGCCTCTTGTCCAGAACCATCTTGGGTTCCTTGGAGAGAAGGGTCTGAGCAATGGGTTACCGACACAGAAAAGGGATGATTCCTCTCCTGCCTCCAAGATCAGGCCCTCATCAGCCTTCTCAGAGGCCAGGACCTGTCTTTCTAGAGTCTTGGAAGGAGCTTGGAGACCTGGAGCTAAGAGCAAGGCCTCCCTGGGCTGGGATCCTCCAGTAGCCGCCACTGCCTGTCTAGGATTCCCCAGCCCTGGCTAGGCAGAACAAAGCTAAGCCCCCTGCCACCCAGCTGTCTTTGTCAAGTAAACTGCCTGGTGCCCGGTGCCCTCGGCTCAGTCCTGTGGTGGACTCTTGTCTTCTTTTCTCCAGATAAACCATCCCCGCTGCCCCAGCCTCACGTTGACTCTTGGCTGCCCAGCCCTGCCGGCCCGG
The DNA here is from genome assembly GCA_028646595.1 of Phalanger gymnotis. NCBI lineage: Eukaryota > Metazoa > Chordata > Mammalia > Diprotodontia > Phalangeridae > Phalanger > Phalanger gymnotis. Next base: position 358,528,504 of record CM053623.1, read on the forward strand.
GAAGCGGCCAGCGTCCTCTTCACCCCATTTCCATTTTCTCCCGTGCTCCCCCTCTCAGGGTCTGTAATCCAAGCCACCCTCTCCCTGCCTCTGGCCGGGGTGTGTCAGTATGGAAACACCTGCCCGCCTTGTGACTGCCCCAGCTGTCACTGTTCCCTCAGATCTGTGGGCTATAAGCTCCTGGAGGGCAGGGCCTGCTTCTCATTTCTGTTTGTCTCGAGCCCTGAACCCAGTGCCTGGCATATAGTAGGTTCTTAACGAATGGGTTTTTTTGTCCTTCAGTGCATTTGTCTTGTTTCTCCAGATAGTCTTTATTGCCGCTTTGTCTGGGGGCTCAGTGTAGAGAGGTGTGCTGGCCATCTTCTTTGGACCCCACTCACTGGTTGGGGAAGGAGAGGACAGGCCTTTTCTGGGCTGGAGTCGATTCATGCCTTTGACTTATGCAGAGTTAGGGGCAGTCTTGGTGGGGTGGGTACTGCTGGTTTCTGGCATTTGATGACATAGGGTCGTAGGGCACCCCTCCCCACCATAGTGGGTTCAAGCTCCCTCCTTTGTAGCAGCGGTGGCATTTTTCAGGGACGTGGCCCAAAGTCTTAGTGATTGGAGCCTTCCCTGGCCCTGTTCTGAAGCTCTGGGCTTGGGGTGGGGGGCAGTCAGTGCCCGGGCAGTGCCCGGGGGGAGGGTGCCCTGGGAAGGGAGAGCTGCCAATGACCTGACCTCACTCTTCATTGCATCAGTCAGTCGATGAACCACAGCCCCTCTCACTGCCAGCGATCTAACTCCGGCTGTCAGTCCCACCTTTCTGGGCTCCTGCGGCCCTGTTCCTGGCTGGGGCCCCCCCATTTAGAGGGATGCAGTGGAAGGGGGGTGCATCTCTGCCAGGTTCCATCAGGGATGAGCAGGGTAGACACTTTGGTCCCCTTTCCCCCTTCAGTCTACACCAGACAGAGGATGGCTCTCCCTGGCCCAGAAATGGCTCGTGGCAGGCAGGAGTCCCACAGCTTGGCTTAGAAGCACTTACTGTGTGCCAGGAACTGAGCAAAGTGCCGAGATACAAAGAATGGCAAAGATGGTCTTTGCTGTCAGGATCTGGCAACCTGATGTGGGAAACAGCCTGCCCAGCCATGTACAAATAAGACACATTCAGGAAAAAAGTTGTGACCTATGTGCAGTGGGGAGGGGCTGGAATCAAGGGGGATCCTGGTGAAAGGGGGCCTTTAGCAGAGACCTGAAGGGAGTGTGGGAAGCCAGGAGGCAGAGAGGAGGGAGAGCATTCCAGGCAAGGGGCACAGCCCGAGGAAACGCCCGGAGTCTGGAGATGGCATGTGCGAAGGGGATCACTGCGTAAGCCAGAGGGAGAGAGTGTGTGTGTGTATGTGTGTGTGAGAATGTATGTGAGTGTGTGCATATGTTTGTGTATGTATGTGTGTGTGTGTGTGACTGTATGTGAGGATGTGTGTGAATGTATGTGACTGTGTATGTGTGTGTGTGCATGCATGCGCATGTGTGTGAATGTGAGTGAGGTTGCATAGGGAGACAGGAAACGTAGGAAGGGCTTTGAACGCCAAAGGAAGGATAGCCTGGAGTGGGGAGAAAACAAGGCTGGCTGGGACCTCACTTGTAGCCCCTCCTACCTGCAGTCTACCCTGGGCCCGGATGGCCAAGGGCCCCTTTGGGCGTCCCAGGAGCCCGGTCTGAGCCACATTGCCAGCCGTGGGCCAGGCGGGCTTTTGGCAGTCAAAGAAGGGGATTCCAGCCAGCAGCACTCCCTCCTCTCTGCCCTCAGGGTCCTCCTGCACGGAGGGTCACACACATCCCCGCCCCTTCGGTCCGACTCAGTCACCACTCATTGGGGCCAGGAGACCCCCGGGCACAAAAGGAGGTGCCCAGAAAGCCCCAGGCCCAGCATGGACGGAAGGGGAGTTAGCGGTTCGGAGAAGGGAAGGAACAAGCGGAATTCTGAGGCACTCGTGAACCTTCTGACCCTCGATAACAGCTAGCTGTTAATGTTGTATTCTACGGGGTGTACATGGGAGTATAACAAGCATTTATTAGTCGTCAGCTGTGTACAGTCACTGAGCTCAGTTCTTTAGACGCCCTAAGAGGTAGGAGGTCTCAGTAACCCCTATGTTAGAGATACAGAAACCGAGGCAGGTGGCAGGCGGTGAAGGGCCTTCAGATCCATTTATAAAGTAACTGGAGCAGCATTTGGACAGGTGTTGAAGCCAGGGCCTCCAGGTGAGCACGGCAGCCTGGGCACCAAGGTCACCCAGCCCCTTCTTGTAGAAAGACCAGATTCGCATCGTGGCTTCCTGTCTGGCAACCCCTTTTCTGTATATAGGAATGCATGTTCCCCAGCCCTTGTGACTGGCAGAATCTGAAGAGATAAAGTTACATGAATAAAGAGAGAGAAGAGAAATGGGGGTAAGGAGGGAGACACACAGAGGTGGGAAAGAGAGGGGGAGGGGAGAGGAAAAAGTAAAGGAGGGAGATGGGAAGGAGAGAGAGAAGGGGGAAAGAGAAGAAAGAGGAGGGAGATGGGAAGGAGAGGAGAGAAAGGGAAAGAGAAGAAAGGGGGAGAGGGAGGGGAAGAGAAAAGAAAGGGAGACATGAAGGAGAGAGGAAGAAGAAAGTGAGAGGAAAAAGAAAGAAAAAAGGGGAGGGGGAAAGAGAAGAAAGGGAGGAGATAGAAAAGGGGAGGAAGGAGACAGGAGGGGAGGGAAAGAAGGGGAAGAAGAGAGAGGAAGAGAAGAAAGGGAAGAAGGGAGAGAGAAGAAAGAGGAAAGAGAGAAGGAGGAGGGTGCAGAAGGGAAGGGGAGAGAGAGAAGAAAGGGAGCTAGAGACAAGGTGGCCTGGCTCGGGCACTTGCCTCCCTGGGGTCCTCCTGTGCCATGGGAGCCCCTGCCTGGGAGCGGGCAGTCTGGCCAGCTGGCACCGCCATCTTTGCAGGAGCCGGCTCCCCTGCCTTCAGGGTGCTTGTGGTATCATAGGAGAAGATGCAGTTGGGAGGGTCACCCGGGTCACGCATGACTCAAAGGGGCTCAGGCTGAAGCCTCTCATTTGGCTTGGTGAAGTGGCCGTGGGGTGTCAGAGAGGGCAGCAGACCTGCCCAGAGACTCCCAGCTCTCAGATCGTGGCCCCTCTTGGTGAGGGCTGGCATTGCATGTGACTGAGAAGGAGCGTTACTTAATTTGTTTCCCTTCAGTTGAATTGGTCTCTATTAGGCACCTGCTGTGTACATGCACCATGATGGGCTAGGAGGAAGTGGGCGCATGGTGGGTGAAGTGTGAGAGAGAAGGCAGGAGGGGAACAGAGGGATGGCAGGGCCCAGAGAATGCTGGCGACTCACCATTCTCTCCCTCCCCAGGGGTGAGTGGGATTTTTGGAGCCGGGCCACCGGACAAGACCAGGCAGGTAAGCACTTCCATGTGCGTGGCAGATTCACAGGGGTTAAAGAAAATTGCAGTTTCACCAACAATGAATGTGTACTGATGTCAACAATGTGTCCCTTTGTTTTCCCTGCTGTTTGAAAGTTTGATGGTTTTATAATGGTACCTCAGTGTTGTTTTAATTCACATCTCTTTGTTTAGTGATGATTAGAAATGCATTTGCCTCCTATGTCCATATATAGTATGTACACTTGTCCCCTAATGTATCCTTTATATTTTTCAACATAGCTTTCTTATCTGTCCTGTTTGCCAGACATACAGATACAGGCACAGGCACAGACACAGACACCGACATAGATATAGATACAGACATAGACACAGACATAGGCACAGATATAGATGTAGACACAGACATAGATATTAGATACAGACATAGACATAGACATAATTATAGAGATATAGATGTAGATTTCTCAGTGTGTTTGTTAGCTTTGTTTTCCTCTGTTAAATTGTTCATGGCCATTGACTCTGATGCCCTATCTGAAATTGTTCACACACACATACGCTCTCTCCCTCCTTCCCTCCCTCTCCCTTCTCCAGAAATGTTGATTCTGCCTGGAGACTGAACCTTTGGACAGATAGGGGTATGGAGGATAATTTCAAGAGGAGAGAGAGAGTGTTCACCCCCAGGGACTTCTCACTGTCCTTAAAGGGACCAAGGAATTCTTGGTGGTCCTGGTGAGCAGAGGAGGGGTTCAAGGCTGGTTAAAAGGGCCAGAAATGGACAGAATTCTCTGTACAGGGCATTCTGGATAGGAGGGCCAGAGAATCTGAACCAGGGTGTAGTATGGTGGAAGAAACCTGGACAGGTCAGCCCCAGAAGGGCTTCAGAAGCCAAGCTGAAACGTTGTCTTTGGTCCTAGAGGCAAAGGGGGCCCCCAGAGCTGAGGAGTGGTCAGGTTGGGCTGCCATCATATGGAGGACAGCGGTGATTGGCCGGGGATGACTATGTTCAGTCTTTTAGGGGTTTTTGCCCAGGGACAACTGTCTTAGGTCTTTTGGGGGGGTGGCTAGGGACAACTGTGTTCAGTCTTCTGGTGGGTTTTTGGTTAGGGACAGCTGTTTTGTCTCTTTGGTGGTGTTTGGCTAGGGTCAGCTGTGTTCAGTGTCTTGGGGATTTTTTGGCTATGGACAACTGTGCTCAGTCTCTTGGGGGTTTTTGGTTAGGGACAGCTGTTTTTGGTCTCTTGTGGAGGGTTTAGCTAGAGACTGCTGTGTTCAGTTTCCTGGGGAAACTTGGTTAGGGACAGCTGTTTTCAGTCTTTTGGGTTTTTTTTTTGTTGGCTAGAGACAGCTGTGTTCAGTCTCCTGGAGGGGTTTTGGCTATGGACAGCTGTTTTCAGTCTCTTTGGGGAGTTTTGGTTAGGGACAGCTGTTTTCATTGGGGGGGGCTTGGCTAGAGACAGCTGTGGGTAGGGTTGGGTTGGGGGTGGGGTTGGTTAGGGACAGCTGTGTTCAGTCTCTGGGGTGGGGGGAATGTTGTTTGCCTAGAGACAGCTGTGTTCAGTCTTCTGGGAGTTTTTTGGTTAGGAACAGCTGTATTCAGTCTTTTGGGGTGGGTTGGCTAGGGACAGCTGTGTTCCAGTATCTTGGGGATTTTTTGGCTATGGACAGCTGTTTTTAGTCTCTGAGGGGGTTTTTGGCTAGTGAAAACTGTTCTTGGTCTCTGGGGGTGTTTGGTTAGGGACAGCTGTGTTCTATCTCTTTGGGGGGGGTTGATAAGGGACAACTCTGTTAGGTCTCTTTAGGGGTTTAGGCTAGGGACAGTCATGTTCAGTATCTTAGGGGGAGTTTTCGCCTTCAGTTTCCCAGGACCCTCCTCTTTTCCCCACCCCCTTTTAAAGCATTTGATGATTGTGGGGTGGATGCTGTAGCTCACCCTAAGGCAAAAATGCATGACTCCCTTATTTCCCCTGTCCTGGAATGCCAGAATCCTTCCGTGTAAGGCTGCTGGTTAGTGGAGACCTGATCATGCCTGGGTGAGTCCCTTGGGCAGCGTTTAAAGGGCCTGCTGAGATGTGCAGAGGGCTTTTTGTGTATGTGATCTCAACCTTGCGAGGGAGGCACTATTAGGATCTGCATTTTACAGATGAAGAAACCATTGAGGCAGGTGGAAGTCCCGTGGATGGATTGGAACTCAGATCTCTGGCTTCGGGCCCAGGGCTCTGTCCATTGCTTCACCATCCCCAACTGCCTCAGGGCAGACCTCTCTCATTGGTCATCAAAGCTTCTTAAAAGCTTCAGTTGAAGGAACCAAGCAAGGGCTCTACAGTGGTCAGTTGTTGGGCTTGGAGCCAGTAAGCCACGAGTTCAAATGCTACCTCAGAGGCTGAATGACCTTGGGCAAGTCACTTAGCCCTTCCCTCCCACGGCTCCCTCCTTCCTTCATCAGCTCCGTGCCACCCCGTCCCCCACTCACCCCCTCCCCCCGCCCCTGCTGCCTGGGTAGAACAGCTTCTCTGCTTGAGCCTCAGAGTTTGCCAGTCTCTTCTCTTGCCATCTCATCAAGCCTGACAGATATCGTATTTCCCCACGTATAAGATGCACCTTAACATTGCGGCCCGAAATTTGAAAAAAAAATGTGTTACATAAAGTTATTGAACTCCAGTTTTGTTCATCTGCTCATAGCTGTTAGGCATCTTCTGGGCAAGTGTGGTGCATGTACGCATGCTCAGTCCATTCCGTTTCGTGAACCCGAAGCACCAATTGTGTCCTCCTTTGAAATCAGTAACTTCTTTTTCATCAGCAATTCTTCTTGCCTCGTGCTGAACCATCTTTGTGGACGCAGGAATTCCAACTGCCCTTTGCTCTTCAATCCATGTCTTCAGTTTCCTCTCTAAATCAGGCCGTTTTGCTGACTCACCTCTCATGGCCTTCTTCTGCCATGGCATGTTCAGTAGGGTTTCTTCTTCCTGCAGCCAGTCTCCGATTGTTTTCTCAGTCGGAGGAGGACCAAACATACGTTCAGCAACACGATTTCCATTCACTTTTGCAAACTGGATCACTTTTAACTTGAATTTAGCACTGTATGAAAATCTTTTCTGAACCATTTCTGGGCAGAATGTGGTAAAATGTAACCTAATATACCAGTAACAAATGTGAAATAGAGAGCGCAAAGACAACAAGCGTGGAAAAGTGGGAAATGCAAGTAAAAACATTTACAACCACTGTAAAAGATGCACCCAGTTTTTAGACCCCAAATTTTTCAGAAAAGGGTGCATCTTACACATGGGGAAATGTGGTATCCTGTGAGACAGATCCTCTCCACATCAGTCCCATTTTATAGATGAGGCCTCTGAGGCAGAGAGGCCATTAGTGGCTTGCTTGCCCAAGGTCACCTAGCTAGGAGGGCTCTGGCCTTGATCGCCCTTGTACCCCCAGGCCAGGAGGTGTTTGGCCACATGATATCAGCCATCAGAACTCCGCCCCCCTCACCTTCCAGCCCCCGGAGGTTTAATGCGGGGCTCCTCCTGAGGAGGCGGCTGCCATGGGCTCCTCTCATGGTTCTTGGGTTCCTTAGGTCAAATGGAAGCCAAAGAATCCAAGCGAGCCAAGGAATCCAAGCGAGCCAAGGAATCCAAGCGAGCCAAGTCTGCGCGCCACTGTGGTGCCTCCAGCTGTGACCCTGCGGCCCCTGAGTCCAGTACGGACCAGGAGGACAAGTCTCTGAAGACCTTTATCATCCCCAAGATCTCACGGACATGTGAGAAAGGTACCAACCGCCGCTGTATCTGCTCCACCGCCTGCCCGCTGGCTTTCTCTAGGACCGGCTCTCGGGGACCACCCCACCCCCAGCCTACTCAGCCGTGTTGTAACGGTCCCTATGTTAAGACTTGGGAGATGGCTCAGGGCAGCCCTCGCTCCCCGCCTTGGCTACCACGGACCTGGCCGATCTGGGACGCTTCTGACCCTTGAGAGGAAAGGGGAAGCCGGACGTCCACCTTTGTTTGCCCTGGTCCAGCCAGCTGATCTTGTCTGCCGGCCCGGGGAGGCCAGTTAGGACATGCTGAGCAATGTTTGTGGGGAGGCTCTTCTCTCTGGGACAGATGGCCCAGGCACTGGGTGTTCTTTATCTCTTGCCTGTTGGCTCTCAGAGGAAGGTCACCAGAGGGACGGTGAGTGTGCCTGCTGCCCTGCTGGGCCTCACACACACCCTGGTCAGGGAGCCTGGATCCTGTAAGTTGGTGCCTGGCGTTGTAGGGCAGACGTCGTGCCAAGGGGGCAGATTCTTGAGCAGCCCTTGAGGGCTTCTGGTCACCTTGCTGAGAGCCATCGTTCCCTAAGCACCCAAAGAACCCCAGAGGCCCTGGAGCCCCCCACCCAGGGGACTCCCCAGGGCCCCAGCAAGGCTGCCTGGACAGCTTTGTGTCCGCAGGTTCCTTCCCCTCCCACATCCCTGCCCTCTTCTTGGGCTTGGTGACCCCAGCCAGCCTTCCTGACCTAAGCCTCCAGTGGTCTGAGGTTGGGAATCTTGAGCCTCTAGCCCTGGGGTCTCTGTTTCCATGTTTAGAGAGAGCCCTGAGCTAAGGTAAGGAGGAGGATGCCGAGCGTGCGACCTCCCGGAGCTCATGGTGGGGTCAAGTGGGAAGACCCTAGCCCCAATCCCCACGGTGCCCCTTCCAGGTGAATGAATGCATGTGTGGGGATGCCTGGGCCGGGGCACCGGGTCATGCGCTCTCCTTTCTGGCTTCATCTGCAGCGTACTTGTCAACTTGCCACACCAACTGGAGGGAATACAGTTCCATCAGCCACACGCTCACCCAGTGCAGACTGGACCTGAGCTGCGAGCTACAGGCGGCCTGGCAGTTTGGGGAAACGAAATTAGTTCACAATGAACATCTGGAGAGGAGTTTTTTGGCCAAGAGGTGAGTTCCCTCGATGTGGAGCGGACCTGTGGGATGTGGCTGTGACAGACCAAGCTCACTGGTCTTGGCAGACGTTTAACGTCGCCAGTGCCCCTAAGCCCAGGGAGCTGCTATCTGCCTGAGAGGCCCATATGAGGCAGTTTCTCAGAATCAGCCTGAGGATGGCCCATCTTCATTGACTTTGGAGATGGCTCTTATCCTCAGATGAGGTGGCTTGGCCACTGTCAGTGCCAGTTGTGACTTCTGAGAATGTCTTCCTCCCTGGTTTTGTAGCTCAGTAGATACGTGTAAATTTACTTATGATGGCATTTATACCACACTTCAAGGCACAAGCTGTCTTCTTAGAAATGTTAGAAGAGGAATCATGGAGCCTTTAATGGGCTGGCTCCAAAGAGGGCATCACCCTCCCTAGAAGGGCTAACTACCCCCGAACCAGGGAGGCAGTGGGTCACCGGCCAGTACAGAGACCGTCCTGAGCAAAGTCCTGAGGAAAACAGAAAATGGCCACCAGGGAGGAGGTCTTCAGAAATACCCTCCTGTCTGACCAGTTCTCAGGAAATCCTCCTGTTGGTTTTGTCTGTTCAGAAAGCTTTGCAGCTGGCTCAGTAGGAAAAGAAACACCAATCCTTGTCCCCCTGCCCTCTCCCAGCCTGGTCTGTTTCCTGGGAACTGCCTTTTCTTCCAAGGCTTCTCTTTCTTCCGCTGATAGAAGAACGTACCAGCACAGCCCGCCTTTGGGGTCCTCAGCCCCACAATTTGGTTTCATGATGTTGTGTGACCCCAAGATATTGTGTGGCACAACAGAGAGAGCCCTGAGCTGGAGTCAGTCTGATGCCAGTCCTGCACAAGCCCTTAGCAGCTTCAGGACCCTGGGCAGCCAGTGTCTGTGGGCCTCAGTTTCCACATATGTGAGTAGGGATCACGGCAGCACCAAGATCAGGTGAAATAATGTTTTCAGGGTGCTTTGCAAGCCTTGAGATGCTGTCGAAATGCTCGCCATTGATGAGAATGACCTATATAAGTAGTGATTTGTGGCCAGCGTTTCTGTGGCACTCAGCCGGCTCTCCCCAGCCCCAGGCCCAGCGTTCTGCCCAGGGTTTGCCTGGTGTGTTGGCTGGTACTTGCTGAACACTCCTCAGCCTGCCCCAGCCTGCCTCCCGATCCCGCCCATCTCCGACAGTCATTCTTTCAGCCGGGGATGCTGCTGACCCTCCTGAAAGCGGCTGCTGCTTTCTCTCTTCCCACTGCACCCCGTCCATCCCTCCTCCACATGCCTTGGCTCATTCCCATGCTGGCCGGGCCTCCTCTGCTCCCATAGCACTTTGTATACACTTTCCATGCCCTTTTATCTGTGAACGTGGTGTTTACCCCTGGAAAGTGTAACACTGGCTGGTCACTCCTGTGTAGCTGGTGACCGCGTCCCCTCCTCCTCTCTTTCCCAGGACTTCTCCCCAAGGTTGGGAGGTGGGGCAGGGGGTACGGATGGGTCAGGCTAGGGAGTCTTGTGGGGAGATGTTCCCCAGTCCCCCTTTATAGGAGTACCGGGAAGACAGGGTCAGTGGCTCATAACATTAGTCCCCATTGGGGAAGAGCTGAGACCCATCCACCCCGCTCCTCCTAGAATCTGCTTCCCACTATCCCCCTATACAAACGAAGATGGCCGGCAGCCTCCCTGCTCCAGCCTCTGGTCTCCCCCACTCCTCCCTCTCTTCTTCTTGGCTGCCCACCCTCTGCCACCCCAGAGCTACCCAGGACCCTGCTTCATTCACAATGGCCCCCTTGCTGGCTTTTCCCAGCCTCTCCTTTGGCTTCCTTTGCAGGAGCTTTCCCCCTTAGCGAATTTATACCCACCTTTCCTTGACTCGGGAGTGGCCACCTTTTCCCAAATGGGTCTCCAGCCTTGACCTCTTACCTGTCCAGGGCTTGTGACCTCAGCTGTCTGCGTACGAACCACTTTTACCCGCAGCCATGTCCCCAGAGAGAGAGAAAGGGAGGGATAGAGGGGTGCCCTCAAAGCCCCTGCGTCAGACTCTGCCCAGCGCAGTGACCCTGAACAGGTCACTCCTTAAGACTCTGGGCGGTTCCAGGAGACATACCTCATATGTGGCACAGGCCCCTTTGGGGGCCCTCGGGGGAAGCCTGGGGACTCCTTCTTAGAATCGTGGTTTTATATGCATGCGCTAGCATGCACAGGATGCTGAAGGAAGCCAATTCTAGTGAAGTAAGGCTACAGCTGTTTTTCATCTGGAAGTCTCAGGCCTCCTACATCGGTGTTTCCAGGACCCTGGGTTAAGCATCCCTGCTCTAAGATTAGGAGTGGCAGAGAAGGGGCTTCCTCCCTGAAGAGGTCCCCATGGAGGACCAGCCCCTGCCCCATAGGCCCAGTGTGACTCCTTCTGAGATGTCGGCAGGTTTCATCCTGTGGTTAGGGACCATGAAGGAGGCCGATAGGGTCCTACCTACCTCTGCGGCCAAGAAATGACCTGGGAGGCCATCAGGTGTGATGCCTTTATTTTTATAGATGAAACATGCCCAGGAGACTGAGGGTGCCAGGGTCCTAGCTCTGAGGACAGCCAGGCCACCCCCTAATCTTCCAGATGACCAATGAGGACCAGAGTCCCGTGATGGTGATGGGGGCGGTGGGCATCCTCTGGTCGCTTCCTGGCTCCTGGCCTGGCCGAGGGCCCTCCACGATGCCTCTAAACATTGCCATCTGCCCCAAGCCCAGCAGCCCAGCTCTCACTGACCCCCGGTGCTTCCTCCTAGGACGGAGATGCGAGAATACGGCCGGCGAGGCCGCGAGCTGGAGGAGCATTACTGCTTCTTGGCACTGTCCCACAGAGCCATGTACCGCACGTACCACAACGGACTGTGCGCCCGGGAGTCCACCATGAAGGCGCTTGGCAATCCCCTGCTTGGCGTCTACTTGTTCAGGCACGCCGATGTCGCCTTGAGTTATGCACGCAGTAGGAAGCACCGTGTGGAGAGTCTCATGATTTTTAAGGTAGGCCAGGTCCTTGTGGTTATTCGCCCATGCAGCTTCTGAGTACCAGCCTCACAACTATTTGGGGGGGCTTCCATCCCAAAGATTTACAAAATAAGCAGTGATTTCTCAGGGTGGAGGGGGCACTAAGAACAGGGGGCATCAGAAAAACTCTCGTGTTGGAGGGGAGAAGAGAGGGAGTATGCTCCAGGCACAGGGCACAGCCTGTGCAAATCCTTGGAGGTGAGAGATAGCAGGAGCAGCAAGGAAGCTGGTTTGGGTGGAGAGTACAGTGTGTGCATTGGACTGGTGGATGTGGTCAGTGTTCTCCACTGAGGTTATCACCGTCAGCCCTCCTCCAGCTCTCCACCACACTGGGCACGGAGGGCTGCGGTAACCCACACGGTGACAGCGTCTCCACTCTTGTCCTTCTGGCGCAGGGGCCATCATTTAATGCTCTATCCCTCCCTCCCTCCCTCCTTCCTTCCTTCCCTCAGGTTCTCTATGGAAAGGTGAAGAAGATCCAGCCCATGATGGACAAGAGCAAAGCGTGTCTGGACCCTTCACCGAATTTTGACTGCCACATGTCGAGACTCGTCCCAAAGCCCAAAGACCCCATCGAGCAGCAGGCCCATGGCTCGGCCGTACGTCTACTTTTCCTTGTCTTCCCTCACTTGCCCGGGTCTGGGGCTGTTCGCAAAGCCGCGTCACCACCTCCATCATCATGGTAGCCACCACAGTAATGATGACAGGCATGGTGCCTCCAAGTTTGCCACGCACTATACAAATGTCCTCTCCAGTGCCCACAGCAACCTTCATGCACAAGATGGGAAACTGAGGCACGGCTGGGAGCTCACCCAAGGTTACACTGCTAATAAGTGTCTGAGGCTGGGTTGGCCAGCACCAAGTGACCTTGAGTTGCTTGGAATGTTCCCACTGAAGTCGAGGTGGGACAGCGGGGGAACCCAGTTCAGTGCAGCCTGTTGCTTTAATTAATTCGGGAAAACCCCAAAAATGAATGAACTATACAGTAAGGAAGCTGAGACAGGAACGAGGCCCCACAGTACACTGAGGGCTGGGTCTGGCGTGAGGAGTTCAAATGCAGCCTCAGACACTTCCTAGCTGGGGACCCTCAGTCTGTCTTCATTCCTCCAGTGCAGGGTCGTAACAGCACCTTCCCTGCAGGGCTGTGGTAAGGTCATCTTTGCAAAGTGCGTAGCCTGGGGCCTGGCACGCAGTAGGTGCCTAATGAATGTTTGCCACCCTCATCATTATTGCTTGCCAAGGCTCACACAGCTAGTGGAAATCAGAGTGAGATTTGAACCCAGTGCTGGGGAGAGGGCAGAACCTTGGATTCGAATGCAGAAGCCATAGATTTGAAGCTGGCCTCTTTTACTGACTCTGCTCGTCAGAAGGCCCTTCTCCATTTCTCCCAGAAGGAGGTTTTAATTTAATTTAATATTAATTTATTCTGTAGAATAAAGAATTCTGTGGCCACTGCCTTCCTCCATTCAGGTTGTTTGTCCCCGTGCGGCCTGTCGCACAGTTAGTGACAGCGGCCCTGGTCCTGTGGTTTCTTCACCATTTGGGCGTCTTTGTGGCCTGGCAGCCTCTGACCCCAGGTCCAGAATAGATTTCATATGCCCCACGAAACTGCCTGGGGAAAGGAGGAGCCGTCAGGCCTCATTAGCTAGCAGGGCTTCCATAGAGTTCAGATTGTTGGCGACTTGGGGAGTCTATCCATCTCTATCCCCCGCTTCCCCCCACCGCAAGCTGCCTGTCACTAAGCCGGCCCTTGGCTGTCCTGGTCATCCCTAGAATGGGCTGATCAACCACACGGAACAGGAGCAAGAACAGAGATGGGCCTTTCCCCTACCTGGTCTTTGGTCAGTGCAGTCCTCTAGGAAATGTTCCTGAAATGTAGTCTGGTAGAGGTGTGTAGTGTGTGGTATGGCCAGGCTGGCAGTCCAAAAGTCTTGGGTTCAAATGTAGCCCAGATGCACAGTGATGTGTGTCCCTGGTCAAGTCACCAGGTAGATGAGTGAGTGAGAACTCTATGTGTGAGTATGCTGGTACCACGTCTTAGGAAGGGCATCGATGGGTTTGAGAGCATCCCAAGACAAGTGGGAATGGCGGAAAGCCTCTAGGTTATGCCGTATGAGAATCATTTGAAGGAGCCGAGAGTATCGAACCCCACAAGAGAAGACCTTTCTCATTTCTGTTTGCTCATACTTGAAGAGTTGTGCCATGGAAGAAGGATTAGGTTTGTGTTTGGGCCCCCATGGGTGGAACTAGGGACAATGGGTGGAAACTGGAGAAGGAGAGGATTGGGAAAAAGGAAGCTACTTAGGAGGCCACTGTGACAATTGTGTGGGGGGCTGTGGTGTCAGGCATGCCCTTTGCCCCCTCAGACACTGGGAAATTACACATGTGTTCAGAAGTCGACATGTGGAACCTGTCCTGTGCAGACCACAGTAATAGACACGGAGCCGCGGCAGAAGGGACCCACCTCACCGGAGCCCCACGAGTACCCCCAGATGCTGGGAATCAGAAACAGAAGCAATGGCAGCCAGGGCTCAGGAGAGAAAATGAGGCGTGAGGCAAGGTCCCCAAACTCTGAGCTGCCACCACGGCCCTCCTTCTCAAGGGAGAATTCTCTGCAAATGTGCACGAACAAATCCTCCCATGGAGTTTTAGCCACTGCAAATCAACCGATCGGCCCAAAAAGACCTGAAATTCAAGAAAATCTAGATGAAGTGGAAATCAGAAAACTGGAGATGAATCAGAAGAAAACCTCCCAGCTGCGTCTTTGAAGACTGCTGACGCCTGGAAACATTTAGCTCATCTGGGCCCCAAGAATAGGGCGGAAATCACGGGCCCAAAATAGGAAATGAAGCCAGAACATCGCCGCAGAGGAGGCATTGGAATCATCGCGATGACCAGCTCGGACATGGGGGCAGGAGAGACCTGGGTCCACATTGCATACTGAAAGAGGGGCCCAGGCCAGATCTCCTCATTGGGGGTAATCAGACACCCACCCCCAGGGGCCTGTTGTGAGGAACGAGCAAGGTCATATTCGCCAAGTGTGTGGCCCGCCTTAAAAGCCTTACAGAAGTGCACGTTGCTATCATCATCGTTAGGAGTAGTCATGTACATTTTCAGTCGTGTCTGACTCCTCATGACCCCATTTGGGGTTTTCTTGGCAAAGACACTGGAATGGTTTGCCATTTCTTTCTTCAGCTCATTTGACAGATGAGGAAACTGAGGTAAATTGGGTTATTTGAGTTGTCCAGGGTCACACAGCTGGGAAGTATCTGAGGCTGGATTTGAACTGAAGTCCTCCTGATTGCAGGCCCAGAACGCTACTTACTATTCCAACAGGTTGCCCTATTAGCCCAGCAAGACCATGATAAATAATCCTGTTTCTTTTAGTTGGCCAGCAAAACCAAAAATTAAAAAGAAATGGAGGATTATTTACAGAAATTTTAAATGCCAATTAATATGAAATGAAAAAGATTTTCTAAAAAAAAAAGAGTTTTATTCAGGTTGTGACAATACCGAAATGAGTGTTTCAGTATAGAAGTTACACAGAGCACGAGAATGAATGTCCATGAGCCTGCCTGTCCCTGCTCAGTCTGGGCTGGCTCGTCCTCTGTGGCCTACAAAGCCATACCACCTGGCTGGGATTCCTTCTGCCCTTGCTTCTCTTCTCTGCATTAAAAAAAAGAAAGGCTTTCATGACCTGCTTTCCATCTTCTGGCATCCCTCTGAATTTCGCCTCTGCCCTCCCATCTCCCAACCCCCCTTGGAAAAAAAGACACCCCTTGAGGCAGATAGACATAATGGAGCAAAGCAGATCCCCATCTTGGATGGTTGGAGCGATGTCTCGTTCTGCCGCCAGGGCCCCTCACTGCTCTGTCAGGAGAGGGGCCTGCTCCATCTTGGGACTCCCTGCTGGTCTGGTGGTGATTGGCAAACATGGCAGTCTTCACAGAGAATGGAACTGAGCTAGCGGGGAAAGGCGGGGGACCCTTGGCCTTCTCTCGGTCAGTCCTGGCTGGGGCTGCTGAAGCAGCAGGCTCACCAACACCTGGAATCAATACAGAAGATTGGAAATGAAGCCAGTGGGACTGAAATGCAGCTTCCTGCTTGAGAAAGCAGCAGGTTCAGGGGCTTCCCTGGCTAGGGAGCCTCCGGAGGAATAGCTCATCCAGGCTGGTCTGTGGGTGACTTCTGTGAAAGCTTTGAAGTACATCTAACGTGCGCTACATCATGGTCCAAGTGAGAGTGAGAATAGGGCACCATCTGTGTGCAGGATGCTGGAATGGGTGCTCCAGGAGGACACACACGTGCCTCTGGCTTACCTGTGCATGCCTGTGGGCGGAGCAGTCATAGGTTGATGTAGAATGGACGACATGTAGCCACTCAATGAATGAATATGAGGAACTGGGGGAGAGAAAGGCCAGAGTCCAGGATGACCGCACGCTTCCAAGACTGTGTGCCTTGGAAGGGGCCGCCTTCAGGATTAACAGAGAGCTTTGGAGGAGGAAGGTTTGGGGCAGAAGACGATGGGATCCCAGTGGGTTGCATGGAGCCGAAGAGGGATCGGCCTGAGCCAGGGGCCACGTAGCTTTGGAAGCTGTCTGTGTGGAGAGGCCAGGAGGGGCAGTTGGTTTTTTAAATGGCCTTCCCAGTTATCAGGAGCCTGCCCTTGAGAGCAAAGGCACGAGTTTTATTTGAAGGAAAAACAGCAGCCCCGGCCGTGCCCCCAGATGGCCCCCTTCACCCACAGCTGGGCGAGGTGGCGGCCGTGGGCCGTGCCCAGCCTTGACCAAGAGAACCAAGTACAGCCACGGTGAGGATCCAAACGTCCTGGCCGGTGGGTGGCTGTGATGGAGTCTCTAGGCAAAAGTGCCCTCCTCCTTCCCCTACCCCACACCTTCATGGGCCCTGACAGATGAGGAATGAGGACAGGGAGGAGAAAAGGCACCTCCCTTGGGGGTTACTGTGAGGGTCATGTGAGATAATATTGGTGAAGAACTTAGCACAGGGCTTGTCACATAGTGGGTCCTACATAGTCCCTCACTTCTTCTTTCCTTCTCATTTCCTTCTTTCATTGTTTTCTTTCCTCCGTCTTTGCTTTCCTCCCTTCTTTCTTTCCCTCCTCTTTTTCCTTCTCTCTTTTTCTACCCTCCCCCACCCCAGCTTTTGCAGAATCTGTGTCTATAATAACAAGCATCTGCAGGTGCTGTCAGTGGGCCGGCTCCAGTACCGATGCACAGCAGAGATGAGAGAGACTGCTCTAAGCAACGCCTGAGGGCCTCTCCCCCAGCGTGACTGGTGGCGGCCTGCATGAGGAGCTGGCCTTCCACTTGCACGGGGAGCTGCTGGCGGCTTGTTTCCTAGGCAACCAGGAGGCAGGCCAAGGGAGATGTTGGAAGAGGCTTTCTGGGGTGTCCTCTGCTGCCACTGCTGCCATCAGGAAGACAGAAACAAAACCTCTCCCGTTTCTTCCCCTCACTGGGGGCTCCTCAAAGACGCCAAGCCCTGATTGGGACCCCAGTGTGTGGGGAGGGGGTAGGACAAGCAGCATTTTTTAAGATTGTTGGGTCAGAGTGTAGGCATCTCAAGAGTCTGCACAGGCAAAGATGGAGGGTTCAGTGGAGAGTAGAGTGGCAGCCCTGGCATCTGCAAGATCTTGCCCGAGACAATGACTGGCTGTGTGACTCCAGTCACCTCTCCCTCAGTCTCCCCATCTGGAAAATGGGGGTAACAACAGCTCCCCTGCCGTGGGTGGTCATGGGTGCTTTGCAGACCCTAGAGTGGCTCGGGATGTCCCACTGCCACCTTGGATCTTGGTGGGCGGGAGGAGGGTGCACGTGGTTTCCATTTTTCTCTGTTCTGTCCATTGCAGGTTTATCTGTACGAGTACAACACGTTTTCGAAGCCCGTGGACAAGCCGCGGCAGTGTCTCCCATATGCTGCCGTGACGGTCAGATTCCTGGGTCACAGAGCAGAGAGCCGGCCGACTATCACATCCCTGCGGTTTCTCTCCACGGGATTCCCCAGGTGGCCTGGTAAGCACGGGGTCACCCTCTCCATTGGCCAGTGGGAGAATGAGTCACAGAACCGTGTCTGGGGCAGGAGCCCGAAGGGCATTGTTAGATTCCATTTAAAAATAAGCAAAATGTATAAAGCCAAGGGATCTCACGGGCGTGCTGGTAAAATGTTGGACATCCAGGTCGGGGGTGGAGGGCTATTCCACAATGCCCTTTGAGGCTTATGCCACATCATTGGTCTTTTCTCCCATCACTTTAAGAAGTTGTAACAATCGACAAGGCTGTCAGTCCGGCCTTGACTGGTGGCCTGAGCCCATCTCCAAGGTCAGAGCTGCCTCCAACCCTGCCCAAGCCTCCTACTCGGTCTTCCTGAGGGCTGCCCAAGAAGTCAGGATAGACCACAGGTGGGGAGCCTGCGGCCTCAAGGCCACACGTGGCCCTCTAGGTCCTCAAGTGTGGCCCTTTGACTGAATCCAAACTTCACAGAACAAATTCCCCTAATAAAAGGGTTTGTTCTGTAAAACTTGGACTCGGTCAGAAGGCCGTACCCAAGGACCTAGAAGGCCACGTGTGGGCCCCGAGGCCGCAGGCTCCCCATCCCCGGGATTGGCTGTGCCATAAAGATGTCACAGTGAGGAGACAACTGCCATTTACAAGACACCGATTGCTGGTCTTGGCGCTTTTCTCCGTGTCCTCTCTCTGTGGAGGACCTTTGGGTGGTCTCTGGGAGTGTGGCTGTGGTCGCCACCTCCAGGACAGCGTGGTCTTTATTTACTGCATGGCGGGGGGAAGAGCAGCAATCTTGAATATCTGGCATGGTAAAGTTAAAATAGAGCAGTTCCATTATGGGTGCTCCCGTCCCCATGTTTTTGCCTTAACTGTTTCCCCTGCCTGGTGTGCTCTCCTTTTTGGAATCCCTAGCTCCTGCCGAGGCTTCCCTAATTCCCCAACCAGAATGCTCTTTCTCCCCAAATAATTAGTTTATGATTCTGTTATTTCCTCATTACATACACATCATTCTCCCTTGAGGGCTAGGCCTGTTTCATTTTTGTCATTGTATCTGCAACGCCTAGCCCGGTGCTTGACGCAGAGAAAAGGCACTTTAGCAGATGTTTGTTGATGGACTGATGGATTTCTCAGAAGCTAGTTTAGACTTTGGGGTGGGGGGGGATGGGGTACCTCTTTCTCCCTGAGGCTGAACAATCCTGGTCCTTCAGCCATGCCTCCTGGGCCTTCCTGGTCCTGCTTGTCCATTTTTCAAGAACCTCTCTGGTTTATCAGTGTCCTCCATAAACTGGGGTGCCCAGGCAGGACCAGGACTCTGTGTGGAGTCTCATCAGGGTAGAGGATAGTGGACCAACCTTTGTTGGTGGCCACATTCCACACGTGCTGCTGACTCCTCCTGAGCTTGCGGTCCCCTGAGAACCTCAGATTCTTTTCTGAACAGCTATTATTTACTAGTGTTTCCCTCCATTTAAGGCTTTGAAATTGATTTTTTGGGTACCTAAATGTAAGACTTTACATCTGTCGCTATTGAGTTCCAACTTCAGACTTCCAGCCTGTCAGGAACTTCCTGCATGCTGAGTCTTTCATCACCGGCTTTGTGTTGCCTACAGATTTGGTGACTGTACAGTCTGTGCCTTTCTGGAAGTCAGTGGTCCAAAGGTTCAGTAGCCCAAGGCTGCGGACAGACTCCTGGGGCCCTCCCTGGAGACCCCCGCCAGCCACCCTGACATTGAACCAGTCCCTCCTGCTCTGAGACTGGCCGCCCCATTAGATCTGAGTCCATCTGTGTGTGACCCCTTGACGTTCTGTCTTTGCAGCATCACCGAGCTGCTTGAGAAGCTTTAGTGCAGGGCTCTCAGCTCTGTGCGGTTTAGAAACCCCGTCAGTGAGGGAAGGGAAGGCAACCTGGGAGGTTGTCATCAGTCGTGTTCTGCTCTCTGTGACCCCATGGGGGTTTTCCTGGCAAAGACACCCACGTGGTTGGCCATTTCCTCCTGCATTGGATTAAGGTTAACAGAAGCTGAGCGACTTGCCCAGGGTCACACAGCTAGTGCGTGTTTGAGGTCACATTTGAACTCGGGTCTTCCTTGAGGCCAGGTTAGCTCTTTGGAATCTCTGGTTTACTTCTCAGGTGTTCTCTCACTGTCTCTTTAATGAGAGTGCCAAGCTGGTAGGTCGATGAGATCGATGCTGGCCTGCCCTTTTTACGTTTAAACATCCTTGGTCATGGCAGCAAAACGCCAGACTACTCCACTCATAGGGATATTGATGCAGGGAGCTTCTGGTGGGAAGACTCCCTTCGTCGGCCAATGCAGAGCAGTGAGTTACCATCCTGGAAAGCTGCTGAGAGCCACGGCGGGTCAGGGCCCTTGCCTGGGGTGACCTAGGCCCAGGATGCCTGAAAGGTGGGACTTGAACCCAGATTGTCTTGGTTTGAAGGGTCGCTCATTAACGCTGTCTCAGGGATCTCCATCCTTACTGCTTCTCCTCAAGCGCACACCATCCTTGCTGAACTTTAATCCAAAGCCCCCAATCCAAATTTTTGATACTCATGGTACTATATCCGACCCACTTTTGTGTGGATGTAACCTCTTTTTCCCCCTGGCCTTGCAATGCTAGAAAACCATTTAAAGTTTCTCCACAATATCCTTCCCCACCAAAGATTTAACATTGGGTAGTCAACACTCCTTCAGCGAGCCCTTACTTTACACCAGGCATCGTGTAAGTGTTAGGGACACAAAGAAAAGCAAACACGTGGTTTCCTGTTCTCAAAGAGTTCCCATTGTACAGGGAGACTGCAGACAAAAAAAAGTACAGTAAATTATTTTCATGCTTGTGTCTATATGTACATACACATACGGAGAGAAAAGAGAAAGAGTGGATTCAGGCAGGTGTGCCCAGAGGGAATGCTCTAGCAGGTGGGGGGAGGGGGAAGGCCCCTTTCAACAGAAGCTTGCTGGGGGGAGCTGAGAGCTAGAGATGAGGAGCCGGCGGTCTTTGTATAGGAAGGGTGGAATGAGAAATTATCTGATAAAAGATGGATAACTTCCAGAATCTTTTCTAGCCTTCAGAACTTTCTCCCCTTCTTAGATTTTCACCTGGCTTCATGCTCACCAATTACAGGGAAACAATTTCAC
The DNA here is from genome assembly GCA_028646595.1 of Phalanger gymnotis. Classification (NCBI taxonomy): domain Eukaryota; kingdom Metazoa; phylum Chordata; class Mammalia; order Diprotodontia; family Phalangeridae; genus Phalanger; species Phalanger gymnotis. Next base: position 358,549,003 of record CM053623.1, read on the forward strand.
CCACATGTTCTTTTTTTTTCTTTTTAATTCTCAACAGAAAAAAGGGGCTCCCTGAATAACTGTACAATTGCCAAGAGAATCGGGAAGGGAAAAGACGCCACGATTATCTACGAGCATTTCCCGAAGTCCATGGATTCCTCGGCCCAGGACAGCTGCTCCTGTGCTGCAGAGATGAATCCTTTGGCCGCCGATAGAGCTTCTTCCTGTGGAAGTGCACAGAACAATAGCTTCTTGGCTGTAGGCACCATCGATGGCCAGACCGAGCATAATTTAGCAGAAAGCTACAACCTGCCTCAAGTGCAAGCACCTGAGGCTAACCCACCCCTCCCACCCAGCATGGATGCCACTCAGAGTGGGAGTGGTGACGTGTTGATAAACTTTGATAACCTCGAACAATTCCTCACCTCCCTTTCTGCTGCAGTGTCTCTTCCTAACAGCATTGGTACCAGTACCGTGACGACCTCAAAGCTCATCAAGGACCCTCGGCTGCTGAGAAGAGGAGGATCCTGTGACCGAGCAAATCCTGAGACAGGCTCCAGAGAGAGCAGGGAAGAATGCCCTGATTCAGAAGCGAATCCTGCGCCATCCCTGCCCACGGATGTTGTTCTCCCCTCCGGAGCTGTCCCTGGTGAGCTCATGACGCTCAGTTGGGGCTCTCCTTGTTCTGAGGGCACATTCTATCAGAGCTGTGACTATGGAGCTATCCGTGAGGTAACCATGGAAGATGCAAAACAACATGCTTCTGAGGAAGTCATTCCAGAACATGACACCCAGGAATATAGTGAAAAAGAAAGGCATGACTCCAGCCGTATGAACAGGATCCTTCTGCCAGTTAAGAAACAAGCGAGGGGAAAGTACATCTCAGAGATGAGTCACTTTCCTAGAAAGGGCATGTCAATGGATACTAGTCCAGAGAGGCTTAGTGACCCTAAAACATGGAAATTACAGCCTGTTGACTTCAAAATTGTGCATGAAAGACTTCGACCACCTTCTCCTCCAGAACCTCTCCAGGCTCAGCAAGAAACCAGAAATAAATTCATTCAGGATACTCAAAATATGAAAAACCTGAACGCAGATGCAGAAAACCGTTCCAAACAAGGAAAAAATAAATACTCCAAGAAAAAAGATAGTTATGACTCTACTCATGGAGAAAGGAAGAGTAGCTTAAGAGATTGTTTTCTTCCCCGTGAGAAGCGCAACACTTTGATTTTATCCCAGGAAGATGGTGAAGCCTGTAAAAAGCCTCAGAGACAGGGGCCATCTATTCTGGAGAAACCTTCCCCATCACCTGCAGAACAAGAAAGCAAGTCAAACCCCAAACACATACCTAGTAAATCAGAAAATGATTTCCCTCCTGTAAGTGCACAGAAGTCTTCAAAACATTGCCTTGAAGAGTGGTTGAGATGTGAAAGAATGTACATTGATAAATATTTTTCCAAATCTACAAAAGTAACAGAATTGAAAATGGGAAATGTGCATCCGATACCCGTTGGTACGGAGACTGATGCTTCCCAGGACATGGACATCATTGTTCAGACCAAAGAAGAGCCTCGTGATGTGATTAATTTGTCACTTGAAACTAAAGTGCCCCATTTCAAGATGATCAGAGATGGGAATGGGAAATACCCAGTTGTTCATGGGGAAAATGAAAATGAGCCCGTGTCCCCAGCTGGCCCACATAAAAATGGCAAACTGAATGCCTGCCTTGTTGAAGAGGTAGACAGGAGTCAAAATTGCCCTATGTTCTGTGACCCAATGTTTGGGGACGATGATGCCTCTTTTCCTGACCTGAATGTTTATTTTCGAGAACAAGAATTTAAGAGTGAAGAAAGTGGTGACCCACATCCTGAAAGAGCAGGAAGACAAAGTCCTTTTGTAGAAAAAAATAGAATGGAAAATATTTATGTAGATGAGAAGCAAGTTGTTTATATGAACAAAAACTGTACCGCCATTGTCAGCGATGAGAGAGAGGTTAAGACTTTGGGCAGCTCGGCAGTAATGTATTCTGAAAAGTTTTCTTCCACATTTAACTTAGCCTGGAAAAAAAGCTACATGTCTATAGAAACTGCCTTGGTTGGAAATGAAAACAGAACTACCCTCGGGAATCAAGGAGGGATCCTTCTCAGTGGTGAAAGGAAGCCGATGCCACAGGCTTCCGCAGCCCCGTCGTCCGAGGCTCATGTGCACAAAGACTCCAGGACAAGCATGCCCATTGCTGCTCAGATGCCAGGCTGCAGCACTGAGTATGAAGACAACCAAGGCAAATTCCCGGGACCAGCACAAGCTGTCCAGAGCCCCAGTTTTGAAGCCTGGGGAAGAAATGTCTTTGGGGAACACAAAGATGACACGGACTACGGGAAACCCAATGAAGTCTGTGAACAGCCCGCAGTTAACGAGGACACGAAGTTCCTATTTCCTCAGGACCTGGACTTTGACAATGAGATTGAAGTGGAGTGTGAACAATACGAAGACCTGTTCCTGCAACAAGACCCAGCCCTCCCTAGAAACCTGTCCGCTGAGGAAATGAACTCTCTGTACCAGCTGCTGGAAGCTCGTATAGACTGGGAAAATCTGTTTGGAAGCAGTAGCTGGAAGCCCTCAGAGGGTTCCAAAAGCAGTTCGCTGCAGGAGAGTGGAAGCCAGTGTTTCCTTAGGGAAAGCAGCTGCTTTTATTCTTGTACCCAGAAAAACCACAGGGAGCTCTCAAGTCCACTGGTGGTTCCTGATTTACAGATTCAGATTACAAATGTCGTTCAGTCAGGATTTGCCCTTTCTCAGGAGCCACTAGCAGCACAGGACGAGGGCCTGATGTGGGCCACATCGGAGATTACAGAGGTGGAAATGACTGACGCGTGGTTAGACCCAGATCCTGTGGCTAGTCCTTCCCAGTTTACCTGTGAGAACATTGACCTTCCTGGTAAAGATGAGCTTGGTCCAAAAGTGCAGCCAGAGGCATCAGAAGGAACAGGGAATTTGGTCCTTTCGCTACCTCCTGACTCATCAGTTCACAAGGCTGTGGAAAACCCCCTGGCATTGTCCCCTCAACCTGCTGCTACTTCCCAAACCAAAAAGGATGAGAGTGCCTGCCCGCTGGCAAAGCCAAGGGATGCCCATAACAAAGCTCCAAGGATTAAGGATATGGAACCTAAAAGTAGCAAAGGGAAGCTACCGGCCTCTTTAAAGAACAAAATCTTGCCAAGCAGAAACTTCAGGCATCCAGAACCTTGCGACATGACCAGAAAGACAACTCATCACCAGTCATATGAACAGTTTTCTTCTTTATCTGAGGGACGGATAAAGACCTTTTCTCAGTCAGAAAGGTACATCAGAAACGTTCTGAATGTCCTCCATAGCGAAGCATCCTTATGCAAGAGCAAACATCTGTCCAGAAAACTTGCCCGGGCTGTTGTTCATTTAAAGAAAGCTCACAGGAGAGTTCGCGGATTCTTGCAGCTCATCACTAAAGTGGGGGAGAAAAGGAGAAATAGCCCCTTGCCCAAGTCTTATGAGGTCATACGCAACAGTTTATGGGAATGTTGTGACTTGGTAGGTTACAATTTTCTGACAGAAAGAAGGTATTACTCAAGGCATTGTTGGCAGAAGAGAAAAGATGAGAGAAGGGAAGAGAGGAGAGCTTCAGGACTGGAAGTGGTTCGATCTCGGACCTCTCCCTCATACCACCAGGACTATGGCAGCAGCAGCAGCAGGGACCGTGGTGTCCAGAGGTCACTTTCCATAGAAGGTCCGTGCAGCGAGGCCTCTGTGAGTCACGTAAGCATCCCGAGAAGCGCCAATCCTGACAGACCACACCTCTCTGAGTCTTGGGACTCAGCGTTGAGCAGGGCCAGTTTGAAAGACCCAAGAAGAAGGGCTGACCGCAGGGTCGCTGATGACCAGTCAAAAGCTTTCCCTTCTCCTCGCTCTGACAGAGAAAGGAGTTTGGACTTTGTCTTCTCGTCTAACATTCACACTGAAGAAAGAAGCGAGAGGCCCTCGAGGGACCTCACCTCCAGGGAGGCTTCCTCAGCAGTCCATTCTGCTCCATCTAGAATAGAAAGAAATGTAAAGTTTTCCAGTGGCTTTGAGAAAAAGAGCCTTTCCCATGATACCAAAAAAACAAATATAGAAGGTGATGGTGAGACTCACTCCAGAGCCAATTCTGACCTCTTCATTTCTGTCTTAAAATCAAGCACAGAACACTTTTCCAATGTTGACGTCTCTAACACAGATGATCTGAACTTGCCTAGAGATCCCCCTAAAATGGAAGGTCACCTTCCTGCAGAAAAGTCAGTAGCACCTGCAGGAAGCTCAAAACCAAGCTCCGGTTCAGAACCCTTAGTCAGGGGCTCGGGTGGGACAGCTCCCTGGACAAACCGAGAGGGAGAGAGCGTGCTTCAGAACTTTTCCTGCATCTCTATTAATAATGAGGCCAAATGGCGGACACCCCACTCCAAGGAGCTGCCGACTGTTGATGGTCTTGCAACCCACACTCAGTACTTACAGCAGAAGCAGCCACAGCTTCAAAATGGTGGCGAGAAGGCTTTCGATACAGTATGGAGGCCTTGTCAAAACTCCCCTCAAGGAGGGGGTAGGAAGGAAGAAAGTGATTCTGAAAGGGCTCTGGTGGAGCCTGTACCACTTGACAAAAATAAAAATTGTAAGGAAAGTGCTGTCAAGGTCCTTTTGAACAGTTCTTTGGAGAACACTGGGAGCTCCTCATCACAAAAATCCATGGTAAAGGAAAAAGATAAAAAAAGATCGAAAAAGCCAGTAGAAAGGGAACAGCAATCAAAAAAGCCAGTGGGAGAATCAAGTGTTTTACCAGGACCTTCTGAGAAATCTGTTCAGATGGAAGGGCAAGATAAACAGGGCCAGACCTTGGGGGGGTCTTTCGTGGTGACTGCCTCTTGGAGTAAAATGACTCCCGGTCAGCTGGCCAGGACCAAGGAGATGGAGAGCAGAATGGAAGTGGAGGATGAGCCAACTCTCTCCCCCAGTGGCCCTCCAGCCGCAATAATGGGTGATCCTGCCCTCAGGAGGAAGGAGGTCCCCCAGACGTGTGCCGTGCAAATGCACCCAGGGACCCCCGAGGCCGACCTTGCTCAGCAGCCTCCTCCCACGAGTGAATTAGAGGAGGACCAGTCTTCAGAGGACCCCGTGACTCTCATTGTGAAATTATCAAGAATTCTGAAGAAGGCAGACAAGGCCTCCACGCTAAAGAGTTTGCAGGAGCAAATCGAAACTTGTCAAGCTGTCCTTCCTTTATTTGTTGAAGCTTTTGAAAGAAAACAGAAATGTTCCTTTCAACACGTGCTGATATCCCGGAATTTGCTGGTGGAAGGGAATGGGTGGAGTAACTGCAGACACCATTGCCGCCGCCCGCGAGCCCTCGATTCTCTAGCGGAGCTCCAGATGATGATGGAAACCATGCAGTTCATTGAGAATAAGAAAGGTCTCCTGGTCAGCGAGCCTATGTTCCGCAGCTTGCTGTGGTATGACGCTTCTCTTTACGGCGAGCTGCTCCGGGGGAATGAAGGCTACCAGCAGCAGTCCCATCTCTACCCAGCTTCCCAAGAACGGCTCAAGTACGATGCATTCAGTGCGTTACAGCACTACCGCTGTCAGTTAGTCAAACTGTTAGAAGAAGCCAGGAAGGAGAACGGTTCCTACTATGCTCTCTTGAAATACAAACGGGAGATCGAGGAGTGTGAAGACATCATGAAACGCTGCTCCAATTACTTTGACTTTACCCTTTCGGCACCATTCACCTGTGGGGTTAATTTTGGAGATAATTTAGAAGATGTAGAAACGTTGAGCAAAACCACTTTGGAACTGATCAGTAACCAGGACCATTTCCCTAAAATTCAGTCTTGTCCTGGGAAACAAGACCATCTCTGGATTATCATGGAAATGATTTCCTCCAAGATGCGGTTTATAAAAAATTCTGAATCATTTAGCATGAAGATATCTCTCTATGGCCTGGAACACATCTTCTTCGATGCTGCTAAAAGTCTTGTTTGGAAAGAGAGGGACCTGTCAGTCGGCAAAAATGACTCCCCCGAGAAGATGGAGGAAGAGCTCCTCGTATTTAACCAGTGCGCTTTTAAGAAGCTTCAGCAGATCTATGAGACTCTAGAGGCTGACGGCAAAGCAGAACGTGCTTCCAAGGGTTCGCTCGAGGAAACTGCTGGAAATGTTCACAGTAAGCATTGTGACTATTTAAAGGGAGAGGGGCTTGGCAAGGGAAGCTTCCAGTTTAGTGATACTCTCTTCTCTCTCCCAGATTTTTGCTGTGTTGGAGACATATTAGACCAAGCAGAATCTGCTAACGTGAAACAATTAGAGGAACTTACAGTGAGGTGCAGAGACCACCTAGAGACCTTAAAGAAATGCTTCCAGATTCTGCAGGAGGACTCTGTGGACAGCATCTTGATCACAGAAGACAATGTGCTGGATGTGGCCAAGCAGCGCAGCCATCAGGTAGTCATCCTGAAGCCCGAAGCTGTTGAGATGTACATCGAAGTGGTCATGCTTGCTGAAACAATTCACTTCTTGAAAAATGTCATGGCCAAGAAGCTGGACAAGCCAAGGTTTCGGGGTATGCTGTGGTTCGATTTGTCTCTCCTTCCAGAGCTGATAGAAAACCAAGAAAAAGCAGCTTCCTTTTCATTTCTCAAAGAGAATGCAGCAGCCTGCCTGTGGGAGGCAGTGGAGACTGCCATATTGGAACTGAAGGGGGATGCCACTGTCATCTGCGAGTACCCTGAGGGGGCCAACTCCTCTTACGCCCTTCAGCTGCTGTCCAGAGAACTCGCCGAACTCTCCGAAATAAAGACACTCCTGGAACAGGCCACGCCACCCATCGCCACCTACATGGACCTTGTGCCTTACACGATGTCAGTGAATTATGGCACAACCCTTTCTGATCTTGAATACAATTATAACCAGTTTGCTGCATTGTTGAAAAGCCTTACTTTGGCCTCCCAGAGAGACCTGGGGAAAATGGCCCACGTCATGAAGGTCATGAAGACCATAGAGCGCCTGAAGGTCTCCTGTGCCAAAAAGGGAAGCGGCGACATCTCCCTTCTCACCTGCCAGATGTTCTACAATGCAGAGAAAGCCCGCCAGCAGGGGAGGAAGGAGACTGGGGTAGTCACTAAGGCAAAGCACAGAATGTTGGCCGGGAAACTGGCGCCCTATTGGAGAGAATTGCCACCTCCTTCAAGCGTGCCCCACAAAGACCCAGCCGTCTCCAAAAAAAGACCTTTCCCTTTAGCTCCTTACGAAAGCAGCCAAGAATGCTTGGGAAGTCCTGATCCGCCAAGATGCAAAAAACCAAAGGTAAGGAAGTCTTAAGGTCTCAAGCAATGCCTTCTTTGAAGCCTTCCCTTCCGCGCCTCCCCCAAGCCCTCCGCCCCGCTCTGTTTCTCCCAGCACTTGTTCTGGGTCTCTCCTTGGAACTTACTGTCCCTTGTCTCTCCCCTCATATTAGACCACAATCCTCCCAAGGGCCACACCTACGTTCTGTATCTGGTTTTGAAGTGCCCAGCCTAAGATTGGACATCAAAGCCCATCATTGGCAGCTGAAGTCAATTGAAAAGTGACCTCTAGCTGCAATTCTTTTTCACAGTTTGAATAAAGTTAGCACTAGCTGCCTCTTGCAGAACTCAAGGAAGGTGTGGGAGGGGGGAAACTTTTCACTCTTGCCCCACAAAAGTGAGTTCTTAGTCCAGCCAGCTAGTGCTTCCTGGATCAGAAGTCATTCCTCTTCATTTGGCTGGAGGCAGGGCGATGTTCTGGGACACGTAGAGGTCAAAAGAACTGGGTGATCCGAGGGCCCTTAGTCCAGTCTCCTGCTTTTCCTAAATGTCAGGTGAGGGGCTTGGTCTTGACGCTTTCTGAGGTCCCTTTTTATGTTAAATCTGCAGTGTCCACCCCAGCATGGACGTACAGGCACAGTGGCATCACGTCAGCTAAGGTTCCATATGGCCCTGCAACCTGTTAAATGGGAGACTGAGGAGGAGGGCGTAATGGCCTACTTAATTTTTAAATACTGCCATTTTTACACCTCTCACCAGTTCTTGTCTAACTTGTCAAGACCCACCCTGTTGAGATGCATTTGGGTCCAGACTGAGACTGTCACCAAAAAGCTGGTTTCACAGCTGTTCTATTGAATTGGCAGTTTCTTGTGTCAGTGACTTGGTCCAGAGATATTTAGTGAGGACGCACTCTGTGCCAAGGACTGTCTCGAACATAGGAGATGAAAAAACCAAAAAGTCGCCACCCCTGCCCCTGAGGAGCTTACAGTCTATCAGGAGAGAAAACACAAAGATGGAAGAGTATTTATATGGCAGCTAGGTGGCACCACAGTGTATAGAAGTCAGGAAGACATCCTCCTGAGGTGAAATGTGGCCTCAGACACTCGTTAGCAGTGTGATCCTGGGCCAGTCACTTGACTCTGCCTCAGTTTCCTCATCTATAAAATGAGCTGGAGCGAGAAGTAGCAGGCCACTCCAGTATCTTTGTCAAGAAAACCCCAAAGGGAGCCACAAAGAGTCAGGCACGACTGAAACAAGTTAATAACAAAGTATTTATGTAGCTCTTTGAGGTTTGCAAAGCACTGTACATATATCATTTGTCTAGATCTAAAAGGGGTACATCGAGGTCCTGAAACATTGCAGTTTTAAGATCTATTTCTCCCTTTAACCTGTTTGTTTTTTCCTTTAAGTGTTTGGATATCAGACTGTTTGGGGACCACATGTTGAATATTGATACTAGTTCATTGCCTTTAATTATAAAGTCATTTCCCTGTTTATCTCTTTTAATCAGTCTCTTTTTGCTGTTTCTGCTTCTGAGATTATGACTGCTACCCCTGCTTTTTTTTAATTTCTACTGAAAAATAACAGATTCTCCTCCATCCTTATTTTAACTCTGTGTGTATTGTTACTCACATGTGGTTCTGGTCCAGAATGTATATAGTTAGATTCTGCTAATGCCCGAGCTCCTTGTTGATCAGGGTCTGCCTTTTGCCTTTCTTTTGTATTGTCCGTGGTCAGCACATATGCGTCTTGTGATTGCCCCTTTCTCCTCTCTTCTGCTTTCCTCTGCCATTACGTGAGTGAATCTGCCCCATTTATACTCCCAGTTAAAGCAGTTGATTTGGTATTTCTCTCTCTCCTCTCTTTTTCATGACTTTTCTTCTCTTTGTTTCCCTCTCTCCTCTTTACAAAGAAGAAGCGACTGGTAAGGTTGGAGTGGACTCACTCCTAGTGATCTCTGCTCGATACCATCTCTTTCTAAAGCCCTGCTCTCCTTCCCCCCCTCACCCAAGTGACAATCACAGCTTTTCATAAGTGTTTTTCCCCTTTTAAATCCTGCTTCAAGATCACTCCATGAGATCAGAATTTGTTTTGCTTATGACTAATCTATGGATCCAAAATCTATGGATCCAACTGCATTCTTATTCCCCCCAGCCCTTTTCCCAAATCCTTCCTGTTTCCCAGTTAGAAAAAGTATTTCTGTGGCAAATTATCTGTGTGTGTATACATGCGCACTACAAAAGGGTTTCAGGAAGAAAAAAGATGTGAGCATGGCTAACGTGGAAATATATTTGTATGATGTCATATACGTAATGAACATTTAATTCTTTCTCGGTGGTTGAGGGGTGAAGGGAAGGAGAGAATTTGCAACTTAAAATAAAATTTTAATATTTATTTAAATTTTTATTTTATTTATTTTTATTTATTTTTGTTTTTATTTTTTATTATTGTTAATATATGATATATATTATGTTACGTTATTTTATATTTCTAATAATTTTTTATTTTATCAATTTATTTAACATTTAATAAAAATTTTTAAAAGAAAAAAGATGTTTTGTATGTGTTTGACATACCTGGTAGGTTCTTAGTGATGAGCTGACCAGCTCTGGTGTGAGGGTAGGGTTGGAAATAGAGCATGGGGTACGGAGAGGGTAGGTACTAAGATAAGGCTGAAATGTTGGAGAATCTAGAACACCAAGGTGCAAGGGAGAGTTACTGAAGATGTTTGAGTGGAGGCCCAGGATGACTGGCTCAAGGGGCGGCTGCTGATGGCACCGTGGTAGCAGGAGCCGGGTCTCAGGGAACTCAGAGCGGCAGGAGAGCTTTGAAACCGACGTTTGTAGGTTCACGTATGACTTTTTTATTGTTCTTTGTCCGTGGAAACACAAAGTCTTCCTAAGTGTCAGAATAACAAAAAAAGAAGTAACCCCTAGCCTGTGAACGTGTCAGACTGGGTGCATGGTGGGGCCACAGAGAGACAGAGCTTCGCGCGTGCGCGTGCACACACACACACCCTGAGTTTGAGTTGGTGGCAGGACGTCCCCGTGTCACTTGGTAACTATGTTCCTGCAGGAGAATGCTTCCCCATTGCAGACCATCAGCTGAGAAGCCTGCAGCCGGTCCTCTCATGGGGCCTCGTAGTACTTGAATCAGTCCCAGGGAGAGCATGAGCCCCGGGCAGCTCGACAAGGCCCACGAGGGGCTTAGGAGGTTCCCCAGGAAGCACAGGTTACAGCTGGAGGGATGGCGTGAGGGAGGTCCAGGGCGTGTGAGCAGGTCCCACCACTGGGTCCCACGTACCTTTGGCACAGATGTTGAGGCTAGAGTCTGCTGTGAATAGAGAGGTTGCTTTAGGGCCCTCTGACGTGGAGATCCTTGACGCGGCTCCATGCGTTTTGTGGTTAACTGTGTTTCACTAGAATGAGTTTTCTGTGTAATCCTCTGTATTTTATTCTGTGCATTTAAAACCATAATTGTGATAAAAGGGCCTGTGCCCTAGGCTTTAGCAGAGTGAGGGGGAAACACCTTACAAGAATTGGACTCATCGACTCCAGCAGTCACCATTATTCATGTGCCAGGGCTAAATGTCAGGGGCAGAGCAATGCAGACAATAGCCCCTGCTCTCAAGGAATCTGCTTTGTGATGGAGGAAATGTGCCTATTTCAGATGTACAAAAGACACGGTAATGAAGGGAAAGACATGAGCAGCTGCAAGGGCCTGGGCCTGGAGTCTCGGGAGAAGCCAGGGAAGCTGTGAGGAAGAGTTGAAGAGGGAGGGCATTCCTGGTAGGGGCACAGCCTGTGCAAAAGAATGGTGATAAGAGATGATGCATTGTATTCAGGAAGGTGAATACATGGAGTGGGGAGTAAAGTTTCAAAAGCTGTGAAAGGATTGGAGCCACCTTGGGAAGGGGTTTGGGGGACAAAGAGAGGAATTTGGAGTGAAAGGGCCACGATGTGGTCAGGTCAGCTCCAGGGTAATTCCTTTGGTCGCTGAGGGAGAATGGCTACAGTGGAGTGACCGACTGGAAGCCCGTTGTGAAGGATAGGTCAGCGGTTTCCAGCCAGTCAGTGGAGGGGGCACATGTGAGGGACACTGGGGAGCTGAGAATGATGCAGGGGTGGCGGGACCAGGGGGGGATGAGTGCCAGGGCGGTGGGAGGCAGGGGTGTCAGGGGCTGATATGAAAGCAGCACTTGCCGAAAGGGTATCGCCATCGTAACCCGCTCGATTTCTGGTCTCCCTGCAGGTGGGCAATCTCACGAGGGACGTCAAGAAAGCCAGGGAGCCCAAGGGGCCAGCCCAGGATGAGAGGTATGAATGATAAAGCCAACTTTGCTAAAGACAGACCTCAAACTAAGGTTTTCCTAACCAGCTTCCCTCCACCACACCTGCAAGAATCCCTCCTCCAGCAAGGACAGCTGCTGGTCATCCAGCTTCTGCTCACATACCTCCAGAACAGGGAGCTCACTTTCTGCTCAGGTGGCCCATTGTACTTTTTAAATGAAACCACAATCTGCAGCTTGGTCTCTTCCTGTTCTCTGGTCAAAGAGGGCAAATTCAAGCCCCTTCCCACATTCTGGCCCTACAAACCAGAGGCGTCTCGTTCTCCATGGTCATGTCATACTAAAGATCCCCAGTTTTTTTAAATGATGATTCTGTGACGTGGTCCCCCTCCTCTTCTTGGGTTCTGGTTTCTGTGTCTGCCTGACCCCTGCCCCAGAGGTGAGCCCAGTCCTGGGGGTCGGGGGCCTGGGTGCAATACCTGGCTCCCCTGCCTGGTCTGTGTGCATCTGGGCACATCACAGCACCCCCTTTGCCTCAGTTCCCTCATTTGTAAGATAAGGGGGTTTGAATGATCTCTGTCCCCCCATCCCAGCTCTACGCCCATAGTGGTCTTAGGGTGCTGGAAGGTGGGGTCCCCCTAGAACGGAGGACAGTGGGAATTTTGTTCCAGAAGCTGTTCCTATTACAAATTCACATTCCTTGGAGAATGACAAGAAAGAGGACCCTTTGTTCAGATGCTACAGGGTGGCAGGGGATGGGTGGGCCAGGCTGCTTGAGGAGGGTTAAGCAATCCTGACCTCCCTGGGGCTGTGATCCACCAGTCAGAGGGCAGGGACATGGGCCACATCCCTTGGATTTTTGTGGGGCTTGTCTCCAGCACACTGCCCCGAACCCCACCCTCAGTGCGCGCTCCCTACCCCTGCCCCAGCTATGTGTTCCTGTCCTCTGCTGAGCTAGGCCTATTCTCTCTGTCCTGGCTGGGCCTGTGCCTGTGCCCCACCCCCACAGGTGACCTGAAGCTTTCATCCAGCACGGCTGGGCGGGGCCTGGAGAGCCCAAGCCACACCCCACCCTAGTTCTCAGTGGGGCTGACACAGGGTGAGGGGCCCTGAATTTGCAGGCGTGGGACAGGCCACGCCTCCCTTCCCAATCTCATTACCCAATACTTCTGCAAACCCAGCCCTCCTGCAGACATCCTGGTTTTGTCCAGGGAATCTTTGTCTTTCCCACTGGCCACCTCTCAATGTTTGTGTTTGTGTGTGTATAGTGAATGTCTGTGTGTGCATAGCATGAGTGTGTAGTGTGTGTGTGTACTTGTATGCAGAGAGTGTGTGTGTGCATGGTGTGTAGATAGATAGTACATAGTGTGTATGTGTGTACATATGTACTGTGGGTTGGGAGTTGTATACACGTATAGTGTATAGATAGGTCTATGTATGTGTGTGTATGTTGTATATGGGGGGTGGGTTGTATGTGCTGTATGACCCTTGATGAACGCTCCATCTCAAAGTCTCCTCTTCCTCCTCCCAGGGAGAAGACAGAAGATGGGCAAAACCCTCTGGATCTCATCCCCCCTCCCTGCCTGAGCCAGACCAGGAAGCAATCCCCAGATGTGCCCGGGCAGGGGTCTCCAGGGCCCAGCCGCCTGCTCGTGCTGCGGGGCCTCACTGAAGACAGCCCCTCAACTGTCAAAGTTACAGCTGGACCACAGGGGAGCCCCGAGGGGATGAGAGGAAGAGGCCTGAGGAAGAGAAGCTGGTCTGAGGGGACCCTGCGCAGCGCTTCAGGCTTCCCTTCCCAGACTGGAGCAGATGCCTTCCAGGCCACACGCTTTGCAGCACGTGGCAGCTTCCACAGTGAAGACAATCTCCATTCTGCTGGAGCGGCAGAGGACTTGGGCTTTGTCCGTGCAGACCACAAGATTCTCCTGGATGGTACTAATGGCATCCAGCCCCTGAGTGTGATCCTCCCAAGCCACGTGGCCATGGTCGTACATCCCACCTGCCTTGGCCCCGCCATTCCCCCCCAGCCATGTCCAAGGGCTCAGCCCCCCAACCAGGCGGCCCCGGGGTCCTTCTCGCAGCAGCAGCAGCAGCCTGAGGACGTGCCAGGGGTCTTTGTGCCAGCCTCTGGGGGCTGCCGGAATGCCCACCCCTTGAGACCCCCCCAGGGGTCCCAGGCCTGGGGCCATGCTTGCAACCCCCTGTACCCTTATTCTTCATGGTGCATCTATCATTTCTGCAATAGCGGCAGCAGCTCTGCCACTCCGACCTACCAAGGGATGACATCACTCAAGAGCCAGCCCCTCCCTGCAGCCGTGGCTGTGGCCCCCGTTTACCACGTGCCTGCCAATCTGCTCGGCTGCTTAGGCCCCAGGGACCCCCCGAGGAGCGACTTGGGACAGCCACTGCTGCCCGGGCAGGGGCTCGGCTTTTGCGCCTCCCACGGGCCCCTCTCGTGCCCCGCCGCCCCCGGTGCAGCCAGCCAGGCCTCGCCACATGGCCCCTATACCTGCCCTCCTTGCCCAGGCTCGATTCCAGGAGTCACCTGCAAGTGCGGTGAGTACCTCAAGGGGCCGGGAAGGGTTCAAGAGGCTTGTGGGCTCCTGGCCAGCTGGGCTCAATCCTGATGAGAAGGGAGCAATGTCCACAGGTGAAGGGTGCTTGGGAGAGCATCCCAGAAGCATCCTCTTCTCTGCTGGAGAGACTAGCAGGGGTCAGCATCAGCTGCGTGCTTCTGTCCCAAAGCATTGTCCAGGGGAGAGGGATCCTGGCCTGCTCTGGGAGATGCCAGGACCGAGGCCTTCTTGGCTCTAGGCCTCAGGTCCTGCATTTGCATGACCCCTCTGCCTGCCTGTTTCTTTATCTGTAAAAGGGAGAGAATGAGCCCCACCCTAGCTGCCCAGGGTGGGGACAAGGTGACAACATGCATGGGGCAGCTAGGTGGCACAGTGAGTAGAGCACCGGCCCTGGAGTCAGGAGGACCTGAGTTCAAATCCAGCCTCAGACACTTGACACACTTACTGGCTGTGTGACTTTGGGCAAGTCACTTAACCCCAATTGCCCTGCCTTCCCCCCTCCAAAAAAAAAAAAGGTGATGACGTGCATATTAAGTGATGCCTGGGAGCGCCTGCCGTCGTCCTTATTATCACAGACCAGTCCACCCTGGGGCAGCCCCAGACCCTAATCGTGGTTCAGCCTCCCCTTCCTGAGGGGCCTAAGGGGGCCCAGATGTGCCTCCAGCACGGCCCTTCTGCATCTCTGCCCTCCATTCAGAGCCACATGTGAGACAAGGACCCCTGGCCTCTGGTCAGCCTCCAGCTTCCTTGACCGTCACACATCCCATTGCCCTCAAAGCAGTCTGGCTTATGGGCTTTCTGGGGACCTTGGTTCAGATCTTTATTAGGCCTTTTGAAAAATGCTTCGATGGCTGGTTTTCTTGGTGCTCCTCTCCCCCTTCCCCAGCACCCCTCGCCCCCGCCCACCAATTAAAGAAAAAAACGAACTGTGCTGTTGGGTCAACGTGGCCAGCCAGACCACCCCCAGCCCGCATCTCAAGATCCCACGCTGTCTGTGTCCCGAGATGAGGAGAGCTTCCTTCGAAGGAAGGAAGGCCTTCCACACACCAACCAGAGCCTTTCAGCCGTGTCGTGAGCCTGGTAGAAATGCTACTGGCCTCGATCCCTTGTCAAGGTCTCCCCAAGCTTGTCTGAGACCACCGTCCCTTTGTCCGTCCTCATGGCACTGTTTGGTCCGAGCACAGGCACCCCCTCACTGTCCAGTTCTTTGCCACCACAAGAACACCGGCTGGACTTTTAAAAGCCAGGCATGGGCTTTCTGGCAACCACCATCCCCTCAGCAATCCTGACCGTGGGCCTCCTTAAGCTCCCAGAGAAGCCAGGGATCTGAAGCCAAGGAGGTGAGTGAGTGAGACCTCCTGGGGAACAGGAGTGCTGGGTCTCGATGGGACGGGGCAGGACCCACACCAGCCACAAACTCCCATCGGTGGCCCCTTCTCCATAAACACAGACGACACAGGATGAATGGCCATCGTGCAGCCTGTGACCTCAAGACAATGGACGCCAGCACGGAAAGCCATGAACTTGATGGGAGAAACTTGGCAGGGAGCATTGACAGAAAGACGGAAACCGGGGGGAGGGGCGCAGTGTGCATCAGTCTCTGTCCAGGAGGAAGGGATTGGTGCTGATGTCCTTCCTCCCTCAGCTCGGTCCCCAAAGAGGCGTCGCTCTGATGGGTGAGGAGGGCCGAGGCTTTGACTGTCCAGACGTTGCTTGGTGATCTGGCTGCTTCTCCGCCTCTTGCTGTCTCTCCCCACTCCACAATCCCCTGCTTTCTACCTCTCCTTCTCTCTTTCTCTGTCTCTCCCTCCTCTCTGTTTCCGACTTTCTCTCTCTTTCTCTCTGTCTCTGTTTATCTCTCCTTTTCTTTCTTTTCTCTGTCTTTATTTCTCTTCCTCTCCTCTTGTCACTCTGTGTTCCTCTGTCTCCATTTCTCTCTCTGTTCCTATCAGTCTCTGTCTTTCTCCGTCTCTTTCTCCGTCTCTCTGTCTCTCTCTTTGTTTTTCTGTCTCATTTTTCTGTTTCTCTGTCTGTCTCTCTGTCTCTCTCTATCTCTCTCTCTCTCTCTCTCTCTCTCTCTCTCTCCCCTCTCCCCCTCTCTCTCCCTCTGTCCCCCTCTCTCCTTCACTCTCCCTCACTCTCTCCCTCACTCTCTCTCCCTCCCCTCAATTACTTCTCTCCCTTGCTAATAACTTAATCTAAAGAAGGTAGAGGAGGCCTCTTATCTTGGGCCTGATTCTAGCCATCAAGAAGGAGTGGATAAAGTAGGAACCTTTGGAATCAGCACCACACCCAGCAGAAGGACCGTGATGGTCAATACCAGGAAGTCAGGACGGCAGATATCAATACCGCCAGGCTGAAGACAGACAACGTCCCAGGGTCAAAGGCTCCAAAGAGCTGGAAACTTTCAAAAATTCTGATTGTGCCGTCAGGTCTGAGTCCAGCAGAGAAGAAAAGGCATCATGTGGCTGTGAAAGGATGGCCTATCTCTGGGGGTGGACGCCCCAGTGTTGTCGAGGGATTTTGATTCTAGCATTCAACGTGTACGCAGCTGATTATTTCTGAGTCCACTGATAAAACGGTGAAGCACCACCGCGTGGGTAACAGTGCGTGGTTCTCGGGTGATTTGCCCTCTGACTTTGTGACACCAGTGCTAGCATCATCGTCAGAACCATATTACTATTATGGCTGTTACTGTTATTTCTGCCCCATTTTGTTTTTTCAGAGGAACTTACTAAAGCTCAGAGAGGGTGTGGTCAGCTCAAGGTGGGACTTAAAGCCGGGTTTCCTGACTCAACACTCTTTCCAATGGTCCAAGCAATTTTAGCTGCTTCACGTTCATCGTTCCTATCAATGAAGCTCAAACTACTAGAAAGTCGGGGACGTTAAACTCCCAAATATGTAAAGAGACGCTCGGCAAGTTCCTGGCTGCGCCTGATTCTTTTAAGGCCGGACGACGCCAGGCCTTGGAAGAACTACAGGACTGACTACTGCGCCGTCCTCAACAATCTCTGGGAATTGTGGAGGACGGAGCCATTGCCAGAGCCAGTGTTGTCATCTCTACCGTCAAGAACTGCATCAAGGCAGATTCTCTGCTTGGTTGGGCCCTGTGTCGATTCCTGGCATCTTTCTATAATAGATCATTAAAAAAAAAAAAAAAAGGTTTCCAAGCATTGGGAAGGGGCCATTCTTGGCCAGCATTTCCTTGTTTAACAGTATTACCGTAATAATGCATTGTTGGCAGACTGCTATAGGCAGTGCCTTACTCAATTCCTAGTACCCCAGGCAGGAATTTTATATGTCTTTGTAGACAAGATGGGGAGGTACAGACTGGATGACTGTAGAGTTAGGTGAATAACCACACCAAAGAGCCGTTGCTGGGTGGACTTGGATACGGCTAGCGCAGCGCCCCAGGAACCTGAGGCCGGCTCTGTGGTGCTTAGCCATTTTATCAGTGGACTTGGAAATAAAGGCATATTAACCAGCTCCATATGTTGAATGATATAATCAAAATCCAGAAAGGTGTTGATGGTCCAGGACCATCAACAGTGATGTGGGTGACGCCAACCAGATGAAGTTCAGGAATGTCCCACTGTTGGGTGCCGAAACTAAGTGTGTGCGTGGCTCTACCCAGCAAGCAGCTTATAAGATGCAGGTGGATGGGCACAGACGGATCCACAGATGGATGGCCTGCCGAGCGGGAGTCAGCAGGTGACGCAGCCAGCCTCAGATAAGTGAGAGTCTCATCATCCCGTGCCCTTCTCTGGTTGCACTTGTGGCCCAGGGTTCATCTCTATGTGATGCTAACAAGCTAGAGAATGTTTCTAAGGAAGGAGACCCTGAGGTGGTCTCCAAGGCCCTCCCAAACGTGGGCTTCTCTGATTTTCCAGCAGATTGCCACTCCCTTTAGGGACCACCTCAGATCATTTGGGCTGAGCTGGGTGGGGCTCTCTTACAGCCCAGAATGACCTTGTAATGCCAGGGTGTGTGCCTCAGGGATCAGGCTGGGTGGCTGCCTGTCACACTTACCCGGAGAAGCCAAGGATCTTTGTGGGCAGGAACAGGGCTGATGCGGTATTAGTAAGGTCTCTTTGTTCTCTTGGTGCTTAGCAAAGTGCCTGGCCCATAGTAGGCGCTTTATAACTGCTAGCTAGTGACACCGTCAGGTCTAAGGTGGCCTGAGCCAGCAATGGCAGCTGGACCCGGAGGCAGAGAAACTGCACCTTGGCCACAGGCCGACCTGAGGCCCTGCTTGATCCTCAGGTTCCTTCTCTGTACGAGGAGGGGCCTGGGACAACATAACCCACAGGGTCCCTTCCCGCTCTGGACTCGAGATGACACCGGTACTGAGCCGTGCTCCCAGAGAGAGAAACACAGTTAGACTCAACCCCCTCTTTATTCCAGCAGAACTCAACCGCCTGGAGACCTTAACTGACAGTAACAGAATCTCAGGGCCCACTGCCCACTGGCCAGCCGTCTCTGTGACCTGAACCAAAGGTGTGGGTGGATCAGTCTAGAGTCCATGCATGACCCTCAGCTGGGGGTGCAGCAAACACTGCAGACCCAGAGTCAGGGTTCAAAAGCATCTGCTCTGCCTCAAGTGACGGCTCAGGTTCTCAAAGTGTGCTCTGGGCTCTCCAAGGCCCCCTCAGGCTCCTGGGAGCCAGAACTCTTGCCATCTGATACCAGGACATTTCTTCTAATATCGTCACTGTTAATAGCCGTGATTTCCAGCTTTTTGTGTGATGATGATGGTGCTGGTGCTACTGTCACAGAGCCATAGAGGGCAGATCACTTGTAAAAGGGATCCCAAGACATAAGAGTCTGAAACCTGCTACAGAATCAGTCAACATTTATTAAGCACCTACTGTGTGTGCCTGGCACCATGCTAAGCACTGGGCATTGGCCTGAATCCATAAGATGACATTTCACTAGGAGTAACGGTAAAGTCCATCACCTCGGTTCAGAGACACCAGTTGTATGAGAGGGGGAGGCCTGATTAAACAGTGATTTGTCTGAAGAGGCAGGATCTGTGGGCTTCGGACACTCCGGATGACTTCCCAGTGTGAGGCAGCGGTCGCCACAGCTTACAGGATGAGGAGACGACGGCCCCCCCTACGCTGGGCACTGGTTGGGCACCTCTGGAGGGTGGGGTCAGCTTGGGGTGGCTCTCTTTGGGAAGGGCACTGGCACGTAAGAGAAGGGGAGGATGAGAAATCTGTGACATAGACAAGACATTGGATCTGTTCTGTTTGGCTCCAGAGGGGGCAGGATCAGAGCTGTGGGTGAAAGGAGCCAAGAGGCACATTAGGCTTGACGTCAGGAAAAGAGCTCACGTTGTAAATGAAATGGGTGGTATCGGGAGTCTTGAGGCAGAGGCTGGCTGAGCCCTTGTCTCACAGTTATGGTGAGGCTCTTTTCCAGGCATTGTTTGGACTAGATGGCTGCTGAGGTTCCTTTCCACTCTGTGAATTGGAGGTGTATTCCTTGCACATGGATAGAATGGTCCAATTTAATAAAAGTGTCAATGTCCCCTAAATCCAGACTAAGGGCAGCATTGCTCAAAACCTCAAGTGACTCATTTTACAGAGGAAGCTAAGGGACTTCCCCAAGGTCACATACCTCACAAGTGGCAGGGGCAAAATCTGAACCTCAGTCTTCCTAATGCCAAGTCCAGAACTCCATCCACGACGTCATGCTCCCTCTCAGTTGACATGGGCAGGGAGAGTTGAGAAGGGGATGGCGTACTCTCTCTCGCTCCGGCCCCTCCAGTCCATGCCCAGGTCTCTTTCCCTGGCCACATCTCTCCATGATGCCCCTTTCTCTCCAGTCACACAGGTGCCCCCCGGTTCTGGCCCTCCTCACCTCATGCCTGGATTACTCCCCTCACCCGCTGAAGTCATTTTCCTAAAGCACAGGACGAGTCATACCACCCCCACTTGTACTCACTATCACTGCTTAGCTGCCTTTGAGTGAAAACTCAAAGTTTTTAACACTTTTTTCAGACAACATCCCAGTGATGCTCCCTTCCCAACCAATGACAAAGAAGCATATTTAAGTAGAACAAATTCACCACATCTGACAGTATAGTTCTCCTCCCACACCCGTCATCTGCCTCCTCCCTACTCCCCCAGCTGTAAAACAGGGTGCGGATTGAAGCCCCCTTTCTCCCAGGGTGTTGGTAAGGATGGCATGAGACCATATTTGTAAAAAGCCCTTAGCACAGTGCCCTGCATAGAAAAGAAGCTTCCCTAATAACGGCCTGGCGGTGTCTCCTTCTGCATGAGGCAGGAGGCAAGCTTCATCTCCCGACTGTGTTTATCAAACCATCTCCCCCACCCCCGGGAAGGTTTTCTGCCTTCCCTATACATTAGACCTGTCTTCTCATTAATAGTGACAGTGATAATTGGCTGTGTCCGTAGGGGGGAAAGTCATTGAAAAGGATCGTGTCTGTGGCCTCATCAGGAGAGGGGTCACTTTTCTCCCTGGGGCAGCACTTCGTGGTCCATACAGTGAAAGAGTCTGGAGAAGGCGGGGGAGAACAGGGGGTCAGGAGATGCCTTCTGCTCTGAGCGACTCCCATCTCATGGTTTGTTTTCTTGTTTCTGTTTTCTTTTTTACCCTGTAGCCCCCTGGCAACAAGGATCTTTCCAGAACGGACATTGAAAATACTCCAGGATCTGTCTACAGGAACAGAGGGTTTGGGGGCTGGGGGTGGTGCGGTGGGGTGTTTGCCAGTTTGTTCTGTTTTATCTTTGATTGAACAACTCAACGTGTTTTCAACTTATGTCAGTTTGGTTTTAAATTTAGAAGCCGTGGCGCACTTAAGTCCAAGAATTTCACCCGTTAAGCAGTAGAAAAAGCCATTTTCTTTACCATTTTCCAAAGCCAGGTTCATTTCCACGCACCTTTTCTGCTGAGCTTGATCTCTAAGAGATTGGGGTGGGAGGGGGCCTTCACCTTTGTAAACGATTCTTAGTCACTATAAAAGCGTTGTGTCAGGCGAGAGAGGAGCAAGTACCATCTATCTGCGTGACACAGAGTCTCCTCCACAGCCTCGCTTTATTCCCCTTCAGAATCAAGGGGGGGGGGTGCTTTCTGTTTTCAGAACAAATGCCAAAAAGGACCCAGGGGGCCCGTCCCGAATCCTTGCACTTCTTTTTTTATCAAAGTCGTCAGAACTTTCTAAGTTTCTTAGATGACTGGATCATCAAATAGGTATTTTTGTACCCCCCACACCCGGCCTTGACGGTTTTCTTTAATGGGAAGACCACCTTGGACCTTTGTACTTGTGACGCGTTTCATTGTTATTATAGAGACCCTGCTTTGTGTGTTCTCAGCATTTCCCTGAAGCAGAGATTTATTTTTGTAACTTTGTAGATTTGAAGCATTTCTAACCGCTCTCATTACACTAAAGACGAGCCCTGTCTTTTCCATGGCAGACTGACTCAATGTGCTGTTTCTCAGTCATCAATGACTTTTGACAACATTTATAACAAACATTAGAGGAAAAAAGAAAATTCTGAGAGTGAGGGCAACATTACCCCTTGTTGGCACCTTGTTATATCCACCCCATAACATGGGATGCCATGTTATGCTTCGGAGACATCTTTTTATGGTTTTAAAGATCACAAAGTGCCCTCCCCCCACTCCTTGTAATACAGTGTGCAGCCATGGAGGTGCAGTGTCCACTGGGCCCTCAGAGAGCCTCCCTTGTCCATCCCATTTCCTCCTAATGGAATAAATAGGGTCATCTCCTACTTCTAGCATTCATTAAGTATCGCATGAACCTGTCTTGTTTTTTCCTTTGCTGACCCTGTGCTTTCACTTAGCAGGACAGCTAGAGCCTATCCTTTTTTCCCCACTCTGCTAGAACTTGACCCCATAACTTTCAATATAGCAAGAGCCTGTCCTTTTTTTTTTTTTTTTTACCTTTGCCCGAACCTGACCCCGGGTTTTCAGAGCTTCCAAATGCTTCCTCGCATCGTACTTTGGCATCTTTTGTGCCACAGGAGAAAAGTAATCCTGAGAGCTGGTGAGGAAGGAGATTCTGTTTAAAAACCCTGGTCTCTCCTCCCCAGCTTCTGTTCCCAGCAGATTCACATATAAAGGGAAAGCATGCATTCTGGCAAGCACCACTGATGGGAATAAGCACACAACAGTAATGAAACATTAAAGCAGGGTCAGGCTCCTTGGTCAGAATAATTAATCATTAAATAGCCACTTAGCAAAACCAGACTATGAGCCAGTCAGGGAAACAAGGACAAAATGATTTTATAAGCCGACCTCTTAAGAGGCAATAGAAAATCCTTTTTCTCTACTACCCGGAGAAATCCTGGCAGGCCTTTCCACTTTTGTAAAAGGCTCACGATGATCTTAACCATCTCAGTCACATAAAAACGTTCGGGCTTCCGTTTGATTGGGCAATGCAGACGTGGAGGTCACAGGTCAGTATGATTGAGAATCCTGTCTCCTCCCGGTTTTGGTGATTTTTTCTCCTTCAGAATAAAAAGAGGGTATTGCTTCTTTATATTTTTAGAACAAAGAGCCCCCAAGAAAACAGTCTGAAGGGGCTCGCCTGGAGTCACATTTGCGTGTGGCTGGCCAGACGCTGGCACAGCACATCTATCTCTTCTGTTTCTTGCCTGTCCATTGAGGCTCTGCCACAAGTCCTGCGTTTGCATATTCTCACCTCATTTGTCTTACTTTATCCTTGCCCTTATTCCAATGCACAGTGAGAGCCCTGCTGTCCCTTAGCAGTAGAGCCCGGGTTAAGGGCGGGATGGTTGTCCTCTTCCCCTCCCACTTCATGTTTCTTGTTCTACAGAGTGAAAAGAAAGCAAAATTAAGTTCTGCTGGAAAGTGTAAGCAAGAGAAAAATGCCCATTGGGAAACAATTTGGAATCCAGGGAGAAGGAAAAAAACAATAAACAAGAAAACTTGGGATCTCTGTCTGTGGTTCTGTGCGCTTTCTGGGGTCCTTGGACGGCAGTGGGGCCTCTTTGCCTGCCTGCTGGCTTGCTTGCTTTCCTTCCTCCTCTTCCTCCTCCTCCTTTTCCCCCTCCTTCCCTTCCTCCTCCTCATCTGTGCCGTTTGGCTCCCCTGTGCCAGCCTCAGAATCCCTACCCCTTCGCCTGGGCAGCTGTCCCCTCCGTGCCCTCTTTCTCTCCCTGGGAGATGTGGTGCTGGAGCCAAGCCTAGATTCAGGGCTAGAAGGGCCTAAAGATCCATTGGGCTGATTCCTTCCTTTTGCGGAGAAGGGGGTAGAGGCCCAGAATGGTTCGTTGCCTGCCCAAGGTTTCACAGGGGGCAGGCAGGCTGGTGCTGGGACTGGGTAGTCTCTCACTGAGTGTCCTGTTTGCTATAGGAGCACTTACAACTCAGAAATCCATGAATCAAGACTTCCTTTATCACTTTTGTTGACTGTCTACACCTAAAAAAGCCAAGGAGGAAAGGTTGTGGAGAGGAAACTGTTGTGTACATATTTTCTGGAGAGTTGGTTGTTAAACATTTACCAGCACACTCTTGGTTGTATAGCCAGTAAGAGTCTGAGGCAAGATTTGAACTGAGTCCAGGTCCAGCCCCCAGCATGGCACCCCTGCCCTCCCCCACCATCTCTACCCCCTGGCTACTGAGGAGCATCCCTCCTCATCACGTCACTTCTAGTCTTTGGCAGATTCTCCCTCCCTCCCCTTCCTTTCTCTTCTGTTTTCACTCTTGGAGATCCCTCTCCTAAGATTTATCCCCGCAGTGGGGATGGCTCCCAAATCTCCATCTCCAGGATCCTCTATGCACGCTCCAAAGGCACATCCCACTCAACCTGTCCCAAACTAACTCAGCCTACCCCAACGCCCCCTTTTTCCATAGGGTCTCTCCATTTCTTTTTTGCACATGGGCTCAGCCTCTCCACACCACCCAGGCCCCCATCCAAGTACCTCTGGTCTCTGCCCTCAGGGAGCCTTCCTTCTAATGAGGAAAGACAGCACACAGATGGGAGCTGGAAAGTAGGAGAGTCCTGAGCGGAGAAAAGGCCAGCCCTGTCTGGACAACGTGAGATGAGCCAGGGGACACGGCAGAGTCCGGAGTCCCACTGGGGAAGGGCAGAGAGGCTAATGGCTGGTGTGCTGGCAGCGGGGTTTGGCCATGGCGTGGAGACAGCCCCGGAGACAGCCTAGTACAGCAGAAGGGACCCATTCAGGAGCCTCTGGCATACGCTGTGTGACGGGGCTAGCCACTTTAACCTCTCTTTGCCTCAGTTTCCACAACTGTAAATTGATAATAGCAGCATCTGCCTCCCAGAGCTATTATTAGGATCAAATGAGATCAGATATGTAAAGCTCTTAGCGGTGCCTGGCATATAGTAGGCATTTAAGAAATGTCTATTTTGTTTTGCATGATCTCAGTGGGTATACAGTTATCATTGTTTGCCTTCTCAATGGCTAGAGAAGGAGCGGGAGGGACAGAATTTGGAACTCAAAACTTTAAAAAATGAATGTTAAAAATTTTAACATATATTTGGGAAATATTTGACAAAAATACATGGAGTTAGCCTGCTGCCACCACCACCAAAAAACCCCACTTCTTTCCTTCCTCCCGTGGCCCAAAGTGTTCAGTGCTCAATTATCTGAAATAAAATACAAACTCTTTAGCACACCTCTCAAGGCTCATCAGCCTTCCCACTATACACCCTGATGCATGGTATCTGCTGTTGGCCATCTGTTGCAACAATCCAGCTAGCAGCTACTGTGGGGGTGTAGAACCAACAACAACCAGCTCACAGAACGCTGCAAGCCCAGGTCCTTTTGATCTGCTTTACTAAGAAAAGCAACGTTAAGGGGTTAACAATCTCAATTTAATTCAGCATACAAATATCATTCACTTAGTTAAGGGAAAAAGCCAGCACGCTGAGCTTCAGAGCAAATACAACCAAATTACAAACATCAGCAGACTTTGTCTGATTCAAATCTCAATGCATAGTTACCAGAGTTTAACAAAGTCCCAATATACGGGTTTACAAGCTGTGGGGTTCTTAACTACAGATGCCCAGAGTCTCCACATTCGCAGACCAACAAGAGTGAGAGCCCTTCGCAAATAGCTCTGTTCTCTCTTTTTATACACTCTTTAGCTGTCATCAGATGTCATCTGGGCAACCAGAACTCGGGCTCCTACCATTGGCTCTGGTCTTAGCAACTCCCCTTTGGACCCTGGGGGCTTCACACCCACATAGGCTTAGCATCTAGTAGATAGGGGTTTGGGCCTAGGGCTTTGCACCTAGTAAGGCTCAATCAAAGACAATCTATCATCCTAAAACAGTAAAAAAAAAAAAGTCCCAACTTAATTGATATCACACCATCCCTATGTTCGTCATCCTGGGTGACCTGTGTCTGGGCACTCGGGCAGCGCATCTCCCGTCCTGAAAGTCAGTAGACCAGATCTTTAGCAATGCCTCCCACATGCCGGGCACTGGGAGGCCAAGACAAAAATGACGGTCCTGTCCCATCCTCGAGGGCCTTATCTTCTGCTGGAGGGATACATCGCAGATAAACCCAAGTAAATACAAGGTAACTTTTGGTTTGGAAAGAGCAGTAGCAGCCAGAGACATCAGCAAGTGTCACCTGAGCTGTGCTTTGGAGCAGCTAAGGATTCATCATGGAAGATGAAGGGGAAGGTTTTGGGCAAGGGGACGGTAACAGGAAATGTTTGGTTTAGGGAAGGGTAAACCACTTCGGCTGCAGAAGTGTGCAGTGTGGGGCAGCTAGGGGGCGCAGTGAGTAGAGCACCTGCCCTGGGGTCAGGAGGACCAAGTTCAAATGCAGCCTCAGACACTCAACACACTAGCTGTGTGACCCTGGGC
>CM053623.1:358575542-358593666 GCA_028646595.1 Phalanger gymnotis
TAAGTTTTATAAGTTGCCAGCATAAAGAGATAATAGCAAGAAATCACAGTGCACAGGGGAACCTGGAAGTCACATACAAACCGTCCAAAAGGTCAGTGGAGCACAGTGTACAAATTGTATTATGAGTTAATCAGAATTCACATCCTGGGATGTGCAGAACCAGGGGAAACCATCTAAGCATGGTTTGGCAAGGTTTCTGGCCTATGATGCCTGTGAATCCCAGACAAAACCTACATCTCCACAGCTGTGGGACATTAAGAGGTGCTGAAAACCTGCAGATGGTACTGCTAAAAGAGGAGATTGCATCAGAAGCCGACCCACCTGGTCACCTCCAGAGCTCGGGCTCACAGCCCAGCGGCAGGTACCTTGGACAGCGCGCGGGCACGTGGCAGCCTCCAGGCAGGGTCCTGGAGTCCGTGGGTAGAGTCAGGGGTTCTTTGAGCTAGGATGCGAGAAACTTAGCCATTCATTCATTTTCCTCGCACTGCAATTGGGCATTTTCTTTTGCCGCGCGCGTAGACCACACGCGGGGTTCTAGGGCTGGTCAGATTGCGGATACTGAGTCACCAACAAGCGCCAATGCCCGGCCTGCTCGGTGCAGGCCCCGGAAAGACAAACTTGGGCAGGAGGAAAGGGAGCACCTGCCATCCGGTAGCTTCTACTCTAAGGAGGAGGCGCCTAGCCCGCGAGGTCTGGGCGGCAGGGAGGTCTTCGGGACGTGCATTTGGGCCCGCTGGACCTGGCCACATTTGGGGTTCTGCAGGGGCCTGCCATGGAGGCGTGGGGCTGAGGTCTGGGCAGCCTCCCGACCCCAAGGGCCTGGAGCGCAGCAGTATGCAGTTAGGTGCTCACCCGGAGCCTATCGTGCCGGCCGCTGCACCAGCGCCGACGGCCCATGGCCCGCCTTCCCTCTCTCTGGCCCTCTGGACCCTCCACCCCAGCAGCAGATGGCTGTGACCTATTTTTATTGGGGGGGCAGAGAGAAGGGTACAGGTGCTTGGGGCTGGACTGGTTCTGGAGAACCATAACCACGGTAATCAATTTGCTTCTCACTTCTGCGCTGACACCTAGGCTCGACCGCGCAACAGAAAAGCCGGGGACGGGACTTGTGAAATGTCTCACCTCCTCCAGGCCTGGCAGCGGCGCTGTGGCGCCCGCCCGGGAGAAGTCTGTTTATCGTTCCAAGCGGGACACGCAGGGGCGTGCGAGTCCACGTAGAGGCGCAAGAGGCGGGTCACGCGTGACGCAAGGGGTGAGAGATGCAGAGGGAGGAGCGGTGCCGCCTCCTACTCTTCCTGCCCCGTCTTCCTCCCGGCCACGCGGTGGTGCTGTGGCGCGGCGGCACCGCCTCTACCTCTCCTCCCCCACCCAGCTCGCGCACCGGGCCGCATCCCCCAGCTCCTTCCGGCGGAAGTGCCTCGAGGTGACGGGCCCCGACGGGCAAGGAGCCTGAGGAAAGCTGCGGGCGAGGGCGGAGTCGGCCCGGGGGGCGGGGCGCAGCAGGGAGGCAGGCAGGAGGGCCGGCGGCGCGGCAGCGCCCCTCCTCCAGCCCTGCCGGCCCCGCCCGTAGGCCCCAGGGAGAGGCTGTGCGCGCCGCGGAGGGGGCGGGGCGGCGCGCGCGCAGGAGGGGTTGGTGGCCGGCGGGCGCGCTCCCGCGGCCCCGTGCGCGGCCCCGTCGCCGCGTTTCTCGGTCGGGCACGTCTGCGCACCCGCACCGCCCAGCTCGCGCCCCCCCTGAGGGCGGGGCGGGGGCGGGGCCTGCGTGGCGTGGCGGGGCTCTACGGCGGGCGGGACCGGCTCCGGGGCGGGGCGGGGGCGGGGCCAGGGCCTGGGCCCGGCGGGTCCAGCACGAGCCCCCTCGGCCGCCGCCGCCGCCGCCGCTGCAGCCGCAGCCGCCATCATGGAGGACAAGGTGTTCACGAAGGAGCTGGACCAGTGGGTGGAGCAGCTGAACGAGTGCAAGCAGCTGAACGAGAACCAAGTGCGCACGCTCTGCGAGAAGGTGCGGCCCGGGCCGGGGGCGGGGGAGACGGTGGCACCCCTCCCCCTTCCCCTCAGCGCGCCCTGGGCCCCGGGGGAGCTCCCGCCCCGATCCCCGCCCCACGCGCGCGGCTCCCTTCGTGCCGGCCTCAGTTTCCCCGTCCGTCAGAGGGGTCCCGAGCGCCCGGGTCGGACAAGTGCTGACCGGAGAGGGGCCTGGGGGGAGGGGCGCGGCCGTCTCTGATTCTCTCTTCGGCCGATCTCCAAACGCCCGAGGAGCGGCCGCAGGGGGCCGCCTCCCAGCCCGCCGGAGCGGGAGCGTGGGGGCGTTAAGGTGGGAGGACGTTGTCGGAGGACCGGGCGGACCTGGAGCGGTCCCGGAGCTCAGTGTGCGGTGTCCGCCGTGCCCGCTCCGCCTTCCGCGGCCTCCCCGCGACCCCCACTTTCTCTCCTTCTCCCAGGCTAGGGCCGCTTCCCTCCCGGCCGTGACCTCTCTTAAGTCTGCCCAGGGCCTGGATCAGCCAAGCCCGGCGAGTGCCTGCGGGCGGATCGGCTCCAGGAGAGCGAGTCAGAGGGTTTTAAGTCGAGGCAACGTTTTACTTGTTAGTGTGAGTCTGGGGGCCGCTTTGTGAACATTTCCAGAATTCCCCCCACACACCTGGGCCTCGCAGAAAGCCGCCACCTACAGCAGGTGACTCGTAAAGAGGAGAGAAGAGGGGGAAACAGCCAGACCAAGAGTCTGGACCTGGCACCGCGTTCGCGGCCGCCCCTCTTGGAAGAAGAGCCTGGTGGGGGCGGCTTCCGATTCCTTGTCCGGAGCCGGGGGTGCCGGCAAAATTGGATTCCCTAAAACAGCCCTCCAAGCGTAGCCTGCGTAGGGGGACAAGGAGCGTTCGGTCCTCCCTATGCGGCCGGACCGCGGCCCAACCGGGAGAAAGGAGAGGCCCTTTACAGAGGTGGGCAGAGGAGCAAGGCCGGCGAGGCCCACAGAGCGGGGCTCCGGCAGGTGTAGGAGAGGCCGTCCCAGGGATGGGGGGCTGGGAGCAGAGGTCAGGAGGTGAGGCTCTTAAGGAGGTGGGGTAATGGCCAGTTTGGCCAGAGCATACGCACGGCTGCAAAGGTCGCCCAGGCTCTTCCTCCTTCGTTCTGACCACTGACCTCCCTGGCCTCCTATAAATCCCAGCTTGGCATCGCGGCCCTTTTGGAGGACAAGGACTAACTATAGTGAAGCCCCACTGCAATCCCTAACCCCTAATAATTCCAGCGCTTCCTCTATGTTCTCTGCTCGTTGTTTCCTGTTTATCCTTGTAGATATTTGCTGCATGCAGTCTCCCCCATCCCCCATTAGATTCCACGTTCCTTGAGGGCAGACCTGTCTTTCTTTTCTTTTTGTATCCCCCAGACCCAGCACTGTACCTGGCGCCTAGTAGGCACTTAATAGATGTTTACTGAATGAATGAAGTGTCTTGGATACTGAGATCCGGTGTTTACGCTTGGGGAGGAAGGGTCCCTTTGCAGCCATATGAGCACCTGGTGTCTCTGGGGACCGTTGGGTTTATTCATTAATCTGGGGAAGACCCGTCGGTAGGAGGAGAGGATCCCAGACCCTAGGTGAGGGCAGGGGCAGATTTGGGGGGAGAAGATGAGTTTGGTTTTAGACACATTGATGACATGTGCAGTCATAGCAAACTTTCTTAAAGATTTCAGGGTCCAGCTAATCATGCCTTTGCAGCTTGGTTAGTGGCCAGAGAGGCAGCCCTGGCACCAGGACAAGCTGGGCTCAGTTCTCATTTTTGGCTCATGCTGACTCAGTGACCTTTCCTGCCCCTTCCTTGCGCTCAGGGAACTATCTCCACATTGAGTTGGGGGAAGGGGTTGGGGCTGACCTGCGTTGTCAGAGGGACTTTCCTCTATACCAGTGAAATGCCAAGTCTGGTCCTACAGCCACACAGAATGAATTGTCAGTCTCTGATAATATGTGTTGGGGTTGGGAGGGATCTTTGATTTCATTGGCAGAGGAAGCTCCAGGTGGGGAAAGTGAGTGCCAGACCATGTCAGGGAAGTCAGAGCTCTTAGAACAGGACCCTTGTAGTGGTGGACTAGCAGGCCTCTTTTTCAGGTTCCCCACCACCACCCCCTCCCCAGTGATCTCTGCTTGGTGCTTACTGTGTCACAACTTTAATTACTGGCTCATTTCATTATGGAGCTGTGCAAAGGAAGTTTACTGAAAGGAAGATTGTAATAGATCAGCTGATCAGGCCAGAATCAGATACTATATTGCTGGCTCAGTCAGACCTCACCTGAAATTCAGGCAACGAATGTGACTGACTCAGACCTCCCTTCTCACACCACTTCACCTTTTTTTTCCACTTTAAATTTCGTGTAATTACTTCAGCCTAGCATTTTAGCCAAGTTGAGATCATATTGTATCCTGACTATTATTAAGGCCTGATGCTGACTCTCCCAGCCTTGTTTCACATGCATATTTGATAACTTTTCTTTGTGTGCTTTCATTCACATCAGTAATGTTAAATATTTGGAGGGGTTTTATCTTTCTATGGGGTGGCCATCTTTGATGGGATGATCTGACATGTCTTCATTTGACAGAATTAATATTTCTTTGAGACCTGCTTGCTCTGAACTTCTAGTGCATTTCCACACACTTTCTTCAGTTGTCACAAGGCCTGGGGCAAACATCCTCTTCCTTCCCCCCCCAATCTGGTTTTAGAACACAACTAGTCACATGGCCACTTGGTAACGTCCCAGTTCCACCAGTGTTGTGGCAGACATCTTGGAGAGGTCAACCAGGTGCTTGTCACTTGGACGAGCTGGTGACAAGATGAAGTCCAGAGCAGAGATGTGCCTTTGACACTACCATCCTTCACGATGGCTTCGCCTCCTTTGAATGAGGCTGTTTGAGCTTGAGGCAAACATGTTGTCCCAGTTCCAACCTGGGCCTGGGTGGTGGCCAATCACCTAAGTACTGACTTCCTTGACTTTCTTCCTGTAACTCCTAGTCTGTTTTGTTGACACTAGCATCACTTGTTTTACACCCAGGGTGTAGACCTGGAGGGCAAGCTCAGAATATACCCCTTCTTTGAGATACAGCTCAACAGCCATGACACAATCTGGCACAGTCAGTGGAGATGGGCCTGAAATCATGGTCTTGGGGCATTAATGGGATGATTTTTCTTGCCAATTTTGTTTAGGTTTAGCGATGGCTTTCGCCTCCTTGTGTTCTGGCCACAAACTCATTGTTAAATGTCAAGCAGAAATCGACAAACTGTGCCCTTTGACCTAGGCATGCCACTACTGGGCCCATCTGTACCAAAAAGAAAGAGAAACGGAAAAAGGGCTCACACGTACAAAATGGACATGTATCCATGTCCTTAGACTTGTATGTGTAGATGGAGAGATAGAAGGCTGTAGCAAAGAACTGGAAACTAAAGGGGTGCCCATCAGCTGGGAAATAGCAGAACAAAATACCTATGAGTGGAATAGAATGACCAAAAGGACCTGAAGACTTGTATAAACTCACGCCAACTGAAGTGAGCAAAACCAGGAGAACATTTTATCCAGTAGCAGCTGCCTTGTGAAGCCAGACCACTGAAGAGACTGACTGTGATTCCAGAGATGTGATGATAAAGCATGTGGCTTCGATAGAGATGACGGATCCATGAGCCACAGTGACACAGACATTGTTGGACATGGCCATTGTGGGGATGTTTGCTTTTGATCCTCCCTGCTTTGCGTTCTCTCTCACTCTCTCTCTCTCTCTCTCTCTCTCTCTCTCTCTCTCTCTCCCTCCGCTCCCCTTCCCCCTCCCTTCTCCTCCCCCTCTGCCTCTACCTCCCCTTCCCCCCCTCTTTCCCCTTCTCCCTCTCCCTCCCCACCCCCGTCTGTCTGTCTCACTCCCTCCCTCTCCAAATAAAATTTACTTTTCAATCAGCAAAAATCTGCTCTGCCTCCCCCATTAAGAAGGAAAGAAAAACAAAACCTCCGTTATAAATATGTGAAATCAAGTAAAGCAAATTTCCATATTGGCCATGTTTAAAAAACTGTGTGTGTGTCATTCTGCACTCTGATAGGCTTTACCTCTCTCAGGACATGGGCGGCCAGTTTATTAACCCTCTGGAATTGTGCTTGAACATTCTAGTGATCAGAGTTCCTAAGCCTTTCGAAGTTCTATTTGCCATGCGGTTATCGCATTAATTGTTCTCCTGGTTCTGTTCACTTTATTCTCCACCAGTTCATACAAGTTTTCCCAGGTCTCTCTGAAACCATCCACTTCATTTCTTTACAGCGCAATAGTATCTGCCACAGTTTTGTACCGCAGCCTGTTCAAAAGCTCCTCAGTAATGGGCATCCCCTCAGATTCCCAGTCTTTGCCACATCATAAAGAATTGCCATTAAATGTTCTTTGTTGATCTTTAGCTTAAGTTGCTCAGGCCCGATCACTTCCTTTATCTGGCCTCTCTTTAATTCCCCTTCTCTCCTTTCCTCTTCCCACTTGTTTACCTTCGGAGTGCAGTGTGTTTCTGTACTCATTGGTGTGTTGAAAGGCAGGTTTGGGTGTCAGCTGCCCCTCAGCCCCTCCTCCTTGCCTCACACACCCCAATCACGGAAGAGCATTTTCTCCGACCTTCCTTTTCCTTCTCCCCATGGTACATGACTCCTCTTTCTTTCTATTTTTAAGATCACCAAGACACAAGTGAACCACTCTTAGGGCTCTGAGCTAATCAGGTGACCTCTGATGATGTTAGGGCTCATAGTCAGACTTAAGCACTCTACCCTTGTGAAGTCCCTTAGAATTGTTTGTTTGTGTTTACCTTTCTCTTCCCTCCTATGTTTGAACTTGAGAGTTTCTATGCAGGGCCGGTCTTTTCATCAGGAGTGCTTGAAAGTCCTCGATTTCATTCAAGGTCCCTTTTCCCCCTGTAGGATCATACTTGCTTATTCATGCCTGTAAGCTCATATTCATTACCTCCCGAATATCATATCCCAAGCTCCCTGCTCCTATTGTGGCAGCTCCTCAATTGTGCCTCATTGACTTTGACATCTTTCTTTGGTTAGAGTACTTTTTCTTTGCTGTGGAAGCTCTAGATTTTGGCTATAAAGTTTTCTTTTTCAGGTTTCTTTCAGAAGGTGACTAGTGGTTTCTTCCTCTTTTTCCTTTGTCCCATGACTCTAAGAGATCTGGGCAATTAGCTTTTTTTTTTCTCTTTAAAAAAATTTCTATATTTTTAAACAGAAATCAACCTTCTTTCCTTCCCGCCATGGAAAATGAAATAAAAACAAAACTTGTGTTAGGAAAACAAATTTTCATGTTGACCATGACCCCAAAACATTTTTTCTTCTTCATTCTGTCTTCTGAGCCCTTGGGCAGCCTGCTATTGAGAGTCCTAAGTCTTTCCAAACTGTTTGTCTCTACCATGTTGTTGTGCTGGAATGGCCATACCCCCTCTTCTGTGCCTACACACCTTTCCCTCTCACTGTGCCAACCTGGGCAAGCAAAATGATTCACTGTGACTTTTTTTTTTTAATTTCTCCGTTAGGATTCAGTCTGCTGTGGTTCTTAGATGTGTTTGGAGTAATGGGGATGAGAGCTTGGTGTACTGCCTGCCACTTCACCATCTGGGCTTTGCTGTCTATCCAGATTTCTTTTTTTTTTTTAACAAGGATTTTCTTTTTCTTTTTTCTTAAATGAGGGGGAGGGTAGGAGTATCAGGGAGGTTTGGGGTAGGCTAGCTCCTCCCAAAAAAAGAAAAGAAGGTCACTAAAGCATTTTTAAAATGTACAGAAGATAACAAAAGGCGTATAGTACAGTAAGAACTATAATAACCAAGAGATGTGTGAAAGATACATGTTGAATTATATATCTTAAAAGAAAATCAAGTTATACTTCATAGAGAGTCATAGTTTCAAGTTCAGTTCTCTTTTTGTGTATTTCAAATTGCCCGTTTTATTTGGTGTTTGAAGTTCAGAATTTTGAAAAACACACATTAAAAAATAAATATTATATAGCCCTGGACCAAGGACAGATCCCTAGGGCATTGACCTTGACCTTCGAATGGCTCCTTTGGAGAGCTGGTCATTCAAATTTAACTCTTGTCACCTAGCCTACATCTCTTCTTCATTCTGTCTATAAGGACAGTGTGAGAGAATTTTGTTAAATGCTATGCAGGAATCCAGGTGAGCTCTATTGGAGCTGAACATTTCCCTCTCTGCCCCTGTAATAACCCTGTCCAACAAGAGGGAAAGGTTAGTCTGGTATGGCCTACTTAGGCAGCCTCTTAGTCACCATTCTTTCCTCTTCTAGGTCCATCCCCTTAAAACACATGCTTAAATTTTGCCAGAAATTTAAGTCAAGCTTATTGGTACAGAATTATACAAGGCTTTCAGTTGTCATAAGCATAGACAGCAAGCAACTGGATAATATGTTAGGTAACTACAAGGTCTGGGTGTCCAGCCTAGACTTTTCATTGAAAATCTGAAGCCGCCCTTTGCAGTTCTGTAGCAACTGAGACAGCCGGTCCATAAAGGCTAGAATGACCTGCTGTATCGAATGACTGCGCCCAAGAGGATGTGAATCAGTGACTCAGTCTGAGACATGTCTAAGAGCTCTCCCCTCTGTTCTGAACCATAGCTAATCCTTACCCTCTGCCAGGCCAGTCGTCTCAGCTCAGAGCACTAGTTTTTGATGGCAGCCCTGTCATAGGAGAGCACTTGGCCCCCAGTTTGTTTTCAACAAACCTTATTGAAATTAGATTAATAGTTAACCTCATCTTCGGGGGAGAGGGGGTTCTTTTCTCAAGCTTTAGATGAGTGTGGCTGGGGTGGAAGTCGTATTATTCTGATTAACACTTGAAGAAATGTGGTGTCTCTGAGAGAGGATTGAATTTTTCCAAGGCCACTTCTGGAACATATATAGAAACTACCTATTAATCAGCCGGTGACTCACCCCCAATATTTGCTCTATTGTCAGATCTTGTCATTCCTGCCTTCACAACATGCCATGTATGTCTCTTCCATTCCATTCACAACATAGCCACCCCCTTAATATAGGGCCTTGCCACTTCCGCCCTGGAAACCTGCACTGGCCTCCTCCTGGGCCTGCCCGGCTCATGCCCATCCTCCAGTCAGCTCAAAGTGATTTTCCAAAGCCCATGTCTCACTGAGTCACTCCCCTGCTCACTTAACTCCTGTGGTTCCTTCTTACCACAAGGATCAAATGAATATCCTCTGTGTGACCTTTGAAGCCCGTCAACTCACATGTTACTTCCCTTGATGGGCTCTTGACCGGCTTTGATGAACAGCATGTTGTTTGTCCTTCACACACAATGTTCTGTCCTGGACTGGAATGTTCTTCCTTCCTTCCCTCCCCCCAGCTTTCTGGGCTTCCTTCAAGAATCATCTCATGCTCTCCCTCCTTTCTGATGCCTTCTCCACTCAGATCACTCCCATTGGCACTCTGTGTGTCTTATATGTACATCATTCTTTGTCTTCCAGTGGGAGCTCCTTGAGGGCAAGGACCATGTTCTTATCTTTCTTTGTAGTGCTTGTTGACTGACCGACTGACTGATTTACCGAACTGGTTCCAGAGCTTTCCTTTTGTCTGTCTCTTGCTCCCTTTCCATTTCCTCCTTTCTTGGAGCTGTTAGCCTAAGATTAGCAGGAGCAGCTGCTCTTGGAAAGGGATCGGGATGATTTCCATGTCAGGTTTGGTTTGTGTTGGCGGCTGTTGTTTCTGATTTTTTTGTGGGAAGCGAAACCTAATGCAGGCAGTGGTGGCAGATGTTTGGGCTTCTATTGCAAAGGCAGGGAGAATAAAAAGCTTGCCAATGTTGGCAGAATTTTTTTTCTCTCTTTTTATTAATTAATTATTTATTTTTAGTTTACAACACTCAGTTCCACAAGTTTTTGTGTTCCAGATTTTTCTCCCCCCCCACCTCCAAGATGGCATGGAATCTGACATGGGTTCTACATATACCTTCGCATTGAACTTCTTTCTCCAGTGATCAGATTGTAAAGAAGAATTAGAACCAATGAAATGAACCATGAGAAAGATGTGACAAAACCAAAATAAAATGAAAAAGAGAGAGAGAGCAAATAGTTTGCCTCCATCTGCATTCAGACTGTGTAATTCTTTCTCTGGACACACAGAGCTCTTCCATCCTGAGGCCTTTGGAGCTGTCTTTGAACCTTGCATTACTGAGAAGAGCTGAGTCTATCGGAGTCAGTCCTCACAGAAGCAGCATGTCTGTGGCTGTGTGCAGTGTTCCCTTCACTCCGCAGCAGATCATAGAAGACTCTCCAGGTTCTTAGGAGGGCCATCTGCTCCTCCTTTCTTATAGCACAATAGTTGAATTTTTTTAATTGAATTAAGTGCCTACTATGTGGTAGGTGCTAGGATCACAAAGTTTAAACAAAATTAAAAACCAAGACCAGTTCCTGCCTTCGAGGAGCCTCTGTTCTGCTGGGTTGCTGCAATATGTCCATATTCATGTCCAGTACTGGGAGGATTTTGAGGGGGAGAGCCCAGTGTTGGGGGGGGGGGCATGGTTTGGAGGAGCTGGAACTTGAGCTAGACAGGAACTCAATCATTTGGTGGGGTCCCACAGGGAACCAAGTCTATGAAAGGGAGGAAGATGGAACAAGGTTTGACCCAAGGTGGAAAGGAGCCAGATCATCGAGGGCCTGGAATGCCTGGCTGAGGAGCTTGTGATGTGTTCTAGAGGCGCTGGTGAGCCGAGGATGTGGGTCAAGGAAGCAACTTGTACCTTGGCTTTGCTTAGACTGTGGATAAAAGATTGAAGAGGGGAGGTGGGCAGCAGGCAGGCGCGTGGAGAAAAGGCGAGGGAGGTCTGAAGGAGAGAAAGGGCCTGGAGGAAAGTGATGTGGTAGCAGGTATTAGCAAAAGGACTCCAGGTTTCTCCTGTGACATCAAGGGAGACTCACTATGTTGCCTTGGGTTGATGTTATTTTTCTACACTCAGAATAATGTTGTCCTTTTGCTGCAGAGGTAGAGTCGTGTTTGTGGCATATCAGCTGGTCCTTGATTTTAGTGATATCTGTATTTTTATGTTGATTTGTGTGAGTCTGTCTTGACAGCATTGCAGCTTGGGAATAAAGTGGTATTTCTTTAAGAACTGCTCATGTGTAGAAGTTGAAAGTTTCCTGTTTTTCTGTTGTAAAATCATGGGACTTGTAAGCTGCAAAGGGAGCCACAAGGTCTTGTGTTCATCCTTCCCACTGCCCCTCTGAGCTCCAGAATTCTGTGGTTGTTCATCTTCCTGCAGCCACAACAGTGGATCCCAGGTCACCTGACCCCCTTTCCTTCGTGCTGCTGTCATGCTCCCTTTCCCACTAGTCTTCACAGTCATGCTTTTTGGAAAGACCTGTTGTTTGTACTCACTCAAGCTGTGGGAGCTTGAAGGAGGGAAGAGAATGGCATGAAATTGTCAGGGCATTCTCTTCCAGTGGCCTAGGATAGGTTTGCAATTCATCTTTCCCAAAAGAGTAAAGATGAAGAAGTTGTGGCTGGCCACCTGTCTGGGAACTGAGGGACTTTGTCCCCGACTTTCTTTTTCTCCTAGAGAGGAGGCCTTGGACTTGAGGCTGTTTCTCTGTCCTGGGTGAGCACCGATGGGCCCCTGGCACAGCCTTTACTGAGGGCAGCAGTTCTGCGGGCTGGCTCCCAGGAGTGGCCTTGACTTGATCCTCTTGCTTAAGCTTTCGCTCTACTTTCTTCATTCCAGCTCATTTCCAGGGTCCTCCTAGACAGCCTTGCAGTTGGAGGTGATGATAGGCAGCTTCCTTTAGGGACAGGGGAAAATGTGCTAGATTCTGGATCCCAGGGTCTGACTTCCTTTCCGCCTTTGGAGAAGTCTTTTCTGGACTGAAGAATGAAGGCGTTGGGGACTGGATGACTGGCTGAGGGTCTCTTCCACTTTACATCATTCATTCCATGATTCCTGGGGTAGGGTAGCTTCTCTATACTCCTCTGCTCACTCTAAACCTCTTCTCTAAGGCCAGGGTCCCCCTCAAGAGGAACCCTTAGCCGGGGGTTCAGCTTGTATTCAAGGTAGAATAAATTAAGAGAGTGATAACAAAGAACTTGGAACCAGCCCTATAGAAGTATGGGTTAATTCCAACAACTCCCATGGTCACCACCTTTTTCTTGTGTATTACTTGTAGAAGTCTTCCCCCTAGTTTCCCTGCTTTTAGTCTCCCCTCTTCCCTTCCAATCCAGACTTGAGTAAGTGCTATGACTTCTAGAGCCTGCAGCTTCTTCATCTGTAAAACAAGCAGGATGGGCCTTGATTTTGCAGGCCCCTTCCAGCTCAAGTAATCTAGCATGCCTCCCGTGTTCTTCAAATGGAGATCCAAGGTCCTAGCGACCGATTTGTGAGATTTGGAGCTGGAAGGAGTCAGTTCCCTCGTTTCCTGGATGAGGAAGCTGAGATTCTGAAACAGAGCAATTGCCCAGGTCTCACAGCTCCTGACTGCCAAGGTGGAATCCAAGCTGTCTTCTGCCTCTCGCTCCTCCAGGTGAAGCACGCAGCATTGCCAGGCCTGCCCAAGAAAGAGTCCGGAGGTTCCAGAGGAGTGAGGGGATTTCAGCAGCTTGATATTTGGCCTTCATAAGAATAGCTTTAGGACTCACGTGTCCATCATTGTGTCATCTGGGAGTGCTAGATACTAATGTGAACGATTCTTTTCCGGAAACCTCTCAAGCTTCACTTTGCTTCAGTGGGTCACTATGCCCAGAGACACCGGACCTTTACTGGACAGTAACTGCAGCGTTGCCTGCCCATTCTGCCTGAGAGCTCTTGAGAAGAATGATTTTACCTTGAAAGATTCTTAGGGGCCCTTTGGACTGTACGTGTGCCTCAGGTGTGAGGGGGGCAGGCTGGTATGTGGAGTCTAGTCCAGGCGGTCATGGCCTCTGGTGACGTGGGCTGAGTTGTCTGACCTTTCGGGCCTCAGTTTTCTTATCAGCAGAATGGAAGACTTAATTGGATTTTTTTTTGATTTGGCCCAGACTTAGGATTTCACTGCTGTGGGGACCTCCAAGGAAGGAAAGGATTGCTTTGGGTGGTGCTGGAGGCATTGAGACAAATGTGCTGAGTCTTCGAAGAATGTTAGAGTTGGAAAGAACCTCAGTAGACTTATCTTGGGAAAGGAATCCTAGCTGAAACACACCTGACCTACATAGTCCTCCAGCTTGGAGACCTCCCACGAAGGAGGCAGCCCCTTCCATTCTGGCATGGGTCTGTCCTATCCAGCCTATGTCTTTGACCCTCCAGCCCTTCTGATACGTGAATGCAGCTGTCTTGTTCTCTGTACTTCTCCAGGCTAAACATGTTGAGTTCCTTCAGCTGACCCTCACGACATTGGCTCTAAGCCTTTGGCATTCCTGTAGAGGCTCTCTGGTTAATCTGTGCCTTCGCCCAGGGCATTCCTCCCTTCAGGAAGTGTGACCTTGGCAGAAGCCACTGAACCTTCAGTTTCTCTTCTGGTCTCCTACTTCCCAGTATGGAGTCAGAGTGAATCGGCAGTTCAATAAGCCCCCCAGATCTTTTCCAGAGACCCTGTTGTCTTATCATACCCACCCACCCCATCTTGTACCAACCAAGTCTAATAATAATAAGGCTGTATATTCATCCCTACTGAATTTTACCTGCCTGGATTCAGCCAGTTTTCCATCTTCCCAGTGGCTTCAGGATAACTTTCAGGTTGCCTCGGCTTGCCATCTTGATCCCTGCAGTCACTGTTAAATGGTACGTGGGACCCGCCAAGGACAAGCCTCTGGGGCCCTCCATCGGTGGCTTCTTGACAAGCTGCCATCGGACCCTTATTCCATTCCAGGGATGCAGAGCCAGTGGCTCAGCCCTCTCTTCATCAGGCCACCCTGTCTAAATGCAGGGTTTATGGAACACTTGATACACATTTCATTTATTCCCCAGAACCAAGCATGTTATTGGCTGCATGGTTCAGACGAAGAGGCAGTAGGTGGAGAGCCTGCTGTTTGCTGCTGAGCTGCTGGAGGCTCCATGGAAGAAGTGTTCTGGATGCTGTTTGCTCTTGCTGTTGCTGTGTCTGTCCAAGAACTCCCTTCCTCCATAGAGCCCTCCCTTTGTGATAAGGAAATCAATTAAATGAAACAGAAGGTGACTGTCAGTGCCTGCAGCTATCTGTTCCTGGAGCTCACCACCTCCCTGTCTACCAGGAGCAGGGGCATCTGTCTTGTTCTTGCCCCTTTAGCAAGCATTTATGTAGTGCCTACTGAGAGCAAAGGGGCCTTGAGAGAAAGCTGGGGGGAGACACATGCCTTGTCCTGGAGAAGCCTACATTCTATCAGGGGAAGGAAGCTGAACATACACACGGATCACTCTGTACAAAATATATACAATGTAAATATGAAGTCATTCCTGAGTGAGAACATGGATAACCAAGAGAACTAAGAAAGGCCTGGTGCCAGGGGAGGAGCTGGCAGAGTTGTCCAGCGTCTTTGTTTTTCTGGAGCCCAGATTGGGCCTTACTTTCAATCTGAATCCTGATGTCTCTTAGCGTGGTTTTTATTTACATCTTGTTCTCTGAGTAAGCTTCCTTCAGCATCTTAAGATTACATTTTAAAAGAAAAAGAGGGAACGCTTTCCTTCCCTGGCAAATTCTCCCGTGTAACTTTCCTGAATGCTATTGAGATCATGTGGTAGTTACATTGGCAGATTTCCTGACTTCAGGGAAATAGAGAAATACATTTTATTTTCTTCAGGACATATTGTTTTATTTTGGGCTTTTAAGTGACCTGGGTTGACTTAGACTGAAATAGAAATGCAAATGTATAGAGTTCCATATTTGACAATTTTGTGTTTGAAACCATATCTCAAAGTGAATCAAAATAAGTTGTCGAAAAGTAGATGTTTTTATGAACTTGTCTGAGTTTCATAGAAGAAAACCCCAGATACATAGAATCTTAGAGGTCATCTGGTCCTGAAGGTTCTTAACCTGGGGACCTGAGAATTTTTTTTTAAAGATTTTGATAACTGAATTTCAATTTAATTTCTTTCCTTTGTAACCCCATGTATTTTATTTTCTGATCTTAAACATTGTGAGAAGAGGCCCATAGGCTTCATGACATTGCCAGAGGAGTCCATGACACAAAAAGCCTGACTAAAAACCCCCGATCTGATCCAAGCCCCTCATTTTTCCCATGGGGCAATGAGGCCCTTCTACTCAATGACTTGTCCAGATTTTCTAGGTAGCAGGTGGCAGAGCTGGGATTCAAACCCAGGTCCCTCATTCCAGATACAGTCCATGAACTTTTCTGGATAGGTGAGGGGATATTATGCCTTTACACAGAAAACTTTATTTATTTGAACAATTTTGGCTAGAAGTCTTCAAAATTCTGTTTCATGAATGTGTGTGTGTATTCAGTCATTTCAGTTGTGTCTGACTCTTCATGACTCCATTTGGGGTTTTCTCAGCAAAGATACTGGAGCAGTTTGCCATTTCCTTCTTCAGATCGTTTTACAAATGAGGAAACTGAGGCAAACTGGGTTAAGTGACTTGTCCAGGGTCACACAGCTAATAAGTGCCTGAGGCCAGATTTGAACCCAGGAAGAGGCTTCCTGACTCCTGGCCCAGCACTCTGTGCACTATGGCGCCACCTAGCGACCTATTACATAAGTAAGTGTTAAGTAAAACTATATTTTAAAAATAAGCAATTATCGTATGTGTGTCTTTAATAAAAAGACCTTATTGAATCTTATTTGCTTTTAAAAATAACTCTGGGTCATTGTCATGAGCATTAATTATTGAAAGGTGACGGACTCAAGATGCAGAATTTTAGGATATGGTCAATGTGACCATTTTTTGTTTGACTGTTGCAAAGGTTTTCTTTTTCTTTTTTTTTCAGTTTGGGAGGTGGGGGGGGGGGTGGGGAGGTAGGAAGAAAAGAACCTAAATGCTTCTTCATTTAAATCTGCTTGTGCTTTTTGAGTTGGAGTTTCCTTCTGTGCTGCTCCTTCCAGCCACTTTTCCAAGTGAGACTATGTAAAGGTGACTTCAAATCTGGAGACTTGGGTTCCAATCCCTGTTCTGCCACTTACTTGGGGTGTGACACCAGGCAAATTAACCTCCCTCTCTGACCTCAGATCCTTCATTTTTAAATGGGGCAGTTGGACCAGGCACTTCTCTCTCAGAATCTGTGATTCAGCTTCCCTTCCTAGGCCTGCCTGCTATCTCCCCCCCACTTCCTTTTTCCACTTGTTGGTCTTTGTCTTTTGTTATGGAAGTCTGTTAAGTTCTGCATGAAAGAACCCTTAGGTCTCTAAGTTGGGGGCTGGGCCTGCTGAGGGCTCCCTTGTGGGCTTTGTTGGGGGGAGGAGTATTCCACTATGGAAGTGTTACTAACTTTGATGAGATTGTGCATTTAGTTCATCTACTTTGAATTTGTGAAAAGTTACAAAAATTCATTGAATTAAGATGAAAGTCAAGTCAAGACTCATGGAATATAGCGGTAATTGGAACAGAGAGGCAGAAGGTGGCTACTTTGAAGAAATGTCATTCGAAGAAGGGTCTTTGTGTGTGGGGTGGGGCAAAAGGAGGATTAACAAGCATTTATTACGTGCTTGCTGTGTGCCAGGTATCTCACTGAGCCCCAGGGATGCAAAGAAAAGCAGCCCCTTTCTCGTGCTGTGTTTTGGTACAATCTGTTCCCAGTGCCCTTCTCCCCTCCCTCCTGCAACCTAGGCAAGCATTTGGAGAATTCCCCAGCTTGCCATTTGATGGGAGAGGGCCACTGCTCTTGTTGCCCTGCAGGATCTTCTCTTG
This sequence comes from Phalanger gymnotis, assembly GCA_028646595.1. NCBI lineage: Eukaryota > Metazoa > Chordata > Mammalia > Diprotodontia > Phalangeridae > Phalanger > Phalanger gymnotis. The sequence goes on from CM053623.1 coordinate 358,592,361, forward strand.
GGGATGATGCTTTGTGTTTTTCTGATAGGCTAAGGAAATCCTCACAAAAGAATCCAACGTACAAGAGGTTCGCTGTCCTGTCACTGTCTGCGGGGATGTCCACGGCCAATTCCACGATCTGATGGAACTGTTTAGAATTGGTGGAAAGTCGCCAGACACAAACTATCTTTTTATGGGTGACTATGTGGACAGAGGCTATTACTCAGTGGAGACTGTGACTCTTCTTGTATCACTAAAGGTACAGTATTTTTCATTTTCATTTTAACTAATGAAAAGGTATTGCTTTTTTCCCTCTTATTTTAATTGAATGTTAAATCAAGGAAAATTCTGAGACAGTTTGTTGCTCCTGTCTTTGGGATGCTGTTACATTTCATGGTGCCCCAGTCAGGCACACCTGACTCCTGCAGTGATTCTGACTCATCCCATGTATTCCTCCCCTGCCTTCAGTCTATCACCAAGCTCTTCTCTGTGTCCCCATCTGTCCCTTCTCACCCCCACTGTTCGTGGCAGCGCGCTGATGCTGCTGATAGCCCCTGAATTACTGCTCTGGCATCCTGGTGAATTTCTCTGCTCCTCTATTACCTCCTTTCTCTGATCCATCTTTTCCTCCAGTCGCAGGTTGTCATGTTCCTCCCCAGCTCAGAAATCTTCAGTGATTTCTAGGTCCAGAGGAGAATCCAAACTTGATTGTCCTGGTGTTTGGAAAAAAAAAAAATCAATTAGGAGCCAGAGAGCTTGGGTTCAAATTCTGTCTCTCTCTCTTACTCCCTGTGTGAGCTTGGGCAGGACACTGCCCCTCTCTGGGTTTCACTCTCCTTCTCCATGCTTGAACTCAGTTATTTCTGAGGGCTTTTCAGGCTTAAAGCTTGGGGCCCTTGTTCTGTCCTTTAAGATCCTCTATAGATTATCCTGAACTTCTCTTATCACCCTGATCCTTATTGCCATCCACTCCTTGTTCCACTGCGAAAACCATCTCTTGACCACCACCTCCAACAGAATGGGAGCTGTGGCCCCTTCAGAAAAGCCACTTATTTCAGTAGTTGGATAGAGCAGCGAGTGTACCAGCAGTATTCTGTTAGAGGTGGGGACAGTTACAACTGGAACCACAATCCTAAGATGATTTCCTAGTCATTCATCAGGATCGTATTTCATTACCTGAATACACTCAATTCAGCGACTATTTCTTTTTTTTTAATTTTTTTTTTATTTTTAGTTTGCAACACATGGTTCTGCATAATTTTGAGTTCCAGATTTTCTTCCCTCCCTCCCCACCCCTCCCCAAGACGGCATGGAATCCCATATAACA
>CM053623.1:358594166-358641199 GCA_028646595.1 Phalanger gymnotis
GTTGGGTTCAGCGACTATTTCTTAAGCACTTAACTAACTACAATGGGATCATCATCATTTAGCTCTCTGTGAGACAGAAAGAATGAGTAAGTGAATTTAAATACTACAGGTGATTGGACTGGCCTTGCTGCTCAATAAATGTGTGTGAGCAGGAGATGGGAGGCAAGAACCTCCAGGAAGGGGAAGGGGAGAAGCCGCTTTATTAAGGGCAGGCACCGTGCTAAGCTGTTTACATTCTCCCAGTAGCCCTCCATGGTAAGTGCTACTGTTGTGATCCCCTTTTTACAGTTGAGGAGGCTGAGACAGGCAGGGTCACCCAGCTAGTAAGTATCTGAGGCTGCATTTGAACTTGGGTCTTGCCGACTACAGGCCCAGCAGGTGGTCTCTCCACTGTGATGATCCAGCTCCCAGGAGCATCTGGTCACATCTTGTGTCAAACGGAGGATGACTGTAGAATCTCCTCCTCCTTTCCTTCTCCTCCTTGGAAGAGATGAGGTACCCCTCTGCATCATCGCCAGTCTTGTGCTTTCTCTCCTCCCCTTCCCTCTCCTCCTCTCTTCTCTTCTCTTCTCCTCTCCTCTCCCTCCCTCCCTCTCTCCCCCCTCCTCCTTCCCTATCCCTTTCCCTCTCCCCCTTCTGTCTTTGTCTCTCTCTTTCTGTCTCCATCTCCTCCCTCAAAAGCAATTTTATCTCACATTTGTAGTAATTATGAAAGAAAGGTTGGAGAAATTCTGCAACATTTCAAAATATACAAAAATCTGCAGTTTTCAGTTTGGATTTTATGATATTTAACAAAAGCAGAATGAGAGCATCCTGACAGTCACAAAAAGAGGATAACCTTGGGCGTGCTTCCTGCTCAGGGATTACTCATAGGAATCCCTTTAGGAACATCTGATTGGTAACTCGGGTCCTTCTGGAGATCTAGGCCTTCGTTCCACCCCTCCAGCCGCCCCCACATTGTTGGGAGGCCTCAGACACTGGGGCAGGGAGCGGGGCCGGGGGTGGGGGGAGGGTCCACCTGCCCTTGGAGAATCGAGGGTGTAGCCCGGGGCCCCTGGCTCTAGAGTGTCCAGCAGATGCCCTAGAGGTGCCCCAGGCCTGGCCTTTATCTTCCAGGGGCCCAGGGCCTCTGCCCAGGCTGCCTCTTCAGTCATTGGCAGGACACTTGACTAGTTGGCTCCACATAAGGAGGCAGGTCATGGCATTTTACTTTAGTAAAGCAGATGCAAGTAAACCCTGCCCCCCACCCCCCACCCCGTCCCTTCATGTTGTCAGTGTGGTAAACCAAGTAGAGATGAGGCTGAGGCCTTGCCTTGGTGGTGGCATGTTCTAGAAATGGGCCTTGTGCCAGGAAGGCTATCTGGGAACCTGGCAATCCAGGTGAAGGGCATCAGAGACTTAAAAATGGCTTTTTCCTCCTGGCAATGGCCAGTGGCTTATCTGGTCCCTTTCACTGCAGCCATTCTAAAATGGCCGTTGTGAGTTTTGTACCATGGGTTCCAGGAGGGCTCTGCTTTTGGCCTGAAATAACTCTCATCCAAAGAGGGTACTTGCTGTTCCTTGTCCAGCTCAGCAAATCTTATCATGTTCCCCTGCAACAAATCACTGAAAAGAGACAAAGTAAGACTGACCCGACTGTGGCCCGTTGCCAGGCAGGCTCCTGGCCCACAGAGCCCAGCTTGGTCCTCCTCCCCTTTGGCTTGCCTCCAGACCGGCTCTGTGCACGGGCTGCTTTCTCTGCATTTGCTCGTCATTTCACTTCGGGACACACCAGCATTGATTCTTTCTGCTCGTCTGCTCATGGCCCAAGTAGGCAGTGCTGCCCATACGTGTTGTGTTCATTTAGCTGATGGTACCGCCATGCATCCACACATAGCCCATGGGACCCAAATGGTGGCTGCTTCTTCGTAAGGCCCCATGTGGCTAGGCTGGAATGTCGATGTCTCTGCCTCATTGCCTCACTCCGCTCCAGGGTCAGCAGAGGGGAAAGCATCTGATTTCTGGGCACAGCCTCATTTTTTGCTACACGATTCATCATTCTAATTTGACTTCTTGCTTAAGAGCCTATGACTTCCCGGGCTTTCTCAGGTTTTAGAAGGTCAGATATGACACCCACAGCTGACTGTGCTGGCACAGTGTGTTCAGCATTAAAGTTAGCGCCATGACTCAGACTGGATCACGTGGGCAAGCAAAGTCCTCCACACGCAAAACGAGCTCTGTATCGCCTTTTCTCCAAGATTCTCTCCAGAGTTGAAGAGGGCAGGGACCCTCACAATGTCCACTCCTGGTGCTTCCAAGGCGCCTTCTCTCTGCTCTCTTGTTGGTGGAAGCCACTCCAGGCTTTCTCTCTCCTGAGCAGCAGCCAAACAGCTTCATACTCAGAGAGAAGATCAGAATGGACTGATAACTAATGTCTTCCAGTGAGAAATCATGCCCCGAAGGGCCAGCGATCAGTTTGTTCTTGGCCTGAGTCCACAGAAGGGGGAGCCACTGAAGACACACATGCCCTGGAAAGGGAGGTCAGTGCGGAGTTTGGGGGAGCCCTGCACCCCACAATCTACATCCCTGTGACTGTCGTTGGGGGAGGGCAGAAGGGGGCAGAAGGCTAGTGGGCCAGGATTCAATTCCTTAATTATTAGTTTAACCATGGATGGTGAGTGTGAGGCTCAGCAGTGCTCCCATCATCCCCTGCAAACCCTTTGCTGCTGCTTGTGGCTTTTTGTTGGTTTGTTTTGAGAAAGTCTTTTCTCCTCCAGTGTTATCTTGTTGTTGTGGTTTTGTTCTCTTAGATTCTAATATATCTTCTCATCTTGGTGGGGCGGGGCAGACCTAGAGAGAAAAGGGGTTCGGGAGGAAGGAGGGAAGGATTTATTCAGTGCCCTTCTGTCTGCAAAGCCTTGGGCTGGACCAGGTAGATATTAAAGTCAGGCTGCACCTTCTCTACTGGATCTCCCTCTCTCCCTCCCCTCCTCCCTCTCTCCCTCCCCTCCTCCTTTCCCTCCTCCCTCTCTCCTTCCCTCCTGCCCTTCCTTCCTTCCTCCCTCCCTTCCTCCCTCCTTCCCTTCCTTCCTTGCTTCTTTCTTTCCTCCCTCCCTCCTATGCTTCTTCTCTTCCTTCCTTTTATTTTTTCCAATTACATGTAAAGACAATTTTTAACATTCATTTTTTATTTTGGAGGGGGGAAGGCAAGGCAATTGGAGTTAAATGACTTGCCCAAGGTCACACAGCTAGTAAATGTGCCAAGTGTCTGAGGCTAGATTTGAACTCAGGTACTCCTGATTCCAAGGCCGGTGCTCTACTCACTGCGCCACCTAGCTGCCCCCAATTTTTAATACTGATTTAAAAGAATTTTTGAGTTCCCAATTTTCTCCCTCCCTGTCTTCTCCCCTCTCTAAAAAGAAAATAATTTTAAATAGCATACATATGTGAAATCATGTAAATGTATTCTGGAGCTCTCTTTCTAATGGGAAAACCACCCACCTCAGAAGGAAGATTTCAGCTGCAGGTCAACTCCCATCAGGTTTCTAAATCAGTCACAGAGCTGACCTGTTCCTTTGTGTTTCTGTTTGTTCACCTGTGGTTCACTAAATGGTAAAGTGGTTCCCAGGTAGGAGTATTTCTCATAAGAAGCAGATAAAAGTGACAATGCCCATCAATAGGTTTTCCATTGATTCCATCCATGCCAATCAATCCTTTGGTTATAACTTTTCAGCAAGTATTTATTGAGAGCTGACTACCCGCTCAGTTCTTGTTGGGGCATCAGGAAAGAGAAGTTAGACAAGGTGGAACTTTGAATGTAAAAATCAGAAGCTGGGATCTTGATCCTTTGGGATTTGGGGGCAAAATGACCCAAGTGATGTTTTAGACAGATAGAGGAGGCTGTGGCCTTGTGCACAATAGATCGACTGGGGGCAAGGCCCAAAGTGGACGTGTTGTAGCCATTGAGTCATGGGGTGATCAGGACCCTGAGCCAGGGCTGGTGGTGCTACATGAAGGGAAAACACAAACCCAAGAGAAATCTTGAAGCTAGAATTGACAGGACTTAAAAAAAAAAGATTGTATATAGGAAATATGAGATCTTGGTTCTCTTAACATAGTTTGCTAAAGAGAAAAGCAGTCATGGGAAGAATTGGGCTTTAGAAGCTAATCTGTTTAATCGTCTTCAGCGGCTGCGGTTCCCTTTCCTTTTCTAGGTGCGCTATCCTGAGCGGATCACAATCCTGAGGGGAAACCATGAGAGCCGGCAGATCACACAAGTGTATGGTTTTTATGATGAGTGCCTGAGGAAATATGGCAATGCCAATGTCTGGAAATACTTTACTGATCTGTTTGATTATCTCCCACTCACAGCTTTAGTAGACGGACAGGTAGGTATCTACAGTAAGTAAGGGAGCATCTGTGTTCTGTCAGAGATCTGACTGTCTTTCTGCAGAGTCGGCCCCTGTAACAATAAGGGAAGGATTGAGCATGTCCATAGGGCCTGCTGTGGGCTTTACAACAACCCTGGGAGGCAGGTGCTATTATCCCACTTTTGCAGATGAGGAAACCCGGGCCCAGAGGAGTTAAGTGACTTGTCCAGGCTCACTCAGGAAGTGTCCGAGGCTGGATTTGAACTCAGGTCCTTCTGACTCCAGGCCCAGTGCTCCGTCCACTGCACTGCCTCAGTGACTGAGGAAGTAGTGACAGGCAAATATTCTTCACCTTCATAACAGTAACTGGCTCTTAGAGGGAGAGGATGAGGGACTGGATCCGGGACTTCACTGGTACAGGAAGCTCTCGGGTGAGGCAGCTTGGCCCTTCTCTGTAGCATAGACTTGGCCACCTGCTCAGGGTCGTTGGCGGGATTTGCACCCAGATCTGTCCTGGCCCCAAGGTCAGCCCTTTGTGTACTGCTCTTGGCCCCCTCTCTCCTAGACACTGGCGAGACGCTCTGCATGTGTCATCTGCCTTGGCCCTTGGGACAGTCCTGTAAGTGAGGAAGGTCAGGAAACCGAAGCTCGTGATTTGACTGGCTTGGGGTCACACAGCTAGTAAGGGTCAGGGGAGCGTAGACCCCCATCACTACACTGGCCACGAGCATGTGTTTCCTACGCACCTGCGATGGGCGGGTCTGTGCTCTGCCGGGAGACAAAGTTCAGGCAGCTTCCGTCCCTTGGGTCAGGGAAGAGGAAGGACTGTTGATGAGCAGCCCCCAGCTGTCCCACACGTGCACGGCCCTTCACTGGTCTGGGAGCTCTGAGGACCAAGGTGGCTGGGGGAGGGAGGAGCTCGTCATTTGGCAGAAGGGCATCGTGGGGGGCCCGGACCTGCCTCCTAAGCCTGAGGGCGCTGCTGACCAGCCATATATTTGGTTTTTGGGAGCATGGGTGGAGCCATGCCAAGCCAGCGGGCTGGGCAGCTTGCAAAAGCAGGCTGGTAAAGCCTAGAGATCATAGCCTGCGTTTCTGCAGTAGTACTTAAAGGCCTGCAGGGTGCTTCACGAGGTGAAGAATTCCAGGGTCATATAGCTAGGAGCTGTCCTGTCCTAGGCAGGATTTGAACTCAGTTTGTCTTGATTCCAAGTCCTGCATTATTCTATCCCCTTCACCACCTGGCTGCCTGGTGATCGAGGGTTTATTAGTCTTTATATAAATGAGTATTTTAAAAGTCAGTGATAGAAGTTTACCAAAGCAAATCTACAAGAAAATTAATTACGCTTGAAAAAATAATCCGTGGAATTAAATAGCTTAATTGTACTTATTTATTAAGTAAATTTATTTTCTTATAGATAAGATTTTTGGGGATCATAAGGTTTTGAATTGATTTAAATTTAAAAGGTGAAAATTTATGATAAAGTCATGCATTGTTTAAATTATTTGTACTTTTCATCAGATTTTGGCAAGAAATGAGCTGCTAAAAATGTGCACCCCCTACCCTCCCCTCTTTTTTTAAAGATATTTTGCCTCCACGGTGGCCTTTCTCCATCCATCGATACGCTGGATCATATCCGAGCCCTGGATCGTCTGCAGGAAGTTCCACATGAGGTAAAGTGAGAGTTTTGGGGGGTGGCATTCCACCCAAGTCAGGTAACTATGCCATAATCAGAGATGAGTTCCCTCTCCCTTGGCCTGCAGCCTGTGTTCCATCAGTCCCAAGGGTGCTGTGGCCTAGCCTGTCCAAGGGGCTCTGCTGTGAGATGGAGATCCCTTGGGCCCCACTTTTCGAGGTCATCAGGAGCAAAGCCCTTGTCCTTCTCCTTACCCTTCACTGGTATCTTGGGCTTCAGCCCAGAGGAAATCTCTAAAAGGGATTGAGCTCACAGGCCAGAGGCAAAGAGCCAAGGCCTGAGCAGATGACGGTGTGTTTAGGAGTGGAATCCTGTTAAGTTATTCTCCCTGTGCATGAGGGATTTGGCCAGAGGAATGGTCTCAGATTAAGTCCGAAAGCTTCTGGTTACATTCAGAGTAATCACGCATTCACACAGACCACGAGGGAGGGTAGTAACAGCTCTCCATTTCAGAGAAACCTCAAGAAAAGGGTGTGGATTGTGAACACCTGAAGGCAAGTGGCGCCTCCTGCTTCCACCATCATCTGGCATTAACTGCTGGAGGCTCCTGGCTGCCCTCATTGGTCACAAGTGGGGGTGTCGCTTTGGGGGAGAGGGGTGTCCTTGGGAAATGACAAACATTAAAAAAGGAACAAGTGAGAAAATAGAATAAAGTTTTGTTTTGGGAGAGAAGGATTGTAGCCAAGCCCTGCCGCTCCAAAGAAGGGGCTGAGTGCTGCCCACCAGCTCCCATCCAGACCTGGAATCCCCCAGGATAACTGCACAGGGACTTTGGACACTCCAGGAGTATTTCTGGTTTAACACAAGTCAACAGAAAGAACTGAATGGTGCTCTGGGGACATGTTCAGATTGAGGGAAATTGTAGTCCTCCCCCTTCCTTCAGTGCTGTGCTCCTCCCTCCTTCCTGGCACCCGTGTACCGCGTGGCACACCACCCTTTCAGTTACATTAGTGATAGGGTGCCCCCCTCACACAGTGTGGCCTCCTTGTTTTTCCTTGGCAGGGCCCGATGTGTGACCTGTTATGGTCCGATCCCGATGATCGTGGTGGATGGGGCATTTCTCCACGAGGGGCTGGCTACACGTTTGGACAGGACATTTCAGAAACATTTAACCATGCCAACGGCCTCACCCTGGTTTCCCGTGCTCATCAGCTTGTGATGGAGGTACGCAGCTTTGTGTGCAGCACGTTCTCTGGCACTAGGGTAATCCTCCATATTTGCTGCCCTGATAAGGTGGATTACTCTGCAGGAGGTGTGGCTTGAAATGCTTTATTCCAGTGTGCTTACAAGAGATAGAATTAATAAAAGATTTTACATCTGCTATAAGTAAGAAAGAGACAGTGGCGTATAAAACCATGTGTCTGGCTTGGCTGTCCTCTGGGGGAAGGAAGAACCCACCTTGCTGGTTCTGGGAAGAAAGCGTGTGGGCATGCATGGCTGACGTTTGTTTTGACAAGGTGGGTGCTTCCCAACAAATCCCCTTAGAAAGTACATTCCCTGAGGAAGTTCCCACGTAGGTCTCTGCCTGGAGGGTGGCACTCACAGGCTCCTTGGGCCCATGATGGCGGCCCCTGGGCGCTCTGTTCTTTTGGCTCCATGACTTCAGCCTCTCTATGTTCCTCTTCTGTCTTTCCATCTTCTTTCCCTTTGCTCTTGCAGGGATCTGGCCAGCTGCCCCAGACTCAGCCCCCTTCCCTCCTGTATTGCCCACTCTTGTGTCTGATGGTACCTGGCGTGGGGGTCTGTCCTGAAGGCAGTCTTAAGTACTTACTGTGTACTTCAGAGTACCACTGTAATAAAAAAGACAGTTGCTGTCCTCAGAAAACTTGCTCCTGTTTTATTGGAACCTCCTTCTAATACATTTTTTGCTTGATTCTTTTTTTAAAAGTGAGGTGTCATTGATGTCTCCTCTTTTTTACATTATTCTAGCTTTCCTCAGTAGCCCTCCCAGAAAACCATCCCACATAACAAACAGTATTTTTTAAAAGACAAAAAAAGAAAAAGAGGGTGAAAAATGAGCACAGCTGCCCCTGTGTTAAGGTAGCCTCAGAACAGGGGCTCACGTCAACCTGGTGGCTCTCCTGCCTCTCTGAGGTGTGTTTGTGGGGGTCAGGGGGCGTCCTTTCATCTCTCTCCATTTGAGTCCTGCTGGACCCTTATTGCTCTTTGGGGTGTGGCTGTTTTTTCCACTCCCATCAAGGTGGTCACAGTGTATTGTTTCCTTGGCTCTGCTGACCCCACTCGGTATGGGGTCTTGTGCACATTTCTTTCTAAGTCAGTTGTTTTTGCCGTGAGATACTTTACATTTTCTTCTATTTTTTCCGCCTTTTGACGTTTTAATCTTTCTCGTTACTTCATGGAGTTGTTGGCTTCCCTTTGGCCTGCTCTTAATGTCCAGTTAGTTTGTTGCTTGGGCAGGGTTTGTACTCCTTGTGCCAAGTTCTCAGTTCCTTCTATCAGCAGTCTTCTGGGCCTGGAAGCCTCCCTTCTCAATCTCTGCCTGTCTTGTCCAAGGATCAGCCCCAGTGAAACTTTCCCTGAACCACCCCCTCTCCCCTTCACAGGCATCATCGTGGACAGTGCTGGGCTTTGGTGGTCTTCCTGCAGCAGCTGACTTCCCTTGGTTACATGATGCCACCTATGTCATCCATGTCCCATTTTTCATCATTAATTACTTGATTAAATAGGTCGGCATTAAGTTGTTCATCTGCATGCCATATCTTTTCTCACTCTACTTTGTGCTAGCTATTTACTCGTTCTGGTCTTTGTTCTGACAAGTAGTCAGCTAAGTTGGGATGATTTCTCCTTATACAGTGAGCCTTTTCTTAAATGATAAAATACAGCTGTTTTCATTTGACATGGATAAGTTAAATAGGTTCTTTCTAGGAAGCTGCCTGTAGAACACCATCCTCTGTAGGAATGAAAAGTAGATCTCTTATTAAGGGCTTGTGCAAGGTAATTTGGTTTACCATCAGATTTAAATAACATGTGGCTCTTCACACTTTGAAATGGAGCTGTCTCATCTGGCCCTTCTCCTGTGAACCTGCCTGCCTTCCATGTGGACTCCGGTCTGGGCGTCAGGTCCAGCCTTGGCTAGCATCCGTAGGTGTCAGTGGTGGCTCCCAGCACTGCCTCTCTTGCCCCTCTGCTCATTTCCCTTTGTGTTATTCATGTTCAGCCTTTAAAAAAACCGGGACAGTGACTCAGGATGCTATTTTTTAACTGTTTCAGGGGTATAACTGGTGTCACGATCGGAACGTGGTTACCATTTTCAGCGCACCCAATTACTGCTACCGTTGTGGGAACCAGGCTGCTATCATGGAACTCGATGACACTTTAAAATATTCCTTGTGAGTATCACATCATTGAAAAAGAAAATAGAGATGGGGATATCCAAATTAAGAGTGATACGTTAGGACAGAAGTTAACGTTTTCACATTTCTTTCATATGTGAAAGAAAAAGGAGAAATAAGGAAGGGAAAATAAATTTTAATTCACTTTAATAAACATTTACTGAATTGATGTAACTAAATATATTTTTTGGCTGATGTGATTGCTTTGAAAGATCCTAGAGAATGGCATTAGTGACCAAATACAACAGGAGGGCAGGTGTTAGCCTGATTCTCAGCAGAGGGAAAAGACTAGAAGCTGCATGCTGTAGGCCAGGGAGTCTAGGCTGCTTCCTGGGGAGGCCCAGAGTCCATCTTTAAAGAGATGGCTGGTGCCAATCTAGCAAAATGGAGCTGTGATTTCAGAGAGCCAGATGAGCTTCATCCAGATTAGGGCAGGCCAGACTAACCTGTGCCTGGTGAAATCTCTGACAGACTGCTCCCTTAGGCAGTGCTATAGATGGATTTCAGATAAAGGTTGGGGAAGGCTTGATCTGCTAAACCATACTTTGGTTTGAAAACATGTTGTGGTTTTAGTGCCTTGTTGAGCTTACGGTAAGTTGATGCTGTCAGGCCAGCCAAAAATGCTAATACAGTCCTAGGCTCTGTTAAGTAAGAAGAGGCTTCCTGGAACACAGAGGTGTTGGTCCTGCTGTTCTCAGCCTGGGGAAGGGCCTCGTGTTCCTGAGCTCTGGGGATCCATGGAGGGATGTACAGAAGAGAAGACTCAGCAGGAGAAGCCCGCCGTCTGCACTTGTTGGGTGGGCTGCTACAGGAGGGGGAAGGAAGGCAGTGAGGAGAGGTTACGGGGGAACTGATTTAGGCAAACTTCCTCACTATTAGAGGTGTCCAGGTAAGTTAAAATAAATAGCTGAAAATACGATGAAAGGTTCCCTCTGGGTGTAGGAGAAATGGTGACGAGGACCAAATATGTGCAGCTGCAGGATAGCCTCCGAGGTGCTCCTTCTTTAGTCATCACAGGCTGGATCAGGCCTGGAGACACTCATGTTACCATCTAAGTAGACCCTAATATCGTTGCCCATTGCTGAAAAGGTTGTGCATGCATTCTGTACTGTTCAGACCAAAGGGAGGCCACCAGCATGCCCAAATTGGCCTGATTAGTTACTAATGCCTCTTTGGTATCCAGGTTATTGTAAAATTGGGATACTTCATACTTCAATATTCTTCCCTTTGCCATCCATCGAGGCCAGGACCCCAGTACCTGACCTTGGGACCTCTCAGAGACACACCAGCCTGGGTGGCTGCTGCTGAAATGTCCCCTTTCTTTGTCATCTTGTCCATTCCATATTATAGAGAGCTGGGGGGCAGGGAGACTCCATTAGCCCATTGCTTTCTTTAGATTGGGTTTCTGGTAGTAACAGTGATGTCTGGAAGGACCCAAGAAAGCCTATCCCTCCCCAGTCATTTTTTGGATTTCTCTTTGTGCAGCCTGCAGTTTGACCCTGCACCCCGTCGTGGAGAGCCCCACGTAACACGGCGCACCCCAGACTACTTCCTGTAAATGGCTTTGGGGAAAACCTATGGAAAATATCTGGAAGTATACCTGGCATCTTTTTTACAAAGCAATGAGAATAGACGTGTTTGTGTAACAAATTGGGATCTGTGTCTGCCTCAGTGCCTGTCATGGACCAAACTGTGCCGTAGTGTGCTCTACACTGAGCAGGCCCACTGAGGCGGAAATATTCACCCCACCCTCATCTTAGGTCGGTCAGCCTGCCTGCTGTATTTGGAGTCCCTGTTTTCTTCTGGACTGTTTAAACAGAAAAGGTAACTCATACCTCCATCTCCTTTTGCGCTTATTAATATGTAAATTTTAGTTTTAGTGTTTAACTGGCATGGATTATAGAATTTGGAGTTTATTTTTAAAGAAAATGCACAAACTAACTTTGACATAACTCATCACTCTTTATTTTATTAAAATGTACGATTAACTTAACTGGAGAAAGGCGAAGATTCCCCTGGGAGTACGTTGTCATAACATTTAAAGATTTCCCTTCATTTAAGCTAAATGACTGTTCTGTGTTGATCTCCCTTTTTTTTTTCCTGTATATTTGTCACAGAAGTGCTTGCCTCTTCTTGGGTGTATTGGAACAATAAACTTTGCGTTGTAAACCAGACTGGCCTGCATTGCGGTGGTGCACGTGGGCAGGAGATTTCTCCTGGGGATCCTGGTTGGCCCAGACATTTCAAATGATGACTTCTCTCATTTGATCTGTTATGTGGCAAATGTAAGAAGAGAACTTGCCGACAGTTGTCAAAGCAAGACAAGAGCACAGCCATTTATGGTTTTGATTTCTGTAGGTGACCCATGTTAATGTAATACAGAATACTTGCATTTAATGTGCAATTTTAAAAGGTAGGTTGGAAGCCAAATAGAAGATGAATAAATGCATTCTGAAGAACCACAGTAACGTGCAGTCAAAGCGCAGCTTTTATTTTTTAAAAAAGTACATCCTGGGATGGTGTATGTAATGTCCATCTCAGCTTTATTAAGAGACTGGGGCCGTTTGATTTTTCCAGTCTCACAATTACTTAGCACTGGTGAGCTAATAATTCCTTCATGGAAGCGTGACTCACACATTTGGGATGGAAAAAACAGCATGTGGAATTAATGAGACAAATAAATCGTAAGTGTGTTTGAACCGCTAGTTATAGAAAATGGATTCGAGGTCAGCCTGACCCCTGACCATCTCAGGCCTCCACCTCCCCTGACTCTGCTGCTATCCTCCTCAGATTGGAGCTTCATCTCTTATCCTTTCACCTCCATCCAAGCCTGTTTTCAGAGAGTCTCTCCCGATTCTTCCATCCCCCAGTCCCAGCCCTTTCCCGCCCTTCTCTTCCTTCTTCCGAGGCTTTGTCCAATGCAGCACCTTCCACAATGTTCTCTCGTGGCCCCTCGCGCCTTGTCCCACACCTCATCCCTGGGTTACCCCAGCTTTTTTCTCTGCTCCTCTTTCTCTGCAGCTTTTGCCTTTCTCTGCATCCCCAGCCTAAGTTAGTTTGAGCTTAGGCACACAGCAGGCGCTTAGTAGATGTTTATTGACTGACTGGCTGACTCCTCCCTCCACCATACCTACAGTGGTGTGCAAATAAACTGAGATGTGGAGTGGCTTACACAAGAAAGATGCTAGTTTTTCACACTTTTCAAAACTTTTACTACCCAGCATGGCCTCCTTTGCTGCCGTTACTTGTCCTCCATGTCTTGGCATTGAGATCACAAGTTTTCACACACAACCTTTAACTCTTCATGAAACCACCCTTATGTCCTAGTGGATGTTAAGCATACCTTTGAGGATCAGGCCATTTTTCCAAGTCTCACCTTGATGATTGCCTATTGATTTTCAGTGGAGCTAAGTCTGACATTAAAGCATATTTACTTCCATCTCATTGAACAGTTTATTAATTTTTCAGGATATGTGGGACAGTGTAAGATTATAGTGCGATGTTCTATCTCCATTTGGAAATTCACATGCTTCTAGAGTTCATCATTCCCTCAATGGGAACAAGACTTCTAGGTTCACTGGAAGTAAAAGAGGAGTCCCCAAAATATCTTTCCCAAACCTCCATAGAGGGTTGTAGCCCTCCCCTCCCCATGCCTCAGGCTCACAACCCAGGAGTCATCCTCCCTTCCCCACTCTTTCTCACTGCTCCCATCCAATATGGTGCCAAGGCCTGTCCATTTCCCCTTTGTAGCTTCCCTTGTCAGTTAACCCCTGGTATCTGCTCTGACCCTGCCCCAGCCTGGTGCAGACCTCCATCACCTCCCACCTGGACTATTGCAGTGGCTGCTGGGGGTTCTGCCTGCCTCAAGTCTCTCCCTGCTCATTTTCCTAAAGCTTGGGATTGACAGTGTCAACTCCCTACTCAACAAACTCCAGTGGCTCCCTGTTGCCTCCAGGATCAAATACAAAATGCTGGTTTTGGCATTCAAAGCCCTTCATAACCTCTCTATTCCTGCCTTTCCAGTCTCCTTACCCCTCATTCCCTGATCTATCCTCTTCAACCCAGTGACACTGGCCTCCTGAGTGCTCTTCCCACAAGACCCTCCGTATTTTAGCTCTGGCCATTTCCTCAGGCCCTCCTCAGCTCTGACACCCGACCTCCCTGGCTTTTTTTAAGTCCCAACTAAAATCCTCCCTTCTGCAGGAATATTCCCCTAACCCCTCCTAATTCTAGCGCCTTCTCTATCTCAATTATTTATTTGTCCTGCCTGTAACTTGTTTTGTACATAATTTGTTTGCATATTGTCTCTTCTGTTAGACTGTGAGCACCTTGAGGGCAGGGATTGTGTTTTTACAGACCTTCTTTGTGTTCCCAGTACTTCACCCAGTGCCAGGCATGTAGGAGCTGCTTAGTAAATGGTTTTTGACTAAATATTTTACAGTCCGATGATAATGCCCAGATTTTATAGGCTCATCTAGACTTGACAACGGTTTTTGGTATAGCCTTGAATAGAAACATTTCATTAGTAAAAACTACCTTTTTTCCAATCTTGAGTATTCCAGTCTTTGTATTGTCTTGCCTGTGGCAAACATTTCTTCTTCATATGTGTTGTTATTTTAATGGTCATAGAAGAATCAAGAGCAACCCTTGCAGTTGCCAGGGCCTTCTGAAGGTCTTTGTTTTTGGAGGATTAACTGGGTTGTTTTGCCACCATAGTCTGTCCATTCTTGGCATTTTTGTTTGTTTCCTTTATCCTTGGTATGATTGAGCGTGTCTCATCGTGACTTTGAATGATCCCTGAACTACTTGAGTCACCGCCGCAGCAGCTGCTTCAACATCTTTGACAAGTCATCTGAGGACTGCCTGAGAGCCACAACCTGGGCGTGTTTCCTTAGAGCCGAGGTTCCTGATCGGCTTTATGCCAGTCAGTCTGGTGAAACCAATGAACCTCTTCTCTGAATGACGATTTTAGATACAAAAGAGGAAAGGCACTGGATTACAAAGTCAGCCAAAGGTTAGTGGGAATGGAGGTACTTCTTTGCCCTCCCCGGGTTCATCGACTACTTGAGCATCTGCAGAGCCCAGGCCGAGGACCCTCATTGCTTTGACATCCATGCTTAAAAACCACAGAATCAAAGCTACAAGAGAAATGTGTATGGCATAAAAGGCAGCTCAAGCCTGGCTTCTCTGAATCAGCCTCATTGTAGTCAGCCGGGGCACAGACAGATGCTGGCTGCTGGCATGCTCTCACAGAGTGACACCATGTCGCTGTATCACTTGTCCCAAGTCACCCGCTGCTCTCCCTCCTGCTTTGCAGAGGAAACTGAAGCCATCCCCCAGGACCAGTCAGCTCTCTCTGTCTGCAGTTTTCACTACCTGTCCTTTCTCTTCCTGTTGATCTCTCTGCCCACACTGACCCCTCTCTGGGATCCTGTGCCATCCCTTCCACTCTTCTCCATGGCCTTGCTTGGTCACTTACCCCATTGCTCCCACAGAGATTCCTCAAAAACAGAAACTGAGTCTGTGTGGGCCCTGCCAGCCTTGCAGCTGATTCCGCCCCTCCCTCCCCATGGCCAGACTTCTAGCTGCAGGTCCACCGTGACATTCGCTCTCAGTGGTAAGAGGCTCTCCGCAATGCTCGGGCTCTCCTTTGTGCTCCTCCTGTTCTCAGAAACCTCTTCTCTGCCCTTGGGTGATCTTGTCCAGCCCTGTGTCTTCCAGCCTCGCCTCTCTGCCTCCGCTCCTAATTGCCCCTCGAGAATCCTGGGCCCCTGGGTCACCCAGCCTCCTTCACATCACCCCGAGTTCTTCTTTCCCCTCACACCTGGTCTTCCTCTTAATTTGACTACTTATTTGGGTGGCAGTGTTACCATCCCGTCCGTTTGTCACATCCTTCAAACTGTACGAGCTACTTTTGACTTTGGTCCTTCACGCCAGTATCAGATCAGATAGCCCCAGTCCAGCTAAATAAAGCTCCTTCGGCATTGGCTTTCACATCTCTCCCCTCCTTTCCACTTGTACCATCTGCCATAGTCTCTGATACAGACCGTATGTGGAGTCAGAAAGGACCCAGATTTAGATCCTGCCTTCAGATTCATGCCCTCTACCACTCTGTGCCTCAGTATCTTCATCTGTAAAATGGGAGGCCTGAACTCGGTGATGCCCAAGGTCAGATATCGTGGTATTTGCCTAGGGTGTTATAACAGCCTCCTCACTGGTCTTTCTTCAGACAATTTCTTCTCCCTCCTCCCTACCATTGCTGCATTTCTCTGGTCACTCTTCTCAGAAATCGTTAGGGGCTTCCCTGTCTTGGCATTCCAGGCCTTCTACATTCTGTCTGCAGTTTGCCTTTCCAGAGTTGTCACCTCTTGCTTTTGTCCTCTTGTCCTTGCCTCATTCTCTGTCCCATTCTTGTCCTGCATGTTCTCTGGCCATGCCTGTGCTCACTACATTTCCCCTACAGACATGCCCTACCCCACCATCTCCTGCCGCCTCTGTCAGAAACAGCTGTGGTCCAGGAAGGTGATGTATGCTGGTGGGATCTGGGTCAGAGGACTTGCCTTCAGATCCCAGCTCATGTGGGAGACCTTCTGTGGGTCACTCTTCTCAGGGAGAGGTGACACATTCTCTAAGGACCCGCTGGGCTGTAAGCCTTATGTGCCGGGCGGCTTGCATCCTGCCTTCCAGGGAAGGACGTCTCCTTTGCACAGATCAGTTTCCTTTGCATCCCCAGCATTGGTGTTTAGGGTCTTTCTCCTCACCGCCCTTTCCCCCTTGAGTTCTGGACTCTTGGAGGGCAGGGCCATGTGTATCCAGCTTAATTGTGCCTCTGACTTTGCCTCAGTATGCTTTGATTGCATCAAATTAAATTAATCAAATGGCCCAAGGCCCTGAGGGGCTGGACTAACTTACTTTGATCTTGTGCCTTCCAGACTGTGAAAAAGGTCTAAAATTGCACCTTCCTTGACCGGTCTTCAAAACGTGTGAAGCGGGCTAAGGAGCACTCCTCAGGTGTTTATCAGGCATCCGTTTTTTCAAAAACCGCTCAAATGCCATATATTAATTTTTTTTGTAGCAGCCACTTTTTTTTTTTTGGTGAACAGTATCCTATTTTTCCAATTAAATGTTAAGATAGTTTTCAACATTCAATTTTGGGAAGATTTTGAATTTCAAATTTTTTCTCTCCCCGCCGACCTCCCTCCCCAAGATGGCACACAATCTGATATAGGTTATACATGTGCAATTATGTTGGACATGTTTCCACATCAGTCATTAGTTGTGAAAGAAGAAACAGAACAAAAAGGAAAAAACAAAAAAAGTGAAAATGGTCTGCTCTGATCTGCATTCAGACTCCAAAGCTCTTTCTCAGGATATGTACAGCATTTTCCATCGTGAGTCTCTTGGAACTATCTTGGATCACCACACTGCTGAGAAGAGCTCAATCTGTCATAGTCAGTGCTCACACAGTGCTGCTGTTAGCGTGCACGCTTCTCCTGGTTGGTTCTGCTCAGTTCATTCAGCACCAGTTCGTGTAAGTCTTCCCAGGTTTTTCTGAACTCTGCTTATCATTTCTTATGGACCAGTAGTATTCCATTCCATTTATCTACCACAACTTGCTCAGCCATTCCCCACTTGATGGACAGTTCCTCAATTTCTGATCCTTGGCCACTACAAAAAAATCTGTAACAGTCACATTCTCATCACAATCTCCCTGCAGCTCCCTCACCCAAGCTTAGGTACATCAGGTACATTCTGTACTGGTCCACCCCTTCTAACGTTTCAGCACCGGTCCTCTGGAACCAGGAATCATTTCAGGAATCCTCTTAATGAAAAGGATTATAATTGCTTTTTCCCCGTATCTCAAAGTAGGTAAGGGCATGCTGTCGTGTACATAGATTGGTTCCTTTCTCAGCATCTCAACGTCCACCCTGAACATCACAGTCCCCTGTGTAGCGTCATGACCACAGTTATATCTCCACTTACACACACAGAATAGTTGTGACTTGGCTAAAGCAAGACCACCAGGAATGAACCGCAGCCCTTGGTGAAGTCAGTCAGTGGCCATGCTGGGTAAAATAACAGCCTTATTTCCGTCATCTACACATTATTTCCTCAACTTTCTCTTTCATTGTAATTAAAATCTTTTGTTAGGTGGTGTAGACAGGGAGTCTAAAGGAAGAAAAATCTGGCTTACCTGTCGCTTGTGAGTGTAAGGTTCATCCAGCCTAAGTTAGTTACATTGTGTCATAGACAGCAGGATTTAATTTAAAATTTTATCTTATCTTAAAAAGTACTACAGTAAGTAAAAAAGTACCAGATCCTTGGGCGCCTGGGGTGAGGCGGCAAGTACGATGAGCACTTAGGAACAAAACCAAGTGGAAGGACGCATTTTGGAAGCGCTTGTTGATCCTTGAGGTTGTCTGCACCAACACTCTGCTTCCCAGCCATCCTGAGAGCACACGCCCTGTCCATTCGCTCCGGGCACGTGGCTCTGGCATGGCTCACGGGCTTGCGCTCACACGCCTCCCGGTAGCAGTCAGTGGTATCCGTGTGCCAGTGTGGTCAAGCATCGCTCAGCGGACAGGCACAGCTCCAGCTCTGCCGACAGAATATTTACTTTAAAAAATTACTTCATAACCTTTCCCATCAATCAGGAAATAGCTCATCTTAAATATTTGTGTCAGTTCCCTACATATATCTTAGACATGACTTTTACCAGAAATAGGAATGAAAATATTTTCCCATTTTGCAATTTCTCTTCACATTCTACTTCAGGGCTGTCCAAAATGTGGCCCATTGGCAGCAGGCGGCCTGCCTACAAGCATAGAAATTTACATAAATGCTTCAGCAAACTAAGCTGAGTTACTGCAGAGCTCTCACTAAAATGGCAAATCAAAATATATTGTGTGTCGTTTCAATAAAAACCCAAAGTTGGACAGCCCAGTTCTACTTCATCAATTTTGTTTGTGCAAAATTTTTTCATTTTTTTTTTATCAGAAATAGATTTGTCCTTTGTAGCACTTTGTTTTATAGCTAATGAGAGTACCAGAGCCTAGCGGGTGGAGACCGGAGAGAGCAGCCACTTGTGTCCTCCCTTGTACCTAGAGGCTAGTCCCTGTGGTGGCCAGCTGCTCTGCAGTATTTGGGCAGAGAGAGCACTCTGCCAGCCCTTCTGTGCTAAGGGACGGATCCCTCTGTATCTGACTATGTTGCTGACCTGGGTTCTCAAGTCTGCCGTCATCATGGGAGTGGTTTTCCCAGATCTGCTGCTTTGGCCCCTATAACTCTATACTGTTTGGATCAGCTTCTTGGAATTCTTCATATTTGTCACTTCTTAGGATGCTGGAATCTTCCGTGACCTTCATGGACCACAACTGGCTCTGCCCTACCCTTCCCCTGTTCCAGTCTCTTATGGAGGAGCAAGGCAAGGGATGTGCCTGGGGTCCCACCAGGACCTCAGGCTCTGGACTCCAAGCCAGGGTGCTTCCTCTGCCACCAGCATTCTGGCGGCATGTCTGAGTCCCAAGGCAGGCAGGTGCCTCATGGGGCCAATGCTCATCATGGCCTCCAACTTCAAATGGAACGAGTTCTCAGCAGGCTGGGGGCCTCACAGCTCTGCTGCTCTGTTGCTGTGGCCTTACATAGGAGCACCCCATGCCAGCAGAGGGGTGTGTGAGCTACAGCAGGGTCTGGCCCACCAAGAGCAAGATGAGTGCTGTGAAGGGAAAACAGCAAGAAGACAGGATTCGGGAAGAGGAAATCTAGACCTGGGGGCCACAGAAACCACTATGGAGAGAAACGAGGCTTTCTCCAGGAGGAAGCAGTGGCCACCTTGGCCAGTGAGGTGCCAAACAGGAGTCCTGGCTGAGAGCAAAGGGAGCGAGCTGCACGGTCACACCTGCCCTAGAGGTTGGGGCAGGTTGTGAAGGGCTTTCTGTACCAACAGAGTAGCTCCTTTGGCACCAGATGCAGCAGGGGCTCACTCAAGTACAAGAGGAACAAGGCCAGATGGGCATATTAGAAAAACTGCTTCTGTAGCCGTCCAGAGGACAAAGTGAAGGATGGAGAGAGGGGGAGACCAATCAGGAGGTCACGGCAGCCATCAAGGCTGATGGGGAGACGGCTAGATGGAACAGCCCGGGTAGCTGGCTTTCTCAAAGTGTCTGCAGTCACGTCCTTAGACAAGCTCCGAGTCATGGGGTGGGACGAGGACTCCAAGCCAACAAAGCAGACTGAAGAGGAAAAGCAGGAGAGGGCAGTAAGTGTAAAAGTTTCACGGGGATTCCAGAGGAGGTTTCAACCTAAGTAGATCTGCTGATACAGACATGGAGCCCATCCTATCCTTACTTGAATCTCCCTCTTATAAAGCCCGTGTGGCTAGCCTAGATCAGCATCCTTGGGCCCGTGCCACCATGTGTAGACTTGTTTCCCTGTCAAGACCCCTCATGTGAGAGGCTGCCAACATCTGGCCCAGGCCATCCTTCGTTCTGAAAATGTCAGCTCACAGCCAGAAGTTAACACCTGGGGGGTGTTAGCTTCAGTCCATGCACAAAAGTCAGACTTGGAGGGCTAGAGGTGAGAAGACTCCAAGAAGCGGAGGGGCTGGGCAGGCTACAAAGGAGGCAGGAAGCAGAGACCAGGAGACACTGTCACCTCCTCCGGACCCTCTGCCCCTTGGGTTAGAGGCTGGAGCCCCGAGGGACTACCCAAGTGGGGAATCTCTGTAACCAGCCCATGGCCCTCCTGTTGGACTGTTCTCACTTCTCCAGTGGAAGAGCCTCCCCCTCCCACCCATTTCCTGTTCTCTTTTGTGTCTTGTGTGTCAATGGACTGGAAGATCCTGGAGGGCAGGGACTGGCTCTCTCACGTTGGTATCCCCAGTGCTCAGCATTTCCTGGCACAGAGTAAGCACTTAATCAGTTTTTACTGACTGACTGAAATGCTTCAGTTATACTAAGATTGCTTTAAGGTTTGCCATCCTCCCTGGTAGGTGGGTGCTATCATTATTCATGTTTTACAGATGAGGCTTGGGTGGGGGTGGGGGCACAGGCAGAAAGTGTCTGAGCACAGATTTGACTTTATGTATGGCCTCTATCCACTGTGCCACCTAGCTGAATAGAAGGTATTATACAATCGTTAACAGTGTAGATGCCCTCCAGCTGGGGAAGGGCTGCATGGACATAATCGAGTATTGCTGTGCTGTAAGAAATGCTGGGATGAGCACAAAAAAGCAGGGGAAGATGTGTCTGAACTGAGGCAGGGTAAAGTACACCGGTGACGACAGCATACCCCGTGACAGAATTCTGGATACCCAGCAGGGCTTGGGTGAGGAGGGATGAGAGGCTGCCCCCAGCACAGCCCTCTGTGGAGGTGGACCACGCGTGGTCCATGTGGCACATTTTCAGACTTCAGCTGGTCTAGCAGTTGGGCTTATTTCTCTTCTCCCCTCTAAAAAGTACTATTTGTCATGTGGGATGGCTTTGGGAGAGAAGAAGGGGGAAGGGTCTGTGTGGCACTGGGGTAAGGTAAGAAACAGTATCAACAAGAACTTTAAAAAATGTTTTAAATATCAGATTGGAAAAGTATAAACTACCGAAGGATTGGCAATCGAGACAAAATTTTGGAGCCCAGCTCCATATGCCCAAAAGAATCCCCTCAACAAGCTTTCTGACACATCAGGCCTCTGCAGGACCTCCAGTGATGGGGAGCTCACCACCTCTCAGGGCAGCCCAGTGCACACTGGGTCAGCTCTCACCACTAAGCTTTTCCTAACACAGAACCTAAATCTGCCTCGAGCACCTCCCCCTACTGGCACCCTCCTCCTCACAAAAGCCCTTCAGAGGTCCCCCATGGCTGTCATTTCCTGGCCCCTCCGCATCCCATCTTCCCTGCTATAGGCGAACCATCCCCTGCCCTGCCAGTCTCCTCTGACATAGACCCAGAGCTTTTCTCCATCCCAGAGGGGCCGTCAGGATGCTCTCCAGCTTGTCCGCCCCAATCGAATTGTCTTAGTTTGGTCCTCCACATTGGCCCCCAGTAGGGACTGAAATAGGACAAGCTCACTCCACAGAAACACCCCCTGACGAGAGCTGCCTTGGAAACTGATGCTCCCTCATCCCTGCAGGTGCCTTAACAAGCTCTTCTAGGCAGGCCAAGGAAGGCTGCATAGAGGATGCCGTGTTCCCACCCACACCAGGGGGCAAAGGTGGCACCGATGCTGCATTCCCACTCACACCAGGGGCAAAGGTGGCACCGATGCGTATTCCCACCCACACCAGGGGGCAAAGGGGGTACCGATGCTTTCCCACCCACACCGGGGGACAAAGGTAGCACTGATGCTGCGTTCCCACCCACACCAGGGGGCAGAGGTGGCACTGATGCGTATTCCCACCCACACCAGGGGGCAAAGGGGGCACCGATGCTTTCCCACCCACACCGGGGGACAAAGGTAGCACTGATGCTGCGTTCCCACCCACACCAGGGGGCAAAGGTGGCACCGTGTCCTGTGTGTCTAGGCTCTCCTCCAGGAAGGGAAACCTTGTGCAGGCCACTTTTCCCCATTCCTGGCACAGGTCCTGCCTTCACACTCCATAAATAATCTTGTTTGCATGAGGTCTTTGCCATTTAGTGTGAGTGCCTGGAGGGCCTGTGTTTGTCTTTCTCCATCCCCACAGTGAGCCCAGGTCTTGGTCTAGACAGGTTTGGCGCCTAACCTGTGTCTGTTGGTGAGGATGATGCGGTAGGTCCCAGGGAGACGCCAAGTTGGCAATGGCTGAACCAGCCCAGGTTTGGGCCATTCCCTTGAAGCTCAACACAAGCTGACTCCACAGAGTGCAGCCTTCCACACCTTCCACTGAGGCAAGGTAACACCTGTTCCTGGGAGTGTGGGGGGGGCCAGGACCTGGAGGTGGACTTTGTCCCCTGAATGACCATCAGAGGCGGTGACTCATTCATTCTAGGTCCCCACTTTGCGAGCATATCCATTTATTACCAAGGACATCAACCGGGGTCCATGTGTTTGCCTGCAGAAGGCACCTTTACCTTAGCTTGACATGAAACCCTCATGCTGTTCACAGCCAGCGTTCGTGCATCCATCTGGTCAGTCTCACAAGCCCCGCTTCACAGTGGCGGGGGAGAGCTCTTTCTCCTCTACATTGAGCACAGTGTCGCTAGTGAGGCCAGTGTCTTCTAGGGTCTGGTACGCTCCCACTTCCAAAGGTCTTCTGGGATAGGAAGTGGAGAGGGTGTAAAGGGACCCGCGATACCCCACCTTCGTCATCCAGTCCAACAATACCTACGAGACAAAGAGACAGTGGCCACCAGGTATTAACGCAACCCTCTGGGTCCCTGGGACTGCTTAGTTTATTGCCGAGTCCTCAGCAAAAATAGAAGTGATCGCCTTTCAGAGAACCCAGTGGGCTTCCAGAAAGGGAGATTCCAGGAATGACAGAAGGTGTAAGCCCAGAGCTCGCTGGCTCAGGTCAGCCACTCGACCTGGGGGGGGTGCCTGTTTTTCAATATTTCAAATACTTCATTAACAATTTAAATAGAAAGATCTTCTTTGTAATCCTAAGTATTCTACTGTCTGAACCTACCACCATAAATCTGAGAAGGGGTCCCTGGGCTGCTTCACCAGACTGATCTACAGGGCCAACTGTGCCCCCGCCCCTTTTTACAGAGGAGCAAGTGGAAGGGCTAAAACTGAAGTCGTCTTTCTGCCTGTGAATCCATCCTGCAAGCCATGGTACAAGCTGAGAGCAAAAAACCAGAGTGGTTTTTATTCTTGGGCTGACCTGGGGACCAGTGGTCCTTAATACTGCAAGACAATTATGAAGGCCCCTTGAGGATAAGTTAGAAACGACACCTGGCCCACCCATGAGGGATGTGGGGGGTGGAGGAGGGAAGAAGGGACACTGTGAGAGCTGGCTAAGGGTTTCTAAGAGACTTCAAGGCCAAGCAGCAATTGAGAGACCACCTAACAAGGAAGGAAGGAGTAATGATTCCATCTCCAACAATTACTAGCACTGACTAGACAGACAAGTCACTTAACTGCTCTGTGACTCAGTTTCCTTGTCTTTAAAATAATAATGATGATGATGCTTGTGCTCATTTCACAAAATAATCTCTAGATAGGGCTTTGTAGCTGCCTGGGTCTTACAGATGTTAGCGAGGCCTGGGAGGTGGCTGGGGTTCCCAGACTGGTGCAGAGCTAGGTGGTGTGGGGCTCAGCCAGGTGGAAACCTCCCCTGGCTACAGCAAACAGTACAGATGCCGGGTCCTCACCTGCTCTCACTCACTGTGATAAAACCTCTCCAAGAAGCCTGGTTGGACTCACCTGGGAGCAACATGTCCTGTAAAACCTCCGTCTGAGCACGCGTCCGTCGGGACAGCGGAGAGCAACTGCAACCACCTGGAACAGGGACAGGAAGAATGGGGTCAGCACCTTCACAAGCATTTCTCACCATCCTGGCCAGCTGGCTTGGGCTCTTTGTCCAAGCACGGCACCAGGCCTGGAAAGCTCCCCCTCCTCATGTCTGCCCCAGCCCGGGCTTCACCTACGGCAGCCTGTTCCCAGTCTTCCCAATGGCCAGGGTACACAGCCGCAGGAATCAGGCCAAGGGAGTTTGTATTTAATTCTCTGTGCAGCTGATGTCTGGCTCTCCCCCACAGGAGGATGTAAGGCCCCTGAGGGTGGAGGAGGGGTTACTTTCCCCTCTGTACCTCCAGCAACTGGCTGAACTCTAGTAAATGCCTGTTGAACCCAAGTAAATGACACAGGCCTCGGGCCAGCACAGAACACTGCAGTTTGTAAGCTAAATGTCAGTGGGCCTTGGGCTTGTGCGGGGCAGGGGCACTCCTTCATAGCCCCCCATTCTGTCATCCACACGCAGCCTCCCTTTTTCTCAGGCCTCATCTTCTCCTCCTGTTGAGCCCCAGCTCCCCAGCAGACCAGGGATCCCTGTCTGTCCCTCCCGGTGCCAGATGCATCTCCCATATCCCAACACACTGATCCTGGAGGGAGCGGAGGCACATGCCTAGCTCCCTAGCCACTCCAGACCCTTCCTCTGCCCCAAAACTTAGCCACCCTCTTCCACTGAGGATCATTCTCTGCAGACCCATTCTCCAGTCCAGAGACTGGAGGCATAGTCATTATCCTTCCTTCTCAAACTCAGCGCCTGGCTCACAGTTCTCTCCTGCCCTTAGACTGGAGGACGCCAATGCACATTTATTAAGCACCTACTGTGTACCAGATACCATGCTAGGCACTGGGAAGGCAGGGAAGAAGTGCTTATTAAGCTTGCACCACGTGCCAGTCATGCCAAAGGGCCACAAAGAACCAGCCCTCATTCTCAGAAAGTTAGCATTCCCAGGACCACACGCCCAATACTGACAGTGTGAGAGAGTGGCTGACGAGAGGGTGGGTGCTGCTCACAGCCCCCGACCCCAAGGGGCCAACTGGGGGGCGACAGACACGTGTAACTATAAAAATACACACAAAGCAAGATGAGGGGGGACAGGCCCTCACAGGTAGGAGGAGGGACCAGGTGAGTCACACATAGCCCTCCTTCACCTTGACTATGGAGGCTCCTCAGACCCTGATGGGGACAGCTCAGAGAGCCCCCACCCCAAGAGCCTGGGGCACAGCCCGACTTCCAGCCCAGTGCCCAAGGCCAGTGTACCCCACAGACCTTTACGGACAAGTGTCTGGTGGTTCAGCCTCAGATGCTGACATGACTTTATCAGTGAGAGAAAAGTGAAATATGAGGTGGGACCAGCCTGCTCCCCTCTAGGAAGGAGGGGCCTTCCCATCTAACTTAGAGCTGGAACCTTCCCTCTGTATTGTCTCCCCCTATTAGAATGGGAGCTCAGACTGTCGGACTGGTCGCTTTGCAGCCCTAGTGATGCCGGCACAGGGCTTGGCACACAGTAAGCACTGAACAAATGCTTCATTCACTCATTCGTGTAGAGTTTGGAAGGAAACAAGGGATTCTGAAAAGGGGACGTGAGGAGGAACAGTGTTCCAGGCACAGGGGTCAGCCAGTGCAAATGCCTGGAGATGGGAGATGAAGGGTTGTGAGCCAGGACCAGCAAGGCCCAGTCTGGCTGGGAGGAGGGTCTGGTAAGGCTGGAAAGGTGTTTTAGGGTCAGGCTGTGAAGGGAGTTTACTGTGTGTGTGCATGCACATATGTGTGTGCGTGTTCACAGTCAGTCAGGCCTGTGCTTTAGGAAGATGGCTTCTGTAACTGTTGGGAGGATAGATGAGAAGGGGGGAGGACCGAAGAAGCAGGGATGTGTTAGGAAGTGACAGTGATGGGCCAGGCCTGCTGGCTCCATGAGTGGAAAGGAGGCCAGATGGGAGACGGGTGGAGGTCTGAACCACAGGACGTGGCATGAAGGCCCATCCATTTCACCTCTGCGGTATCTCATCAGTTACCTCCACTTTCTCCTCTGACCCTGCCCCAGCCCTGGGGCAGACCCTCATCATCTCCCATCTGGACCACTGCAGCAGTTGCTGGGGGGTCACCTGCCTCAGCTCCCTCCCCACTCGAGGCCATTGTCCATTCCTTGATTTCCCTAAAGTTCAGGTCTGACCATGTCACTGCCCTGCTCAAGGGGGCTGCTGCTAACTATGCTGCCTACACTCTGGCCAGCCTCCTTTCCCCAGAACACGCCCTCCTGCTCTTCCTAGCTCCTCTTTCCCTCTTTAGAGATTAAGCTCTTTGAGGGCAAGGGGCTCTCCTGTATCCCTCCCCAGCACTAAGCTCAGTGCCTGGCTCACAAACGAATGGGTGAACCAATGGATTCCTGCATTCGAGGCTTCTCCTCCTTCCACGTACATGCCAGGTCTGGGGTATGGTCTATAATTCCTAAGTGTACACGTGTCAGGTGTGCATGATCAGAAACGCTGTCCTGCCAAGGCATCACCAGTAACTGTGCATGCTGCCTAGAGGACCAGGCCTCCGTACCCACTTTAGAGAAGGAAATACAAAGCTTACCTCCTCAGCAGTCTCAGGAGGTTCTTCAGGTAAAACAAGGACCTAAGGGAAGAAGAAAGGATGATGTTTGCCAGGACAGCGGGACATCCCGACAGCCCTCCCTCTTTCAGCCGCTCCCTTGGCACACTTCCCTCACCCCCATCCTAAGATTCACCAGCAGGAGCACAGAGGCTGCTACCCGTCAGCAAAACAAGGTAAAGAACCATGATGTGGTGGGAAAAGCCGCCTCGGGCTGGTCCCAGGCTCAGCAGGCTTGATATATGAGAATAAAGGAATCCCACACAGAAGATGTGACAGATTTACAAGATTTGGCTCAGCTCTCACAGGGAGGTAGCCACTCGCTGCATCCACGCTGCCTGCTGCGGTCAAGCCCCAGGGAGGACCTGCTCAGGCTTTTAGACTCGGGACAATCTCAGTCACCCACACCTTTAATCCTGGGAGCCAATGAGGCCTTGGGCCTCCTGCCCAGCCCCCATGGGGTGTAGTGAGGCTGTAGGGAAGGTGCAGAGCTGACCATGAGGTCCACAAGCGGCTCTGAGCGATGCCTGTCCTCTTACTCTCCAAGGGCTAACGGGGTCCCTTATAGTGATTTATAGGGATGACAAGGCAAAAGCGTGAGTAACAGAGGCATGCCGTCTTCTGACAGGCTAGAAAGAAGAAACCTCTGACATTAGCCGGGCATTACA
This sequence comes from Phalanger gymnotis, assembly GCA_028646595.1. Classification (NCBI taxonomy): domain Eukaryota; kingdom Metazoa; phylum Chordata; class Mammalia; order Diprotodontia; family Phalangeridae; genus Phalanger; species Phalanger gymnotis. The sequence continues at coordinate 358,621,249 of CM053623.1, forward strand.
TCATCTGGACCTCCAGTGGCTACAACAGCTTTGTCTGAGGCAGTGAGGTAGCTCAGTGGACAGTGCTGGGCCTGGAGTCCAGAAGACCTGAGTTTAATTGGGCCTCAGGCGCTTACTAGCTGTGTGACCCTGGGCAAGTCGCCCCCTGGAGAAGGAAATGGCAAACCACTCCAGTATCTCTGCCAAGTAAACCTGTGGCCAGCACTGGCGTGCTATGGCCCACAGGGTCGTAACGAGTCGGGCAGGACTGAATAACAACAGCTCTGACTCAGCTTGGGGTTAAATAGGTTTTCTCTGGAATGTGGGTGGTGGGTGAAGTTACAAGGATGGACAAACAACTCTCAAGGTAAGGGTGGAGGTGCTAGATGAGAATCACGCCCCAGGTGAGCTGAAGGATCATAGGAACAGAGTCAAGAAAACAGCGTGGACAATGCCAGCCAGCCAGGTCCACAGAGGGCACAGAAAAGGAGCTATGGGTCCCAGAGGAGAGGGCAAAAAGGCAGGGAGGGACGTGGGCCAGGGACGCTGAGTGTCTGCACTGGTCTGGCTGAACGGCTGCGTTTCCTACTTTCTTCTCTAATCTCTGAGGGACGGCAGAGGGAGAGATCTCTCAGTAATGATGTGGTAGCAAAGTCGGATGAAACTGGCAGACTTTGAGTGGAGTGAGGACCTAGGTTCAAACAAGGAAGGGGAAAGAAGGGTAAGGCTAAATGTCCAGGGCTCTGGACAGATGCCAACCACTGCCAGCTCGGGGAAGGACCCATGTGCTTAGGCCACTGAGAGCTAGGACCAAGACCCCTGCTCAGAGGGACCAGGATGGTGTAGGGGATCCAGACACAGCTCAATGGCTGAACCAAATCCTTTTCAGGCCTAAGGCCCTACTCCCCTGGGCGGCCCTGATGGGTTCTCTGTCAGTGCACACTATCAGTATAATACGGCGTGGGCCTGGGTGACTCTGGGATTCTAATAAGTCAATTTAAATCTCAAAGTTATTTCTGCCACTTAAGACTTCAGTCAGTGTTCCAAGTGCTTGGGCAAAGTCTGGTCACCGGGCTACTGCAGCCTCCCTGCCAGCTTGTGGGGTCATCATGCTAACCCCAAGGAGGCGTGTGTGCCTTAGCCACGAAGCCTTCCTCCAGCTCTGCCCCTCTCCCCTCTGCCCAAGCCAACTGCTTCTTCCCTGCCTCCCTGGGATCCTGCTCTGGAGCCTGTCCTGACCCGGGCTGCTCTGCTGTGCCTGCAATGAGGCAAGAGTCCTGGGAGGAAGCTTGGGGGCACCTTGCACTGGTGGCCTGAAGACCATGCTTACTGGGGTTCCTTGGGGATGCTTCTATCCTTGCCAGGCTCTTCCCAGTGTCCATGTGGGGTATTGGCCAGTGCTAGTCCCAGGAGGCAGTCTGGAGGCTTCCCGGTGTTGTGAGGGAGGCTGCCCTGGGCCTCTCCCCAGGAGGTTCCCACGGGCATTTCCACTGAAGCTCAGCAGCCTTCTGCTCAGCCTGGCAAAGGGGCTCAATGCCTCCAGCTCCCAGCAGCAGCCCAGTGACTCTACCTTCTTTGCCTTGGGCTGCTCACAAGATGCTGAGATGGGCCTCAAGTGCTCAGGCAGCTTGTGTCTCCTGGAGGCTTCTTTGTTCGGGGTGTCTCTGGGAGCTCTGTTTTCATTGGCAAGCCTTGGTTCTTCATGGCCCTGGTCAGGGAGACAGAATAATGAAGTGAACCATCCCAGCCTAGAGAGCACTTGTAAGCACTTGGTATGTTTCGTTCATTCACTCAACCATCCCATCCAAGAAGCTCCAATATAAAATGTGAAGGAAGCAGCCCTTTGAGAAACAGGAGAGGGCAGCCTCGGGCTGAAGGCCTGGGCTCCCTTCCAGCCCACCCCCACCCCCAGCTCAGCTCTGCTGGAGGTCACTCGTGACTCTAAAGGCAACCTCAGAAGGGGGGGCAGCCCAGAGAAGGGGCGGTGGCCAACCACCCTGCACTTCAGAGCTAAGGTCAGACTTGGTCACTTCCAAACAAGTCTCTCTGATCACCCCAGTTTGCCTCCTGGCTGCTCAACCCATCTGTTACTTAGAAAAGCAAGAATCGGTGACCATGAAAGACTCCAGGCTTTGCTTTTCTGTCTTTTTAGGGGTCTGAGCAGAAAGCACTGGAATTATTGCATTAAGCAGGGGTTCCTGTCTTCCCCTCTGGCTGCCAACTCATTTGAAGGTTAAATCCTTTTTTATTGATGCACCTCCCACTAATCATAGGTCCAAAAGCTCCCCCAGATTGAAGCTGGAGCCTAGTGAGAGGGAAAGGCACACCTAAGGTGTTGGTGCCAGGCTCAGAGACTCAGCACGTGGGTACAGCTGAATCTGCCACCAGCTGGCTGTGGGACCTCGCTGGGAGAAGGCCTGTCCCTTCTCAGGTCTTCAGATTCCCCAGATGTAGACCAAAGGGGCCAGGACCTTTGAGATCATCTGGTCCCTCTGCTCGTACTCTGAGATCCTGGCAGCCAGGATGGTGGGTCTGGGCTCCACACACTTGTCACCAGCCCATCTGGTGAAAGCAGCCTTGTGTTTCTGCCTATCAGGCTATGACCTCGGAGTAAACTGAATCAGTGCCTAAAGGATTAAGGAGACTCAGCAGGCAGAGCTTTGCCAGCTCATGTTTGCAGCTGGGCCAAAGGAATGGTCTTGAAATTCTGACAGTAATTTTTACTTAGCAAGCAAGGAATTGATCTGACTGCTCCCAGGCAGCCCGACTGAAGGGACTGATCTCCAGTGGTGTTGTGCAGACCTGCTCCAGGTGCAAGGGGGACAATTCAAGCTTCTCACTCGTGAATTCTAGCCTCCTCCACTCAGATGACTCATACAGGCCATTTCAGAAGTAGCCAGAGCAAGAGCAGACCTGAAACCGCCCAGCAGAATCACCTGAACCACCAATGAGAGGAAACCCTTTCCCACCATGGGGCGCCTCATCTTCACCAATCCTTCCTTAATGCCCTAAGGGTTTTCTAAGGTGCTGACAGGCTGAAATGAAAGGCCCCCTTTTCACCCAGTCCCTGAATCCCACCCCAGTGTTCTTTCTGCCACCTTTTCTCCCCGCAAAGAAGACAAATGGTCACTAGGTAAAGAGAGAACAAGATTAAAACCAAACAGTCCTGGGGGCAGAGATGATCTTACACCAAAAACTCGGGCTTGGGCTCCCACCCTAAACTTCACACATCCTCTGGCATTTTCTTTGCCAGAGCCTAGGCCTGAAGGCCAAAGAAGATTTGGAAAGAGAGAAGAGCTGAGTAGGATTCACTTTCACAGCCCAGGGACCCACACGTGCTTCCTGGGCTTGGAAGACCCTTTACCTCACCCTGAAAGGACCTGATTCAGAGGATGTGGGTTCATATTCTCCCTCTGACAAGTACACCAAACCACCCCTAACTTACTCCTCCCTAGACTTCCTCTCCCAGGCCCCTAAAATTCATCATTGTGGCTCCCCCCCTTTCCAGTTTTCTTTTCCACGTGCTCTTCTTCTGAGGGAATATAAGCTCCCCGAGGGCAAGGACCATCTTTCTTTATCCTAGTGTTTGCATCCCCAGCACTTGGAGCAAAGCTAGCTGCCTGGACTGCCTGGCCTGCCTGACCTTAGTGTGCCCCTCTTTGTAGAGGGGCCACACCAGATGACCTGAGGTTTCTTCTAGCTCTACAGCCCTGAACTTATAATACATGCCCAGGACCCCTCCCCAAGAAATGGGTGCTAAAAGGGTTTCTGGGGAGCTGGAGGGGGTAGAGGTCACCAATTGGGCCTATGTCTCCAGAGCCACCTCAATCCCTGAGGATTGGGAAGGGGGCAAACGTTCCCAGCACAAAAGATGGTCAGTGCCATGGACCTGAAGGATTTGTGCCCAGATATCCCAAGCAGGCCTGATTTAGAGGTGATTAATAGGGGAGGTACTGATTCAACTGGAGGGTTGGAGACGACATTGTTATCTGGATAAACAACTGAATGAATGGCCTCAGGACAGGGCAGGTGAGGGGCAGAGGGCCCCCAGAAGAGGGTCAGGAAGAAGGGCCGGGGTTCAGATGTGGCCTCAGACGCTCTTAGCTGTGGAACCTTGGCCAAGTCACTCACTCAAATGAAGGTTGGATTCCATGGCCTCCTCTGCCCGATCCACCTCTAAGTCTGTTCTCCTTAGGAGGAACTCAATGAAAGGGATTCAAAGGAAGAAAAAAGGGAAGAGGAACAAAGTGAGAGTGGGTTTCTCCAACGAAAGAAAAACCAAGGCAGGGCTGGTGGTGGTCACAGATGAAGGTGGGGAGAAGGAAGAGGAGGGGGAGGACGACGCCCAGGGCAGCACTCCCACCACTGGAGTCCCAGGGAAATGACAGGGACTGGTCTGAGGGGACAGGGATGCCCAGGCTGGAATTTTCCTGAAAGGCCCAGCTGCTAGGCCCTGAGCCAAGGACAAACAGGCACAGGAGAGGACCACAGTACAGGGAGGGGAGCAGAACCAGGAGAACAATTTATACAACAGCATTGTAAAGACAGACACCTTTGAAAGTCTTGAGAATTCTGGAGGCAGTGACCAACCACGTTAGGAGGGAGATAGGAGCAGAAGCTCCCAGAAGGCAAGGGCTGTCCTTTGCCTCTCTTTGTATCCTTAGAGCTTAGCACACGGCCTGGCAGTAGAAGGTGCTTAAAAAATGTTTCCTGACTGCATGACTGACGGTGATTAATGGCAGGAGGCAATGGGCCAGGGTGCGGGAGAAAGACTCTTCCACCTGGCCAAAGTAGGAATTTGTTTTGCTCCATGATGCAAATCTGTTACAGGTGATTTGTTTTTCTTTTTCAAGAGGGAGTGGAGCACTGAGGGGGAGAGAAAACAAATTGTTAATTGAAAATATTATTTTTAAAAGAGAAGGGTGTGGGGAGAAACCTGACAGTAGAATCCAAGTGTTTGAAGGATGTGAGACGGGTTAAAATTGATCTGTTTTACCCCCAAGGGAAGAAAAGGGAATAGTGGGTAGAAGTCACAGAGAGACAAACTGAGGCTGGTGTTGAAGAAATTCTCCCAACAACAGGAAGTGCACAAAAGTAGAGGAGGAGAGGGGGTCCCCTAGAGACAGGTTCTTTTTTACTGGGAATCTTCAGACGATGGATGACGACCTGTCAGATATGTTCATGGGGATTTTTTTTCAGATTTGGACTGGATTAGAGAGCCACTGAAGTCCCTTCTAAAATTCTTTGACTAGAATTAGAACTAGAGAAATAAACATTATATGTTTGGTTTTAAAAGAATACACTTTTAACAAACTATGATAAGCCAAACCTACCATTATAACTTTGAAAGGATTAAATTGTCTTCTAAAAAGAAAGACTACTGAGTAGACTTTAAAAATCCAAAAATCTCACCTATAGGAAAGAATGCAGGGAATTCACAAGGCAAAAGTCTCTCCAAAAGAGATGAACTCTTTGGGCACCAGGGAATGAAAACACTCATTCACCGAGGCCACCACCAAGGAAGAAGAGATTGTAAGTATGCAAAGGATAACACTCTCTCACCCCAAGCTTGTAGCCATCCAGTGATTTCCAGGTTTCACCTGTCATTCGATAGAAGCGTTCTTCCTGTTTTCTCAGTTTCATTTCCTGGCGCGGTTTCAGGACATTCTCCAGGTATGCACTGCTCTGTTCATAAGAAGCAATGACATGACAAATGTAGAAATATGTTTAATATGATTGCACATGTACAGCCTATATCAGATTGCATGTTGTCTGGGGAGAGGGGAGGGAGAAAAATATCTATAACTCAGTATCTTATAAAAGTGAGTGTTGAAAACTATCTTTGCATGTAATTGGAAAAAACTGGAAAATAAGATGGGTATAATAACAGCCAAGAAAAGAGCAATGATGGTAGTGAATCTAGCCTGGTGCCCCTGGATCTGCAGGCCCCTCCCCCCGCCGGGGTCTCTCCTCCTCCTTATAACCCCCTCCCACTGTTCTTCGTTCTCCACCACTACCTTCACCTGCCCCTCCTGTTCAAAGGAAAGTCTTGATTTGACTACTGTGCCAATACCCGTACGTTCTTCCCTGTGCGCTGGACAGTCTGAATGCCCTGCTTAGTGTGTGAACCTCAGGGCAGGACCTCGGCCAGATTGGTGACCATGATGGGGGCCGGAGGACGGCAAAATGACTGCTGTCTTCTAGTGTACTCACAGTTACAGGGAGCAACATAGTTAGAAATGTATCCCTGGGGTTGATTAGAAATGCTATTTTGTTCATTTTTGGAACATTGGCCTCTTCCCCCTCGCCCCGTGAGCAGCAATAATATGTGGGTCAAGGATGAGCCAGAGCTTGGGAGGAGGACAAATACACCAGTAAGAAGGAGGAGAACCAGCAGGTATGAGGCCCTTACTATGGGAAAAGTCCTGCGCTATGGGACAGGAATATAAACACAGCAGGCCGAGACCGGTCCTGGCCTCACGCAGGTTACATTCTAGCGTGGGAACATGGTACCCAAAAGGGAGCTGGAAAGCAGAGTGGGGGATGGGGCCTGGCTTTGAAGCCTGGAGGCCAGGGCTAGGACCAGGAGGGGAGTGAAGGCCCAGACCTAAGCAAGAACCTAGCCCCTGGAGGATGCTCAAAATAAGTGGGAGCAGAGGATCGTTAGATGGACTTCATCCCATATTCTCTTCTCTTTTAAAATGAAAACTATATTCCCCAAAGAAACAAGTTCAGTGAGTGTCCAAACTATGGCGTGCCCTTCAACTGCTCTGTAGAGAGCCAGCACCGAGCACTGTCCTCACAGACAGTCCGGGGAGGGGCTGGGGCTGCCTCTGGGGACGGGCCCACTTTCCTCCCTCTGGCCAATTCAGCCCCAGCTTAGTTTCCAGGCAGGGAGTCTCCAGGGGAGCTGGATGTCCTCCGCTCCCCACACTCAGCACCCAGCTGAACGCTCAGTCTTGTGCCCTGAAGCGCCAGATGGGCATGCATGGCGGTGGACTATGGAAACTTGGGGGGAGGAGAGGGAGGATGGGGGGGGAAGGGGGAGCTCACCCGCCTGCTCAGGGTCTCCTGCTGCTCTTCTCTCACCAGCTTCTGCCTTCTTTTGTTCTCATCTTCAGTTACTAAGACAACAAAGCATAGGAGAGCTTGGTACTCCCTGGTGGCCCAGCCACAAGTATGGCTCAGAAAACCATCCATCCCAAGCACAGGGGGCCAGCCAGCCTCTGGCTTCTAATTCTTTCCCAGTCAGTGGGCCAGGCCCCTGGGGTAGGAGTGAGGCTTCTCTGCTCCAACTGACAAAGAAGAACCAGGAAACAAAAGCTCCCACCAGAAACAGGGTCCTGGGCCTGAAGGCAGGGAGCCCCGAGTTCAAATCCTGTCTCGGACACTTACTAGCTGTGGGACCCTGGACAAGTCACCTCAGTTCCTCAGTTCAAGTGAGACTATTTGTCAAAGATTTTGCAAACCTTAAAGCGCTCTAGAAATGGGCACCATTCTTATCATTATAGACATCTGCTCACTGACTGACTGTAACTGAGAGGAAGCGGGTGGGTGGAGGTGAGCCTGAGGTCTCTGGACCCCAGATCTAGAGCTAGCAGAGACCCTGGAGGCCATCCAGCCTGACTAAGGCCTAGGAGAATCAGAGTCTGAGCCCAGGCCCTTCTGACCCTAAGGCCAGTGACCTGGAGCCCCCCGCCCCTCTATGACTGTGCGGCAGAGATGGGGCCTTCCCCAGGCTGGGGCAGGAGGAAAACACTGAAATCCCCCGACCTTGACAGTAAATGAGAACGCCTGGCCTGGAGGCCCCACACAGCCTCCTCCTCCATGCCCTCATTTGGGGCCTGACTGGGGTCACAGGACGGCACAGGCCCAGTCTGGCCCTCTCTTGTCACAGAAGAGCAGTATGAAGACCCTCTGAAGGAGACAGAGAAAGCACCTCTAGGAGGACAGTGATCTTTCCTCTGTCCCACTGTGCCGGCCCAGTGAAGCCTGCTTATCTCCCAGGCCTCATCACCAGGAGCTCTTCCCTGATACCCACAGACATCCCACACCATCAAAACAAATCATGCCCTGCCCCTCAGGGCAGCACCGAGTTCACAGGGCCAGAAGCCAGCTGGGGGTGTGCTTCCGCCTGGGGGGGCCCTGAACTGGCCTCTGTTCAGCCAGAATCCCACCTTGTGCAGGGACGGAGCGTCTTCAGAACCTCCGAGGTGCCAGGGCCTTGTCTCTGGTGAACACTCCAATTTGTCCTGTATACACCTGGTAGGTGCTTAATGCACTCCTGCTGATTAACTGTATTTCAATATAATTGGTTTTCTTTGGGATCCGATGAATTTTATTTTATGCATTTAAAACATTCTTTAGAAGGGGTCCAGGGTCATCACCCAGGCTGCCCAAGTGGCCATAACCCCAAACTATCAAGAACCTTGATTTTAAACTAATCAAGGACATTTCTAGGCATAAATTTTAAGGTTCTAGGCAAACTAAACAAATAAGCAGGAAGACTAGAAAGCCTGGGGGCCAGGAGAGGAATGTGGCCATGCACCTCTGCAGCAGCTAAGGGCCACAGTTCACCTGGATGGGGACACAGGGAGGCTTGGTCTTCCTGCTCCCCTGCCATCTGCTCCTCTCCAGGACTTCCCATACCAGTCTGGTTTCCCCAGGGGGCTTCCCTCCTGGCAGGAGAAGGTGGAACAGACACAGTGTGCCCACACAGACAATGGCTGTGGGGTCTGGTACCCTAGTGTTCATTCCCCTCACTCCTGCATCTCCAGACTCGCAGCTCCAAAGCAACAACTGGGCAGCAGAGAAGCCACAGCTGACTCATGCAATGTAGATGAAGGTTGAAGAAGCTTCCCCAGTGAGAGGTAACACCAAGTAAGCCACTCTCTTTATTTCTCTGGTTCCACTCCTTCTCTGCAAAGTGAGTGGGACAATGCGGCCCTGATGGGTTCAGGGAAGAGGAGGACCTAAGCTTAGGACCACTGCACAACTGTGATTGACAGGATGGAGAAATCTGATGCCTGACTCGGGAAACCAGCCGGAGAGCTGAGCACACTGGAACGCCTTCCACTGGCCAAGCTGAGGGGGGTGGGGGGCGGCAGGGGAGTTTAGTTTACTTTGATTTCTTTAGATTTCTTTATTTTTATTCTGAAACTACTCGCCAAATAAAAATGCAATGTTCCATCTATAGCAGAACAGAAAAAGAAGATTGTCCAGGAAACTGGATCCCCACTGGGTGCCAACAGCCTTCTGCGGCTCAGTGACATCTCAATCACCTATTCCTGGCAACAAAAGTAGCTTGTCTGGTGAAAGCTGGGCGCGCTTGGCATCTCTTTGCAGGGCCCTGAGGCCAACGTCAGGCTGCTGCAGGTGAGCCGCCAGTGGAATGGCTTGGTGCCACTCCTTGGGCTCAGAGAATGCTGCCATGACCAACCTGAAGGGTGTGGTGCAATGGGAATTCCTCTGGACCTGGAGTCCGTGGTCCTGGGTTTGAGTCTTCTCTCTGCCAGGTGAGGCATTGGCACAGCAGTAGGAAGGAACAGAATGAAGGAATGAGGGGGGACAATGGCTGGAGGCCATGTGGTGGAGCGAGCCCTGCAACAGCTAACTAGGGAGGAAGAGGGTAGAGCCAGACTCACGTTCCCATCTTCCAATGGGTTAAGCGCACCCCTGGAGCTAGGCCAAGGGCCCCCACTTTGGAGACCACTATTCTAACCAGACCCAGCTGTCCAGTGGGTGAGCGGTCCTTCCCAGCTTTGGGTCATCCGTCATCTCTGCCTCCCTTCAAATCATAGATGAAAAGTGCTTAAGCCAGGAACAGACCCAAGGCCCTCTAGCAAAGACCTCCCACCATGTTGGCACTACCCTGAATGTAGTCCATCAGCTGGTGCCTAATCCATCATTATCTGGTCTTCCACAAGAACAGAATGAGATTCTTTGTCAAAGAATGCCTTGTAGAAGGAATGTCAGAAGCCCAGGCGAACAAGAGAGCTCTGAAAGTGACTGAGGGAATCAATTATAGACGTGAAAAGAACAGCAAACTGTACAGATGGAGACCCACGGCTTTAATGTGCAATCCTCTTTTTCTGTTTTATTTACATGGAGATGCCCGCTGGGTGTTTGAATGCAAAACAAAGAAAATTCAAATAAATAAGCCCAAGATAAACTTTATCCGCAGCATTCCTCCTGAGCACAACTTTAGTAAGCCAGAAATAAGGTGAGTCTAGCACGACGCGGTCTCGATGAAGCCTTAGTGACTTTCCAAAATGAGCTTCAAATGCTCCATGAACCATGGCTTTCAGACTTTGTTCCCTTTAAAAGTTGGTAGGACATTGTCCCTTCTCCATGGTAACGGCCTCTCCCATTTCCAAGGTCTCTCCAACATCACGGGCAGTGGTGCCACCATTCCATGTGCCTGGTCACTTGGGTGCGAGGAACAGCATTCCTGATTGGGGACTAGAGCTCAACCAGGCCAGTCCCTCTTACCTCCGGCATTTCTGTGTTTCTGTGCCTAGTCCAAAGATCACCCTCCTTGCCCAGGAAAACTGAAGGTCATTAAGGAGTGAGCAGCAGCTCGCTGGCCTCCTTGGTGCCACTGCCTTCCCGCTCTGCCTCCCTGGGCTCCTCCTGCCCAGCGCCCTGACACCAGGATTATGGCCTGAGAGTCGTCAGCCAGTACCTCCCCTTGCCCCATTTTTCCATTTGCTATTAAATCTAAACTAGTTAGAGAGGCAGTAAATTAGCCAGCATCTGGAGGCCGTCTTCTTATGGATGTTTCTTATGGACTTAACACTGACCTTCACAGACATTTCAATATATAAACAACAAAGAGCTAGGTGGTGCTGGGAATGAGCCGAGTTCAAATCCTACTGCAGATCCTTCCAAACAGTGTGATCCTGGGCAAATGCCCATCTAGATGCCTCAGTTCCCTCATCTGTAAAATGAGGATCATCACAGCCCCTCCCTCCCAGGGCTGTTGGGAGGTTCCAATCAGGCAGTCTTTGTAAAGCACTTTGTGAAAAGCTCTAGAAAGCTGGATGCCAATAGGAACCCCTGCATTTCTATTCAGGGCATATTTAATTTAACAAGAGCACTCATATGTCCAGCTACTCTGTGCCCCTTCCTTCTGAACTCTCCTACTCTCTTCTGTGACTATCTTTAATGCTTTTCTTTCTGCATCACTGTCACCAGTCACCACCTCCCTGTCCCCCAGAGAGAGGCCCCTCTTTGAGTCGATAAGTAGAATCAAACAAAACAAATGCACACGTCTGTTCAGTCATTCCGCAACATCAACAGGTTCCTTCTCTGTTCTTTACTACAAAAAAAGCTGCTAAAAATATTGAAAATGAACGAATGCGGTCCCCACCCCTCCAGAGCTGACTTTCTCCCACAGAATTTTAGTCCATGAGATCCTACCCCTCTAAACAAACCCTCTGACATCTTCGATGTGAAAATCTAAGGTCACGGCAGACTATGTCCAGCTTTCTTCCACTGCCACCTTGAGAAAGCAGTGGTCACTCCCTCCTCCCACTCCAACAACAGGAGTGGGGAGGGAGGGAAGGGGAGACAGTTGGGGGTGGGGAGAGAGAGGAAGGGAGGGAGGGAGCAAGGGAAGGGTAGAGGAAGAGGAAGGGGAGAGGGAGGAGAGAAAGGGGGGGGGGGAGAGACAGAGAGAGAGAAAGGAAGGGAGGGAAGGAGAGAGAGAGAGTGTGCGTGTTCCAGCAGAGATCTGCGTGTTCCAGCAGAGATCTGCATAACTGAAATTTCTCTTTATAACCGTACTGCTTCTCCAGATTAGGCTTATGCCCTGCTTCCTGGTCTCATCTACTTCCTCTTTCTGTCCACGTAGTTGGCAGTACTTGCCACTATTGAAATCATTCCTGTTTCTTCATGTTCTCTGGGTCCTGAGCAGCATCCCTTCTCACCCTACAATTCTGGGCTGCTCACCGGGCCTGCTTTTTTGGACAAAGGTATGCAGACCTGGCATGGAGAGTCTAGAAGCGTTTTTTAGCCCATGTGGTCTCCATGATACCGACAAGGCCAGACTTGCCCCTTGTGCCCTTGTTTGGTGCTGAAGGGGTAAGATTTAACCCCTCTTAGGTATGTAAGATTATACAAACCGAGGCCTTGATTCAATTGCAAAGTTAGCCCCTCTTGACTCAATTGCAAATCTGGCACAAGTCTTATCTCCTAAAGTAGAAAGCCCTGGGAACACAAAGAGGTTCCTCCCTGGGTCCTGGCCAAGACCCTGAGAGGGACCAGTTTCCTGGAACTGTCCACTCCAAGGATGCCACACTTAGGGCCCTTGAAGGGACTGGCCTCCTTTCAGGGCCTTGCATAAGATGTGGAGTTTGCCAAAAACACCTGGCCTGATGCCTTCTTTGTTCCCAGCATTATTTATGCCATAAGATTCGGACCCCAAACTGGAATCTCACCCATGGCAGAGACGTCTGGCCTGGAACTTCCGTGAGCCAGACCCTGATGGCTGTACCCCCGGGATTGCCTAGCTTGTGTGGTCAGGTGTTGGAGCTCCCCCGCGTCGGTGATGACTGTAAATATGTTGATTTTAGTAGTAATTGCCTTGTTATTATTATTCTTAAGTCTCCCTCTCTGCTACCTTCCATTTCCATCTTTCTTGCCTATACTTTAGTAATAAAAGAAAAAAACCCTTTTGGGCATCTTGGAGTGCGTAGTGTTTTGTCCGTGCGAATCCAAACCTTTACTGTACAGGTGCCTAAACTTGGGGCGCAGTGTCTGGGTGCGGACGCTTGAGGTCGGGGTCTGGCTCTTGGTGCCATTTTGGCCTTTGTATCCAGTGGGCTTGTGGGTGTTGTGACCATTCTCCTCCCTCGTTTCTGTTAGGCTGGTCTGTGGCACAGAGGGGGGTGCTACTCTTCACCTTCCTAGCACTAAGCACAGCACCCGGAACACAGCACGGGTTTAATCATTGCTTGCTGACTTTTCTAGACTTCCTCCATCATAACGACTCCCTATAACACCTGGCTGAGCTGTCTTCTCCTTCACTCTCCTCTCCTTTTCAGTTTAAAGCCCTTCTGACGAGACTGGCAGCACATTATCCCCCGCTCTGGCTAAGTGCCTTCTCTCCTGGACCAGGAGTTAGTCATCCCGGCATTTTAGGCCGAGATCCAGAAGTCCAAATTTCCTTCTCAGAGGCTACCTTCTTAAACACTGGTTATTTCCCAAATCAATGTTCCTCTTCTGCATTCCTCACCCTCCACAGGCAGCAATAAGGAAACTCAACCTGTGCCCCCCTCCCCCCGCCCCACACCTTTCTTCTTCATTTTCTTGCCCAAGGCTTCATGATCTTTGACCACACCCTGAAGTGGGCTTCTAAGTGTCCTGTGGGAAGTATGAAGCTGGCCTCATCACAGTGTGCTGACGTCCTTAATCTATCTCAAAATGGGCCTGTGGAAAATGGTGGTGCTTTCTTTTCACTGTGTGGCTCTCAGCTCTTACTGGCCACACTCCTAAATCATGGCATGGCATCGCCAAGGTTAGAATGGGGAGGGATGATATGGTCTCACCCACCATCTCTTATGAAGAAATGGCGGCTCAGAGAGCTTCCACTCTCTGCCCACGGTCACAGAGGAGCAACAAACTGGACACAGCACATCCCAGGATAAGACAGAGAATTAGAAATCCTAAATGCATTATTATGTAGCATTAGCTTACCTGTCAAATACACTTTGGATGGAGCTTGAGATGTAAGCCACGGGGTGGTCATCAGAATAATCAGCGTCAGGATGGCAAGAAACAGCAAACCCCGGCCACCCAGCAAAAAGATATCCTTCCATCCTGATAAGCAAGAGAAGATAAGAACTGAGCAAAAGCCATGGGGTCTGGCCATTAAGACATCACTGACAACCACGGAAAAGGCAGTTTCTGTTGGGTGTTGAGGTCAGCAGTGACTGCAACAGGTAGAAAATGAGGACAAGGTAGTCGTGTGGAGAAGACAAGAGAGACGGCTTTTTCCTAGGGTTTGGTGCTCATGGAGGGCAGCTAGAGGCTTCTGAGGCACGTCTGGCTAAGATTTTCCTGTATCCACAAACAGGAGAGATCCAACCTTATACACAGGTGTCTTTGCCTGAATGATGTGACTGAGATTTCTGGATTGTCGATCCCTGAGTGATCTCTTTTGGCAGGAGCTGCCAAGTGCTACTTTGATGGCCATTACTTAGTGGCGATTGCCCTGGGTCGTTCATGGCCACATGCCAGAAACAGTCCAGCTCGAAGCGCTTAGAGGACAAAGCTTAGCAACCAACCTGTCCAGCGAGTGGCAGAGCTAAGTTCTTGCTGGAAGCCACAAGATGATCAATTCTTTGAACACCAACAACTTTCATGGTCTGCCTACTAAATGAAAGAAGAACAGCAATCTCTATCTGTGGGGGGACTCTCCCTATCAATGGAATGAAAGCTCCCTGGCTCTCGCTTGGGGCTCAAGGTCCATGACGGAGCAGAGCCCAACAGGTGGGGTGGACGCGGTGCCGGGAGGTGTTGGCTGGGACTCCTGCTGGGGGTGCAATTCTGACTTTCCTAGATGGATTCTCAAAAATGCAGCAATGGCACCAGTCTGCTGCTTCTACAAGTCCAGGATGGCAAGGAAGGGAAAAAGAGGCAACTTCTTCCCAAAGCCAGTAAGGGGATAGAAATAAATCTGATCCAGAGAAAGTGGGAAGGGGAGTGACTGGAGGCAATCCAGTGGGCCCCACCAGTGGCAAATGATGTTGGATTCCAGTATTTATGAGGAACCACTTCCAAGTGTCAAGCCAAACAGATGCATCCAAAATTAATCAGTGCAAAGTAAACAGCCACTAAATTAGCTTTAGAAAAAACCAGGAAACTGGTAATATTTCCACTTTGGATATAAAAGTGCAGGTTTTTGCCTTGCTCTGGAAAGGCGGAACATGTAGACCAGAGCTCCAGTTTTCACTCTGGTTCCCTGAGCCTCCACGGCCTCGAGACATTTAGACCACACCAAGCGTGGACACGTCTCTATCCAAGTACGGTGCAAACCGTCAGATCAGAGTAAATCTTCTCTGCACTTTGGCAGGGCTGATATACTGCCTACAAGACTCAGACAAGCCTCAGAACACTAAGTCATCGCTGCTCCTCAGATGTCTTTACTTCCTCTGGGTTCTGGATCTGCCTGGTCATTTCACCTGACCTTTCCTCCCCAAAACGCTTCCTGATCTCACTTTTTCTGTTCGATAGCTCTTCTTCTTTCACCTAACGATTTATTGGCCGTGTTGAGTCCTTTTCGTTGCTCACTTGTTTCCTCCACTGATCTTGCTTCTTCTTCTGTTTCTCCTAATTTCCTTATTGGACTTTTACCTTCCCCACGCTATTTTTGGCAATTTTTAAAAGCAATGAAGGGAAGTTGTATAGAATACCCTCCATCCCAGCAGAAGTCTCACCTCCTCTGTTCTACGTGAGGCAGTGGGGTCGCTTTTTCCTTCCTCCTCTCCAATGTCACTCGATCCTAAGTCTATGTCCTCTGGCCCTTGGTAAGCACTGGTAATATGATCTTTAACACTCATCAGCATGAGTCCCAATAGGCAGGAACCTAATTCACATTAGAGCTCCTGGGTTCTGGAGCGCTTAACCTGGAATCGGTCGACTTGATTTTCTACTATTTTGATTAATGTATTTCAATACGACTGCTTTCCTTTGTATGTATGTTATTTCATGGACTTAAAAATATTGTTCTGAAAAGACGTCCATATGCTTCACCAGACTGCAAGGGGGTCCAGGACCCCAAAAGAATGAACAGGCCCTGGTATAGAGTTTGCAGACTTGTGTAATAGTAATTAAGGTGGGACATTTTGCTTTTCTTAAGTACCTTAATAATTCTGTTGTTTAATTAATGATTGTTTGAATGGGGCAGATAAAGTAAGATCTTTTTGTCTTGGAGTATTTCTCTGCACTGAGACAACTGCGAGTCATTAATTTGTATATGATGTGATCCTGGGGATGGAGAACTTTCCCAGACCCAGCCTGGGTGAGGTCAGAGCCCTCAGGGCTCCAAACTGGATATAACTGAGGAGATCTTGGCATTTGATTTTTGGGGCACACTCATGGAAGGAGTGTTGAGACTCTGGGCAAGCTGCAAACTGCCCCCCAGCTTTGCAATCCAGATCTTGGTACTGGTAACTACGTATTGTGATTTGAATCAGACAAGGTCTGTCTGTTGATGTTTGTAATTTCTTTTTATATTTGCCTTGAAGTTCAGGGGGCTGATCTTCCCTCCCCCCCAACTGTGAATGATATTTGTATGTTTGATTAAACTGAGATTGTTATAACCCCTTAAAGTTACTTTCCTTGGTAAAGCAGATCAAAGAACCTGTGTTGGCAGCTTTCTGGGTTCTGGTTGTTGGTGGATCTTACACCCCCACAGAAGTTGCTAGCAAGACAGTTACAACAACGTGTTTTTGGAAAGCCGTATGAACAAATTATCCAATTATATTAATAACGGAAATGCAAATCAAAACTGCCCTGGGGTTTCACCTCTCCCTCTGAAATTTGACAAAAGAGATGGCAACAGTGTGGGTTGTGGAAGGGCAGGCACACTGATACATTGTTGGTGGAGCTGTGAAAGGGACCACCGTTTTGGAAAAAGATCTCCGTATGATGCAAATCAAAGGACTGATCATCTCATCCTTTGAACTGAGGCCCCCCATCATCGATGAGAACAAAGTCCGCACATACGCCAAAGTCTTTACAGAGGCCCTTTGCGTGGTCAACGAGGTAGACGCCCAGCAAGGCGGGAATGGACAGCAGCGGGGACGCAGGGATGCCATGGGATGTCACTGGGCCGTGACGAGCACAGGGAAGCACCTGGAGAACTGCAGGAACTGATGCTGCCCCAAGAGACCCGGGGGGGGGGGGGGTCACCAGGAGTAACTCCGCCCCCTTTCCAGCATGCCTTGCCTCGTGAGCGGGCTGCAGGGCATCCTGGGAACTGTAGTCCCCACGAAGACCGGGAGGAAAAAGGCGGAGGGACAGCCGAGCAGAAAGGGAAGGGGCCTTACCTGGGTTGAAGCCCGCGCTCCGGAGCTGCAGGCAGAGGAGAGGCACGGCCGGGATAGCCAGCAGCACCCATATCGCGCGGGATGCCATGGTGCCTCAGGCTGCTCCCTGAACGCAGGCGCGGCTCCGCCCCCTCCGCCCGCCCGCCCCTCGTTCCGGCGTGCACCTCCCGCCTCCGCGGGTCTCTACCATCGGAAGTAAGAGGGGAACGCCCACAGAGAAGGCGTCTGAGGGCAGATTTGGAAGCCGAATGGCATCAGTATGGAAATGAGTTTGCCATTTGTTTTGAGGCTACGCTTTCTTATTAAGACTTTAATCTCCGAAGAGATTTCCATTATCCCATAAGTACTTGGGCTATGGTAGCGTCCGGAGTGAGAGAGGCGACAAGACGAGGAGAGGGAGGGGGAGGGGGGAAGAGGAGAGGGGGAGCAGGGCCCGCTGCCCTCGGGCTAGAATTTCGAGCCCTCCAAAGCCCCCCACCCCGAGAGGCCGGGTTTCTTTCTCATCGCACCCTATTATGGTCGGAGAGTTCTGGTCCCCAGGCTGGGTGTGCCATCTCTGGAGCCCAGCCGAACCGTTGGATTTTGGGGGTTTCTTTATGCGGGCCTAGCACACAGTAGGACCTTCACACATGACTTCACATATTGCCAGTGGTGACGTCCATGCCCAAGAGGGCCATGAAACCCCTCCCTTCAGGACGGGGGCGGTGGGCATGATGCACCCACACCGGGGGCTTGACCAAGTAGTGCCTAGAGCCCAGCCCGAGCTAAGGGAGCCGGAAGGTCTCCGAGACCTGGCACCGCGAGTGGGGACAAGGGCCGCCCTTCAGGATCCGGGGCCCTTGTGGCCCTCCCCAGCCCCGATGCCAGTGGGGATGAATCGCCGAGGTCGGGACTGGGCTGGGTCTAAGCGAGAAGCACGAACGTCTCTGGGGCGCGGGAGGCGCTGTCCAGGGCCTGGAGACCCGGACCGGAAGCGCCTGCCTTCAGGGACGCTTACACTCTAGGGCTAAGGGCCAGTACGCGCAAAGGGCCTGCCCTGGGGGGAGAGGGCTTACACTCTAGGACAGGCAAAAGGCCAGCCCGGGTCCTTCCTGGCCCCATCCCCACCGGCAGTGGGCCCACGGGCATGAAGCCCCCCCAGGGGGCCGGACCCTGCACGCGGTCAACCGCCCCCGCTGCGACTGGCAAGTTCCCCTTCCCGGGCCTCAGTTTCCTCCGGTGTAAAGTCGGCGTAGGGGGCCGGCAGTCCCTGGGGGCGGGGCGGGACAGAACTCGGAGCTGCGGGGCCCTCCCGGGGCCTCAGTTCCCCCCTCCCCCGCCGTGGCAGGGGGCGGGGCCGGGCTCGGGGCCCTGCTGAGTCACGCTGAACCTGCAGCAACCCGCAGGCCCCTGCCCCGCCCCGGCCCCGCCCCTCCTTCCCCCGCCCTCCCAGCCCCAGCTGCGCACCGGACCCAGCAGCTGCGGACGTACCGCAGCAGGCAGCGGCACCGGCGTGGGCCTCGGCGTGGCGGCCGGAGTGGCGCGGCGCGGGCCCCGGCTGGTGCGAGCGGCCCTCTACTGCGGGCGCCGCGGGGCCGCTGCTGGGGGCATGGAGCCCTCTGGGGGCCAGGGCTCCGGCCTCGCCACCTACGACTTCCTGGTCATCGGCGGCGGCTCGGGCGGCCTGGCCAGTGCCCGGCGTGCTGCCGAGCTCGGAGCCCGCGCCGCCGTGGTGGAGAGCCACAAGCTGGGGGGAACCTGCGTGAGTGCGGGGCGGGGTTCACCTGCGGAGGGGGGGAACTCACCTGCAGGGTTGGCTCACCTGCGTGAGTAGGGGGACGGAGCTCACCTGGGGGGGACACGCCTGCGGGGGGGGGTCACCTGCGTGAGTAGGGGGGTGGAGCTCACCTGGTGGGGGTCTCACCTGCGGAGGCGGGGCGCCTCTCCTGAGCAGCCCTCAGCCCCCCGTGGCCTGCCCCCTCGCCCCACCTGGGCAGCCCGGAGCCTGTCTCGGGTTGGGGGCCCCTCCCGGGGGGGGCGGGGGCTCGGAGCATCCTTAGCTCTGGTATCCAGTTCATAGATTGCTGAGGCTGGGAGCCGAGGTGGCCGGGGGGACCGAATGGGGGGCAGGGTCTGCACAGATGGGAGTGGGGAGGGTCCCTAGCACTAGAGGTGACTGCTCTTAGTCGGGACGAAGTGTGGACACACCGACAGATGACTTTGGAATGGCGGAGGGTAAACTGAGGCCCGAGGCCAGGGAGCATGGCAAGGTTTGGTATGGGAGGCAAGACTCGAAGTTGGGTCCTTGGACTCCGAAGCCAAAGCTACTTCGGATGGGCTGCCCCCGAGTGTACCCCCATTCTACGGAAGAGCAAAGCAAGGCAGGGTCGTGAAGTCCCTTGCCCGGTCCTAGATGGCGCTCACAGGGCTGGAGTGTCCCCATTTTGGGAGATTTCAGGGCAGCAAAGCGGGGCTTAGGGCCATCTCCAGTGCAGGCATCAGTGGCTTTGTGCCTTCCCTCCCTCCCAGGTCAGAGCTTGGCTCCCGTGCCCTCCAGGACTCAATACAGGATGCTTGGGTGGCATTTAGATCCCTTCACAGCTACCCCCTCCTCCCCTTCCAGGGTCCACATGCAGTGACAGCGGCCCAGCCCCAGGCATGGACTGCACTGACCTCCCCCCAAGCCTTCCCCAGCCTCCCTTCACATCAGGACTGACTCTCTCTTAGTTTGCTGCAGTCCCAAGACGGCTAGTCGGTGTCTGAGGTCGGATTTGAACGGGGTCCTCCTGATTCCAGGCCCAAGGCTCTGTCCGCTGTTGCCCCCTAGCCACTCCCTTAGTTACTTAGTTACTGTTTCTTTGCCCAGTCTGTAACTACCCCACATAGTGGGTGCTTAATGTTTATTGGCTGATTGACCTGAACTAGGGCCTCATGTCACT
>CM053623.1:358641699-358675781 GCA_028646595.1 Phalanger gymnotis
GCTGACTTACTGCTCCCCGAAGCTCCAGCTCTGGGGCAGCGCCAAAGACCCAACTCATCCTGGCCCCTTGGGCTGCAACACTGAACCATAGCTGGCCCAGGGCCATCTTGATTCCCTCTTCCCTCCTCCCTCAGTGGACCTGGCACCATCTTGGAACAGCGCTTTCCTTCCCTGGCATGGGGCTGTAGGAACCTCAAAGATGGCCTGGCCTGACATCAGGTTTTGTGGTTGTTCCGACTCTCTGTGACTCCATTTGGGTCTTTCTTGGCAATGGTACTGTACTGGTTTGACCTTTTCTTCTCCAGCTCATTTTACAGATGAGCAAACTGAGGCCTGAAGGGGTGGTATAGCATGTGGATGATGTTCAGTGGAAAGTGCTGAGCCTGCTGCCATCAGATCTGGGTTTGATCCCAGCTCTGCTGTTTGCCCTCTGCATGACCTTGGGTTGGTCTCTGCCCCTCCCTGGGCCATTTCCTGATCTCTAAAATGAAGAGGGTCAGCCGAAATGACCTCTGAGGTCCCTCCGGCTCGAGCTAGATCTGTGAGCTGGCTGTGACCTCAGACAGAGGAGTCACCTCCCTGGTGGGATTGCTCAAGTCAGGAGTTAAAAGGAAAGAGTGGCATGGGCATTCCGGTGGGCCCGGGGCTCCAGGCTAGGAGGCTGGCTTGGAGCCGCACTGTTGGAGAGAAGGACGGAGAATGAGAATAGGGAATGTATGGCGGGAGAGAGGGAGGATGGGCATGTGGCGCCATCTGGAAAGGGTTAAGAGATAGCTGGCTTCCTCCGAAGAAGCTGGTGATGAGCCCTCCATAATCTGCCCTCTTCCACAGTATTGTGCCTAGTGTGGGCTCCCAAGTTTGAGAAGGACATTGACCAGCTGGAGAGTGTCTAGGACGGGGCAATCAGCATGGGGAAGGGCCTGGAGTCTGTGCCAGGTGAAGAAAGGGTAGAGTAAGGGGAGATCCTGGAAAAGGAATGGGGGAGGGGCATGAGAGAGCTGTTGTGTGAAGCAGGAATCAGCCTTTCTCTGCTTGGCCTGAGCAGGCAGAACCAGGGGCAGCTGTGGGGCTGCTAAATGCCAAGATAAACCTTCTTCTATTGGTTCTGCCCATCGACTCTGCTTCTGTTGGCCCCAGTCTCCTCGGGTTTCTCTGATACTGGTCCCTGCATCATTTCTTAGTAGTGTTTAATTTTTTTCCAAGGCAGTTTTTAGCATTCATTTTTTATAAGATTTTGAGTTCCAATTTGTCCCCATCCCTAAGATGGCAGGCGATTTGCTCTAGGTTACGTGTACGTGAGCATGTAAAACCTAGTTCCACGTTAGCCATGTTGTGAAAGAAGAAACAGTTGTGGCATCATTTCTTCCAGCCCCCTAGTGTTCCCTCACCAAGTGCCATTGCCCAAATTTATCACCACAGAAAGAGCTGCCTGGGGCTCCTTTGCCCCTTTCTTTACTCTCTCTGGGGCACAGGCCAAGTTCTGTTGTCTCCCATTGGATTTAATAGATTAACCCTCCCGGGTGACAATGCCTGCCATTGAACCTTCTCCCCTAGAACTTCCCCCAAACTAGATCATCGCCCTCTCTCCTTCCTTCTCAGCCACTCAGGGATGGCCCTGGGGTGGAGAGACCCTCTTTCGGTGCTAGGGCAGTGCTGGAGAATGGCTCTGGTTCCCCCTCCTAAATCTGTTCATTTTCCTTTTTCAGGTGAATGTCGGATGCGTGCCCAAAAAGGTATCTTCCTTAACTTCTTCCTTTGTCTACAAGTTGGGGGCAGGGGGTGCCTGCCATGGGAAGGGCTGCTGTCCCCCAGAAACACATAGGCTCTAAAGCCTGGCTCACACAGAGGTAGTCTGCTACAGTGGGAGTCAGAGAACCTGGGTTCGAACCCTTTCTGCTTGGATGACCCCAGGCAAGTCACAACACCTCCAATGGGCCTCAGTTTCTCCATCCGTCAAATGAGGAGAGTGATCATCTGAGACCCCTTCTGGTGGCCTTCAGCAAGTCACTTCCCCCGATGGGCCTCAGTTTCCCTGCCTGTCCAATGAGGGGGGTGGAGTCACTGCTCCACTGGATCTCTGATGCTAGGATCCTTGGGCTGGCTGGGTTCAGATACATCCCTGGGTCTGCACAAGGTGCCCCAAGGTTTGGATCTCAAAAAGGTCTTGGTTTGCCCCCTGAGTGGCTGTGGTCAGCAAGGCCATTTTGTCCCATCTCCTGGTTTGTTGTGGCCCCGGCTCGGCTCTCAGGTTGGCATTGTCTCAGGCCTGGAGCTGCTGGGTCCTTGAGCAGCGATCAGCCCCGGTAAGCTGGCATCAAGCTCAAGAGAGTGGCATCTACCAGCTAGAATACAGACTTGGCTGTTAACTGAGCAGAGTAAAGAGTGGAAGGCACCTCCTCTGGGCCTTGTATTTGCTCACCCGCGTGGCCTTGCTGACCTCAGAGGTTTCCCTCGCAAGGCTGCTCTAGAATTCTTCCCACAGGCAACACATGTAGCAGAGAGAAAGCCTGGCCTTGGAGCAGGAAGACCTGTGGCCCTGGGCAGGTCCCTCAGTGCCCTGGGAAGCTTTCTGAGACTGGAATTTGCATAGAAGGTGGCAGTCTGGACACACCTTTTTTCCTTGGGTGGTTGAGGGGAAACCAGAGTCTAGGTATGGAGGCCCTTTCAGAGTTCTAAGGCATCGCCCTTCTCTCCCTGCAGGGCCTCTTCCCGCCCCTCAGATTGCCCATAAGGAAGCATTGGCATGATGTTCTTGCCTTGCCCTTTGTTCTGCTCATGGGGCCACCCCTTCTGGATGGGTTCCATGCGGGCAGCGGGGCCCTGCTTACAGTTGACTTTAGGACAATCTTGGGAGTTGGCAACTTCCTGGTGTTAGGGTGTCAGGCAATGAGGAATCTCCCCAGGTCCTTGGGGCCCATTGTGAAGACTTTTCCCTGAACAGTTAATCCCATGCTTGGGGTGTGGATTGAAAAACAAATCCAAAAACCCTCGAGTGAGAGGGAGTAGCCTGCCTTTCTCCTGATCCAGAGTAAAGTGAGACCAGGACCTGGGAGGGACTTGCCCAGGGCCACACAGGACCATTGCCTCTAAATCCAGATACCCTGTGGTTTGGGGACTTGGCTTCCTGATCACTAATTATAATATCTGTGGAGTATTCTAGAAGAAAAAAGACACAAATGGGGCTATTCTTGGAAGGCCCTCTTAGTTCCCATAGTCCATCCTCAATGGGCCCCTGGAGTTTCATGAGAGCAGGTACCTCCTCTTTATACATCCGAGCAAACTGTGGCATTGAGCAGGTAAGGGACTCATTCAAGGTCACATGGGTGGCAGGTTCCAGAGGCCGGGCCTCGTGCAGCTGCTGCACCACAGTCCTGCTCATGGCATCCTGGTACTGCTGAAAAATGCCTGGACCGTGGATTTGAATCTGTGAAGCCCTCGTGCTAATTGGAGCCTTCACGTGTCTGTTTCATTCCTGAGACTCTGCCGGCTTACCTGCCTCCCGTGTGACTTTGGGCAGTTCACTCCCTGCACTGGGCCTGCCTCCCCCTTTGAGCAGTGAAAGGCTGGCACAGGATGTTGTCCTTGGTCCCTTTCAGCTCCAGGATGATGATTGTCGGAGCCCTCAACCATCGGGCCCCTGGGATCATCATGGAACCAACCTAGCCTCTGCCCCAAAGAGCTGACAGTGGTTTGTCCATGAAGCAGGTTGCCTCTCAATGACCACCCACTGATCCGGTGCCTCTCTTTCAGGTCATGTGGAACACGGCGGTCCACTCAGAGTTCATTCATGACCAAGAAGATTATGGTTTCCAGAGCTGTGACGCTAAGTTCAATTGGCGGTGAGTGTGGTGGCAAATAGGGCCCGGTCTGGAAACCAGTGTAGATGGACAGTGTTGACCGCAGTGAATGTTTGGAAGAGAAGCAGGTAGTGGGAGCACGTGGGCTTTGTGCAGGAGAGGCAAGGGAAAGGCAGTATGGACCCCGCCCTCCAGCAGTGTACACTCTAGGAAGGGGCTAGGTAAGGCATGTATACTACTGATTCTGCTACCAGAGAAGATGGGCTGAGGACGGAGGTGGGAGCCAAATTGGAGCAGGAAAGGTGGCCGCCAGTTGGTGTTATCCATGTTGTGGTAGACCATGGCTGGAGTTGTATCCCACAAGGAGGAAAGGTGCCGATAAGGAAGTCTTCTCTCCCGTTGGTTCTGGCGGGCTCTCCTTGCCAGGATGGATGGGCAGAGCCATATTCCCTGCTTATGATGAGCCACGGGGCCATTTTGGTTGTTCACTGAAGTGATTCAAATCTCATTGCAGGGTCATCAAGGAAAAGCGGGATGCCTACGTGAGCCGTCTGAACAACATCTATCAAAACAACCTCACCAAGGTCCGTGTCCTGAGATTTCTGGCCATTGGGGTGCAAAGCTTTTCTTTGAAAATTTATGCACTCTTTTTTTTAGAGACTAGGTCTCCCTATCTTGTCCCACCTAGAAGTATGTGCAGGGCTACTCAGGGGTTCAGTCCAGAGCTGATCAGCGTGGGAGCTTCGTCCTGTGCCAATTCTGACTCGGGTTGGTCACTTCTCCTTAGGCGGCCTGGTGCCCTGCTGCGTCTACATACAGTCCCAGGGCTCATTGTATTGATTCTTGTTATAGGACAAATGCCCTTGCCAGCCTGGCTTACTTCAGTTCAGACCCCCGAGCTAGAGTTCTACCAGCATTAGCCTTCCTAGTAGCTGGGATTATGGGAATGTGCCACACCCAGCAGGTTCCAGGTTCTAGTTGTGAAGGTTGCTCTCCCTCCACCAGGCCTTCTTAAGTTATCTGATTTATCAGCTTGATGTACACTCTGCCTTGTGTTCTGTCCTATGCTAGCTTTTTTATGCATGGATACACACAGGCCCCTGATACATCACTTAAAATAATCTCCAAGTTTCTACTAATAGATCATCTTCAAAGGCTTTCTTCTTTCCTTGACTTTTTTTTCCTCTTCAGTTGCTCTTTGACTGGAGGCAGCCAAACTCCAATCACAAAATCATCTTTGTGCTGAAATGTTGGAGTTTGACAATTGTGTTCCTCAGTCAACAGGATCCAGGATTCATCTCTGTTGGCATTCTATAGATTCCGAGTCTGTGCGTTATCACTTGATTCCAGCAAGAGGGGAACTTTCTTGTGTGGTTTTCTGAGATCTGTAGCATTCAGAATCTCCTTTCACTTTAAAATGTGTTCCCAGGTTTTCCCGCTCAGCTCTCTCCTAGTTGCTTTATCCTCAGTGACGGACTTCTCGCAGTGACTTTGAGTTGTGTTGATTTCTGATTTTGTTTTGTTACTTTTTTGCAGCTTTTGCTATTTTGTCTTCTCTCAGGACAGTTTCTGTTGCTCAGTGTCTCTCCCACTTAGGAAGCCTCTCCAGTAGTTGTTCCAAGCTATAGCATCTCTTAATACCTTTTTTAGGTTCCTCCATGACTGGCTTCAGTTGCGTCTCTTTTTTTTTAATGCCAGCTGACCATTTTTTAGGGAGTTTGTTGCCTAGGTGGATTCAGTTCCATCACTGGAGCCTGGGGCAGAGTTATTTCATCATTTTCCCTTCAGGCGGTTTTCTTCTGATTGTTTTGTAACTCAATGTTTCTTCACCACTTTGGAGGATTATTTCTTTTTTTTTTTGGCTTATTCATTTCTTTAATCATTTTTTTCCTTTTTCTACCAGGCAATCTTTCTTATAAGGTTTTGGTTTTCCTTTTTTTGGTGGATTTGTTGCCTTTTTTGGGAGGGGGGGGGCTCACTTGGAGCCAGCCACTCATTTTACCATTTTGCTGGAAGTCTCTTCTTTGATTTTCATAAAGAGCCCTTTCCATGCCTGCAAAACTAGGCCCAGCACATTATGGCTAGGGAGTGTATGTTCACTGTTTACATTGTTAGACCTCCGTTACTAAGACATCCAGCAGTGAGTGAATGAATGAGCATTCGTTAAGTGAGACCCTCCCTTCTTCAGCCCCTATGTCACTGCGGATTGCCTTGGCCTGACTTCAGAGACTTCCCCGGGCCCAGCTACCTATGCTAGGAACTTATGGTTTGGGACGGTTTAGGGAAGAGGAGAGATGTCCTCCACTCTGAAGGCGACGGCCACGGGCAGCCTTCCTTTCTGGGGGCAGACTCCTCCTCCCTCCAGTGCCTAGATGTAGCTGGGGGCAGCCCACCCCTCTCTCTGCACCAGGGTATTCCCGCTGGCCTCTGACCCAGTCTTGCCCTGACTCATGCCCTTTTGGCCATCTCTGCCCTTTTTGTCCGCTTCCTCTCTACCCCAGGAGTCGTATCTCTGCTTTCTCCACTGACTGCTCCCTGGTCAGCTGCCTGTGGGCTGGAGGGTCACTCGCCGGCTGAATTGGAAGCTAGCAGTCCCAGAAGCTGTGGGCCCCAGGCGTGGTCCTGGGAGCGAGAGAAGTAAAAGAAAGGGCACAACGCCCATTTATTCCTGGCAGTTGCCAGGAATTGGCTTGTCGCTTTTCAGTCAGTGATTTTTGCATTTCCTGCTCCACAGATCTGTGATCTCACCAGTGGGTGATGGGGGCAGGGGCTCTTAATGGGACGCGTTGTGTGCCCCTTGTCTGGTGTGGAAAATAGACTAAGTATGGGAGAGACAAAAGGTCTTTGAGTCACCCCTCGTTTACAGATGGAGAAACCGAGGCCCGCTTCATTTGACCCTCATTCTCCATGTGCTCCTTTATTCTAACCTCCCCTCCTGAGACGGGGGCTTCTCCCTCACTCTCTGTCTCAAGAGAGCTGGGCAGCGCTTTTGCCTCAGCCGTCTGCCCTCTTGGGGGAAACACTCTGGATACGGTGTCTCCCCACCTGAGAGTTATCACTGAGCTTGGCCGTCTCGTGGCCACCCAGCCCAGAGGAGACTCTGTGGCCAGAGGGCCATCTTGTCAGGGTGCTGGCCCCCACGTGGGAGTCCTTGTTGTGGAGATGGAGGGAGCCTTGTGCCCCTTGGTGGGGCTGGGTGGGTGGGTGGTCTCCAGCTGAGCCCAGGGCCCACACTCTGGCAGTCCTACATAACTGGACAGGCTGAGTGCTATCCTAGAGATGGAAGGGGCGGCAGACTCTACGGACCAGCCAGACCACGCTCCTGGGCACATCTCGTAGCAGGCCATGGGAGGAGAATTTGGGGGGGCAACAGCCAACTAAAAGACCATGACCTCGCGTGTTTGGGTGTGTGTTGGTATAGGAAAGGCCCCCATGTAACATCAAAGTGACAGGTCTGTGATGTCTTCAAAGTTACAGATTCCTGCGAAAACGCTGGGCCTTGGAGTCGGCAGAGGAGGGCGTGAGTGCCAGCTCTAAGCCTTACTAGCTGTGTGACCCTGACAAGTCCCTCTCCCTTAAAACTGAGATGGGGATACCTGCTCTCCCTCTTACATATGTGCACATAGTAGGTGCTTAATAAATGCTTACTGACTGTTGTGAGGGTCAAATGAAACAATGAATGAATGGTATAGCACTCGTTAAGCACCGCGTATACGTTCTGACGGGAGGGACGGTGGTGGCCTGGGCTGTCCCAGGGATTGTGAGTGGAGCTAGAGGACAGGGGACAGTGCCCAAAGTGAAGCGCTTTGTCCTGCTTGGAATGCTGTGTGCTGTGAGCTGTGCTTAACTGAATGACAGTGGCCATCGTAGACCGAGTGTGGCCCTGCCTTTCCCTGGATGACCCAGGCATCTCCTTTCAGTCCAAGGTAGAAATCATTCGGGGCCACGCAGCCTTCACAAGTGACCCTGAGCCCACGGTGGAGGTGAATGGGAAGAAATACCGCGCTCCCCACATCCTGATCGCCACGGGGGGCGTCCCAGCCCTTCCCAGTGAAGACCAGATCCCTGGTGAGTGTCCGGAGGCTGTGATGCCGGCAGGCTGGCCCAGGCTTGTGGGCTTCTCTGCATGCACCCGCCTCTCATCCCATCAGGCGAATGGTGGTGGTTTCATTAGCTACCTCCCTTGAGCTGGGGAGGCTGGACAGCTAGCTCGTGGCCATGCTGTGTCCCTCCCAAGCCAGGCCGTGTCCCTCCCAAGCTGTACCGTGTCCTTCCCAAGCTGGGCTGTATCCCTCCCAAGCTGAGTCTTCTCCAGAGTCCTGTGGTGTCACGAGTGAGCTAATGTGCTTGGGTGCCCTTCACAAGGGGGCCAAGGGAGGGGGCATACCTGGCAGTCCTGAGCACCAGACACCCAGGCGTAGTCCTGGGCAGGGAAGAAAGAATACAAGGTAAATATGCTTCATTTGTGACTGTTGTCTGGCACAAATGGGCAGTGTCACAGGAGGCAAGGAATCTGGCCTTGGGAACCAGGAGGCCTGGGTGTGAATTCCTACTCTGACTCTAGCAAGGCCCAAATGGTAGGTCAGATCTCAATGCTTCCTACCACAATCCTCACCTGTCAGAGGGGGGATGATGATGCTTTCACAGGGGTCCAGTTGTGGGAGAGACGCCCTGGGCTCTCCGAGAAAGGAGCCACAGGGTGCCCTTTACAAGACCGGTGAGGTGTCCAGAGCTCTATTTTATCGGAAACAAAATTCCTGTTAGAACTTTGGGATTGTGTCTTACCATTTGGTGCTCTGGTACAGGGTATAGGGTAGAGGCACAGCCTGTAAACAGGGCCTTTGAGGTTCATTGTCACAAAGAGAAGCAATTCTCATGGGGTGGAGGTGTCTAAGGAGACTGATGTGGACCCACAGGATTCCCTTGGACTGCACAGATTTTAAAGAGACGTGTCTGGAAGTTGGAATTGAGGACGGGTGGCGGGGGATGAATATGTGAGCATGCTACAGTCTGTAAGAGGTTTGGGAGGAGCCCAGTGACTTGTTAAAGCTACCTCCGGGGAATGGTGGAAGGGTCAGGCCACTGCCCAAGGTGAACACCACCCTGGACAGACGCAGAGCAGCTTGACTTGCTTTAGGTCGCTTCAGGGTTCTGTACCAAGGGCAGTGCTCAGGGGCCTGTAAAGGACTTTGGAACCCAGGATAAGCAGGGCAGGCTTAAACAAACATCCTGTCACCTGTGGTGAGCTTGGGTGATCAGGCCCAGATGTGCTCTGTCCTAGGGCACTGGGTGAGCCGGATGGTGTTGGGGAAAGCACTCTGAGCCTAAAATCAGCCGAGATCTGACTTTCTGGTTCCAGTTCCGATAGAGTTTGTGGCTGTAGACAAAACCCATCAGTGAAACGTGTGTGAAAAAAATCCCATGATTATTGTGAGAAGCCAATTAGCATTTGCGAACCTTAAATGGTATAAGGTGCTTGTTAGCTGCCAGTGTTATTCTGATTAACAGTAGCAGCAAGTCAGGTATGGCCTTAGATAATTGTCTGATCATATGACTGCGAAGCCCCTGCCAGTAATGACTCAGATCATGGAGAAGGGAGCCGTGCCAGAGTTCTGGAGCAGGGCCACATCCTGCCTTCCTCCAGATCCTCCAGATTGCAGAGACTTCTGCATCTTCTTCCCAGAGAGTGCTATCTCAAAGCAGAATGGTCTGCTCTGGCACGGAGGGCCATCCATTCGGTGGTGGTCTTCAAACAGGACTGTAACCACCGATCAGGAAGGGGAGGTGGGAATTCACCTGCAGCCACTGGCTTGTCTAGATGCCCTTGAGGAAGGCCCTTCCATCTCTGGGATGTGCCACATTCAGTACGGTGGCTCAGGTTTCTGTTGGGCCGCATGGTCTGCTAAGTGCGTCCCTAACAGCTCATCTTTGTGGCTTCTGGAGTGACGATGATGGTGATACAGCTTTTTAAGGTTTGCAGTTATGCTAGCTCCTCCCCAGCAGCTGGGAAGCAGGTGCTATGGGCTTTTCTGTCCCCATTTCACAGATGAGGAAATCGAGTCTCTGAGCAGTATGGTGAATTCCCAGGCTCCTACAGTGGCTCACTGTGCAGGGTGTTTAGAGGTTGGGTCATTCACGCCCTCACACACAGAGGAGGAGTGGAGTAAGGACTTTGACCCAGGTTACTAGGGGAGGAAGTGATGGGATGTGATTTGAACCCAGGGCTCTGATGCCCCCTTGTGGTTCTCTGTGCAGCCTCTTCCCTCAGGCAGAGTTATCTTGGCCTTATTTCTCCCTAAATCCCCTCCTGCAAAGGCTGATTATTTAAAGGGAACAACATATTCCAAGTCCTCCAATCCAGCATTTTTAAAGAGGTGTTATTGCTGTTTCTGGCTGTTTCCACCATAGTCACTTCCCAGTGTGCCTGCCTGCTCCCACCTCTGGCCCTGCCTTCGAAGCTTCCTTCTTAACAAAGAAAAGTATGCGAGCAAGCCTGACCAGCCCAGCCAGCCACAGGCACACAGCAATGGGCCCACACCTCTCTGTTTTCCATTCCTCAGGGCCAAGTGTGGGTGCTGGAAATCCTGAGCCTTGGTTCTCAAATCATTTTTTCTTCACTTCCCAGGTGCCAGCTTGGGAATGACCAGCGACGGCTTCTTTGAGCTGGAAGATTTACCCAGGTAAGTCCAAACAAGGATCCTACCTGGTGGGCCCAGCAAACTGATCCCTGAACCCTCGTGAGCTGGGGACCCTGGTCCCAGCTGGCTCGTGGTGATCCTGCTGTGACCCTCCTATCTGGAGGACTTCATGGCTTATAAATAAGACTATTGCCTCCATTGCACAGACGAAGAATCAGGCCCAGGGAAGTCATAGGATCCTTGATCTATAGATGGGAGGGACCTCAGAGGCTAATCCTTTCCTTTTACAAAAGAAAATGAGGGAGGGCAGTGACGCTTTCATGGTCTCACAGCTAGGATAGGGGTCAGAGGTTGGGTTTGAATGGAAGTCCATTTTGTCGATTGTCTAGACTTGAGAATTCATGAAGAAAAAGGCAGACTAAACTTAAAAGTAGGCATAGGTACATTTGTTTCTCGAGAGCCTGGTTGTTAAACACTTACCATCACACCCCGTGGTAAGTACCCTGAAACTGCCCTGCCCCACAACAGAGAAACTTCTTATGCAGATCAAGATAATAGGGTGCCATATAAATGATGTTGGGGAAGACTCTGGGCTGGGCTGGGGGGCACCAGAGCATGGCCATTGATGGCCTGCAGGCTGCTGACTTTTCTGTGACCTTCTGAGTGGAGAGGACTGGGGCAGCTTGGTTGCTTTGGCTCTGTGCTCCCTCAGTTGGAGTTGCCCAAGGACTCAACCCTTTGTTCTTCTTTCCAAGAGGCAATGGTAGTTCCTGTCTCTTCCTTCTCTGCTGTCAGTTGTCCAAGTGTAATTTGGTAAAGAGAGCAAATAGAGCTTTGTTCATTTACAGTTCTAATGATAACAAATAACTCTTTATGATTTACCAAGTGCTTTCCTCTTAGCACCCTGTGAAATGGATAGCGCAATGCATTCTATCCATTTTATAGTTACAGAAAGTGAGTCTCCACTACCCAGAGTCACATGGGAAGTGCCCTTGGTAGCACATAAGCTCTGAAAACATAGGCTAACTGTCAGAATGAGCCATCAATACAGCTAAGGGATAGAAAAGGGTGTTTGTTTTTTTCCTGGTTTTAGCTATATTAGGGAAAAGAGGAACATCCCAGAACCACTCAGACTATGTGGAAAGTGGAGGGTTGAAGGTTACTGAGGATAGAGAAAGTCTTCTTTGGCCTCTTTGAACCCTGCGCTCTGGACCTTTGGACCAGAAAGCACCAAGCAAGAATGTCTTGTTGGGTCTGGGGATGATTTATAAGCAAGCTTCCCTGGAGGAATTTAAAGCCCCCTGGCCCTGCAGGGTGACATTCCAGGGCTCCAGAGAATTGGCAGATGGCATTGCCAAGATGGTGAAGCCCCAGAAAAGCGCCATGGGCCTGAAGATGGGCAAATGCTGTCTGGCATTTTAAAAAAGGGAAGAGAATGAGTCTAGAGATGATAGGCCAGTGAACTCCACTTTGACTCCTGGGAACATTCTGTAATGAAATGTGGAAGAGAAGGTTAGCCAACATTTAGAAAAGGCTGTCGTGACCGCCAAGAGCTGGCCTGGTGTCACCAGGCACAGGCCCTGCCAGACTCGCCTCATTTTCTCTCAGCTCCCAGTCCGGTAGGTTAGGGGAACAAGACAGCTTGCTTAGGTCTTTACAAAGCGTGTGATGAAGCTTTGTGCTCTTCTTTCACAGTCTGGTGGATTTGGAACGGGCTGAGTACCTTGTAAGAGGCCTCAGTCTTAGCTGAGTGGGAGGGGAGGCCCAGGGTTCTCCTGGAGCCAGTCAATAGAGATAAAGACTTTTCTGGGCTGCCTTGAGGCTCCAGGATCTTGGAGACTTTATCAACAGCACATTTAGTGGGGGTGGAGGCCCAGATAAGATTGAGTAGAAGTGAGTAAGTATTTATGTGGCATTTATGGTGTAAACGTTTTACTATGCTAAACACTTCTTAAAGATATATTACCTCTTTTGAACTTCACTATAACCCTGGGAAGTAGATATTATGATCCCTTTGAACTCAACAATGGTTAGAGCCCTGGGCTTGGAATCAAAAACTCCTTCGTGTTCCTAGGTTCAAATCTGGCTTCACACACTTCCTAGCTGTGTGACCCTGGGCAAGTCACTTAGCCCTATTTGCCTCAGTTTCCTCAACTGTAAAATGAGCCAGAGAAGGAAATGACAAACCACTCCAGTATCTTTGCCAAGAAAACCCCAAATGAGGTCATGAAGAGTCAGACACAACAGGACAGCACTCTAAGATGTGAAATTGGCCCTGCCTGAGTATCTGGGATGGTGTAGACAGGAGGTCTCATGGGCCGTGGAAGGAATTGATAAACCAATATGTGGGAGGATTAGCATCAGTCTGGTGACCTGGTGCCCATCTGGTACAGGCTTCCTGACTGCCCTGTCCCCAGTCCTCATAATGATGAGATGATGAAGTTGCCCCTTTGCCTTGGTCCAGCTGTACCCACTGCTTCCAGCCCCCAGCTTCTGGGGTTACATAGCAGCTGGTTAGACTCTCCCTCCCCATGGATGAGGGCAGGGATTGGGGGGGATGACTTGTGAGACAGCTCCTGAGAAAAATGGGAGATCCTGGGTTCTAGAGCGTTTGCCGCATCAAGAATCCCAAATAGTCTGTAGGCATGGACATCTCCTGAGAGGAGGTGACAGTGCCTGGGCTCCTCCTGGCGCTGGGTGGGTGAGAGAAGGAGGGGCCCCAGGGAGGGGTAGAGAGGTGGGCTGTTTACCAGAAGAAGCCCAGGTTCCCTTCATCCTTGTGGTAGCAGAAAAGGAAGGCAGTCACACAATGGAGGTGCCAGCAGCAGTGGGAGTTCCAATGGGTCGAGGGGGCAAAGAGAGGGGCTGGGCTGGCTGGAGGCTGCCCAGCAAAAACATGAGGTTAGGAGCTGGGGGCCAAGGCAAAGTCAGTACTGAGGCCAGCAGGAGCCAGGGATTTGGGGGCCCTGGGGCATAGGGTGGCTTGTTTTGTTTGGTCTTTACATCTAAAATGAACTGGGTGCCGCCTCCTCAGGCGCAGTGTGATCGTGGGCGCTGGGTACATTGCCGTGGAGATAGCTGGCATCCTCTCGGCCCTTGGCTCTCGGACATCACTGATGATCCGTCATGATAAGGTGAGGAATCAGGATACTAAAATAACAATAGTGCTAGCTGGTTTACGAAGCTCTAGATGACACATTTGGAGTTCACGGGCCTTCCCGCGTCATGTTCTCTTTATTTGAAAGCCTGGAGTCAGAGTGGGGGGCTTCCTGGGTGGTAGTGGGGGGATGCAAGCACTGGCTGGGAGGCTGTTACCGGGAGCCGTAGGGGCAGTCCTGGTTGGTCTCTGCTCTGTGACAGAGTAAGTAGGCAGTGGAGCCTTGCCTTGCCATTCTCTGTATCAAGCCAAGCCTACACTGCGGCCTGGCCCACACCTGGTTCTGGCCCAGCTGGGTGTGGCCTCTGGTTCCTCTCTCCACCAGACACAGGACAGCAGGGATTCTTGGGGTGTCATAGACCCTGTTCAGACTCATGTCATTGAATGCATACAACAGTATGAAGGGTTACAAAGCAGACCCATTCTATCAAAATGCAGTTATCAAATTATTTGTACATTATTGAATTATTTTTAAAATGGCTGTGGACCCCAGGGGAGGAACCTGCTGCTCCCGCATCAGGCTCAGTGACTGTTGTTGGACCAGCCCAGAATGTGGACCCATTGAGGGTTAGGGCCAGTACTAGGCTGCCTGTGGAGAGGATCCCAGCCTCTCTCCCCAGGGCGTTTGCCTTTCTGCCTGCTCTGGGAGCATGGGCTTTTTGCCTTCAGGATGAGCCCCCACCCATGCCCCTCCTCCGCCAGAGAGCTTCTGAACTTTGTGAAAATTCAGGGATTCTCCTCCACCTCCTGGGGCAAATGAAGGATTCCTGGTGTGTGGACTCAGTGAATCTGGGAACTGTAATTTCTGCCTCTTGCCCCAGCCTCTTCTCTGGAAGGGGAGGCCCAGGCTGGCCTCAGCTAAGGAGGCTGTCATGTAACTCAGGCTGGTTGGGACCTTAGAAGCCATCTCCCTCAGCTCATTTTATAGATGAGGAAACTGAGTCACAGTCACATAGGTAATCAGTGGGCAGTGTGGTATAGGGCACTGAATTTGAAGTCAAAGGACTGGGGTTTGAATCCCTGCTTTATCGCTTGGTATGTGAGTAGCAGGTGACGGGGAGGGGGCTGGGGGAGATGGCCTCCTTGCTCCTTCCCAGCTCTCGCTTGGAGACCATCAGAAGTAGGGCCAGAGCTCGACCCTAGACCTTTAGATCCCTCCTGGCTCCAAGTGGGGCAGATATGCTCCTCTCACAACTTTACCAGTCCTCCTTTGCCCCCTCCCTCCCTTCCTCCTCCTCCAGGTGCTTCGCTCTTTCGATGTGTTGATCAGTTCCAACTGCACTGAAGAACTCGAGAAGGCGGGCATCGAGGTCTCGAAGTACTCCCAGGTACGGGCGGAGCCCACCCTCCCTCATCAGCTCCTTGGCTCGGCTCCGCTCTTAGCCTCCCTCTGGCTCCGGCTGGAAGGGGGTAGATGGAGATGGGCAGAGTGGGAGTGGGGGGGGGCTGCTGAGGAGGGGGCCCAGGACCCCCACTCGCATCCTCATGCTCGGCTGAGGCTCCTTTGAAAGCGGGTGGTCCTGGAATGAGCAGTTTTCCTGGCCTCTCGGTGGGGAGCTTGCCTTTCCCCCTGCTCGGGCTTTCTGATGTTAGGCTGAGCCCCAATCAGTGCCGCTCCCAGAGAGCAGTCTGAGCGTGAGATGGCTTCCCTGGAGAAGGGACAGCACTCTACCTGCCGGTCAGTGTGCACTCTCTCCCCAAATCCTCTTGGGGTGTACAGACCTGTGCTTATGGGGTGGTCTTCTGTGCCCCACCCAGGGGAGCGTGTGCTTCTCATGAGCCTGCACTGCTTTCCTGGTGCCTCGGTGTCCACAGTACTAAGCGCAGAGTTAGGACGGCAAGGACCACCCCAGGGGGGAGTGCTGGGGAAGCTTCAGCCAGCTGGTGGGCTTCAAGAGGGCATCTGAGTGGCAAGTATAAACTACTCAGTTTAGGAAGCTGATTTGTGCCAGGGTGTGCCGGAGAGCTGGTAGTTAAATGTTCATTCTGAGCATTTACAGCTCAGAAATCAGCAAACATGACAAATTGGGGTTCAGTTTATGGTTTTATTGTCTAAGTGATGGAGAAAATGTCGGTAATGGAGGTTAGACTGATAAGCGTGTTGTGTGGGTAGATAGATGTAGAGGCCAGCTGGTCGTTAAACATTTACCAGCACACCCTTGAGCGTAAGGTACATGACTTACATTAGAAGGGTCAGCAGAGTCGATCTCTTCCTCCCCATCCCTCCACCCGGTCCATCCGTGCCACTTCTCTTTGTGCCCAGATCAAGGAAGTGAAGAAGACGTCATCGGGTTTGGAGCTGACCATGGTGACGGCGGAGCCCAGTAGGAAGCCAGCCATATGCACGATCCCAGATGTGGACTGCCTGCTGTGGGCCATCGGGCGCACCCCAAATGTCAAGGGCTTGAACCTGAACAGGCTGGTGAGGCTTCTGTCAGGCTGCCAGGCCTCTCCCTCTGCTGAGGGCACTGTCCCCAGTCCCATCTCTGCCTTAGCCCCACTTCACCAAGACCTCATCAGCCACCAGACCCTCTGGGCCTGAGCCGGGGGAGGCACAGAGCTTGGAGAGACCCGGGTTCTGCCCTCTGGCTTATAGTCTAGTCACTGTCCCTCCCTTCTCTCCAAATGAGATGAGGCGGAATGTATTTGTCAGGCTCTAGGCAGGTGCCTGGCATACAGCAGGGGCTAAATTAATGTTTATTCCCCTCCCCTGCTCTCCTTATCCTCTGTTGCCCATGGAGATGGCCAGGCTGAGGGAAGCCCCGGTGTGACAGAGCCAGAGAAACCTGGCCTCCCCCTGCCCTTCCCTCCCAGGGTAGAGGTCTGGAAGCAGCGCAGCTGTCCTCCTTTGCCGGAGAGCTTCATCCTGTCTGCCCACTGGCGTTCCCCCACCTTGAGACCTAAACCCATGTTCGAGTGTCATTGGTGGCCGTTTCCACTGTGCCTCCAGAGGCAGTATGGCATCGTGAGTGGCATCAGGAAGCCCCGAGTTCAAGGCACGCTTCCTGGGGGCCGCTGTCCTGAGGCCCCTCTCTAGGACGGTGGATGCACAGGTTGTGGGTCTGTTATCAGAGAAAGGGGGCTTTCCCCACTGGGCATGCCAAGAGCTGTGAGCAGCCCTTGGCGAAGGGGCAGGGAGCAGGCCCAGCCAGAGCAGAAGGTGCCCAGAGGCCTGAACGTCTTGGTGTGGGGCTCAGCTGGGGCCTGGGCAGAAGTAACCGGCACCCCACTTCTAAAGCGCTCTACCAAGATTATGCTGCCTGATTCTTGGCCAGCCTGGGAAGGAGGGCCTGTTATGAACCCCGTTACAGATGAGCAAACTGAGATAAACAGTGAAGTGACTTCTCCAGGGTCTAGCAAGGGTCTGGGCTCTCCAGCCCCAGGGCCAGGGCTCCAGCAGCTGTGGCTGCTGAAAGACGCCTTCGGCGTGTGACTCACAGTGGGCGGGCTTCCACCTGGGGAGGTGGCCCCTTCCAGTGGGGGTTGGGCAGACCGCTCATCTTTGCCAAGGGCTTCAGTTCGTAAGTGCACGTTTTGCCCTTGTAGGGCATCCAGACCGATGACAAAGGGCACATTGTGGTTGATGAATTCCAGAACACCAACCGGAGGGGTGTCTACGCTGTGGGGGATGTGTGTGGAAAAGCTCTTCTGACTCCAGGTAGCCTTCCTCTCCCCCGTCCCCTTCTCTTCCTCCCCACCCCAACCCTCATCCACCCGGGCAGGTACCCGCTTCGAAGGCAGCTCCTGCTCCCAGCGCCTCCCTGGCCTGCTGCAGGTCCCTGCTGGGCTTGAGCCCGTCTGTGGCTCAGAACTCGTGGGCTATGGCCAGGACCAGAAAGCTTCCTCAGGGCTGTGGGGTGACCATCTCCTGGGTGGCTCTTCCAGCTCTGGCACTTCCTTGTTCTCTCTGACCCTTGGTTGGACTCGTTATCCTGGGTGCCATTGAGCACCAAACTGGAAATCCTTGCTTAGTCAGCAGCCTGGAGACAGGCAGTGTGGGGAGTGGTCCTGCCAAGGGCCAGGCCACCCCTGCGAGCACCCAGGCACATTTCCTACCAGTGTTTTGTTTTTCTTTCTTTTCTCTTTGGCAAGAGGTGGGGGAGCTGGAAGAGGGAGGATCTAGGCGCCAACGCCCTAGCCAAGGACAAGGAGGAAAGATGGCTGTGGAAGCATTTTTCCAAATGCCCAAAGGGAAGGGCAGCCCTTCATCACAAGCTGTGTCTGGCA
This sequence comes from Phalanger gymnotis, assembly GCA_028646595.1. Lineage (NCBI taxonomy): Eukaryota > Metazoa > Chordata > Mammalia > Diprotodontia > Phalangeridae > Phalanger > Phalanger gymnotis. The sequence continues at coordinate 358,659,519 of CM053623.1, forward strand.
GAGTCCCCCAGCGGGCATGGTCTTCCTGCAGAAGGGCCTAGATTATGTATGGAATTTTCAAACAGGAGCCATGCCTGCCTCTCACTCCCCCTTTCCTCATGCCCTCAGCCTCCATGGCAGCATTTCCCTTGAGGGAGAAAAATGGAAATGAAATCCTGACTGGGATCGCTAGCCTTTCTAGAACATTTTAAGCTCTGCTTAAAGTCTCCCATTTACTCCTTACAACCTTCCTCGGAGGGAGGGAGAAGAGAAGGAAGCTGTTATTTGATTCATTTCACAGATGAGAAGACAGGCAGACGGAAAGTGAAGCATTTTGGTTAGGGTTACTCAGATACAAAGTGTCTGGGGTTGGATTTGAACCTGGGTCTTTCTGACTCTGGGCTGGGTGCTGTGTACTGTGGCGCCACCTAGTGGCCGATGATGGATGGTGCGCCAAGAGTGGTGAAAACCTCCTTATTGGCTTCTGTGCCATGGGTGGACGCCTGGCTTGCTGGGCCGGGGTCAGATTTTTCTGGCCGGCTGTCGCTTTTTGTGACTTTACTTGGAATAGGCTCACGTCTGCACCACCTGTTCCCATAGTTTGAGAAGATGATTTTCTTCATAAGGAAGACCTGGTTTTCAGATTGTTGCTTGGGGAATAATGATTGATGATTCCTTCATCATTAAACTGATGGATAGTAAATACCTCAAGGGGCTCCCCAAAATGCCTCGCAGGTGACGGTTAGGTCCACGAGGGAGCCTTCACCCTGAAACTTTACCCCAGCAAGTCTGGGAAGAAAATGATGGACCTGAGAGGTGTGGGGTAGAGTTGGTGCCTCAGGACAGGGTGCAAAGGCATATGATGGGATTAGACATTAGGCAAACAGGGTCTTAGGGCAGCTCTGGACAAGGGCCTGGAACCAGAGGCAGGAAGGTGGGGCGGGAAGGATCCTGCAGTGGAGGAGCAGGGCTAGTACCTACATGCTCTCTTAGGCAATGAATATGCCATCCCATCCCAGGAGCAGGGCAGATCCCCCCACTGGCCGGGGGCCAACTGACCTGAGGAATGAGTCCTGTCCTAATGTCCATCTCATACTTGTAGTCGCCATCGCAGCTGGAAGGAAACTTGCCCACAGACTTTTTGAATGCAAACTGGACTCCAAGCTAGACTATGAAAACATTCCGACTGTCGTCTTCAGCCACCCACCTATTGGGACAGTGGGACTCACGGAAGGTAGGAGCCCCTGTGGCCATTTTGTGGGCCTGCCTCCTCCCTTTGTCTCTCAGGATATGAGGATCACGTTCAGGCTGACGGGTGGGCCTTCAGGCCGTCATCTCCCTCCTCCCCCATGCTCTGGGATCCAGCCCCTCTGCTTTTGGGCCTCTTTGGAAGCACAGGACAGAGAGTTTCTTATGGGAAGCTGCTGTTAATTTGCCTTTCAGACGAAGCCATTTCTAAATATGGAAAAGAAAATGTGAAGACCTACGTGACTGCCTTTACCCCTATGTACCATGCAGTGACTAGAAGGAAAACCAAGTGTGTGATGAAGATGGTGTGTGCCCTCCAGGAAGAGAAGGTAGAGGACCAGTTCTCCTCACTGGGGAAGGGAAGGGGGGCTCCAGAAGGAGGAAGGTGGGGGCCGAGGCCACTTGGGTCTGTGGATATTTTATTTCCTGCATGTAAATCCTTCTTTGGTTTTGTCTTCCCTCAGACTTGCTGGCATGGAGTAATAGTGATAGCCAGCATTTGTATGAAACTTTAAAGTTTGCAAAGCACTGAACAAACGTTATCTCATATCAATAGAGATCATGCTATGAAATTTTTTTAATTAAGTTCTTTTCTAGTTAGTTGACATTTATATTCTCTTTGTCCTGTGTCTCCGGGCGGGGTGGAGGAGAAGACCCTTGTAACAAACAAATTCCCATATTGGTTGTGTGCAGAACTGTGTATCTCATTGGCTCCTTTCCCAGGGAGAGTGGTTGGAAGTATGGGTGAGAGGGGGCTCACTCCTAAAGGGTCGTGGTAGGTGAGTGTCTGGGCAGGGGCAGCATGTGGGAAGATCTGGGTGCACAGTCAGAAGACCTGGTCCATCCTTGCATGAGGCAGAAGCAAGTCACTCCCCACCTTTCCTCCTGCATCCTGGGAAGGTGTTGGGAGGGTGTCTGGACAGATCTCTGAGGGACCTCCAGGCTCCAGAGCCTTACTGGAGCAGATAGTGGGTGTGTGTTTTGTGGGAGCTTCTCTTCTATGGCTAAACTTTTATACTATCTTATCTGACATTTACCAAGCTCTGCCACCACAAGCAAGTAAGTCTGAGAATCACAGAATATCAGAGTTGAAAGATGCCTCCAAAGTGTCCTGCACCTCAACAAGAACTCCCAGGTCCTCCTCCCAAAATGGGGTCCCCCAGCCTCTGCTTGATGTCCTCCAGGGATGGGGATCCCTCTTCTTCCCCACATAGCCCCTTTGTTCCCCTTAGAAGAGATGGGATTCCTTGGAGATGGGGTGTTTTCTTATGCCTGTTCAACCATCGTTTGAATAAAGGACCTTGTAGGTCTTAAAGCCTCATAGAAATACCAATTATTGGTATTAGCCTAGTCTTCATAACACAAGGATGAGAAGAGTCATCCTGAGGGTTCTTGCCAAGGGCACCTTGGGACCAAAGTTCTCTTAAGTTTTAGAACGTTTCCTAGGTGTGATCATCTTGATGAGCGGCATAGACCCACTGTGCGCAGTGTCCTGGTGGAAGGTGCCCACGGCGGCTGCTGGGTAAGGTCTCTCACGTTTTTGCCTTCTGCAGGTGGTGGGGATCCACATGCAAGGAATCGGGTGTGACGAGATGCTGCAAGGCTTTGCGGTGGCCGTGAAGATGGGGGCCAGGAAGGCCGACTTTGACAACACGGTGGCCATCCACCCGACATCTTCTGAAGAGTTGGTCACGCTCCGCTGAGGGAGGAGACCCTCGGGGACCACTGCCAGATGATGCCGCTTTTCTCATTCCTCTTTTGTGGACTGTAAATCTCAGTCCAGCTCTCTATGGTCACAAAGATTTTCAATAAATAGTAGATGTGATTTGTGTAACCAGACGTACGTTTTTGTTTCTCTCTGGCTGTCCCAGCCGTCCAGGGTGAGACACTGAAGGAATCAGAGCCGTGGGCAGGTGATGGTGGGAACTGAGCCACCCATACTGAATCCATCTTATGACTCAGTTCTGGAGCTGGCTCAGTTCCTTTTCTCTTCAATTATGGGTCTAGTCCAATTTTGGTCTTGTGAGAAAACTTTATTCAACTGTGGGAACTGGGAGAAAATCTCATTGCATCGTTTGAACCTGACCCTTCCTGGCTGGGAAGCTGTGTAACCTTTCCCTGCTAGGGGCCTAGGCAGTGAGGTGGTGCCCTGGATGGAGCCCTGGGCTTGGAGTTAGGAAGACTCATCCTCCTGAGTTCAAATCTGGCCTCAGATACTAACTAGCTGTGTGACCTGGGCAAGTCACTTGACCCTGTTTGCCTCAGTTTTCCCATCTGTCAAATGAACTGGAGAAGGAAAGGCCAACATCTCCAGTATCTCTGCCAAGAAAACCCCAGATGGGGCACAAAGAGCTGGAGAGGACTGAAATGACTCAACAACACAAAACAATTAGAGACCTAGGTCACGCTGGCCAGAAGGAGCGATCTGAAGATGGATGCAAAGCGTCCCCTCTGGTCTGACCCAGTTCTGCTTCGCCACACGAGGAAGATGACAGCGGGCCGTGTGGCTTGACCACAGCAGCATGGGGGGGCATAATGGGACTGTGCCCTTGGAGAAGTCACAGGGCCCTTTTCTGCTGCTTCTACTGGATTTTAAACAGTCACCTTTAAGTCTGGTCTGAAGAACGTGACCTTTAACTGGAAAGATGGGCCACTGTGGGAGTCTAGAGTGGCATTTTCAGGGAGACCCTGTTCAAATTGGTAAATGTGCCCATTTCCTAAGACATCGATTAGGATGTTGAGGTGTATCTGTGACCCGCCCATGAGCAGACCAGCTTTCTGAAGGACCAGGCACAGTGTGGGGTTCTGTGAGAGCACAGGCAACAGCGAGACATCCCAGAGGGAGGAGACTGGGCAAGAAAAGGCATACCAGGTAGTTCGAGTGTGGGGCCCCAGCATCTAGAAAGACCAGGAAAGCTTTCTTCAAGCTTGGATTCCAAGAGCTGGAGGGGAGGAGAGAGGATGTTCCTGGTGTGAGGGCCTGGGGGCAGCTAGTTGAAAGGTATGGAGACTGGAGATGGTGGAGAGGAGGGGGAAAGGTAGGAAGGGTCCTCGGTGAGGGCTTCTCCACGCCAGAGGAGTCTGTTTGATCTACACGAAGGTTGGCGGGGGGCTTCTCCAAGCTGTTACCTGTCCAGGGTACCCTCTTGCCAGGCCATTCATTAAATAAGCACTTATTAGGTGCCTACTGTGTGCAAAGTCGTGCTTGGCAGTCTAAGGTAGGACCATTCTTTCTCCCTGGTAAAGGCTCCTGGGGTGTGCACGCCTTAGGGAAGGAGAGAAAAACCATTACAGTAGCGTCTCCTGTATGCCAGAGCAGGGGCTAAGGGCCAGAGGTAGGATTTGAACTCCTGCTTCAGCGCGCTGCGGCGCCCTCTCGTGGCCACACCACTGTCGGGTACCCGCGCCCCATCTTGGTGGGGGTCAGGAGTCCCTGGGAAGATGCGCGTCAGGTTCTCCCAGGGTCAGCTGACCCTCCGTAGCACCTCCCTTCCCAGCGGCCACTGCTTGGTCAGTCGGCTGAGGGATGGGGCGGGGCCCAGAGGCCTTTGCGGCAAAACGCACGTCCGTCGCCAAGGCAACTAACAACGACGCGCCTCCGCCTTTCTCCGCGCCGCTGCGTTTCCCTGGTCGCGCGGGGTGACGTCATGACGCCGACACGCCGGCGGAAATGACGGCGGCGGCGCAGGCGTACCGGCCGCCCGCCCCTTCCCCGGACTTCCACGGAGTAGGAAGCGGCTTCGGAGCCTCGGGTTTGAGTCGTCGCTTTTGCCGTCCGAACTGAGACCCCGAGCCGGAAGTCCGCGGCGGATGGCCAAGCCAGCGGGCGAGTGCAGGCGCTGACGGGACGCGAAGGGCTGGGTCGGCCTAAGAGTGAAGCAGGGGTTGGCGGCGGCGGCGGCCGGGCCACTACGAGGCGGCTCCTGCCCCTCCCCCCTCCCCTCTCGCAGGTGGGTGCAGGCCCCTCCCCTGACCGGCCCCTTTGCGCGCGCGCGCTGCCCCCACGTGGAGCCCGGCTCCCTCAGCCCCTTTCCCCCTTCGGGGGCTCCGAACCTGGGGCTACCGGGGTGTCTCCCAGAGAGAAGGAGGGTAGCCAAGCCCTTGAGGCTGAGCCGGACCCCGTTCCTGTCGGCGGTTCGGCCCGGGAGCTTTGTGCGTCCGAGTGAGAGGAGGGGGGAGGAGTTCTTTTGCAGCGCCCTGGGGGCAGAGGGAGGCTGTCTGACGTTGGCAGGAGTGGGGGATGTAGGTGGGATAGGGCAGACAAGCGTGCCGGGTGGGGGGGGGGAGGGCACGGCGGGTGGAAATGCCCAGAGGGAGGAGATGCAGCCTGAGGACCTAGACCGAGACTGGGCAGGGGCCTGTGTCTCCCGCTTCACCCAGGCCGGCAGGCTAGAGAACGGAGCCCGCTTCTGCTTCCCGGCTCTGCAGGGCTGGCGGCTGAGCTGGGGGAGGGGGCAGAGAGCGTCTCAATCAACACTGATTAAACACCTACTACATGTAGAGGGTTTAACTCCAGAAGCACCGAGACCCCTGCTGCCGACACAGAGAGGTCCCCTTCCCACAGGAAGCCACCACATCTTTCCCTACGCCACATCCCTGGCCTTCTGCCCACGAGTTTACCCGGCAGGATTGGACCTTAGGCAGGGCATCCTCCCAGCCGGGATCCGCCCCCCTGCCTGGGCCAAGTGTGAGGAGGTCGCAATCAGGGCTTGTGGATTGACAGTCCTGGGAGCAGCTAGTGAAGGGCTTTACAGGCCGGCTGAGAAGCTGGCACTTCGTCCTGGGCCTAAGCCTATGTGGCGGCCGGAGGGAGCAGATCCAGCAGCCGAGACCAGGACAAACCCCCCCACCCCACATGTTGTGGGAGCCCTCCCGAGCCTGGAGGACAGTCCCTGCCCCCCATGGGCCACCCAGAGCCCCCAGGCTGCAAGGCCAAGAGGGGGTAGGGGGAAAGACAGAAGCGTGACTCTCCCCCAGCTCCTGGGCTTGTGCCCTGGAAGCAGACTCCCAACCGAGAGCTTGTGGCATTGGCTTGTGTAGAGCCAGGTTGCTGCTGGGCAGTTAGAAATAAGGCTGGACAGATGGTGGGATGTGGGGAAGAGTGGAGCTGAGCTCCCCAGTTGTGTCCTGGGATCAAGTAAGGTTGGTGGTGGAAGAGCTGCCAGGGAGGCGGAGTCACTTCAAGTAGCCAAGATGATCTCCAGCAAGCCCAGGGGTGGCTTCATCCTGTCCAGTTCTAGCCAGGAGGCTCCAGTGGGGCATCCTGGGCAGAAAGGAGCGTCTGTAGCCTGGCAGCCAAGGCATTACCTTGGTTTCTTCTGAATGGTGACAGCCACCATTCTAAGGGCTCCAAGGTTTACAGAGTGCTTTCACACATTTTCCATGCTCACGACCACCCACCCGCTAGGGAGGTGCTCTCACTGTCCACGTTTACAGTTGAGAAAACGGAGACACACAGAGGGTCCCACAGCTAGTAAGTGTCTGGGGATGGATTGGAACCCAGCATTCTTGACTGCAGTCGGAGGGGCTTCAGGGTGCCTCTAAAGTGTGTCCTGCATCTAGTAGTGCATTGACCCACCCTGTAGGGCTGCTCAGCCCATGGTAGTAGCTTGTAAACTTAGCTCTGGTGCAGCTGGAAGAGACAAGTGGTTTGGTGGTTGGAGAGCCAGCCTTGGGGTCAGGAAGACCTGGGTTCAGTTACCATCTCTGCCCTTTGTTGTGGGAGCCAGGGCCAGTTACCCTCCCGTCTCCAGAGCAGGTGTGCTGAACGTAATTACCTGCTTCCTCCTCGACCCAGTGAAAGCGTAAGAGCCGAGCTTAACCAGCTCTCTCTAGGTGCTCCTCCCATCAACATTTTGTGAGTAAACAGCAAGATCCCTGCTGGATCTTTTCTTCCCCAGGAAATCTTGGTGCAACCCTGGCTTGCTGGGGTGTATCTTGGGGCCTCCAGTTGCTAATGTGATCACAGAGCTCCCCCACCCATTCAGTAGGCCTCAGGTGGAGCTAGTTAAGGGAAGCTTGATTAGGAGAGGCTTGCTTGTAGGCAGGACCACACTCTTTTCATATTAGGTCCTAAGCCTCAAGTCTATAGAGAGTACATGTACCTCATGGGTAATCATTGAGCTCAGACTGGGGAGCTGCAGGGTCCAGAGAACCGGAAGGGCTCTGAGAACTGTGGGAGGACAGGATTCCAGCAAGCAGACCCTTAGGATTCGTGAGTGTTTACAGGGAGGCCCCAGCAGAGGGGGAGGTTACAGATGGCTCGGCTCTTTGTTGTGGTCATCTCCTTGCTGTCAGATTGAGGTGGACTTACTGGTTTTGGGGGTGCAATTAGTGCTGTGTCAAATTGGGGTTATTGGATCTGGGCTTTGATCTTCTGGTGTCTGAATCAGTGCTTTACTTCTGCCTTCTATACAGAGTCGCTTATTGTGATTCCAAACTCTGCAGGCGTGTTCATGTCACCATGGATGTCATGAGTCTTGCCTTACTGATACAGGGAGGAAGCACAGGAACAGTGGGGTGAGGGGCCGTGGGATATCCAGGCCACAGCATGGACCCACCTTAAGCTGGTTATGGAAATCGTCTTTCTTGGAGAGTCTTGTTTCTTTAATGTGGCTAATGAGTGGGCTAGCGTCTTAACTAGCTTGGTCACGTTCCAGCTCCTAGGAGGATTGTGCTTATTAAACTCTCAGCTTTGTGGTTGTTGGTGTTTTTTACAGGAGCTGTTGCTGCGTCAGGTCTTTCTTACTTTGTACTTGTTGAGTGTTTGAATCAGATTGCAGGACTTTGGAGGTGTTTTCTAATATAAGCCCCTTGAGGTAGGGAGGCTTGGCCGCCTCTACCTGTATCCCTATTGCTTAGCATAATGCTAAGTGTTGAGTAAAAGACCTAGGCTCCTGCCCTTTCTCTGACTCACTCCCTCTTCTTGCCTCCTCTTCTCTCCCATTCTCTCTCTTCTCTTTTCTCTCTCTCTCACACTCTTACTCGTTCTCTGTCATGTTAAATATTCTTTATTTCAGCCCACATTTTGCGACTCATTGAAATAGTTTTTTTTCATTCAGCTCTTGTTATACACATGTTCATTGGGCTACTATATTTTTATTTAGATTGTTAATAAAGTTACTGAATAAGACTGAGTCCACTAGTTTCAGAGCCTTTTTCACTTGGCAGACAGTAAACATAATTTGAGTGACCTGTCAATTTAATGACCATCATTTGCCCAAAATTCTCTTCTTTTAATTGCACCTGATTTTTTCGAAATCAGCTTACCCTGTGCCCTTGAGAATCTTCTTGGCTTTTTTTATGTCATAATTATTTTTGTTTTTACAGCATTATGGATCCAAGCTTGTTAAAAGAACGGGAACTTTTCAAGAAACGAGCTCTCTCCAATCCGTCGGTAGAAAAACGTCCAGCACTTTCTGAGTCGTCCTCATCTTCCAAGAAGAAGAAAGCCAAGGTCGAGCAGGGAGGATCGTCAGGCTCAAAACAAAATTCAGGTTAGTAAAAGCGACTGCTTTGGGGCCTGCCAGGGTGTGGGGACGTCTTTCAGAACTCAGATGTGATGCGTTATCACCTAAGGTGGAGGCCATTTGCAGGTACACCTGTAGGCCCAGCTCTATAATGAGATTATGCAGAACAAAGAAGAGATGGCCCCCTGGGTGGTGCCAGTGCCTTCAAACTCAAACACTGGCTTTGGGAGCACGGATGGAGGTCTCAGTCTGGATTGCTAACACATCCTCTGAGATTCCCTACTCTTTCCCTTTTCCCATGGGGTTTCTGTTGGCCTCAGATGTAAGAACTTTGGAGGATTGGTGTTTGTTCTGAGAGGACGGCCGAGCTTGGTCACTATACCTAGAGCTGTGTGGTCTTTCTTGTTTTCTGTGTGTGGTTTTCTGGTTCCTGGGTAGCTCCCCCTGCAGCAGTTCATGGAAATGCTTCTAAGCTTCCTGCCATGATTTCATCACTGTTATTTCTCAGTGGGAGGGGGCCCACCACCCACTCACACCCACATTTTGGGCAGGTGCTCGTTGGTCCGTGGGGGTCGTCCTGGCCCTGCCAAACATGCTGCTTGAATGGGGACCTCCACGGGGTTCCAGACCCTCATTTGCTAGCTGCAGATGTGCGTGCGGGAGCATCTTTTTACCCCAGTACCTTTTAGGACTCTAGAAAGATAGCCGATTTGGGATTTCCTGAGCTAGTATAAAGTAGATCATTGTTTCTCCTTTAACTTTTAGGATCTTGGCTTCAGGCTGACGTGGGCAGGGGAGCCAGTTACTTTGGTAAGCTGAGAGAACAGTTAGAAATGGTTGCCCAGGAATTAAAGTAGAGCTCTTCACCCCATTTAAAAGTTGTTTCTATCACAGACTTAGCAGACGCTAACACATCAATGTGTAAGGAATAGAATGGAGGATAGTCTATATGACCTGCCGCCACGCATGATTCTTTGAGAAGCATCCCGGGCTCGTCTGTGCCCCTGCTGAGATATCCTCTCCCCAGCTTTTCTGTGGGTTGTTTTCTTACCTTTCGTTGCCCTTTGTCCATTTCTCTGCCACCTTTGGAAAATTATTGAGAGAAATATTATAAACTTTTGTTTTACGATAACCCCTGAGGGCCCTGGTGCATTTGCTCCAACATTTAATATGTCAGATCAAGATGGTGTCAGTTTGTCAAGTAGGGAGCGAAGATGCCATGATTTCATTGAGAAATCCTGTGTTCTGAGGGATTCCCTGTGGTCTAGAGTGTTCTTGATACTTATTTTTTTGTTTGTTAAATTATTTTCTCTACATTTTTTCTACATTGCCATCAAAATAAATTAGGAATTAAGTTTTCTAGTTGCCTTTCTTCCTCAAAAGGAATGCCAAGAGAAAAGGATCTCTGCAGTCAGTCAGTCAGTAAGTGTTGACTAAACACCTGTGTTCCAGGCATTGTGCTGACAGAGAGAAGGAAAAATCGGACAATCCCTGTTCTCAGGCAATTTGTGTCAGATGGTGGGAATGGGGGAGGGATGTGCACATACACATAGCTGGAAAATAAATAGAAGGTCATCTGGTGGGGCCTCAGGTAGGGTGGGGCTTCTGAGTGGAGCTTCGAAGGCTGTTAGGGATTCTGAGGGAGTTCTGGTCCTGGGACACAGCCTGTACAAGAGGCATGGAGGTGTGTGAGGAGCAGCCGAGGGAGACTTGGCTTGGCATGTTACGAGTAGCTGTGGATAATAAATCTGGAAAGGGAGCTCACCAAGGACTTCAGATTCGGAGCAGGAAAGCCTCTTGAAATTCTGAGCAGCTAGTGGCACCATCTGTTCTTTCAGAAGATCCTAAAGCTTGGCAGCCAATGTAGATTGGACTGGGGAGAGCCTGGAAGCAGGGAAGTCCGTGGGGAGGCTTGGAGTGATCCAGGGAGCTGGAGCAAGGCCCTGAACTTGGCCAGGACGAAGATGGGAGAGGGGCTTTTGATGGAGAATTGACAAGCTCTTCTCAGAGGGTAAACTCTGTAAGAGCGCAGCATCCCATTCTGGAAATCCCCCCAGAGACCTTTGTTCCTTGGTGTTTTTCTTGCAGGGCCACCTTCCTCCTTGCTGCTCTGGGCATCCAGCTCCTGTCTCTCACCCTCCATTTGTGCCTCTCCATCCTGGCCCAGCTAAAATCCTACCTTGTGCAAGAAGCCTTTCCCCACCTTCTGGTGATTGGCTACAGCGGATCCCTGTTCCTCTTGTTTGTGTGTGGCTGTCTGCCAGGTGTCTCCCCGTCAGCCCAGGAGCTTCTCTGGGCCCAGAATCGTCTTTTGCTTTTCTTTGCACTCCTGGAGTTTAGCACAGTGATTTTGTTGTTCTAAAGCAAGGGTGTTTAACCTCGTTTGTTTACAGATCCCCTTGGTCCCAGCCTAGTAAAGCTTCTGGTGCCCTCCTCAGAATCATGGTGGGGGAAGGGGTTGTTTGGTTTTTTTCAGTCATGTTTTTAAATGCATAAAATAGAACACAAGGGACTACAGAGGAAACCAGTTGTTGTGGAGTGGTGTTAGCACAGCATTTTAAAAGGGAGTTCATGGACCCCAGCTTAAGTAGCCTACTCTAGTATTTCATTACATTGGCCATTCAAGGGAAAACTTGTGATAATGGCTGACCTTGATGTAAAATTCGCCGAACTCCCATTTTCTTATTTGAGCCTCTCAGCAGCCCTGTGAGGTGGTGGTGTAGCCATTAATATCCCCGCTTACAGGTTACAAAAAATGTTAAGTGACTTGGCCAAGATCACGAAGCTAGTGAGAGTCAGGGTAGGGTTGGAACCCCGTTCTTCCTGCCTTGGTGTCCAGGCATCCATCCTCTATGCATGCTGCCTCTCCATAATGAAAGAACAGCAAAGTAAAAAAAAAAAAGGAAGCTGTCTTAACTTAGCACATAATTCCACCTTGTTGAGCAGTTTCCTGTGTAACAGGCTCTGAATGTACGTCCTTATTAGTGAACCCTAGTCTCGGCCTGCTGGGATCTCTGGGGTCCATGATAAGACAGCAGGCTCATCTCTGCTAAGGAGCAAGAGAAGCAGGTGCTTTTATGCCCTAATCAGCCTCCTGTGACTCGAGTGCTGCCCTAGGGGGCTTAGGAAGAACATTGAACTTGGAGTCAGCCTTGGCTTTGCCATACACTTAGCCGGGCGGCTGTCCCTGGGCCAGTCCCCTCATGTACCCACATCTCCATTTCCTCTCCTGGAAGGGGTAGAGTATGTGAACTCCTTTTCTCCCAGGGCTGTTGAGGAAAGCACTGTGGATACCATAAGGTGCTTTAGAAGTGGGCACTGTCAAACATTTAATAAAGCTCATACTATGTGCCAGACACTGCGCTAAGCACTGAGGAGGCAAAGGGGCTCACGGGCTGGTGGAGGTGACCACAGGCAAACAGACCTATGCAAAGCAAGCTATCACAGGATGCACGGGAAGTCATCACGAGAATTAATTGTCTAATCGTTAGATCTGAAAAGGCTGTGTGGGGCACGGGGAAGTCTGCACAGGTTCTAGGGTGATTTTGACTTAATCTCCTTCTCTTCCTTGTCTTTCCTCCTCTGTGAAATGAAGCCGTTGGTTTGTCTTTTCTTGAGGTTGCCTATGTCAGCAGCCTCCCTCTCCAAGGTCTTCTTGTCCGTTCTTCTGTCCATCCCCAGGACTATGCACGATGCCCTTCAGCTCCTGTTCCAGCGTGGCATTATGGGTCGAGAGCTGGAAGAGGCCGCTAAGGTCTCATTTTACAGATGAGGAAGTAAAATCACTCACCCAGAGTCCCCACAGCAGAGGCAGAGTACAAAGCCGGGGCCTTTGTCTTCAACGCCAGGGCTCTGTGCCCTGTGCTTAGCCACCCCATGGTCATTCTACATTGGTTATTCTTAAGAAATTGGGAAATGTGATGGGTCTTGTGATTGCACTTTGTACAATGTGTGCCGCTGCGCTGGTGGGCACTCGGAAGCCCTACGTCCTTGGGACTTTAGTGGGCTAGAGGGATCATATGCCTCCCCCCTTAGAATCCCTAGCTCAGGTTCTATCAGCTACACGAGGCCCTTCCTGCTCGCCCGGGATTTAGGGCTTTCTGCTCCTGCCTTGCTGTCCCCTGTATCTACTTTGTCCTCACCCACCTGTGGATGTGTGGATCCTCACTGGACAGCAGCAGCCCCATTGGGGTAGGGAATGTTTCTACTCTGCTCTTTGTACTCACTGTACCTGGCTGGGGGCCGGTTTAGAGTAAGTGCCTATGAGAGTGTCAAATGGAGACAGTGACTTCATCACCAAGCATTCTTTAAGCACCTTCTGTATGCCGGGCACTGTACCAATCACCAGGGATACAACTGCAAAGTGTTCAAGAGTCTGTACGAGCTTTTGGGTTGGTCTGCGAGGACTCTTGGAAGGGGGTGCCCCCTCTGTGTGTGCGCACATGTACGAGAGGGCATCTACTTACAAGATGTCAATAGGAACCCAGGATGGGGTCTGAAACCCCATTTGGCTTCGAGTCTGAACCTGAACATCGTTATGGAAATATTCTTTCTGATTTCATTTGAGAAACTTTTTAGGTGTTTCAAAGTCAGAAAAAGAGTTTGAGTTAATTAGATTTCAGTTCCTACTTTAAAACAGTGCCCATTTCCAAGATTCTGTTCAGAAAAATAGCAAATGTTAATCCTGAAGACAACAGTAGGAAGTTTCCTCACTCATTCAATCAATTAAGCACTTCCTAAAGCACCGTGTAAGTCCCCCTTTGTGACTGCTTCTACTTGGAAGAGCCCTTCCTGTCTAACAGACCCTAGAGCTGGACACTGGCTCGGGGGCAGGGAGGCAGGGGAGGAGTGGGCATTTTTCTGACAGCCGGACGGAGATCTGCCTGCCTTTTGGCATCCCTCATTGCTTTGGTTTAGACTCGCTTCAGTGGCCCTGAGGGGAAGGGTTGGCTCCTGTGGAGACTGGTGCAGTGGGGGACATATTCTTCAGCCAAGAGTTAGGCAGCCACAATAATGATGCAGCCTCACCTTAGACTGAAGCACTGGCATTTATAGAACATTTTCAGGTTGGCCGAGGACTTTACCAAGAGGATCTCATTTGATCCTTATGACAATCCTCTCCTAGGAGGGAGAGGCTGTTATCAGCCCCATTTTACCCGTGGGGTAACCAAGCCAGGCAAAGATTCACATGGCTAGTGTTGTCTGGTGCTGGATTTGAATTCAGCTCTTCCTGACTCTAAGCCTTGCTCTCTATTCACTAGGCCGCCTAGCCGACACTTTATAACGCTTTTACTTGTGATTTTGGAATTTTGGAGCTTTAAAAAATAACAGACATTTGGTAGACCTGCTTTTATGCACTGTCCTTTTATGGCTTTGAAGGGGGTAGTTCGAATTGGGGGACTCAAGGTGGTTTGAATTCTTTAATTAAATTCTTTTTTTTTTTAATTGCATCAAAAACCAACCAAGTCTGGAATCCTTTCCCCCTTGTTTTAGAAGGATGTTACCTCTGTTAAATTTTTCCAGGGTGGAAATAAAATACATTCTAACTTGTGCCAGTAATTATTTTTGACCCTCTTGATGAAGCCATTTGCTACCAGTTTGGGTGGTTTGAAGGCATCTGTCCTGGGCCTCTTCTCCTGCCTCAGGGCTGAGGCCTAAAGCATACTTGAGATGCTTTTTACAAACCTATGCTTTGCCTTTTGCTTTCCTGTAGGTATGGAGTGTAAAAGTAACTGAGTTTTTGTCTGTTTAGCATTATTTTATCATAGAGTTCTTAGTACCAGCCACCGTTGGTAATTCAGTACCACAAGCATCCCTGTCTCTGAATGCTTCAACCTAATGGCCAGAAGTCTTTGTGCCTGTGATTTGGACTGTGCTCCATATATGCGCCTGTATACACCCTTTGCCTCAGGGATATCACTGCTAGGACCATACCCCAAAGAGATCAGTAACAAAAAGAGTCTCATGCCCGAAAATATTTCTAGCAGCAGTTTTTGTTGTGGCGGAGGACTGGAAGCCAAGAAGGCATCCATCAATCCAGGGATTGGTGAGCAAATTAGGGTCTATAAATGTAATGAAATATAATTGTGCTGTAAGAATGATAAAAGGGACAGATTCAGAGAAACCAGGGCAGACTTGCATGAACTGACGCAAGTGAAGTGAGCAGAACCAGGACAATGTATTCCGTGACTGCGATATGGTAAAGAAAGCCAACCTTGAATGCTTTAAGGATGCCCATCAGCACAGCCACCAGCCACCAGCCACAGCCCCAGAGGACTGACAACAAAGCCTGCTCCTCCCCACCCCCCAGAGAGAGAAGGGGGACTCAGGATGCATAACAAGACATGCGTTTCCAGGGCTTTACCATGTGGGTTCCATGGGAGGGCTCTTAGTGCCTTAAGAGGGAGAATTATGGGGGAAAGGAGAGGGATATAATGTTAACGGTCCCTCAAAAGTGTTAACAAAACGTTTAGAAAATACACAGAAGGAAACCCAAGTGTAGAACTAGAGACAAACAGGACAACTTTGCAATCACTGTGATAAATTTATCATATGCTAAAAACAAACAAAGCCCCACCCAAGCTGGATGTGATAGCCCTCTTTTTCTGCTCTTTGATGCACGTGCAGGTTCCTAATAGTGGAAATGGCCTGGACCTGGGCTTTGTTTTATTTTTGTTTTGTTTTGCTATTATTGTTGCTTGTCAAGAATTTCAGGGCAAACTGGAAAAACAGTTGGATGGAAAAAGTTCAGCCCATCTTATTCTACTGCACCCACAATAAGCCCCAAGTGACTAAAAAGATCCGTGGAGAAGGAAAGGAGGCCTGCTTCATACCCATGACAAACCAAGTGAAAGATTTGACACAAACACATAAGCTTAAGGGCTCTGGTCAACTAGATAAACGGTGAGAGAATACGAAGTCTATCAAAAGATTAAAACTGTGATGAATCATGAAAAAATGCTCCAAAAGTTTCATCTCAGACCCAGGACGTTGGCAAGGAAGACAAAAATGGAAGGGCATGTTGGTGAAGCTAAGGACTGGCCTGAACATTTGTAAATCAGTTTGGAATTATGTGAGAAAAGTAACTGAGCCTCTGACCAAGACAGCTCACTGCCTGGGACATACCTTAAAGACAGAAGGAAAGGTTCCATTCTTTTTTTAAAATTTATTTATTTATTTAATTTATTTAATATATTTAGTTTTCAGTGTTGATTTTCACAGGAGTTTGAATTACGAATTTTCTCCCCGTTTCTACCCTTCCGCCCACTCCAAGATGGCATATATTCTAGTTGCCCCATTCCCCAGTCAGCCCTCCCTTTTGTCACCCCACTCCCCTCCCATCCCCTTTTCCCTTCCTTTCTTGTAGGGCAAGATAAATTTCTATGCCCCATTGCCTGTGTATCTTATTTCCTAGTTGCATGCAAAAACTTTTTTTTTTTGAACATATTTTTAAAACTTTTGAGTTCCAAATTCTCTCCCCTCTTCCCTTCCCACCCACTCTCTCTAAGAAGGCAAACAATTCGGCATAGGCCACATGCACATCATTATGTAAAACCCTTCCACAATA